>VDFB02379711.1:34879114-34991391 GCA_007258455.2 Sequoia sempervirens | reverse complement strand
CTAAGTGAAAGGGGTTGGTAAAAGAATGTTCACGATAGCCTAAGATATAACTTGAATGACCAGCAATCAACCCAAAATTTCAGCGTCGAAGGCTTAAAACATGAAGATCATGAAAGCAAGGATGAAGAGCTAAAACCCTAGACCTTACCAATGGACATACATGTGACATGCCATTGCCAAGCAAAGAATGGGCTCAAAATCCCAAAAAAATTAGGAGCTCCATCAAGTGTGGCATAGCTAGATATGCAACCATGGCCTGGAATTCATTGACATCTAGGTTGGCGGGTATGGAGGCTGCTTCTTGCAATGCTTTATCAAGGATGGCTCTGTGTTGTGGGGATATACGAAGGAGCTCTAAGATGGAAATTTGTGCAAGAGTTTTCCCTAACTGCTCTAGGAGATTATATTGACTTTTCGATTGGGGATTTGTAGGACCTGGAATAGTTATATTGGTTCTGCGAGTGGCAACAACACAATTTGATTTTGGCTTGTTTAAGTTGATAGTGGCAATGCAATCATCAAAGGGTCTCACATTAAGGATGATAGTGATGTAATCATGTTTGATGGCTCCATAATTGGCATTATTGTTGTTCCCTAAACTGGAGGCTTTTCCTTTATCATGGTTTTGCAAGGGATTCTTGAATATGGTATGATCAGTGTTCATCTTGGCTTGTGAATTATCAACTGAAATGGTTCCATCTTCAATGATGTCTTGGATGATATTCTTGAGTGTCCAACATTTGGTTGTTTTATGTTCTTTCCCACGGTGGTATTTGCATTATTCATCTTCTTTCCACCACTCAAGTTTGATCAATGAAGGTTCATAGTTTTTGGTGTCTGGTAGTGTGATGACATTAGATTGTAAAAGTTTTTTGAGGATTGATTCGATGGGTTCACCCAAGGGGGTGTATGTTCTTTGACGCGGGGAGAACCTCTTCGTTGTTGATTGTTTTGGATAGCATTTAATGTTTGTTTTTGACCTTATGTTTGGGTGTTTGGTGTATTGGAGGTATTTGATGGGGAGGGACCTTTAAGTTGAATGATTGGACCTTTGGTTATTAGTTTGGAATCAACAACCCTGTCATTTGTGACATTTTTGTTTTGGGACCAGTATTTGCTTTTGTCACTGTTGGGTTTCAAATTTTCTTTGTTTATTTTGACTAGTCCCTTTACAATAATAACTTTCTCAATAAGGGCACCTTTATCAATAATTTCCTTAAAGTTTGTTCAACATTGGATTTGAATTTGACTCATCAATTCTTCATTAAGGTTTTCCACAAACATGGTGACAATTTGTCTTTCAGGAATGTGATAAGGTAACTTGCTAACCAAACCTCACCATCTCTAGTAAAATGAGGTAAGTGATTCCCCTTCTTGTTTTCTTGTGCTGCTCCAATGTTGCAAAGGGTATCATTTTTAATGTTGAAGGAAAAATTATTGATGAATTTGTCGGCTAGTTCACTATGTTTTGATTCCTAGAGGAAGGTGTGCAAACCAATCTAGGGGGGGATTGGCCGGGCTTCATGGGAATAGTCTCATCAAATGGGTAGGGTCATATGAGACTTCCATACATGATGTGTTGAATTCTCAAATGTGTTATATTGGATCCCATATCCCCTTATACTTAGGAAAAGGTGATGTTGTGAAATGAGGGGGAAAGGGTGCCATGCATAGATTTTGGTTAAATGGAAAGGGGCACAACTCCTCCATGGAATAGGTCTTTTTTTTGGTTCCCATTTTCATATTTTTCATCTATTGTTGAAGATTCTACACTTGTATCAAAAATTCAAAGGTTGGTGTTGCATTGTTTTAGTTTGGTGTCATGATGTTGGTATTGAGGTCATATGTTGGATTTGAGTTGGGATTGATGGTTTGTGATGTATGACCTTGATTGTCATATTGGTGTGTGTTGTTTTGATTTGGGATTAAATTGGCATTTGGGTTTGCTCCAAAGGTCATATTTGCATGCGATATGGTGTTTTGGAATTGAGGTGTAGACCCTTGATTTATGTCTTGGTTTTGAAAATTTGGTGCTTGATTTTCATTTTTAAAGGGGGTATAGGTCCTTGGTTGATGTTTTGACATGAAGGTGTAACCCATTGGTTGATGTTTTGACATGAAGTAAAGGTCCCTTGATTAGTATTTGAAGGTGTGGGTCCTTGATTATTGTTTTGAAATAAACGTGTAGGTCCTTGATTGGTATTTTGAAATGAAGGTGTAGGTCCCTGATTGGTATTTTGAAATTAAAGTGTAGGTCCTTGATTGGTATTTTTACATTGTAGATATCCAAATTTGACCACTTCCATATGGTCAAATCCACCTCCCTTATCCGTCTATTTCATCAATATTAATTAAATAACTTATTTAATTAATATTTATCCTTTCCCTAAGGTTCCTAAAGTATTTAATTTTATAATTAAATACTTTACTTTTCATCCTTTCTCTAAATTAAAAAAATACATCAAATTATTTAATTTGGTTATTTAGCATTTTGGAATTTAAATCAATTTTAAATTCCTTTGTTTCTCTCTCCTTGTCACATCCTCCATAACCTTCTCCTAATATGGATTAGCTTAATTAATCCATGATTAGGATGTGCACACCTTTAATCAGGATTAATGTCACATCCTCCATATTTTTCCACTTGCCTCTAATCCATCATTAATATCCTTAATCACCTGTTTGCACAACCTTAATCTAATCTCTTTGCTACATTTAGCATACCCTTTTGGTCAACCTTCACAATTTCCACATTTAGCCTACACCCTCTTCCCCATGTGAATTTAAAATTCACATTTATCCCTCCAAGACTCTCCTCTTCCCCATGCAAGTTCTTAGGAGTTCTAGAACTCCTCACTTGTCACATCAGCCACATGGGGTCAAGAACCTTCCATTATAAGGACCTTATCTTATCCATAAGGTACTTTTCAACTTCCTTCATAAGAACCTTGTCTTATCTACAAGTTGCTTCTCATGTGAATTTAAAATTCACATTTATTCTCCCAACCACCTTATCCCTTCCAATCATGTGAATTTAAAATTCACATTTATTTCCCCAACCACTTCTCTCTTCCCCATGGAGATTTTTGAGGAATACTAAAATTTCTCATGTCACTTTCCTCCCATATGGGAACAAGAAGTTCCTTTTTGAGGAAATCTTCTCCTCATCCCAAGGGACTTGCAAGTACCTCCACCTCACATGTCCCTTTTCCAACTCATTTGTCCTTGTGACACTTCATCCTCCACATGGCAAGATGTGAGGGCTTGTGAGTCCTCAACTCACCACATCCCTTCATCTTGCCCATGTTGGAAAAATCTCAACCATTCAATTCTCTAGAGAAATCTCCCTTAAAATGAAAGATTTTCTTTCATTTTCTCTCATTAGGTATTCACACATTTTGCAATTCAAGCATTCAAACTCTAATTCTCACATTGGCATTCTTGCACTCAAAAAACCTCCATTGTTGCATGTTTTGAAGCTTTCATCTCTTGCACTTGCATTCATCCATCCAACTACCCACATAGCTCATTGCATTCCGCATCTCACCTAGATCCTTTTGCATCCATTTTTACCATTTTTCCATCAAGGAGCATACAAAACATCAACTATCAAAGGGCCAACCAAGGAGCAACTCTTACAAGGTATAAAATCTTGCTTTTATCTTTATTTTTTTTGAGTTAACATAGCCCTATCTTGAGGTGTTTTAGTGTTGTTTCCTTCTTTTTGCATTCTATTTTGTATCACTTAGGATAGTTAAAGAATGTTGATCACATTTCTGGCATGCCCAGTGGGACCCACAGACGGGTCATTTTGCTTTTACGTTTGCTATTTTTTGATATTTTGTAGGTTCAGGTCACACAGAGGCGAATCTTCCCCTAACAGGAATGACCTTGCCCTGAACAAGGGCGAACCTGCCAAAGTATAGGTGAACCTGCCCCAAGACAAGTGACCCCGACCTGAACAGAGGCGACCCTACCCTGCAAAGTCGCCCCTCTGAGCAAAAGAACCCAAGTTTCTTCTTTGTTTTCTGCACAGGGGCGAACCTACCCCAGAGAGGGGCGAACCTGCCCTACAAAGGGGAGAACCTGCCCTGACAGGGGCGAACCTGCCTTGAACAAAGGCTTTTGCGAGGTAAAATAGTGCTTTAAAATTCATTTACAAGGTCTTTTTTCTATCATTTTGATTAATATTGACCCCCTAACTCGTCCTGTTGGTGATTGTCATAGTTTTTACTATAATTTGTGCAACTTTTTTCGTATTTGTTGAAGACCCAAGGATAAAACTTCTAACATATTTGCTGCAGGATGAAGAGGCCTAGTTATTAGTTAGTTTTTTTACTTTCTATTTTCATATTAGGCACATAGTTTAACTAGGGGGAGTCAGCATATTGTTTGTTGTGTTTGAAAGTTCTTTGTGTCACCCAAGAGGCACTATCTCATTCACTCTTTCCCCTTGCACTTCATGTGAGCCTAGGGAGTAGCCGAAAATAGTTAGTATTCTCTTTTTAGCAGGACCTGCTTGGGGATTTCATCACCCCAAGGGACGATCCCAACCATGCATAGTGGCAGGGTATACAAAGGGGGGAGAGTCAAAGTTGTACCCCAATCCAGTCACATCGTGTCTAGCGGAGCGTCGAAGCTAGGGCGATACCTAGATAGACGTGAAGAGTTGGTCTAAGCCTTCGGTATTTCATTGGGGTTCTTGGCTCACTCTTGTGACAAGCTGGTGTTCACGGTTGTGCCTCACGTACTGAGCGTATATCGAGGACTCCCTAGTTGTCTTGTTCAGCCTAGTTAGAAAACTCTGTTGGCCATACCCTTCATACTAATCTTAGGATTGTTTTGTTTGAACTATTTTTTTGTGTGAAACCAATAAATTTTTGTTGAGTCGGGTCAACCTTACCTTCTGCTTCTTGTTTGTTGTGATTTTGGTCCTTTGGCATAGCCGTTTTCACCTAAGTCAAGTTTAGGTTTTATGCACAGAGGCAATCCTAACCCTAAACAAGGGCGAACCTGCCCTCTGTCTCAGTCATTTCTCAACCTGTTTCTATCAAAATTGTCTATATTTTCACCAAATAGGTGAACCTACCCTGAACAAGGGTGAACCTTCCCTCTGTCTCAGTCATTTCTCAGCCTGTTTCTGTCAGAATTGTCCATCTTTTCACCAAACAGGTGAACCTTCCCTAAACAGGGGCGAACCTGCCCTGAACAAGGGAAAACCTGCCCTCTGTCTTAGTCATTTCTCAACATGTTTATGTCAAAATTGTCTTATCTTTTCACCAAATAGGAAAACCTGCCCTAAACAGGAGCGAACTTGCCTTGAATAGGGGCGAACCTGCTTTGAATAGGGGTGAACCTGCCCCAAGTTGGATGAACCTACCCTAAGTTGGGTGACCCTACCCCAAGTTGGGCGAATTTACGCCTTGAACAACCTGTTTCGACTATCCGTTTACTCATTTTGAGTACCTGTTTACCCGTTTCAACCATCCGTTTACCCATTCGGAGTACCTGTTTACCCATTCCAACCATTCGTTTACTCGTTCTGAGTACCCGTTTCCTGTTCTGAGCATTCATTTACTCGTTCTAAGTACCTGTTTACCCATTTCGACCATTCCTTTACTCATTCTGAGCATCTGTTTCCCTGTTCCGACCATCTGTTTACTCATTCTAAGTATTCGTTTCCCTAATCCAAGCATCCATTTTCTCGTTCTGATAGTCCATTTGATCCCATTTTCGTATTTAAACAATTAACTTGGGCGAACCTGACCTCCAGTTGGGCGAACCTGACCTCTAGTTGGGAAAACCTAACCTCTAGTTGGGTGAACCTGACCTCCAGATAGGCGAACCTGACCTCCAGTTGGGCAAATCTGACCTTCAAATAGGCGAACCTGACCTCCAATTGGGCAAACCTGACCTCTAGATAGGCCAACCTGGCCTCCAGTTGGGAAAACCTGACCTCTAGTTGGGCTAACCTAACCTCCAGTTGGGTGAACCTGACCTCCAAATAGGCGAGCCTGACCTCCAGTTGGGTGACCTTTCCCCCTAGTTGGGCGATCCTGCACCTCGGTTAGATGAGTCTGATCTTTATCCCATCATTCTGCATCTTTCGTAATTTGCATCTGCATCATCTGAATCATATAGGTACATCATAAATCATCTCTAGGTTGCATATCCATCATCGTTTTTGCAATCAAAATCCTTTGAACTTCATTTGAAGTCATTATCCAAATTCACCCAGGTGTCTGAAATCGATCGTCATCCTACAACGTCTACTTAGGATCGCCATCCGTCTTGAGTCAGTCATCATTATTCGGCCCTATCAATCCACTTCCATCTCAAGTTAGATTTGGTGCCTACTTATCCTTAATCTGATCATTCAGCACCTTAAGTCACCTAGGGTCATCTCTGAACCTGGTTTAGAATCCCTTCTATCATCCAATCTTATCCAATCATCCAATCATACCAATTGTTTCATTGACCAAACTTATCCAATCTAATATTTATCCAATCATCCAATCTATCAATCTAATCTAATCTTATCCTTATCCAATCATCCAATCAACTAATCCATTATCATATCCAATTAATCCTTCAATCCTCATTTAGGTCATCTCTGCATTACATCTTAGAGTTCAACCGCATCTTAACTCACCTAGTAGTTTTGCACTTTCATACCCATTCAGAATCAATCACAAGCTAAGAAACAAATGGTAGAATAGCAAGGCCAAGGTTCCCAGTCGAACATCCCACAAGATCCTAACAACGTTGCAAATACCACACAAGATCCCAACAATGGTGCAAATATCCCTCAAGATCCCCATAATGGTGCGTCGTCACAATCCAATACTGACATCCAAAACACCTCACCACCTAGAGACAAGAACATGGTCAATCAGCTCAAGGTTACTGTTGATGAATACCTAAGCAATCCTGTTAATGTTCAGATGACAGATCGCCTCCTCAACGAGCATGGGGATAAGATTCTCGCTACCCTGATCATGAAAGGGGTCAAACCACCACCCGATTTCAACATGTCACAATATACTGGCACCCAAACTCTCCCTGCACCTCAAGACCCATAAACCTCACAAAATGTTCTAGGAAATTTGTATGTTCCCGAAGGTCCACCTATAGAGAATTGGTATCATCCTGAGCTCAAAAATGTCATGACACACTAAGTTGCCACTTATCCTCGCCTCCCATCCACTGCCTCTATGGCACCACCTAATCCTAATGATCCCTATGCCTATGGCATGCCATAGAACAGTCTGCCTGCTCCACCACTTCCACCTCAGCACCCTGGTCAACCACTCGTCAACATTGTGGGCACTCTGCTTCTTGCATTAATGCCACCTCCAGGACCTACACCTACTGGTAATTTACTACCACCACCTCAAGGTAATATCCCTACATTTCAATAGCCTCTCGTTAATCCGCATCAATCCATCATGATTCAAGCATCACCACAACACACTGCTATCCCTTCGCAAACACTGCCACAACATGTTGTTGGTTCTACTATTTCATCTCAACCACCCCATCACCAACCACCATAGCAGAATATCACTATCCTGCAATAGAACGTCATCGTTCCATAGAAAAATGTTTTAATTCCTCAACAACAGACTACCGTTCTTACACAACCCCCACGTCAAGTCACGCAAACTACATCACAACTACCACAATTTCCCCATAATGATTTTGCGGTAGTCCCACAACAACATATCCCATCTCGCCCACTTTATCAGCAGTCGCCATAGCAAAAAAAACCACCCCATCATACACACGTTCCTACACAAACACAACTGAATCCTCTCACACAATGTCTTTACCACACATCTAGTATGTACACCGCTTCTGCTGCTACATCCAATCCTAACCAAAACATTCATGTGACCACTTAGAACCCCCCACGGACTCAACTGCCTCCTTACACTAATCCTTTGTAATCACATACAAACCCATACCAACAACAATCTAATCCACAACAACCTCCATACATCACCTAACAACCCAATGTCGCATACAATTACTTGTCTAATCCATACTACACTCAGTAGAAGCCTTCATATCAACAAGGTGCTTCATCCACATCCTATACGCAAAAATAGCCACCCTATCAACAAGGTTCTCAATCCACCTCTTACTATCAACAACCACTACCTTACCAACAAGGGGCTTCCACGTCATCGTACTATCAAGCTACTATGCAATACCTGCAAGGTACTCCATCTACTTCATACTATCAACAACAATCACCATACCAACAAGTGGCTTTTACCTCTTACCATCAAAATCCATCATATCCACCTTATTTCAATCTGTAATCTACTTACGCCAATCAATACCAGCAAACACCTCCATACACACCTTAACCCGCTTATGGTCCAGCTGCTTCAGCACCATCCTCATCATATCAGTAACATCCTCCATATAATCAGCCTATTTCATCCAATATGACTCCTGCAGCACCTATCAATCAATATTTGGAATAATTCAAAGTTGTGTTAAAGGACTTACAAGCAGGGACCGACAAACAATCGTTCAAGTTTCAAGACATTTCTCCCTACCCGTTTGATCCTTCTATTTCATTGGTTCCCTTCCCAAAACATTTTGAAATGCCAAAATTTGATAAATATAAAGGAACCAAAGACCCCAAGGCTCACCTTCAAGAGTTCTACACCAACTGTTAAGAAGTCATGCATAATGACAATTACCTCATGAGATTGATCCCTAGGAGTTTACAGGGAATAGCTCTTGACTGGTTTATGGGTCTTAAGAAAGAATCTATCAAGTCCTTTGCCTAGCTTTCAGAAGATTTTTTCTCCCACTTCTCCTTCAATCTAGAGAAGGATATCGATACACTAGACTTCCTGAAGGAAAAGCAACAGGAGGGATAAACCTTTGTGAGCTATCTTCAAAGATGTTGAGCCCTAGCTAGTCGCATGAAATCCCCGCTAAGGGAAAGGGACATGGTCACCCTGTTCATTGAAAACTCCCATCCGAACATGGCCCAATACTTTAGGCTCCATTATGTCATGACCTTCACTGAAATCGTGGAAAAAGGTCCTATTCTTGAGAGATCCCTCATCGCCAAAGGGCTAGTCAAAAATTTTAACTTTGATAGAGAGAAATTGTCTAGAGACAAGACTCGTTATTGGAACAAAAACAAAAATGCTATCAATGATGGTGTCACTAACGCTAAACACATCAAAGTAGCCAATGCTTCCCAGAAGCAACAATATCCACCTCATCAGCAACCAATGCCTAATGCCATATCAATGCCTCAAGGGGAACCTCGTCCATCCCAACAATCCAATCAAAAAAATCAAGGGGGTAACAAATGATAATTCACTCCATTAGGAGAACCCCTAAGTATTGTGTTTAATAGGCTTCTACAAGCTAATTACCTGATCACATATCCTGTGACCAAGCCACTTGACGAATCCAAGCCCAAACCAAATTGGTTCAAAGAAAATGAATATTGTGAGTTCCACAAGATTAAAGGGAATACATTGAACAAGTGTCAAGGTCTGAAAAACGTATATCTAGCATCTTATAGATATATCAAAATGCCTTCCCTAAACATAACCAAGGGCCTAATACATCAAATTCAAACCCAGGGCCTAGCAATAGTAGTGATCAGAATAACACCAACAACATCAATTATAAAAATGTGTCATTCAATTACCAAGGTATCGTCATGCATATTGAACAATTGGAACCACATGTATCTATGATACACGTAAAAGGAAAGGATCCAAAATGTGTTATCACCACTCATCGAACCCGCATCAAAGTCCTTGGAGCCTCTACATCCACCTAGCCACAGCCTGTCAATTCTCAATACAACATTCTTGACCATCTGGGAAAGACTTCGGCATAGATATCCATTCTGGACTTGCTTAAGTCTTCTCCCACACACCAAGAAATCCTAAATAAGGCCTTACGGGACACCCAAGTTCCTAATGACATAGATCTCACATAATTTCAAGCATTGGTAGGGCACCTCTCTGCCACCTATCAACTCAGTTTTAGCCAAAATGGCATTCCCTACATTAACTCCAATCATAATCGTCCCCTCCATCTAGAGGTCCTTGTAAATCGGCATAAAATAAAAAAGGGTCTTGGTAGATAATGGTTCTGCCCTAAACCTTTATACATTGAAATTCATAAAGCAAGTAGGATACACCCATGTTTATTTAAATAATCATTTCATCGCAATCAAGGCGTATGATAATACAAAGCGTGATTTTGAAGGAACAATATGTCTTTCGATCCAGGTTGGTCCAGTTGTGCAATAAACTACTTGTCATGTCCTTGATCTGGAACGCCCCTATAGCCTCTTCCTTGGTCATCCATGGATTCATGCCATGCAAGTCATTCCATCCACATACCATCAATGTCTAAAATTCGCATTCAATGGGTTAGAAGTTACCATACATGTGGATCCCCAACCATTTGAATATTGTCGCACATTAGAAGCTTCTTTTCCTCATTCCCACTATTGTCCTGGAGTGGAAATGGGACTACCACAAACATCATCATCCCAATCATCTACCATCGCACTAGCCACCACTTTATCATCCACATTTGATTCCACCATTACCAAAGTCCAGATCATTGACAAGGGTTGTGGTGAGTACGAAATGTGCACAAATTTTAACGTGGCAACCATGCCACCCTCGCCACACACATACGACCAACCCTCTTAGTCTATACTGAAGGAAGAAGAGAAGACCATCACCTTTAATGTTCCAAATGTGGGAACCAAAACCTTTCTCTCTCTCGGATTAAGGCAAGACACACCCGAAGATGACATTAGTCAATGGGTGTACCGTGAGGAACCAGACCCCTCTCCTCCTTTGAAAGAATATTTCCAAGAGAACTATCATTGGCCCTCTAAGTTTACAGAGAAATACAATTATCAGGGGGGAGGCCTTGGCATTGAAGAAAAAGAAAGGAAACACCATATTGAGGCTTCTATAAGACTAAGAAACTTAGGCTTGGGTCATGACACAAAACAAAAGGAACCTATAGCATCATCTAGTGCCTCTAATAATGTAAGTCATAGAAACAGTCTCCTTGAAGATATACCAGAGGAGGAATCCATCATACACACATACAATGATGTGGATCACACCGACCTCTCTTCCATGTTCGACTGCTTACACATCTGCACCATTAGCCTATCCCTTAAACATCCTGAAGTTATAGACTAGGACCTACATGGTAGTGCCCCCATCGACACCTTTCCTACAATGGATCAATATGTACATCTTATGGGAGTGGGGGAAGATGAACATCCTAACTGCAAAAGTAAAAAGAAGCAAAATCAAAAAAGGTCACCTAGAGAAAACCTCCCTAAGGCGCTTCTTGACCTAGAAAAAGTAAAAACAAAGGGTGTATTTGATGGCGAAAACCTCGATGAGATGCTAGAAGATGGGGATGTTCATCTTCCCCTTGTAGGAACTCAACTCTCAGAATGATCATTCATCCTGATAGAGGAAACTCAAGAGATAAATTTGGGAATTGAAGAGGATCCCAAAATCACTTATGTAGCCAAAGCACTATCAGAGGAAGAACATTCTACCATCGCCAAGCTTCTCAAAGAATGCATAATCAATTTTGCATGGACATATCCAGACATGCCAGGCCTTGATCCTGCTTTAGTGGTACATCACCTGGATGTATGTACTGATGCCAAACCTATCGAGCAAAAGCTTTGAAAAATGCACCCCCAAGTAGCTCTACTAGTTAAGAAAGAATTGGAGAAGCTATTGGAGGACAGATTTATAAGGCCCATTGACTATTCGGAATGGATCTCAAACATAGTGCTAGTAGCCAAACCAAATTTTTCTATCAGAGTATGTATAGACTTTTGTGACCTCAACAAGGCCTGCCCCAAAGATTCTTCTCCTTTTCCAAACATTGACATGTTGGTTGACCTCACTGCGGGACATGAGATGCTTTCCCTTATGGATGGCTTCTTCGGATATAATCAGATTAGAATTACACTTGAAGATCAACATAAAACAACTTTCACCACACCATGGGGCGCCTTCTATTATAATGGTATTCCCTTTGGCCTTAAAAAATGTGGGGGAAACCTACCAGCGAGCCATGACCGTTATCTTTCACAATCTCTTCCACATCATAATGGAAGATTGTGTTGATGATCTACTAGGAAAATCAAGAACAAGGGAAGAACATCCTGTGGTACTCAAGAAGATCTTTGGGCATCTAGAGCAGTATAAGCTAAGGCTAAATCCAAAGAAATGTGTCTTTGGGGTCACATCAGGCAAACTACTAGGTTTCATTATTTCCCATAGAGGTATAGAAGTTGATCCAACGAAAGTCAAGGAAATTATGGATATGCCTCCACCACGCAATCTCAAAAAATTAAGAAGCCTACAAGGTAAGTTACAATCCATCTAGAAATTCATTGCTCAATTAGCCAAAAAGTTTTAGTCGTTCACTCATCTCCTGAAGAAGGATATCGCTTTTAAGTGGAATCAACAATGTCAACTCGGCTTCGACCAAATCAAAGAATATCTAGCTTACCCACCAATCCTTATGCCACCAATTCTTGGTAAGCCACTCCTATTGTATATCTCTACTACTTCAGTGGCATTGGGGGCATTACTGGCGCAACATGATGAGTCATCAAAGGAAAGAGCAATCTATTACATCAGTTGAACCCTGGTGGGTTATGAGCTCAACTATTCCCCAATGGAAAAATCTTGCCTAGCAGTGGTTTTCAGTTCGCAAAAACTCAGGCATTACATGCTTAGTCATCCAGTAAAGCTCATCTCCAAGGTTGATCCACTTAAATACCTATTATCCGGGACAATTCTAACTAGTTGCATGGCTAAGTGAGTCATGGTTCTGAGTGAATTTGATATAGAATATGTGGATCAAAAAGATATTAAGGGACAAGTGATAGCTGATCAATTCGTAGATGCTCCCCTGGTGGATGCCTATCCTTTGACAACAGAATTTCCTGATGAAGGAGTCTTCGCAATAACAGAAGCAACCACATGGACACTATAATTTGATCGGTCGCACACACACAATGGATCAGGGGCAGGAATCTTGCTCTTCACTCGCCAAGGAGATTATATACCGAAGTCATTCAGATTGGCCTTTATGTGCATACATAACATAGTTGAATATGAAGCTCTTCTTACTGGCCTCGAAATTTCAATCCAATGGCATATCACCCACCTAAGAATCTTTGGTGATTCTCAATTAATCATCAAATAGGTCAATAATGAGTTTCTCACAAAAGATGATAAGCTACTAGCCTATAAATGCATGGTAGATGACTTCAAGAAGTATTTCACTTCCATCCAGTTTGATCATATTCCAAGAGTCCAGAACAAAGCAGCAGATGCCATGGCTACCATTGGTTTCTTAATTGACATGCCCAAAGACAAAACAGAGTGTGAGTTCCTCATTGAACAACTCTTAATCCCAGCATATGATATCCCAAAAAGTGAGATGGTGTGTGACATTGAAGGTCCCACGTCCCCTTGGTATCATGATATCTAAACCTACCTTCACAATGACATCCTACCTCCTAATCTCACATGCAACCAACATAAATATTTCATCCAACGAACATCTTGTTACACCATCATAGGTGATACACTTTATCGATGTGGGTATGATGGAACCCTCCTCCAGCACTCTGAATGAGACTGAAGCCCATACTACGTTAACAGAGGTACATAGTGGTGTATTTAGGGCCCACTCCAATGGCATGGCCCTAGCTAAGAGAATTCTTCATGCAGGATATTATTGGCCTACATTAGAACATGATTCTTGTGAGTTCATCAAGGTGCTTACCTTGTCAACAACACGTCGACCTAATACATGCTTCAGCACAAGATCTGCAGCCTCTTGTAGCACCATGGCCCTTCTCTCAGTGGGATTTTGACCTAATCGTCAAGATATATCCCCCATCCTCCAATGGCCATACCTTCATCATTACTGCAACTGAGTACTTCACCAAGTGGGTAGAAGCAATGCCACTCTCACAGATCACAAGTACTCAAATTTCCAAATTTATCCTCTTCCATATTCCTTGCAGATATGGAATACCATCAACCATCATTTCTAATAATGGGAAGCCTTTCAAGAACCAAGCTATGAAACACCTTTGTGACACCTTCCATATCCAACATTGTTGTTCTATGCCTTATTACCCCTAGGGTAATGGTCAGGCATAAGCCACCAACAAAACCCTCATCATAATCCTCAAAAAGGTGGTCAATAATACTGGTCGAGATTGGCACCTTCACATTCATTCTGCCCTTTGGTCATACCGCACTTCCATCCGCACCCCTACTAGCACCACTCTTATTCTCTCATCTATGGTGTTGAGGCTATCTTGTTGATTGAGGTAGAAATCCCATCACTGAGAATATCCCTAAAGAATCTTATCATTGATGAAGAGGCTCGAGTTGCAAGACTCAGCCAATTGGAACTCCTAGATGAAAGATGAATCAAATCATATGACCATCTCCAAGCATATAATAATCATTTGAAGAGAAGCTACAACAAGAAGGTTCATCCTCGCCAATTCAACATTGGTGATTTAGTCCTCAAGGAGAATCAACGCACTCAACAAGACTAAGAAAAGAAGGGAAAATTTGAAGCAAATTTGCTTGGTGCTTATGTCATCATAGCCAAGTATGGATTAGGGGCCTAAAAACTTGCTACACCTGAAGGAGATCCCCTAGAGGATCCCATTAACATCATGCACCTGAAAAGGTTCTACACTTGAATCAACTAGGGTATCCTATCCTGCAAAAATCCAAAAAATACAAAAAAAAGTAAAAAATTGTCAAAAAAAATAAAAAATTAGAATAACTCCAAAAATAGTAAAGAGAAATAATTCATTCTATGGTGGAAACCACTCTTCGTGGTGCCTTGGATAAGTATGTTTGGTGAAAACCCAGTCACAGGCGCCATTCGTAAAGGGCTTAATCATTATCTACTTTGTGTCCTAGTTATTTGATGCTTTCGTCCATCTTGATCTCATATCCTACCCATCCCATCGATCCTCTCCTTCCATCCGCATCCATTATCTAGTCGCTTGAAATATTTTGGTTGAACATTGGACGATCTTCATCCGCTATCTATCATCCTGAGCTTTTATCCTAATATGAGCTTGTGTCGCCAATCTTGTCGTCTTGTCAATCCTTCATGTCCATCTAGGTTCCTTCATCGTGTCAGTATTCATTTAGATCCCATCACGTCCCATTGGTCCTTTTGGTCTTTGTTGAACTATGTTTCCCCTGCACTTTCACGTAGGCAAGGCTGATCATTTGATCTACCCCCAGGGCATTTTGTCCATCGTATTTTGGTCATCCATTGTGGTCTCCATTGTCCCCTTTGCGCTCTTATCCCTTGTCAATCATTGGTCCTTTTCTGAACTACGTTGCCCCTATGCTTACACGTAGGCAAGGTCGATCTTTTGATCCACCCCCAGGGCTTCTTTTTCTTTCTTTCTTGGTCGTCATTTTCCATTTCTCGTCTCCATTTGTCCTCTTTTTTCCTTTATCCATGGTCTTTTCTTGAACTACAAGGGCACTGCACATTCACATAGGCAAGGCTAATCTTTGATCAGCCCTCAAGCCCCTAGGTCGTTAGGGTGTGTCAGTATTGTGTCTTGTGTCTCATGTCATGTCATCAAATATGTCCTTATCTAGCTGGTTGTTCACAAATGAGATCCACTCATATCATGAGATTCAATTGGTTTCATAATTTCTTGCGTCATGTATCAATCTTATAGTTTACTATCCATCTTTGGTCTCAACAGGATACATCCTTCCTAACAAACCTCATCAACCCCATCCATCATCTTGATCCTATGGAAAAAGGACATTTTGAAATATTATTTATCAATTAATCTCTCTATAACAACTTGTCAATATCACCACGATCTATCATATTATGGTGTGTTTTGATAGGTTAACATAGGGACGTATCTTGATCTTTTGTTTGTTCTTGTCTTCTTGGTTGTCCTGTGTTGTACCCACTAAGATCCCTAAGGTCTTTTGTTACGCTAGGGCATCCTTTTGTGCTTTTGGTTATCCCAATGCCTAGCCCGACCAAGGTTTTCATGACTTTGGGGTGTTGGGATAGCCTTCTTGTTTGTTGTGTTTGTTTTATGTATTCAACACTAATTCACCTTGGTTTACATACCCTGGTGCTTGGTGTCTTATGCTATAGCAAAAATGAGTGCTCTAAAAATGGAAAATTACATTAGGATTGCATTTTATGATCAACTTCGTTGCATTGCATTCATACTTGGCCTATGACCTATGATTTTGGTTGTGCAAACATTCATCCCTCTATCCCATGTTCTTCTTGGGATACCTATAGTTCTTGACAGGTGCAATTTCACACCCATCTTCCCTTGATTTTCTAATTATTACTGGGAAAGTACTTGCCATTAAAACCAACAATACGCCTACCATCTACCCTCATCACTATGCAAGTCCTTATTGGCACTTATGTTCATGTTGCATTGCATTTCATGTTAGGAAATCGCACTCACCTATCACACATCTTTATTTTGTATAAGCTAAAGCAAGCATGATCACAAATAAAGTCCATCTACCATCCACGTTGCATTTCATTTATCCATTAGTATTTGTAAGGAATTTAATCGCATTTCCTCTCACATTATAGGTTCATTTCCCTTCATTTCATGAGCATTACTATCTCATATTTAACTTTTGTTGTTTAGATTAATTACATTTGCTTATTCTAAACATTGTAGATTCATTGCATTAATCATTCATTTCCATATTAGACCATATCATCAGCACATCGCATACATTGCCACCTGCATCACAAATTGTTAGAACCATATCTATAGCATATAAAGTCATAAATCATCCATCACATCCTGCATCATACATGTTAATACATCTCATCCATATAAACATCAACATACATCATCATACGCATATACATATATCACATCATCATGATCATCTATCATAAAATCATAAACACATACATATGCATAAATAGAATCATCCATCATAAAGCATAAACACATACATATGCATAAATAGAATCATCCATCATATGAGCATCACATCATGTCAATAAAGGCTATTGCATATCATATAACAATCCAAATACGAATGTCCATCACATAGTCCATAATAATGTCCATCATATGGCCAAAATACATATCCATCGCATATATCATCAAATAAAGTACACATACAAGGCTCTAGATCAACTTTGATCTCTGATCTCTGATGCTCTGTACTGTACATCCATCATGCACCTGTCAAAACCTAGTATCCTGTCACCTATCCTCTATCATCTTTATTGTGAGCTGCCCACATTTGACCTTTGTGGAGAGTTGAGCACTAGCCCTCTGCGAGAAGGAGTCACCTGATAGTCATTGTACCCTTAGGTACAATGTCCCTAGTGACTGGGATGGTGCAAGCATCTGAGGCACCTATCGAACATAGTGAACTGTGTGTTGTGTTGGATCTGGAACTGCCTGCTGATAAGTGCACATCCAGTAGCTCGCCTCCCTCATATACTCATCTATCTATGCAGCCTGATACCTGGTTGCATTCCGCTCATGTCTATATTTGTCTCGATCCCCACATATGGATCTTCGCTCCTATTCCCATGCATCTTGTGCCAACCTTAGTTGATCTATCTCTACCCCCATCCGTGACCCCTACTCGGTGGCCCTTCCCCTCTCAATTTGCATAGCCTGTATCTATGCTTGTAATCTCTACACATCTGCCCCTACCTCGCCACCCTCACCCTGCACTGCTTGTGTCTGAGCCTGTGTTGCATCCCTCTCTCTCTCTGCAATATGTGTCTGAGCCACTACCGCATCCCTCTCTCTATAGGGTTTGCACCTATCTTTGTGATGCATCCCTCTCATTCTGTAGGGTCTGCACTTGTATATGTGTTGCATCCCTCTCCCCCTAAAGGGTCTGCACCTGTGTCTATCCTGCATCCCTCTCTACCTACAAGGTCTGCACCTAGGCCCTCATAGCCTCCTCTCTCTCCTGCATCAGCCCCATGTCTCCCACTATTTGATTTGCTACCTAAACTCTATCACGGAGCTTGTCTCACTCCCGTCTCAGCTTAGTCATCTCTCTTAGTATCCCCTCCACCTGTATCCTCAAATCATCCATGTCTCTCTCTCAGCATGTGCTAGGGTCTCTGCTAATGCCTAGTCTGTCACTCCTCTCGGCTCTTGCTTTCCCCTCGACTGCAGTATAGTCACCACTACCTCTAGCCTATCTCCCTCCCATCTCGCAACCACCACCTCCTCATGCTCTTTAGATACCTCTCCCTCTAGTCAAGTCACCTCTACTCATAGTTGTCTCACCTTAGCTAGCAGACTATCCCTCTCTACCAGTAGCTCCTCCTCACGTTGCCACGTTGCATCAGCTATAGACCTGAAAACCCTCTCACCCTCTACCTACACGCTAGCCACCTCTACTCTCAACCTACTCACCTCTACTTCTAGTCTGCATCTCGCAGCCTCTGCATCTCTCAATCTTTGCTTGGTGATTTGTAATCTTGCCATGGCCCCTCTCAACAATATAGTCAGATCCTCTACTATAGGTGGCACCATGGCCAATGGGGAAATATCATGAACATCCATATCTATCACCTTCACCTCTGCCTCATACCCATATCCTCTGCCTTGATCTCCACCTGGGCTCTCCTCTGTGGTCTCCTCCTCCTCACCCTGCCCTGCTGCCCTGCTGCTCCAACCGCCATCTATCCTCTCTCCTGTTGCCTTGTTGCTCCAGCTGCCTCTTGCCCTCTCCCATCCCTCTCTACCATCCCTACCTCATCTCTCCCCTCATTTTCCTTGATCCCCACTCTGGCTCTCCTCCGTTGTCTCCTCCTCCTCATCATCCTCTCCTACTACCCTGTGGCCCCAACCTTGTCTTGTCCTCTATCATGTTGTCCTACGACCCCCGCATCCTCCTGCTACCCTACGGCTTTGGTTGCCTCCTGCCCTCTCCTCTGTTGTCCCCTCCTCCCTCTCCTCTGGCCTGCCAATCACAGCTCATCCTCTGGCCATAACCCCAGTGCCCCCATAATCGGCTCCTCTGGAGTAATCTATCTAGGTTGATGACAGAGATACCATGCGGTGTATCGGATTATCACTCATGCATCGATGTCCCCCCTAGTCCTACCCAGATAGGGTACTAACTATAATGTCTCTCAATGCTCTCTCGCAAACCTCAAAAAAATTGGCTCTCCCCATGGCCGCTCTCGCATAATCCATCGAAACCTGTTTGGTCTGTGTGGAATCTCCTGTGTAATCCTGAACTGTCTGGTCTATGTGACTCCACTATCAGTGGCTCCCTTCCAACTATGTAGAATTTGGTGCAGAAGTAGCCTCTCTACCTTGCCTCATCTCTCCTCCATCCTAAAAACCATCATGTCATGTATGGCCTCCACACTATATCCTCCTCCTGAAGGTCATCCAGTGTCCTCCATCTGTCCAGATCCCCAGGGCCCTCATAGTGCCACACCTAGTCATACTTTATCCCATACCAGTAAGCTACTGGTGTTGTCTCATCCTCCAATCCTGCTCTCACCACTCTTGGCCTAACAACACTGATGTGCTCCCAGGCCCATACATGTAGCAGCATCACTTGCATCATGTTGAGCGCCTCTTGGTAGCACACAACGTGCATGTCTCTGTACAATTGTGCTAGTATGCATGTACCCCATGCAAACTATCCCTCTCTCCCCTCGACAATGTGTCATATCACCTCCATGTAGCTCAGGGTACAAAAGCGCCTACTCCGATCTGGTAGCAGCAATCCACTAATCAACCCACATAGGTATAGTGGTAGCGATGGCACCCCCAACTCCAGACATTGGTCTACATCCAACCTCTATCTTTGTATAGGAAGGTCATCTTGTCCAAATAACACCCACAGAGTATGATCCAGCTCTGCTCCCCTTGATGTCGTCGCACTCACCAGGTGGCCTACTATAGGCAGCCTCAGTATCTGCCATACATCCTCCAGCATCATAGTCATCTCCCTTGTTGGGAGATGAAAAGTCGAGGTCTCCGAACTCCAACGCTCAATAAGGGTTGTCAGCATAGCCCGATGGGCTCTAATCATCGGATATCCTAATAAATGTAGCAGCCCCGCCTGTGACAAAGCCTCATGATCCGCTCCATTCATAGCTGCTATCGTCACCTCCAACACCTCTGACCACCTCTCGCATGTCCGCAAACTATTGAAGCTTTGCATTCACACCAAACCCCACATGTTAGTCATCCTCTCTCTTTCTTCATCTCCTCCCTCTTGTCCATTTCACTAGCCCCAAGCTCTCTTTTCACTACCTTTTTAACCCCATTTTTGTCCCAAACATTTACCTATTTTTCTTCCCCATCTTGTTTTGCTTTTTTCTCTCTCCCCCCCATCTGCCCCTTAGGCAAACCCGCCCCAATTGCGGGCGAGCCCACCTCGGCACATGGGCGAACCCACCCTGGACATGGGTGGACCCACCCTAGACAGGGGAAGACCTACCCTAGCCTGTGGGAAAACCCGCCCCAACCTGCGAGTGGCCTCAAACGGCCCGCAAGCAGACCCGCCCTAGACAGGGGTAGACCCACCCCAGCCCAGGGCGAGGCCACCTGAGCTGCAGGTGAACCTGCCTCCAGATGGGCGGCCGTGCCCGGGCAGGTTCATCCCTCTGATGGATGTGGTTGCCCCTTCCCTTGGTCTACTCTTTTGGGCAGATTCACCCGATCCCAGGGAAAATATGCCCTCCCTTGTTCTCCCTTGGCCCTTTATGGGCCTCTTTTTTTTATTTTTCTAGGTCTATTTATCCTGTCATTGGGAAAATTCACCCCCTTTTCCTCGCCTCTAACAGGTAATTTTGCCTACCCGCTAGGTGAAATCAAATTTTTTCCCTTGACCTATTTTCTTAACTTACCCCAATCCCAAAACCCATGTCTTCAAAAAGCTTTAAAACTTAAACATACATCATAAAATGCTTAAAATCACAAAGATGGTTTTGAATCTAACATGGCATGGAACCACTTGCTTGTGGTAGAAATGTCGTACCTCATCCCCCCAGTGGATGATGTCTGAATCATAGTCCTCTAGCATCCTCATCTCCTTCCTCTCCTCTCCACTCTCTCTTACTCAACTGCTTGGTGTGCAAATGAGGAGTGGTAATTTCTAAAATTACCTTATCTAACTTTTTCCCTCCCTTTTAACCTTTTTTTAAGTGAAGTCTAGTTTTCCCCTTTATTTAAACCTCTTTTTAATTCAACTAATCCTCTAACTTCTTGGGGCCGCCATTTGCAAACCATGTGTTTGTTTCACTTCATTCAAAAGCCAATATTCATGGTTTTTTTAGCTCTCTCCAATTGTACTTTTTGTTTCCTCATATCGAGAAGATGCCCGAGACCCCTTTTTCTTCCCCAACCGCCCTCTCGAGGGGGCATACCCTACCATTTTCCTCCATTCCTCTATTATGGTCATTCCCTTGCGAGATTGGGGCATCTCCTTTCATTTCCCTCCATTTGTATAGCTCACGCAACCTCTCCCACGCTGGGGCATCATTTTCTAGTCGCTTCCTCTATAGAGTCATCTGCATTTTATTTTTCTTCGAAACACTATTATTCTAACAATATTTCGAATAGGGGCAAAATGTAGACATAAAAATTTGACCACTTTCATATGGTCAAATCCGCCTCCCTTATTCGTCTATTTCATCAATATTAATTAAATAACTTATTTAATTAATATTTCCCCTTTCCCTAAGATTCCTAAAGTATTTAATTTTATAATTAAATACGTTACCTTTCATCTTTTTTTCTAAATTAAATAAATACATCAATTTATTTAATTTGGTCACTTAGCCTTTTGGAATTTAAATAAATTTTAAATTCCTCTTTTTCTCTCTCCTTGTCACATCCTCCATAACCTTCTTCTAATATGGATTAGCTTAATTAATCCATGATTAAGATGTGCACACCTTTAATCAGGATTAATTTCACATCCTCCATATTTGTCCACTTGCCTCTAATCCCTCATTAATCTCCTTAATCACCTATTTGCACAACCTTAATCTAATCCCTTTGCTACATTTAGCATACCCTTTTGATCAACCTTCACAATTTCCACATTTAGCCTAGACCATCTTCCCCATGTGAATTTAAAATTCACATTTATCCCTCCAAGACTCTCCTCTTCCCCATGCAAGTTCTTAGGAGTTCTAGAACTCCTCACTTGTCACATCAGTCATATGGGTTCAAGAACCTTCCATTATAAGGACCTTGTCTTATCCACAAGGTACTTTTCAGCTTCCTTCATAAGAACCTTATCTTATCCACAAGATGCTTCTCATGTGAATTTAAAATTCACATTTATTCTCCCAACCACCTTATCCCTTCCAATCATGTGAATTTGAAATTCACATTTATTTCCCCAATCACTTCTCTCTTCCCATGGAGATTTTTGAGGAATACTAAAATTCTTCACATGTCACTTTCCTCCCATATGGGAACAAGAAGTTCCTTTTTGAGGAAATCTTCTCCTCATCCCAAGGTACTTGCAAGTACCTCCACCTCACATGTCCCTTTTCCAACTCATTTGTCCTTGTAACACTTCATCCTCCACATGGCAAGATGTGAGGGCTTATGAATCCTCAACTCACCACAACCCTTCATCTTGCTCATGTTGGCAAAATCTCAACCATTCAATTCTCTAGAGAAATCTCCCTTAAAATAGAAGATTTTCTTTCATTTTCTCTCATTAGGTATTCACACATTTTTCAATTCAAGCATTCAAACTCTAGTTCTCACATTGACATTCTTGCACTCAAAAAACCTCCATTGTTGCATGTTTTGAAACTTTCATCTATTGCACTTGCATTCATCCATCCAACTACCCACATAGCTCATTGCATTCCTCATCTCACCTAGATCCTTTTACATCCATTTTTACCATTTTGCCATCAAGGAGCATTCAAAACATCAACTATCAAAGGGCCAACCAAGGAGCAACTCTTACAAGGTATAAAATCTTGCTTTTATCTTTATTTTGTTTGAGTTAACATAGCCCTATCTTGAGGTGTTTTAGTGTTGTTTCCTTTTTTTTCATTTTGTTTTGTATCACTTAGGATAAGTAAAGAACGTTAATCATAGACATGTAGGAAAATTTCCTTGAGTAGAATTTTGGGATGATGGAAGGGACCCTTGATTAGTGTTTTGGAGTGATGGAATTGATCTTTGATTGGATTTTTGATTTGGGGTCCTTCGTGAGATAATGTGAACCTGTCTAGGTTTAGTGAGTGGATTTTGACTTGATGAGGGTGTACCTTGAAATTGGAATAAGCAACCTTGATTTGTGTTGTGAAGTGTGGGTTTAGGACCTTAGTTTTCATTTTGGATCAAAGGGGTAGGACCTTGTGATGTGGAAGCTTGGTTTGCATTTTGAAATGTGGATATAGGACCTTGGTTTGCATTTTGGATCAAAGGGGTAGGACCTTGTGATGTGGAACCTTGGTTTGTATGTTGAAAATGTGGGTTTGTAAAGGTCTTACCTATAGAATTTAAGGAGTTTCCAAGTGTGAAACTTTGTCCTTGTGTAGTGATATCGGTTTCCTTGTTTCCAAATGTTGAGATGCTTGGGATGTGTGTAGTAGTGGTAGTGATATGTGCAGTTGTTCCAAGGGGTATGTTTGACATTTGTTGTGATGAGGACAGGCCAAGTGCAAATGGATTTTCAGCTTCTTTTTCTATAATGGTTGATACGTCAAAACCTTGAGGTAATTTGGCACCCTTTTTAGCTAGTGTGTAGAAGAATCTGATTGGGTTTGCACTAACAAGTTGATCAATCATGCTTAAAATTCTTGGGTCACTATAAGCTTCCTCAATTTCTTTTTGGGTCAATTGTTTGTTGAATTCTTCTAGGCTTAATTTTTGCCATGTGTTGGTTTGGTCTCTTGGTGGTGTGTCTCTTGAAGGTGTTGAATGATTTGACTCTATTCCAAGGGTAGTGTCATGAAAAGGGTTACTTGAAAAATCCATGTCCTTTCTCTTGGCTTATGACCTTGTTTTAACCATGTGAGACTTTTGCAAGTTGACAGATAATGCAAGATGATGATGAAACTATGTTATGTTTTTGGATTTTCTTGAGTGTAAAAGTAATGAGGCTAATGCAAGATGAGGATGAATCTATGTTTTTGGATTTTTTTGGATTTTTTGATATGAGAATGCAAAGGATGAAGCTAATGAATGCTAAAGGATACTAAATGTTGATTAATGGTCAAGGATAATGACTAGATGATGCTAAATTGAAGATCAAGGTAATGATGCAGCTAAGGTTAAGATGAAGATAATGCAACTAATGGATGCAAAAGGATATGAAAGGTTGACTAATTGAAAAAATTAAGGGAAAATGATATGGTGTTGAGACTTAAGGTAGAATGAACTATTTTTTTTGTTTTTGGGATAAAGGTGCAAAGTGTAATTAAATATCAAAGTTTGGCAAGATGATGATAAAAGCTATGATGAAAAGGATGTAGAGGTCAAGTTAAATGCAAAGGAATCCTAAAATTTTGAACAAAGGATGGAAATCACGCTAATATTAACCCAAGGTAATAATTCTGAGTGTCATTGACCATTTGCGGTAGCCAAGAGGATAATTTTGACAAGGTTGAGTCAAGGATAGGACACAAGCTTAAGATTCAAATGTGATAAAAGTGACAATGACAAGGATTGATAAAATGAGGGATAATGGTCAATGACAAATAGAATATAAAACCAAGGATTTTCCAAGAGCTCAAAGGTCTTCCTATGTTCAAAATTTGAAGGTCAAAGTGTAGCCTAGGGATCAAAGTTTAATCTATCCAATGCAAGGATGGAGGAAAAGTAACCTATAATGTAATGTTTTCCTAAATGGAAATACTAGAATGACCTAATGAAGCTTGCAAGTCTCTGGTTTAGCAGTCAGAGATCATTGTGAAATGAGTGTATGAGATTTTGGATAAAGTTTTTAAAATTTTCTATTTTATTAGAAAATTGTGGCTCTGTTTTCTACAAATGCGGTTCAGGAAGACAATAGCGGTTTTCCAGTTATCAGATGCGGCTCAGGATAACAATTGTGGGTCTATTTTCTACAAGTGTGGTTCAATATGTCAATTGTGGTTTTCTAGTTATTAGGTGTGGTGCACAGTATCAGTTGTGGCTTTGTTTTTGACAGTTTGATGGTTTTTTATCTAGTTTTTGAGTGAATTCTTATTATTTTTTATGAAGTTTGATTGGAAAAAATAGAATAAAATATCAAGCACTTATTTTTGGTTTGGTTTTGGATGTGACAATTTTTGAAAAGTAAAAACACACATAAACAACAAATGCACGAGCTCTATGGTTGGCAGAGACAATATTTGTTGGGTTCCCACTTGGATTTCTCCAGTCGCGCCTATTCAGAGCGGATAGCTTAGGAGTTTGGTGACACTAGCTCCCCTCCACGGCACTCACTTCTTGGGTACACCAAACTCTAAATTCCCCAAAGAGGAATTTCTATCTCTATTTTGAACCACGAAAGTGTGGGACAACTTCAAAGGTCCAACCTCCTACGCCAACAAATAGAAGGATTTTGGCTTTCTACACAAAGGTTTCTAGTAAGGGCATCCAATTCAGTGGATACTATGATAAACTCCCTCGAGAGGTCTCCCAACCCTTAGAACAAAGTATTTTTTATCATAAAGATACTAGGGGAGAGTTATCACGTACCACTTCCTGTTGATCACAATTTTCATCACAACCACACATTTATATAGCGGTTCGGAAGAGCTTGGCTTTAGCCCGTTACCACTTGGGTCATTCCCACCTTTCAAAGTGGGGTGGTAGGCCCTCTAAAAAGGTAAACAAAAGTGAGGAAGTACACTTATTTTCTTATCATCCCAGATCGCTCAATGCGCAAGGATGAGAGCATATTTTTGGTGTCTTTTCCTCACACTCGCATGGGGTTAATTTTAAGAACCAAATCCAAATATGTGATGTGATTATACAAATTCCAAAGAGGTTATTTTTATCACTCAAGATCGTCGAATGGCACGAGAGGAGAGCATACACACATTCTAAGATAGTTGCAAATCACCAAACACGAAGAACACTGGTTGATTTTAAGCCTTGCTTATTATTTGAAGACACTTTGTAAATTTTAGACCAATGACATTTTATGTAAGGTTCATTTTAATGCCCATGAGTGTAAAAATGCATATTGTTATTTTTAAGCCTTATGAGTGAAAAATGCAGTTCTTTTTAACCTTATGATCTTGATGAAATTTCGTGGAAAATAAAGGAAATGAAAAATTGCTTGAAATGAAATGAAAGTGCTCGATTTCTTTTGTTGTTTCAAAAGAAACAATTTTTTTTAGAGTACCACTCCAAAGCCACATGCTAAAATAGAGATTTAGTAACCCAAAAAACCCTACTCTACTCGAAAGCCCAAATGAAAAATCAAAGACAAACTGAAAATTGAAAGTTTATATCGGACAGACAAATGCGTCATTCTTTTTAGAAATTATGTCGCTACGTCGCGTCACACCGGAGCAATTGCGTCGCACTTTCAAATTCAAATTTTCCCGCCTATCATGCCTTCAACAAATGCATCGTTATTTCCAATAAATGCATTGTTTCTCATCAAATGTGTCGTGGCTTCGATCAAATGCATTGTTTCGTACCTGAAATCTGCAAAAACAAACAAAAATTGTATGAAATATTGCAAAAACTATTCTTCACGTCGGGTTCACGAATATAAGATGGGGTTAAAATAGTTCTAGCTTAGATAAAGTGACATCCAACACCTCTAAACTAAAAACCACGCCTAAAACAAGAGAATACAAACAATGAGAGCAATAAACTAAATGTATTCAAATCAAACCCTCCCCATTGAAGTTGATTCCTTCCCTTATCTCTCCTATTTCTCCTTTTGCAAAATTTTCCCTCAAATTTGTTGCTTTACTTGAGCAAATACTTGCAAATTGTAAGTAGAAAGTTGGAGACAAAATGGTTAAGGAAAAAATGAAAGAGGAAGGCTACTTTTATAGACAACCATTCGAATGGACGGACAAGATTAATCCTCTAGAAGGATTCCAAGATCAACGGATGAGAATCCATGAGAGGGAGTTTACAAAACGGATGGTCAAGATTGAAAAGAGACTTGAGGCAATCAACGACTAAGATTCGAAGATGAGAAAGTGGAGGGATAATGGTCAAATTAAAAATTGGAAATCAATTAATTCATGAGGAAGGAATCTCTAGACAAGTGGGGGCATAAATAATTTTTCCAAATTATTTATTTGAGGAAAAAGGAAAGTGGGCATTTAATTAAAACAATTCATAAAATCATTTTAATTAAATAGGAGAAAAAAATGGGAGAAGGCATTAAATAATTAATTTGAATTAATTATTTAATAAAAGAGAGGGTTGGGAGATGATTAAATAATTTCGATAATTATTTAACTATAGAAGAATTAAAGGATAAGTGAATAGTTAAATAATTAACTTTAATTATTTAACTATAGACGAAAGGTGATAAAGAAATAATTAAATAAATAAATAATAATTTATTTAATTATTGAAGAAGAAGGGGAATTGGTGATGCAATTAATTTATTTAATTGATCAGGATAGAATAAAGCTAAAAAGTAAATTAATTAAATAATTAAAAATTATTTAATTAATAGAAGAATGTGATCAAGAATAATCAAATAATTAAAAATTATTTAATTATGCAGAGACGAGGACCAAGAAAAATGATGTTCACAGATTAGGACATTTTTCAGTGTCTACACATATCTTTGAAGAAAATGAAGACTTGACATGTGTCCCATCACTCCAAGATGTTGGGTGGAACTGCCACCTTCTATATGCTTGGCTATAAATTGGGATTCCATTTTTTTGGAGGGATTTTTTTTGCATAAGTTAGAATCCAAAGAGCTGAATAGTTGAGGGTTTCAACATGAGCGTTTAGAATACCTTCTAGTTCAATACATATAAGTTGTAAGGATTTGAATTCAATACATGTATAAAGGAAGACATGAATGCATGCTAGAACATTCTTGCAGTAATAAGTTGATTTGCATGTAATAAGATAATATTTACTATTATTAGTTTAAATTTTCATGAGTCTGCTTGGTTTAATAGCTTGTTAAGGCCATTGAATCCTAACCTACACCAATCCCATTTTTTTATAACATCCTTTAACATGTTACACTCCTAGTATTAAATCAAAGAACAATTCTCCCATATTGGTTCCATTATATTACTCTAGTTTGGATGATCCAACTAGTACTATTAGTATCATGGCAACTTGAGGATGGGAGACACCTTGGATTTTTATATTTTATCATGCTTGGTTTTGTTCCTATGACATATTTCTATAAGAACATCATAGTTCCCTACACTATGATTATCTCTCAAGGCTATGCTCACAGGAGCATTTGGGTCTTGTCTTTTACTTTTGCTTTATTATTGCCTTGAATAGAATTTTTGTCTTTGCTTTATTATTTTGAGTCAGTCCTTTATGTATATGACACATCATCATCATGATCCCTTATATTATTATGTAAAACTCTTGTGTAAAATAAAAACTATTGTTCAAACACATAAGAGTATCCTCATAGATTCTTACCATATACCTAATCTTGAATACTTTAGGGATATATAATAATCATCCATCTCCATCATCTTAAGCTCCAATCTAACCATCATACACCTCTCATAATCTTATCCTCACATTTAATCCAACCCCATTCTTATTGTGTCCCCCATATCTACCTGTCGATGCAAAATATTGATTATGGGTTGAATCACGCTTGATCCATGAAGAATTGAAGCATAATGGAGCCACCAATACTCGAATCTCAACAAGATCAATCAATCAAAATTGAAAGTAAACATTTTATCAAGAAACCTAACATGCTAAATTTATGAAAGCTTTAAATAAAACATCTACTCTAATCTATTGAAACTTTTTCTTGTTGTGGAATTGGTGTCGCGTTGATGTGGACTAACAACCCTTTCCCAATCCCGTGATGGTGAGCTTATTTCAGTCAATTCTATGGAAGAGAATTGATGAAACCATGATGTTTGGTGTATGAAAAACCTAAATTATGCACAAAATGAACATGATGCAAGCTAAGTTACCATGATTTTATGCTATAAATGATCTAATTATGCAATTTCTAAGCTAATCTAAGCTAATTTAAGCTAAAAGTGAGCTAAAAGATGAAAACCCTAATTTATTTACAAACTAGGATAGATGCATGGAAGCCATTAATGAAAGCTTGAAGCTATATGCAACTAAAATAAACTAAAAATAAGCTAAATGTATGCAAATTGAAAGTATGGATGTGAGTAAATTTAACAGCATAAGTTTGTAATAAAAGATGGATCCATTTGTCTCCAAATAGTGATCTATTTATAGGAGAGCAAATGAGGAATGGGTGGTTGAGATCAAAAAGCTTAATCATCGATTCAAGATGAAGAGGATGAAAGGTATAGATCATGGATTCCCATCAATGGATGAGAATGCAAGATGAAGATTAATCAAAGGCTCATAATTGCCTCAAAAAAACACACTTTTGACCTGCTCATAGAGGTCAAAGGTAACTTGTTTAGGAGGTTAAAGGGTTAACTTGCTTTTGAAGCTAAGTGAGTTGATTGGATGAGAGAGAATATTCCATTAGGGTGAGGAAAAAGGTTAATTTGCAAATTAAAACAAAGTTTTAATTGTGCAAAAAAGGATAAAGAATATTCCATGGGAATATTCCCTTTGATTAGAGGAATAATTAGTTTAATTGTTAATTAAACAAGGTTTAATTTATGCAATTAGGGAATAGAAGAATTAGAAGATATTTATTAAATTAGATGATTTAATAAATAGAGGAGGGGTGAAATGATATTTAATTAAATAGGATAGGGTTATTTAATTAAATAGGATAGGGTTATTTAATTAAATAAGATGACTTAGGAGATTAAATTAAATATTTTGATTTATTTAATTTAATGAGATGAAGTGTTAGTGTGAAAAGAGATTAATTAACCCAATTTAATTAATTAGACCAAATAGACGAAAATGATGTAATTAATTAATTAGCTAGGCTAATTAAATCAATTAAGCAAAAAGAGGATAAATAAAGAGGAGATGATGTTAATAAACATGATTTAAGTGTATGACATCGATTAGGAAATTTTTCAATGTCTACATTTTGCCCCTCTTTGAAGTGAGGTACCTGCTACTTCAGTTCAAAGAAAAATGCTTTTCAGATTAAAAAAATGTTATTTAAATCAAAAAAATAAAAAAATTCCAATTTTTTAGATGCCCCAATGGAAGGATAAAACTGATGCCCTGCCCCCTCGAGAAATTGGGCAAAAATTTTGAATTTTGGGTTGATTTCTCGATAAAGGTTGAAAAGTTGCCCCAAGGGTTGAGAAAGGTTCCAGGATGCAAGAAAGGTGGAGGTTGAGTCAGGCTTAATCAACGACCACCCCTTGAACCTTAATCAGGACAAAGGGTGGAGGTTGAGTCAGGCTTGGCATCCCTTGTTAGCTAACCTTCAAACCCCTCATCTCCCCTCCTCATCTTGATCCCCCTGCTTTCCCTTGTTTGGTGGGTGCTCTTGCTTCCCTTCTTGTGCGTTGGTCTCCTTGTCTTGTTCTATTCCGCTCCCCTGGTTTGTGTTGGCCTTCTCCCCTTTTTCTTCTCCTTTGTTTCCCTTAGTGTCTTTTCTTCTTTTTTTGTTCTTTTTGCTTTTGTCTTCCTTTATTGGTCTTGGCCCTCTTTCCTTCGTATATATATATATATATATTTAAAGAGAATAAATATATATATTTAGTTATTTGTTTCCAATTATATATATATATATATATAGTTGAATGCAATTCTTTTTTGTATTGGTTTAATTTTATTTGTTTTCAGCCATTTGCATTTCCACATACTTTTGTATTCGTACATAATTACTTTGAATTACATATGAATACAAATATATTTGAGTGCAATTTTTTTGCATTATGATTTTTTCGTTGTTTCATTTTGGTTTTTGGTTGTTTTTTGTTTTTTTAGTTTTTGTTTTTTTTTTGTTTATTTGTTATTTTTTTTATTTTTTTTTTTTTGTTTTTTTTTTTTATTCGTTTTTTTTTATATATATATTTTTTTTTTTTTTTTTTTTTTATTTTCTTTTTTTTTTTTGTTTTTTTTGTTATTGTATATTTTGTATTTTTGATTTTTTGGTTGGTGATTTGTTTATTTTATTTGTGTTCTCTGTATTTTGATTGAAAAATTTTTTGTATTTATATATATATATATATATATATATATATATTGGTTGCTTCCCTTTATTCTTTGGTATTCAGTTGCATTTGTTTTGTATTTGTTTTTTTGTTTTGAATTGGTTTGTTGTTGGTTTGTTTTTGTTATTTTTGTAATCTTATTGGGTTTGTGTTTTTTTTGTTTATTGGGTTGGTGTTTTTGTTTATTGGCTTTGTTTGGTTTAGTAATTGTTGCTTTCCTCCTTGTTGTTTAGTTTTTGTGAGTCATTTGTCTTTCCTTCCTTGGTTTGGTGCATTATTTTGGAATTCTTTTGCTTGGCTTTTTTAAGTGTGTTAGTGCTTCTTCCTTCTTCTTTGCTTAATTCTCCCTTGGTTTTTAATTATTTTATTTATTTAATTAATTATTTTTTTATCTTTTGTCATGTCCTTGTTGGTCTTTGTGAACCTCTCTCTCCTTTCCCTGCCTTTGTTCTTTTTAAATATCTCTTGGTTTGCATCTTTTCATTCTCTCCTTTAGCTCAGCTCTCATCCTGATCATGGATCACGAAGTGTGATCCGAAACGTTGATGCAAAAATTCTCACACAATCAAAGCCAGAAATCATTGCAAAGAATATTATGGCTTGTGGAAACTTGATATCATTAATGCAAGAATAATGCCAAAAATACAAAAAATGATGCGAAATGAGGTCCAGATTGGAAAAAGTGATGAAAATGATAATAAACCCCATTAAAAAGGTTAAATTAGGGCCAAAAAACCCTAATTTTCTAGCTTAAATAGGCCAGAGGGGTCATTTTCAATTTATTTGTGCATTCACATTTAAGAAATTCTTGCAAATTGAGCTCTGACCCTTTGACGAAATGGCGCGTTGTGAGCTTCCCCAACACATTTTTGATCGATTTCATGAGTTCCAACGGCTTCCAGGTGCAGGACCATCGGTGTGTGATTCGAAACCTGATTTGAAATTTGAAATTTTGATGCATTTATTAGGCATTAGAATTTAGAATTTGGGGGTGTCGCTATATGGCAATGCCCAATCTTCAATCAGTGATGCCCAAATGATATATAGCGACGCATATGTCTAGGGCGACACTTTTCCATATTTGATTTTAGGGTTTCAAATTTTAAATGGTGATGCAAACTTGTATCCAGCGATGCACTTGCCAATTTGAAAGTTAGGGTTAGGTCATGCCAAATTCTAAATCGTGACACCATCTTGTATGGCAACGCATTTGTCAATTTGTAATTTGAAATGCATCGGGCGTCATTGTTTGGATTTTGAATATAGCGACACATTTGTAATTTCCAAGCCAAAAATTCCAAATAACTTCAAAAAATTTATGATTTCTTGACATTGTGGGCTTCATGGGTGCAAGAGATTTTCCCACCACTGATGTCGAGAGAGAAGAGGCCCATAGTAATGGAGAGATTGGGTGATCTTTCAGAGTTGTGCCAGGAGCACCTAGGAGAGATCAAATTGTGGTATATCGCATATGCACCCGTGATTAGGACCTATTTAGCTATGATGACCGCGTTGTGTGAGAGATGGCACAGTGAGACTTTGTCTTTCCACCTTCCTACAAGAGAGGCAACAGTGACCTTAGAGGATGTGTGGTGGATATTGCGGTTACCTTTCCATGGTGATCGTGTGATCTACAATCCTAATGTCGGATTGGATTCCTGCTTCGAGGTGATGGAGATGGACTAGTATTGTATTGGTCACATCATAAATTGATCTAGAGACATATAGAGATCACGTGCCGACGTTCAAATTGATTGTTGTGTCCATCATTTCAAGTTTGGTGGCTCCAGACAAATGTAGTCGATTCTTCAATCTAGGTTGGGGCTTGGCTTGGCAGAAGATACTTTATCAGAGGACTCTTTTTGTGTTGGGGCCTGTGATGTTGGCCTCCTTGTACCATTATTTTCATGATTTTGTTTATTATGATGGGATATCTATTGGTGCAGGGGTGACACTCCTTCATATTTAGGCATAGGAGCACATTGCAGTGCTTCGATTGATTGTATAGATGGCGGATGTGGAGCCAGATGATCTTGTCATATGGAGATACTGAGGTGCCATCACACTCAGGCACATGGGATAGATTGGGCTCTCGTACTGGCGATGGGTGATAAACAATATGACCATGTTCTGGTGGCGGCCATGGCTTTAGATGTCGGCTCGGTTCAATGATGTACAAGTTATTTTCTTCACTCGACAAACCTGATATATGCAGGGTCGAGAGCATACCATGATTGAGTGGTACCTTCCTGATAGAGTGGCTAGACAGTTTGGTAATGTACAGGACAAGCCTGACGATGCTTATAGGGCTATGTTTGCTAGAGTTTCCATTCAGGTTCTAACATGGGGACTAAGGATTCTAGTAGTAGAGGTTGTTGAGAGTTTCTTCCAGTTGGTTTCCCAACCTTGGGCATACGCTCAGGGTCATCCTATTGCTCAAACTACTCCCGCTTATGATGCATAGTTCATCCCTCTAAGGTGACTTATAGATCTTGCAGGGGCTCCTCCTAAAGGGAGGTCGTGAGGGAGAGGTGTAAGGGGAAGAGGACAAGGGGGCCAGGATGGCCATGATGGACAGGTTCTGGGGGCTCCTCCAATAGAACAGTAACCTCCAGTGGTACAATAGCAACCAGTGCCACCACCACCACCACCATCGAATGCCAGAGATGCGCAAATACAACAGGTGCAGGTTTTGACAGGTGAGCGGGACCAAGCCCGCTATCAGATTTTGGTTTTGACTACTGAGCAAGACCAAGCCTAGTAACAGGTGGTTGTAGTGATAGCCGAGAGAGACGCAGCACTACAGAGAGTATAGACTGTCATAGGTGAGAGAGATCAGGAGGTCGCTCGACATCAACAGATTGAGAGCCTTATGACATTCACCCATGGTCAGACAATTTTAGCGCAAATATATAGAGAGGCTATTACGGAGGTTGTGTATTACAGGCAACATTATCATAGAGATGTTCCTGCAGCATTGAGATAGCCTAATTTTTCATAGCGGAGTGATGCATGCCATCGAGAAGAGGATTAGCCTAAGTGGTAGGCTGGAGAGGGTAGCAAACACCAGGGCTAGCTTTTTGATGTACAGACACTTTTTTATTTTTCCCCATTCTTTATATTGATAGACATTCATGGGCTCCTTTTTGATAGCCTCGTGGATATTGTACTTATGATTGATGTACATACACTGATCTAGATTTTGTACCATGACACATTTTTTGATATATATATGATACAAATACGGATGATTTATGTGATGATGTGTTGACTTTATTTCATGTATGGATGCTTATATATGATTATGTATGGATGCATTTACTTTTATGCCTATGTGATATGCGATGATCATGAGATGGATGTATGCAATGTTATATTCTTTTTTGTTATTGATTCATGATATGATATGGATGAATGATTATGATATGCAGATGTTTATGGATGCAAATGATGTGGATGCATTTCTTTTTGTATATTTTCTATGCATGTTTTATGACGATAATGTATGCATATGGATGTATGGATGCAAATGTTTATGATATGCAACAATTTAAGATGCTTAGAATAAAAAATCTATATTATTCCTTACAACTCAAATTATGATGCAAAATGTATGATGTGATATGCAAAGATTATGATATGGATGATTATGTTGATGGATGCGATGATTATGATATGATTATGAGATGGATGTATGCTGATGGTTTTTGGATGCAAGGTGGATGCATTGATGATATTTTTGAGTGTCATGATACCAGGTTAGCGCGGAGAGAAGATAGAAGAATAAAGAATGAATAACCGTTGTTGATGATGATTGCTTCAAAATATCTAACAAGTCCTTGATCCATCGAGACTTAATTAGAGATGGTGACGAGACAATGCAAAAGAATGCAGGATGGGATGCTCACACTTCAGGATTGGTATTTTTCATCATTCCTTATTGTTTGATATAACACATAGACATGATGCATCAAGGTATTGATAACCAGGATGACGTTGTATCTAGTGTAATGGAATTTGACTTGATGAGCAGATAGGATAGTTCTTGTTCACACCTTGACATACGGAAACGTTGTTGGAATGTAAGTTAGAAGCTTAGAACATATTGGACTAGAGCATACACAATAGTCAACAGCATACTCCAAACAACCTTCCTACACACAACTAAGCAAGTATGCGCCAAGATTATTTTACAAGAGTATCCACAAGCATAACAAACGAAAGATAATGATCGATGCCCTATTCCTTTCTCTCTAAATCATTTTAGATAGACATCATCGAGAGGTCCTCAAAATGGGTCATTAAGATAAATCATAAGAAAAGATCAAAGACAAACAGTCAGTGTTATTTATAGCTCCTGCCTAGTTTAAGTTTAGCTAAAGTGATATCTAATACTGATGTCCATCGTAGGAAGGATACATCCTAGGACATGTTGATCAAAGGGTTGTTTGATGTTGGGATGATGATACTAAGATGATCCATTGCTATAAACTTTACTAACGCATTTACCTATGATTTAGACTTTAGATTTTGACTTATGGGTTCACACTTTATGACTTGCTATGTTTGCTTTCTACTTGTTTCACCAAAGGGTAAAGGTGATCATTTATTATGGGTGAAAGTTTATTGTAGGTAAAAGCGAGATGGGATGGATGGATTTTGGATTTTCTAGAATATTTTGAGGCTATTTTTGGTATTTTGAAATGTTTTGAGGTTGTTTTTGATCTTTTTGAAAGTTTATATGGATGTTTATGTTTTTCTGATTTTTTGAGGCTGATTAGGGTTTTCTAAATATTTTGAGGCTTTTTAGGTCTTTTGAATGTTTTCTATTATTTTTGGATTTTCTATTTTCAAATGTTTTGTATTTTTTGAATATTTGGATGTTTTTGGGATTTTCAGAATATGTGGATGTTTTTGGATTTTCAAGATGTTTTAGATGTTTTAGGATTTTTGAGTTTTTGAGTTCCGACAAAGAACCTAACCTAAGAGACCTATCCTAGGGGCCTCGGGGGATGATCAAAGATTAGCCTTGCCTACATTATACATACAAAGACCACGTAGTTTGATTGAATTGACCGATTTACAATACAAAGATATGAATAGACGAGAGATGACAGTTAATTACAATAGACCGCTAAGGACCGACCTAGGGTGTCTTGGGGGCACATCAATGAGGGACTTGCCTATGTTCAAGCTCAAAGACAATGTAGTTCAACTGACTTGACTAATTTACAGGACAAAGATATGAACAGATGAGAGACGACAACTAATTACAACAAACCACTGAGGACTGACCTAGGGTGTCTTAGGGGCACATCAATGATGGCCTTACCTACGTTCAAGCTTAGAGATAACATAGCTCGACAAGAGACGTTGTTTTTGGTTTTTTCGATGTTCAACCTTTTTAGGGATTTTGATGTTTTCTGAATGTTTTGGGTTTTGCCTTTACAATTTTCTGAATGTTTTTGGATTTTCGCTATACAAGATTTTGCAAATGTTTTTGGATTTTTTTGGATAAGATTTTATGAATGTTTTTGGATTTTTCGATAAGATGTCCCATGACCTCAAGATATACAAGAACCCAATTGTGATGCAGAAATAAATGCCCCCAATGTGATATGTTAGCCTACTTTGATAAAGGTAGGACAAACTAACCTCGAGAATATGCCAAGTAGTGCTAAAGAATTCATGACACCTTATAGTGACAAGCCATGATAGGGACATGAATGGAGGACAAATAGCGATGCAAAGAATGATAGGTCAAAAGAGCCGAAGAATAGATGGAGATACCTTATTTACACAAGGTGCATATTTTCCAGGTTTTCACCAAGGTACTTGTCCAAAGTGCCACTGAAGTGGTTTTTACTAGAGGAAGATTTTTTTTCTTTACTTTTTTCAATTCTTTTTCTCATTTTTTAGGATTTTGATTTTATTTTTATTTTTTTGTATTTTCTAATTTACACCCTTCATGTTTAGGCATAAAACGTTTTTAGATGCAAGTTGTTGATTAGATCCTACTTCATCTTCAGGGGTTGACAGTTGGTATGCTCCTAATCTATAGCTTGTTGTGATGACAAAGGGACCCAACCAGTTAGGCTCAAACTTTCCTTTGTTGTCTTGATCTGGGAGGTTCTTCTAATTTTTCTTTAAGAAAAGATCGCCTACCTAGAATAACTGACATTTTATTCTCTTGTTATAGCTTTGTTTCAGTCAGTTTTTATATACTTGCAAGTGATTAAGGGCGTCAAGACGACGTTCATCCAGGAATTCTAGCTCATTCAGCCGAGACACTTTGTACTCTTCCTCATTTATCAGATTCTTTAGTGACACTCACAATGATGGGAGCTCAACCTCAATAGACAAGATGGCTTTTGATCCATAGACAAGGGAGAAAGGGGTTGCTCTGGTAGGTGTGCAAATACTAGTTCGATAATCCCAAAGAGCTGGATTCAGCTGTAGATGCCAGTCACGACTAGCTTCATTAACTATTTTCTTTAGGATTTTTAGGATAGTTTTGTTCATTGCTTCCACTTGGCCATTGCCTTGGGGATAGTATGGTGTAGAGAATCAGTGTTGGATATTGAATCTTCGGCACAACTCTTTCACATCTTGATTTTTGAATGGTGCTCCATTGTCGGAGATGAGGATTTGTGGTACACCATAATGGTAAATTAGGTAATTCAGGATAAACTTGGCTATTTGCTTCCCCATTATGTAGGTCATAGGAATGGCTTCAACCCACTTAGTAAAGTACTCAGTGGCGGTTATGATAAACTTATGGTTGTTGGATGAAGTTGGAGTGATTTTTCCTATGAGGTCAAGTCCCCATTGTGAAAAAGGCCATGGTGTAATCATTGGTTGCAACTCTTGAGCTGGAGCATGAATCAGATCCCCATGTTGTTGACATTGGATGCATTTCCGCACATACTGATGAGCTTCTTTTTCCATGGTTGGCCAATAGTACCCTGTCCTCAATAGTTTCTTAGTTGATGTCATACCACTAGAATGGGACCCACATATGCCATTGTGTACTTTTGTTAAGGCAGTTAAGGCTTCCTCTTGGTTAAGACATCGTAGTAATGTCCCTTCGATGCTTCGACAATAAAGGGTATCACCTAGGATCACAAATCAGGATGCCTTTTTGACAAAGGTATTTTAAGGTTCGAGGTGGAGTTTGATGGAAGGATTCCTCTGTTAAGGTAAGTAAAAATGTCATGGTACCAAGGGGATCTAGGACCAACAATGACACACGCGAATTCAGATTTTGGGATTTCAAATTTTGGTACGAGAAGTTGTTCTACCAAGAATTCACACTGAAGAATGTTGTTTGGCATGTCTAGTAGTGATCCAATTGTTTCCATGGCATCTACTGCTCTATTATTCATGTGAGGAATCTAATCAAAAGTTATGTATATAAAAATATCTTTGAGATTGCCCGCCATTTTCTTGTAAGGAGTGAGCTTGTCATCTTTGGTTTGATAGTCGTCATTGACTTGGTTGATAACCAACTATGAGTCTCCATAGACTTTCATCTCTTGTATCTGCCACTGAACTGCTATCTTGAGACCTGTGATCAAGGCTTCATATCAACAATGTTATTGGTACATGGGAATGATAACCTGTAAGATTTTGGGATGCAATCACCTTGGGGGTGATGAAAATAATGTCATCTCCTAATCCATGTTGGGTGAACGATCCATCAAAGTACATTTTCCACTAAGCTATGAGATTGATAAGGAACACTGATTCGTCAGGGAACTCAAATATCAAAGGGTTCTTAGCATAGATAGATGCTTCTGCTAGCTGGTTCACGATCACTTATCCTTTGATTGCCTTGTGCTCCACATACTCTATGTCAAACTCTGTCAAGATCATTACCCATTTTTCCATGCATCCCGTGAGCGTTGTTGTGGATAATAGATATTTTAATGGATCAATCTTTGCAATGAGCTTGATTTGGTGTGACAACATGTAATGCCTAAACTTTTGTGAAGTGAAAAATACCGCTAGGAATACTTTCTCAATGGGTGAATAGTTCATCTCATAGCCTACCAAGGTTCTGTTGATGTAGTATATGGCTCTTTCTTTTCTGTTTTCATCATGTTGTGCTAAAAGAGCTCCTAGTGTTGTTGGCATTGTTGAGATGTACAGGATCAGTGGCTTGTTTGGTATCAGTGACATGAGCACTAGAGGTTTTCGTAGATAATCCTTGATCTATTGGAAAGCTTTATCACATTCGTCATCCCACTTGTAAGTTATCCCTTTATGGAGAAGATGCGAAAGGGGTGAGTCTTATCCGATAGCTAAGCTATGAACCTTCTGATGGACTACAACCTTCCTTGTAATCCTCTCATCTATTTCAATGTCTATGGAGGTTCCATGTCTAGAATGGATTTACCTTTGTTGGATCAATTTCTATCCCTCTTTGTGAAACGATGAAGCCAAGAAGTTTCCCTGATGTGACCCCGAGCACACTTTTTTGGATTTAGTCGTACCTTGTGTTCTTCCAACCTGTCAACAATAGGTCCTAGGACTTGTATGTGTTCACTTCTCTTCTTTGATTTTTCCAAAATATAGTCCACATAATCTTCAACTATTTTCTGGATCATGTCATGAAATATGAGTCATTGCTCTTTGATAGGTGGCTCCTACATTCTTCAACCCAAAAAACACCATATTCCAGTAGTAGGTTCCCCATGGACAAGTAAAGGCAGTTTTATGTTATCCTCTTTGGCGATTATGATTTGGTTGTAGCCTAAAAATCCATCCATGAGCGACAACATTTCATGGCCAGTTGTTAAATCTACAATGAGATCAATGTTTGGAAGAGGGAAATCATCCTTTGGACATGCCTTGTTTAGATCTTTGAATCAGTGCATATTCAGATTCCCCTAGTGGGTTTTGAGAATGGTACCAAGTTTGAAACGCACTTAGGATAATCTATTGGTCAGATGAATCCAATGTCAAGAAGCTTTTGTAGTTCCAGTTTAACCAGGAGTGCTATCTGAGGGTGCATCTTCCTTAATTTTTGCTTGACTAGTTTGGCATCGAGATAGACTACTAAGTGATGTACAACCACTTATGGATCAAGGCCTGGAATATATGTGTATGACCATGCAAAGTTAGCTCTTCTCTCTTTAAGGAATGTTGCAAGGTTCTTCTATTCTTCGTCTAACAAATATTCAACATAGAAGGTGATCTTAGGTTCTTCTTTTGTTCCCACATTGACTGGTGTAGCCTTTTCTACTAGTACCGCTGACTTTTCTAGATGCATTGCACTAAGGGGGGAATTGAATCCTTCATCCTTGGGTGCCTCAAGGAGGTTTTCACTATCGGATGTGTGCTTTGTTTTTACTATTTTAGGACTAGAGAGTGTCACTAGGTGATCTTCACTTAAGGATCTGCATGTTAGTTGCATTTCATTTATTTTGTGACTGAAGGATTCAATCATATCCCCATAGTATGCCCTTGTATTGAGCTCTATGTCAAAGTCTGCTTTATGATATTCCCATGATAATTTGTCTCGAAGTCCCATGAATTCTGAGATCACTTCATCATTTTCAAATAAATCTAGAATCAATGGTCCTTGTTGTTCCATCTCAATGAGTTGCAGATGTACTAGGTGTATTTCAATTGATTGGTTATCTGAGATAAAGGATGTTATCGATATCATGAAGAGGGTGTTGTTCTCAAATAGGTCAGCGAAATCAAGGGGAAAGTCATCTAAGGTAGTATCACACAATGTAGGTGACCAAGAGGAAGCCTCAACTCGTTTAGCAGTAATACCTTTGCCAATAAGTCTGACCTTGCTAGTAGTACAACCTAAGCCAAGATTCTTTAGTCATTTCTCAGGAACGATGTGTTCTAGTAAACCATTGTCATTCTGTCATAGCTTCTCATTCTTGTTATATCCCCAATTATGCATTATTTGTAGACCTTTGTTATCATCTTCCATGGGAAGAACAAGAACAGGTCGTTCATCTTGATAGAGAATTTTAGAGATATCTTGCTCATCGATGTCTTCTTGATTCAGGTCTCCCCATTTAGTGAAGGTAGTAGCTACCATCTTGATTGTTTCTGGTTCTTTGGTGTTAGATGTGGGTTTCTTGTGAGTTTGAGGAGAAATCGGTAACTCTCCTAAGACAAAGGTGTCTTTGAATATTTTGTAGCTTCCACAACCATCATCTTGGATTACTGCTATGCTTTTCACAATTGGTACTTGGGATGCTGAGGTAGAGGCTAAAGATGATGGGTCAACAAATGAGCTTGATGGTGTAGGTCCCTCATCTTTTTTGGGTATTTGTGGGATCTTATAAAACTTGGCTTCAAGGCTCTTACAGCAGTAGAAAGGATCAAGATCTCCATGGATAGTGATTTCTCTACCCTCAAAAGGAAACTTCACACACTGATGATAGGTTGCGGCTAAAACTTTCAAAGCATGAATCCATGGTCAACCAAGTAGTATGTTATATGGAAGATCAAGATCAAGTACTTGGCATGTAGTTTCTACAATAAGAGGTCCAACTTGGATAGGGAGTGTTATGATTCCTTGTGATACCCGTTCTTGGTCGTCGTATGCTCTAATGGTGGTACTCTTTGTCTTCTCAATAGTATCTTCTGAATAGCCCAGATGCTTGATCAATTGCAAGATACAAATTTTTAGACCAACACCTCCATCTACCAAGACTCTTTTGACCTTGTTTTTATGAATGACAACCTCAAGGTGTAAAGCACAATTATGAGATGGTTGTGATGGTAAATCTTGTTTAGAGAAGGTGAGAAGATGGTTGGTGATATGCCCTACCATAGCTTGAAACTGATCGGTATCAATGTTCTTAGGAACAAATGACTCAAACAAGGCTTTTTCCAATATTTCCCTATGTGTAGGAGATAATTTCAGAAGTTCCAAAATTGATATTTGAGAGGGGGTCTGTTTAATCTGATCTACAAGATTGTTCTTTCTAGGATTAGATGTGGGAAAAGTAGGTTGTGTCCTAGATTGAGTTGGGACAACTCCTTGAACGGTTATTTTTCCACATCATGTGGTGACTCCACATTTCATGCTAGCTCCTTTGATCGTGACAACAGTGATAACACTATCATAGGAAGCAACTACATTGGAATAGGTATGTTGTACATTGGTGTAATCCTTAGCTTTGCCATTATTGTTAGATTTGTTATGATCAAACATAGGGGTCTTGTATATCTTGAGATCCTAGTTTCTAGCTAGTACCTCAATAGATATGGTATCGTTCTCTATGAGATCTTGAATAATGTTCTTAAGCTTCATGTAATTTGTTGTTTTATGTCCTTTGATTTTATTAAATTCACAGAGATCATGTTCATTGTACCAGGATGGCTTTTCTTGAGCTTCTTGGTAGTTTTCAAAGTTAAGAAGTGTTATCAAATTTGACTCTACCAATTTCTTCATGATTGTCTCGATGGGTTCTAATAATTGTGTATATTTGCATTTGGGATAGTTGTTCTTGTTATCGGTTTGCCTTGGTTACATGTTGGTGTTATTGATCTGATTGTTCTGAGGTGGTACCATTTGTTGCACAGTTGGTTGGATGTTAGCAATTTGATTATTGTTGGGTCTAGGAGCACTTAGTATGACCTTAGCATCTACTACACCGTCATTTGTTATGTTTTTGTATTTATCCCATACACGAGGTTTCTCATTTGAAATGGTTGAAGGATGATTGTCTTTGTAAGCTTGAGTATTTCCTTGTGAGATTAGAGCTCTTTCAATGTTAAGTGCTCTTGGAACAAGCTCATCATAGGATGTGATGGATTGCATTTTCAAGTGGAATGATAGATTTGGATCAAGGTTGGATATGATGATTCCCACTTGTTTGTCAGGAAGAGGCCACTTTCTTTTACTAGCTCTTTGTCTCCATCATTGTAAGAAATTTGCGAAGGTTTCCCCTGGATTTTGTTTTAGAGTGTACAACTCTTCTAGACTAACGTCCATGTCAAGATCGAAGGAGAAGTGATTGATGAATCTGTCAGTGATTTCTTAAAAAAAATTGATACTAGGAGGCAAATGAGAGAGCCAATCCATAGCAATACTTGTTAAACTTCGAGGGAAGAGGCACATTAGGTATGAATCATTGTAAGCCACTTCCATGCATGTGACATTGAATTCTTTGATATGGTCAACATGACTTCCTCTCCCTCTGTATTTTTCAAATTTGGGGATTTCAAAACTAGGAGGGAATGGTACCATTGCTATGTTTCAATCAAATGGGTAAGGACACAAGTTCTGTGTATGAGGTTTCTTTGTCTTTCCCATGTGAAGGTCCTACATTTCTTGTGAGAGTGCTTTCAATTATGATGCAAGATCATCTTGTGGATTGGGTGGAGGAACATATGATGGGATGAGAGATGAGTTATATGGGGTGTATGGTGGTGTGAGATTTTGTGAAAGTGATGAATATGTTCCTGATGTGTTTGGATTGATGATGTTTGTATGAGGAAAATAGGATCCTTGTTGTTGTTGTTGGGCATATTGTTGAGCTAGTAAGGCTTGTTGTTGAGCTTATTGTTGTTGTTGTGCTACTAGGGCTTGTTGTTGGGCCTGTTGTTGTTGTTGTGCTAATAAAGTTGCTTGTTGTGCTTCTTGTTGTTGTGCGGCTTGTTGTGCTGCTAAAGCTGCTTTTTGAGCTTGATGTTGTTGTTGTGCTAAGGCTTCTTATTGAGCTTGATGTTGTTGTTGCGCTAAGGCTGCTTGTTGTGATTGTTGATGTTGTGCTAAAGTTGCTTAATGTTGTTGATGTTGTTGTACGACTTGTTGGTAAGTTTGTTGTGCTTGTTGTAGAGCTAGGGCATGTGCTTTCAATGTGGGATCAAGTGTTTGTTGAGACATCTGTGAATAATTAGGGACATTGATGTTTTGAGTGATTAGTGGATTGGTAGTGAAAGGTGGAGGATTCCCTTGGTTTAACATTCCTTGCAATATGGTAGAATGAGGTGGAGGAATGTACGTTTGAGGTCCTAATTGATTTGGCATAGAAAAGGGAGTTGTTGGAAAGGATGATGTCATTAAATTTTGCAATGGAAATGACACACTAGGACCTTGAGTACATTGATTGAAGAGATTCTCGTGTCCTATGTTTTTGGGGTAGCTTTGTGCAAAAGATGTAAACAAAGGATTCGTGATCAGGGTACTCGTGGGATTGATAGAACTCATAACCAAGGGATTTCTTTGAGGTGGATTGATAGGAGATGATGTGGTAATGGTAGATGGAATGGATGAACCCACTAGAGGGTTGGATAAAGATGTCCCTATTTGTGTTAAGGGTTGATTTTTTGATCTGGTATTGGCATGCCCTTGTGTGCTGCTTTGAGATTTTTGGTCTGTACCACTCTGCGTGATGGTAGGTACACTTGTGGTAGTCATAGGTGTGGATGAAGAAGGGTTTCCCTGAAATGTTGAAGTGGTGGAGGAATATTGAATTTCAAGTGGAGTTTGTAGTTGTTTTGGATCCTTGGTAATGGGAGGAGCACAAAAGGTAGGTGTCCAAATGGTGGTAAGAGGTGGAGGATTTGTTTCAAGAGCACCCACAAGTGTATTACTTTCAAATGGTAAGGTGTGACCAAAATCTTTAGCAAGGTTGGTTGCAAGACTAGGTATGTACGTTTGACTTAGCCCTTGTGATGGAATTGTCAAATACTATGTTAAACTTTGTGCTACAAATGTCGGGAAGATGGGAGCTACACTTTCAAAAATTTGATGTTCTAAAAGTTCTTCTCTAGTGAGCTCAAATGGGTTGTTTGTGACATCTTCGATTTCATGTGGTCCTGAAGGAGATGATGGTTGTTGTGATGGTGTAACATGACTTCTAGGATCAAATTCTAAAGGATTTGGATCACTTGAGGTAAATGTAACTTTTTATTTTTCCATGATTTTGTTGTGTTGTGATCTCATCTTTACCATAAATTTGGTGTCAGCTATGGGAGAGTTGTGTTGAGTTTTGTAATGTTTGAACTCTCAAGTTGACTTAAACCTAGGTAAAAGGGACGCTCTAAGTCTTTTGGGAGCAATGATGACAATGTGGGATGAAAATATGGGTGATGTGGGAAGTGATCTTTGCAAGCATTTTGGGACAACACTTTTGACTTAAGTTTGATGTTGTGATGTTGGGATAAAGGTTGTTAATGAACTTAGAAATCTTTAGGGTAGAATTGTGACCTTCAAGATAAACTAGTTCAAATATGATAACTAACTTAACTAAATGCATGGAAAAGGATTCATTTCACATACAAAGTAGTTAAAGTAGCAAGTTGGTTTGATGTTTTAAGTCTCAAAGTGTTAGTGTATTTAAAATAATTACAAAGATAGATGAGGTGAAGGATGAGATGTTGATGAAGAGGTGAATGAAATGTTGGACCCAATGTTGACCTAAAGTGAACCTTTTGTTTTGACAAAACCAAGGTAGTGAGAATGATGCTAGACCTCTAAAATGTTCAAATCCTAAAGACTCAATGATTTAGAAAACTTTTTGATCTTCAAAAAGACAAGGGTTCTAGCTCATAAAGAATGTGTACATGTCAGGATATTTCTTAATGTGTGTTCATAAAATTTTATCAACAATTTGTTTATGTTTTCATAGAGTGCCTCAATGCGGTTGTTGATTGCTTTTGCACTACAATGTCTAAGTTTATGGTGACTACCAATTGACCTTCGTTTAGGGATCCTTACTTTGCGTGAGATCATTTGGTAAAGTGAACCTTTGTTTCAAAAAGATCAAGGTAGAAAACAATGATGGTAGACCTCTAAAATGTTCAAGTCCTAGAAAATGAGAGGACAAAGGGTAATGTTCAAACCTGTTCGAGCTCTCCTAGCTCGGGCATAAAAGTTTCTCAACAAATTGTAATGGTTGTGATAAAATATGGATGCACACTTTGATTGTAATTTGTTTGATGATTCCTACATCTGGAATGGAGTGCTGGAGACTTTCCGCTACGAAGTTTAACTATTTTATGAATCATTTAGAGGAGTTGGATATCATGAAAAAGACCATGATTTTGACTCCAAAAGAACGCAAACAATTTTGGACTATACCTTGAAGTGTGCCTATAAAATTTTGCTACCAAATTTTTTATGTTTTTGTGAACTGCTCGAAGGTGTTTCTTAAGGGCTTTTGGAGTGAGATTCCTAAGTATAAAATGAGGACCGGAAGACTTTGGCTTAGGAATCCTATTTTTTTTGTGAGATCATGGGGAAACAGATTAAGTTTATGGAAGAGAGGAAGATATTTATTGCCACGCAGGTGGTGGTAATAGGGGCCTTCGAGCCTCAATATCAGTGTGTTCCTCTTCTTCGTTTAGTATGGTTGTTGTGTTTCTCCACTGTGTGTTTGTCTCCTTATTTTCAAAAGTGAAGGTTCTCAAACTGCTAATGAGATTTGATTGTTCACCTTTTATGAGTTCAAATTTTCGCTAAATTATAGCACCTAGAAGATTAGGTTGTTCAATAGGAGCAATCAGTCTCCAAATAGTCATGTGGGGTTCATTTGTCAATTTATCTTTGCTTAAATGAATTGATTTTACCACAAACACTTGTGTTTGATTATTTTTTCAAACTAGATGTTTATGTCAAAAATATCATAACCTTCACAATGTCCATTTTGTGAAAATCATGAGATTAAATCCACAATTGCCTATGTTGTCTTTGGTAAATATGGGTTTGAGATTAATGTAAAGATATTTAGAAATCGCTAAGGATAAATCCTTAGGACAAGCAGTAATATCAAGGCTAACTCAAGAAGTCCATATTGAAGCCAAAGTGTTTGAAATTTTGGATAGTGAATGTTTGTTTTTGGATTGTTTTGAATTCAAGAAAAGTGTTAAAGTGACTCACAAGCATTACAACCCTAGGATAGAAATGGCTATATTTGTATTATTCCCACTTGGAGTTCTCCTGTTGCGCTTATTCAGAGCGGATGATTAGAAGCTTGACCACACTGGCTCCCCTCCACAACACTCACTTCTACGGGTCAGCCAAGCTTCAAGTTCTCATGAATCTCCCATGAAAAACTTTTCATCTCTACTAAGAATCACAAATATGTGGGATGGCTTCAAATGTCCAACCTCTTAACATCAACAAATATTAGGGATTTTTGGCTACTACACAAAGGTTCATAATAAGGGCATCCAGTTTAGAGGACACTATGATAAACTCCCTCAAAAGGTCTCCCAACCCTTAGAACAAGGGCTTTATGCATCATAAAGATACTGGGGGAGAGCTACCGTGCATCACTCAATTGATTGCAAACTTTCCTTGCAACCACAAATTTATATAGCAGTTCGGAAGAGCCTGGCTTATGCTCATTACTGCTTGGGTCGTTCCCTTGGGGTGAGTACTTTTTCCCACCAAGGCAAGCCATCTAAAGGTGAACAATAGTGGGTAAGTACATTCGTAGTTCAATCATCTTTGTTCGCATGTACAAAGAGAGAACACGCATTATGCCCTTTCTCACACTAGCATGGTTGTTCAATTTTAAACCCAAATTGAAAGATGGAGGTAATTTTTTAGACAACCAATGTCACTAAAATGCTTTTGATTCTCAAGATTGTCATGAAGTGCGAGAGAAGTGCATACTCATTTGAATGGCACAAATTACAAGACAATTAAGGCACAAGTTCTTTTTAAGCCTCAAAGCAATGATGAGTTCTTTTTAGAGCACCAATTGAAAGATGAGTTTTCCTTGTTCAATTTTAAGCCCAATTGAAAGATGTGATGTGGGGGTTCATTTATCCAACTTTGAACGTTCATTTTAAATCTGATGGAAAACTAGTGTGTTGCCTAAAACTGAAAGCAAAAAAGCATGAAATTGGATTATAATTACCCCAAAGCGATGAACGCTAGTTACAATTATAGAATGTTTAGATAGAAGAGAATGTCTTCAATTTCACTCCATACCTTAAAACCTACAAAACCCTATTAGTCTAACAATGAAAACACATTTAGACCTTGATCAGTGATCAGATAATCAAATGAAATTAAGTCACATGTTGAAAAACAAATGTGAAGCTTCTTACCCTAGTTGAGTGTCGCTACACATGATGGCGTCGCAATTTGAAAGTTGGGTGTTACTCTGGTGAATTTGAGTGTTGCTCAGCAGAAGGACCAATGAGCACGATTGCATTGTTGTTTTGATGGGTGTTGTTGTAAACAAGTGTGTCATGATTTGAACTTTAAAAGCGTTGGTCTGGTGAAGGTGAGCATCACTGTTTTCAATCCACGATACTTAAAATTTAAATATGTGTCAGCCAATTAAATATGCATCACTGTATCAAACTACTTGGGCATCACTATATGGCAACGCTATTAAAATAACATCATTGTTTGCGTTTTGAGCGTCACTGCAACCTGCAAAACGACATCAACATGGATTTTGAGCTAAAATATGGTTAAATAATTGGTTTTCCCTCCTTCTAGTGCCAAAATGTCAATGCAAAATACCGGTTATGGACCGAATCACGCTTGATCCATGAAGAATCAAAGCATAATAGAGCCACCAATACTCGAATCTCAACAAGATCAATCAATCAAAATTGAAAGTAAATATTTTATCAAGAAACCTAACATGCTAAATTTATGAAAGCTTTAAAGAAAACATCTACTCTAATCTATTGAAACTTTATCTTGTTATGGAATTGGTGTCGCTTTGATGTGGACCGACGACCCTTTCCCAATCCCGTGATGATGAGCTTGTTTCAGTTGATTCTATGGAAGAGAATTGATGAAACCATGATGTTTAGTGTATGAAAAACCTAAATTATGAACAAAATGAACATGATGCAAGCTAAGTTACCATGATTTTATGCTATAAATGATCTAATTATGCAATTGCTAAGCTAATCTAAGCTAATTTAAGCTAAAAATGAGCTAAAAGATGAAAACCCTAATTTATTTACAAACTAGGATGGATGCATGGAAGCCATTAATGAAAGCTTGAAGCTATATGCAACTAAAATAAACTAAAAATAAGCTAAATGTATGCAAATTGAAAGTATGGATGTGAGTAAATTTAATAGCATAAGTTTGCAATAAAAGATGGATCCATTTGTCTCCAAATAGTGATCTATTTATAGGAGAGCAAATGAGGAATGGGTGGTTGAGATCAAAAAGCTTAATCATCGATTCAAGATGAAGAGGATGAAAGGCATGGATCATGGATTCTCATCAATGGATGAGAATGCAAGATGAAGATTAATCAAAGGCTCATAATTGCCTCAAACAAACACACTTTTGACCTGCTCATAGAGGTCAAAGGTAACTTGTTTAGGAGGTTAAAGGGTTAACATGCTTTTGAAGCTAAGTGAGTTGATTGGAGGAGAGAGAATATTCCATTAGGGTGAGGAAAAAGGTTAATTTGCAAATTAAAGCAAAGTTTTAATTGTGCAAAAAAGGATAAAGAATATCCCATGGGAATATTCCCTTTGATTAGAGGAATAATTAGTGTAATTGTCAATTAAACAAGGTTTAATTTATGCAATTAGGGAATAGAAGAATTAGAAGATATTTATTAAATTAGATGATTTAATAAATAGAGGAGGGGTGAAATGATATTTAATTAAATATGATAGAGTTATTTAATTAAATAGGATAGAGTTATTTAATTAAATAAGATGACTTAGGAGATTAAATTAAATATTTTGATTTATTTAATTTAATGAGATGAAGTGTTAGTGTGAAAAGAGATTAATTAACCCAATTTAATTAATTAGACCAAATAGACGAAAATGATGTAATTAATTAATTAGCTAGGCTAATTAAATCAATTAAGCGAAAAGAGGATGAATAAAGAGGAAATGATGTTAATAAACCTGATTTAAGTGTATGACATCGATTAGGAAATTTTTTAATGTCTACATTTTGCCCCTCTTTGAAGTGAGGTACCTACTACTTCAGTTCAAAGAACAACGCTTTTCAGATTAAAAAAATGCTATTTAAATAAAAAATTAAAAAAATTCTAATTTTTTAGATGCCCCAGTGGAAGGATAAAACTAACGCCCTGCCCCCTCAAGAAATCGGGCGAAAATTTTGAATTTTGGGTTGATTTCTCGATAAAGGTTGAAAAGCTGCCCCAAGGGTTGAGAAAGGTTCCAGGATGCAAGAAAGGTGGAGGTTGAGTCAGGCTTAATCAACAACCACCCCTTGAACCTTAATCAAAACAAAGGGTGGAGGTTGAGTCAGGCTTGGCATCCCTTGTTAGCTAACCTTCAAACCCCTCATCTCCCCTCCTCATCTTGATCCCCCTGCTTTCCCTTGTTTTGTGGGTGCCCTTGCTTCCCTTCCTGTGCGTTGGTCTCCTTGTCTTGTTCTATTCTGCTCCCCTAGTTTGTGTTGGCCTTCTCCCCTCTTTCTCCTCCTTTGTTTCCCTTAGTGTCTTTTCTTCTTTTTTAGTTCTTTTTGCTTTTGTCTTCCTTTATTGGTCTTGGCCCTCTTTCCTTCGTATAAATATATAAATATATATATATATATATATATATATATATATATATATATATATATATATATATATATATATATTTCTTTATTGGTTCTTTGTCTATTATATATATATATATATTTAAAGAGAATAAATATATATATTTAGTTATTTGTTTCCAATTATATATATATATATATATAGTTAAATGCAATTCTTTTTGTATTGGTTTAATTTTATTTGTTTTCAGGCCATTTGCACTTCCACATACTTTTGTATTCGTACATAATTACTTTGAATTACATATGAATACAAATATATTTGAGTGCAATTTTTTTGCATTGTGATTTTTTCGTTGTTTCATTTTGGTTACTGGTTGTTTTTGTTTTTTTTTTGTAATTGTTTTAGTTTGGTGTTGTGTTTATTTAGTTATTTATTTATTTATTTATTTTATTTTTATTTATTTATTTGGTTGTGTTCTTTGTAGTTTTATTCTTTTATTTGTTTTCAAATCTATATATATATTTTTTTTTATTTTTTTATTGAAAATTTCTTTTTGTTGTTTCATATTGTATTTTGGTTGTATTTTTGGATTTGTTTTGGTTGGGTGATTTGTGTTCTTTGTATTTTGATTGAAAATTTCTTTTTTGTATTGATATATATATATATATATATATATATATATATTGGTTGCTTCCCTTTATTCTTTGGTATTCAGTTTCATTTGTTTTGTATTTGTTTTTTGTTTTGAATTGGGGGTTTAGGGGCGGCAGCCCCCGAGAAAAATTTTCCTCCTACTTTTTCGCGTCATCACCGAAAAAGGGAAAAATCTAATTTTGTAGAACCCAAAATCTGGAAGCTTCTAAGCTTGTTAAAAAGGGGTTCGGATGGGTGTTACAGTATGATGATAAAAGCACGATTATTCGCAAGATTGTAATAGGTTTTGTACTGGATAATAAAAGTATTGGATGGCTACGGTTTGGTGGATGTAGCCCGGATTGGGTGAACCACGTTAAATTCTCTGTGTTATAATTTATTCTATGTGTGTTTTAGTTTCTCTTTTTATTACTTAAATCTGCATTTAATTGTTAGATATCTACCTTTCTAACCCTAACAAATATTCCATTAGGGTGAGGAAAAAGGTTAATTTGCAAATTAAAACAAAGTTTTAATTATGCAAAAAAGGATAAAGAATATTCCATGGGAATATTCCCTTTGATTAGAGGAATAATTAGTTTAATTGTCAATTAAACAAGGTTTAATTTATGCAATTAGGGAATAGAAGAATTAGAAGATATTTATTAAATTAGATGATTTAATAAATAGAGGAGGGGTGAAATGATATTTAATTAAATAGGATAGGGTTATTTAATTAAATAAGATGACTTAGGAGATTAAATTAAATATTTTGATTTATTTAATTTAATGAGATGAAGTGTTAGTGCAAAAAGAGATGAACTAACCCAATTTAATTAATTAGGCCAAATAGACGAAAATGATGTAATTAATTAATTAGCTAGGCTAATTAAATCAATTAAGCGAAAAGATGATGAATAAAGAGGAAATGATGTTAATAAACCTGATTTTAAGTGTATGACATCGATTAGGACATTTTTCAATGTCTACACTACCATCCTAATTTCTTTCCATCATCCTTACTATTCTCCTTCTAGCCTCCATCTCTACATCATCCTACTTCTCTTAATCTTCTTCCAACCTTCATATATTATTTCCCTATATCTTTGTTAATATCATTTCATCTATTTCAAGAGCACACTTGTGTTCTTCCAACCTGACAATCCTCTTAAAAGCCCATATCTTCATATCATCATCTAATTAAATCCCAAGATCTTTTGAATCTACATGTTGAATCCAATATCTATCCAAGTATTAAATCATCTAATCAATCGACCAATCTAATCAATCCAACTGATTCACCATCATCTTTTTATGCTTTGGGACCATTATCTTTCATCAATATTGACACACCTTGTGTCCATATCTACTTTCTTTGAAATGACATTACTTCTTCTAGTGACAACACCATTTTATAGAGAGGCAAAACGTAAACATGAAAATCATGTATACAATAATTTATATAATATCATCTCACATTAACATTTAATGCACTCATCACCTCTTAATCCATTAAAACAATTAATCTTATCTTAATTCTTTTACTTTATCACAATTAAATTCATTAAATAGTATTTTATTATCTAATTTACAAATCAATGCTAAATCTCCACCATTTAATTTCTTCTAAAAAAATTCTATAAATTAGAGCTTAATCCTTCATTTTCACCATCTCAACTCAAGCAAGTAGATGCTACAATATTAAGTAACATATATCCCAAATGATTTTAGCACATCCACTCTATCCATAATAATAATTTGCATTGAGTTTTTTATTTAATTCATTTTGATTTGATGTAAATTATTAATGAGCTCAATTAAAATGTGAAATTTCATAATTTTAATTATAGTTTAATTCCTATTTTTTATTCTCCTTTCTTTTTTTATTTGATTTTGACTCTCACACAAACACTTTTTTTTTTTTATAGAATATTTTATTTACAATACTGCATTCTATTATTATCTATCATTTCATTATATTCATTACTAAAGTAGCAACTAGCTTAGTTTTTAATATTAAAATCATAATGTTTGTTTTTATTCAATGTGATTTTAATTGCTATCACATTTTTACTATTTAACTTTTTGATCAATAATTTTTTTTGTGTATATATGATTCATAATTATTTTTAGAGACTTGGGTCATGGGCTTTAAAGAAAAATTCATCCACTACTAAATTTGTTAAAAGAATAACTTCTTGTTTGTAAAAATAAAAAGATTAATCAATACTATTGTTTAGCATAATATTTTTAAAATGATTTATAATTTAATATAATATTATTAAAATAATATATAAAAATAATAAAAAATTATAATCATAAATATTTGAAAAATAATTATTTTATGTAATTTTAAAAAATACTATAGATGAAATAAGCATGTTATTGAGTGTTGGTTTTTTAAAGTATCTTTTTAATCTCTTATACTAAGACATTTTTTTTTTAAGTACCAAAGTTAAGTACTATAAACTTCATCTATAAGAAATCTTATTCTTTCATAAAGTGAAATTTTAAATTTTTAAATATTAATTTTAAAGTTATGAAAACTTTATAAATCAAAGTTTAACCTTTTAATTAATAAGAATAATCAAATAGATGTGATGAACAATTATTTGGAATGATTTAGATTAGTTTTTTAATCTAGACTTTAATTTTATGGATGATGTAGATAAATTTGTCCTCTATTTTATTTGTCAAAATCTTTAGAATGTTCTAAATGTAATTTGTTAACTAATGATTCTTTTGAGGGGAAAAAGAAGAATTTATTTTATGCTTTACAAGTTTTACTTTTAGATATGAACAAAAATAACACACATGTTAACAAAGTAAAATTGAATACACCCAAAAAATTAAATTTAATCAATATTTTTTAAAATTAAATCTTAGAGACTTTGAAAATAAAATTCCTGTACACAATCACATAGAGTTTAGTAAAACATGTAGTTAAAAAAATACCACAAAAAATCCCCCTAGATGGGAAAGTTACGACCTTTGAAAGTTTCACTTTCAAGGCAGGTTTGTGCAAACACTTAAGCCCTTCGGGACTAAACACATGACCACAAAATTAAAATGTCAATTTTGTAGTTTTGGATTTTCCTTAGGCTCCCTTTTATGTCAATTAGGTCTTTATTCACCTCATAATTTTGAAGGTCATTTTGGAGTTAAATTGGGTAGCCCAAGGGGATAGAGGGTCCAAATACTTCTTTAAAGTACTAAAGGAAAAGGAAGTGAAAGAGGTTGTAGGGGGCATTTGGAATGGAGGGGTCATGATAAGAGACCCAGAAGGAATCAAGAGGAAAATCTTTCAATTCTATAAAGATTCATTCACTGTTGAGTAACATCACTCAATGTAATGAGGTTAAAGACAAATGCAGGAAGTTAATTCCAAGGAAGGTCTCAAATGAAAATGTAGAAAGAATAAATAGGCAACTAACAAAGGATAAGGTAAAGAATGCAATCCTCTCACTCTATAATGATAAATCACCAGGGATAGATGGAAAGCCAGTTAAATTCTACAAGAAGAATGTGGAATGGATAAGTGATGATCTTCTTCAAGTATATAATGAGGCCATATAAAAAGGATCTCTTGGGAAGGATATAAACCAGGGCATCATCAAGCTTATCCCTAAAGAGGGAGACAAAGCATTGTTAAAAAATTGGAGACAGATTACACTCTTGAATTTCTTCCATAAAATCCTTGCTAAAGCCATCTCCTGAAGGCTAACCACTCTCCTCCTAGAAGTCATCAATAACACTCAAATTAGATTCATAAAAGGGAGATAAATACTTGAGAACCTGATAACCAGCTAGGAGGCAATGGATTGGGCTAGGTCCTCTAATAAAAACATTGGAATGCTATTACTGGACTTTGAGAAAGCATATGATAGAATATAATGGCCCTTCATCCTAATGATATTGGAAGCTTTTGGGTTTTCGGAATTGATGTGCAAAATGGTTAAAACTCTATGAAAGACACAACAACTGGTGTAGAGGTCAATGGGGAGCTCATAGATGAGATCCATCTTCAGAGGTCTATAAGGCAGGGTTGCCCCCTTGCCCCTTCATTATTTGTCATTATTGTAGATGCTTTACACTAAATTTTAAGAGACACTACACTAAGCCCGAGAGTTCAAGGTCTCTCTCTCCCGAACATGGAGGACTTAATCAATATATAGTTTGTTGATGACACAACACTCTTTGTCAATCTGGAAAAAGATAACTTTGAAAATCTAATAAATAAAATGGATATTTATGCCAAAGTTGTTGGGGCCAAAATTTAAAAGACCAAGACCACTCTCCTAAGTTGGGATAACCAACAACCTGAATGGCTTAAATAACATAAGTTCTAATGGGGTGGACCAAATAAAATTATCAGATACCTAGGAATACCCTTTGTAGTAAATCCTAACTTAAAAGATATGTGGGTGTAAGAGAGGGGGACCAACCACGTTCAAGGCCCCAGGTCATAGAGATCCAAGAGCAGAAGGTTTCCCTAACTTACCTCATCTTAAAGGGGTGTTAGGAGATGAGGGACGAGAATGATGAGGACTATAAGGTCCTTCAATCACTCTGCAGACCCGAAACTCAGAATGGGGCTAGGCAAGCCAATTTTTAGGTTCAACACTGTCTCTCAGGGAGCTCTTTGCCCGAGGATGAAAGCGCAGTTTTGGGACAATAACACAGTGCCTTAGCGTCTCTCAGGTGTGTTGGCATCCGTATGACCAAAGGACTAAAAAGACAAGGTGAACCACTAGAAAATAGACTAACAGCCTAGCTAATGGTTTTTAAGGGAACAAAATAACACTATGAAATAAGAAATATATAAACGGATATGATAAAGTAAATATACAAGAGTTAAGGTGGCAAGAATGATCTCACAAAAGAGCCTATTCACCAGCTAGCTCCAAGTATACTTCCACCTGCACACAAGAAAGAGGAAAATTATTAGGGGGTTGTATAGGAGCCTACCTCAATCAAACCTCCATTTTGGTGTTTCCACCTCCATAGACAACCAAGTTTGCAACAATGGAGAAATATATGATAAAGAAAGGAAATGAAGTAAAGAACACTAAAACACTAAAAAATAGTAATGTGCTACTCAACCAAATCGTAGAGGAGAGGAGTAGAAATATTACCACCTCCATCAAGAGCTCACTAGCTAATGAAGGAGAAAATGAGAGGACTCAAGCCCCTATTGCAATGGTGTTTGTTCCACACTTTCTCTACGAAGTTGATGGAGTGTTGTTGTTGCTACTATGGAGTGCAAATTGTTGCTTGAAAGCTTAGAAGGAAAGAAGCGAATGCTAGAATGCTTGGAGAGATCAAGTTGAGTGCTTAGAATATTGCTTGAAGAGATGAAATGAAGGAATGAAGAGTGAATTTGAAGGAGTGAATGAGAAAAATGGCCATATTCAAGTCGGATAGTCGAAGGGGGCGTTACAAATTGACCTCCAATGGGAAGTGTAATGCCTCTGCAAACTTTAGACGCAGGAATATTCTAGGGAGGTAAGCGTGTCGCACGGACGTTTATGCGCCGCACGGGCATCCCTAACAGTTATTCCTCTGTCGACGCACAAAATGGATGCCAAGTGGAACGAAGGCAACGGGCTTATGTGGAATTTAGCCTTCGAATTTGGTTTTCTAAAGTGAGGAAGGGTAAAAGGGGAATTTGCATAAGGGGTGAAAATTCGCTCCTATACATTTTTCCCCCACTTTAGTGAGCATGAATACTGATGAGTGCTTTGGTAAAGTAGATCAAAGAAGTATTAGAGTTAAAAATGTATACCTGAACTGTTGAGGAAGCAAACCGCAATTTGGTGAGCTTGAAAGTGCACGACAAGTAAAGGACTTCATAGCCCTGCAGAACTATGAAGCTGAAGAATGAAAGCATCTTATAGGACCACAAACCTGCAAGGAGGCAACCCCCAAGATCTCTCACATGAAGGAAGCCTCGAGAAGTAAGCGCCTTATAGGTCCACAGACCTGCAAGGAAGGTATCCCACAAGATCTCTTGCATAAAGGAAACCCAGAAAAGTGCCTTATAGACCCGTAGACCTACAAGGAGGCATCCCCCAAGATATCTCACATGTAGGAAGTCAGGAAAGTGCCCTATAGACCCGCAGACCTGCAGGGAAGGTGTCCTTCAAGATCTCTCACATGAAGGAAACCCAGGAAAGCGCCCTACAGACCCATAGGGAGGTATCCCCCAAGATCTCTCACATGGAGGAAACCCAAAGAAAGCGCCCTATAGACCCATAGACCTGCAGGGGAGCTACCCCCAAGATCTCTCGCATGGAGGAAGCTCAAAAGAAGAAACCTACAGGCCCACAAACCTGCAGGGAGGTATCCCCCAAGATCTCCCACATGGAGGAAACTCAAGGAAAGCGAACTCTGCAAAGTCAAAAAGTGGCTTCATAGGTACACTTGTAAAGTGACATGTTTACCCACAGATAGAACATGTCAGAAAGCGGCCACATAGGCAAGTAAGCAAATAGTTGTGCAGGTCATCAACAAGTTGGAAAATTTTCAAAGGGTCCCTCGGAAACCCAATGTAAAGAAGGGGTCCACTCAAGGGACGCGATGTTTGAAAGTACAAAGGAGATGTTTCTTTCTCAAACCGATCCATCATCAAGGAATCCTTCTAGAAGATGTTCACTTCATCAAGGAATTTTGTAAGGAAGAATATGCCCCCACATGAGGGGAAAGATTAAATTTGTTCCCACTTCAGAGGAAGGTTCTCAAGTTTTTTCTTTACGAACCCATGATGAAGGAAACACGTTCCATTAGGGTTTCAAGTCAAGAATACGATTCTTGAAAAGAAGTTTGTGAAGATTCTCAAGAAAATATTTGTTGGAAATGAATGCATTTTTTGAAAATCAAAGTGTTGTAGAAGTGGCATTGTCACACATAAGAGGGACAACTCAAGCAAAGAAGAGAGAAAGATAAAGGAAAAGCAAAAGATAAAAGATAACACGAACAAAGGGCATAGGGGTAGCTTGGTATTTTGGGGTCAAAACTGCTCATAGATATATATATATGTATGTATGTATGTATAGTAATAGTATATAAAATGAACTGTCATCAACCCCCTACTATATCAAACCATGTGAAGAATGCAGGAGAAGACAAAGTAAAAATAAAAAATTGGGTCAACATGGAAGGGAAGCCTAAATGCCCCCAACACTTTGCATCATCCCCAATTTATTGAAAATCAAGTTACAAACATAGAAGAATGATGATACAAATAGAGGAAGGTTACGACACAAAAGCCACGCCTATATCAAAGCACCAACGAGCGTGACAATGGTCATCCAGGAACACATAGAATGATCACAAGGGAACACATCACAACACACACACACACACACATCTAATCTAAAGATAAATAAGAGGCCTTCCCCTAACACTGATCAACTAAGAGGTCATACGCTTCCCACTCTAGATCATCATAGGGGGAAGGAGGACGAGCCTGCAATCGTGGAATGTTAAGAGGAGGATAATTTGACCCTCCCACAACAAGGGCTAAGGAAGAGGGCCCTCTAAGGTCCTCTCCACCAAGCTCTTGTGGAGCTAAGGTCAACGATTTTGCAAAGATCGCTGAAAAGACCAAAACCTCATCTAGAGAGTTAAACATGCACTTAATAGGAGTGTCATGTTTCACCTCAACAGACGGAGAAGGTTGCACCTGAGATTCACCGCTAGGCTCACCGAGTGATTCGGGAGTTGTGATGAACTCAGGAGAAGTCAGGACTGGTTTTGTCACTAGAATAGAACAAGTCAACGTGGGACCACCTTTCGATGAAGGTGGGCTCCTCTTATGTCCTTCATTGCTGGAAGGACCACTCTCTACCTTCTGCTTTGTCGGGGGATGTGAACTCCCCACAGATGAAGCCAGAGGTGTGGCAGAAGAGGAGGCGAAGAGGACTACAATAGGCACCACCGAAGTGTTTTTCATATCTACGGGTTTTAGGAAAGGTAGAACATTCGGAAGGGACATCAACAAAGGTAGCTCCACAAAAGGAGCGATGAACACCTGCACCTTTTTAGGGTCAGGCACATTCGTACTCACAGCGGAAGTCAGAAGCAATACAGAGCTAGTTTGAATGGAAGCAGAGGGGAGGAGAAAGGAGGATGCGGAAAGAGGCCCTGATATAGGGGCGGTCGTCTCCTCTTCCTTCCTCTGTAAGGCAGCCTGCTCAGCCATGAGAGCCTTTCGTCAGCGCTTGTGCTCATGTGGAAGGTGGTTTATGTGACTCTTAGAACTATTAGAACTAGAGGCCAGAGGCTATGAAGAAACAAAAGGCTCCTGCTCAGCCATGGGAGTGTCCACTACAACCGTTTCTAGTGGAGGAATAGACTCCTAAACGAGAGTAGGAGGAGCAGGTTGAGAAGCAGCGGGGGAGTTGACTCAAGTTCCTTGGTAGCAGGCCTCTTCCCATTCACTACTTTAGGAGCGGGAACAGTAGGAGGCTGTAGAGGTCAAGACAAAGAGGACTCTCCACAAGGACCTTTTCCTCTACCATACAGGTAGTACCAAGGTCCAAACGGTTTAGTAGGGAGGTTTGATATCTTGACCTTGGGTCTATGCCAAGGAGGGATCATCAAACTCAATGGGTAAAATCCAGGCTTTCTCATCCAATACTCCTCCCAAGAGAGGGGAATAGATGAGTCATCTTGAGAGGGGGCAAGCTTCTCCTTTCCTTTTCAGGAAGGAGAGACAACCAGTTATTGTGCTATAGGAAGAGCCAATTTTATCTATCCCTTGCCCCTGGTCTTGTACTTTATGTAATTTTTGTAAAGTAGGTTCATTCTTGGAGGAAGCGAACCAACCGTGGCAGGCCAAAAATGGTCTAATGAATATCCCCCACGGGACACCAAAGGCTGGTATCCAGTATCATGCACTATGTGCACAACACCTTCATGGGAAAACTTTAGACATTTGTGGATAATGACTTGGCGATTTCGTTCATGGAAGCTAGCTAAGGTATGCTTAGCTTCATCCTAAACAGATCTAACTTTGGAATAACATCGAAAACTATGTCAACAACCCTAGGTCCAACCAGGACAGACAAAGTTATCGAGCCATATGGTTTTAGACAAAGACCATCATGTGTATGGATGGTAGTCTTTGTTTCTTCGTTTCTTTTCTATGTAATGAGTTCAGCCACAACATCTCTTCTATGATAACATTCACTCGACTTGCAGGGTCTACTGAGACTCCTGTCACAATGTTACCATTGAGGTGAGCGGGAATATAGAGAGGTGAGGGTTTTTTATTTAAGGGTAAGTCCTACGAAGAGAATGTTATATCTAACGAACTGGATGCAGGTTGTGCAGTAGAAGTAACTGTGACCATGTTAACATAGGCCTCAACCTGAGTGATAGAATTAGTGGGATCGACAATCATGTTAGCAGAATGTGATGAAAATGGGTCTGTATATATCTGCAGTTCACTATCCGCTTTCACCACCAATTTGTTTGTATTTTGTTTACTACCATCAAGACAAATAGTACTGTCCTCGATGCGGTCTTGTATCTCATGATGTAGGCACATACAATGTTCGATATCATGTATGTTGACTTGATGGTATTGATAGTAAGTACTTACATCATACCAACTAGGGTATGGTTCCTTAAGAGGTTTAAGGTTTGGCAAGGTTACGATCTTATCCTTCACTAACTTTTGCAAAATGGAAGAATAAGGTTCGGCTAACTTTGTAAATTTTTGGTTGCGTTTGAGGTCATTGTCATCCACAGCGGCTACCACATTCGCAATGGCTTTAACTTTCCCAGATATTGATACAATGGAATTTCCTTCAGAATGAGAGCATGAGAAGGGTCCCCCAAACTGAACCACCTTCTACTGATACTCTCATAGGGTTGCACACAAATGCACGAAATAAGGGTATTTCATAAGGGAAAACTTCTCTTGCCAAGGCCTTTGTAAGTTCCCTATGAATACCTTCTGCATTCAGAATCGAGCAGCGAATACGAGATTTGTGAGAAAAGCACTTGATATCATGCTATGAAATCAATGATCTTTTCATTATCTCCTTGTTTGCATCGGATGAGATCCGAAAACATCATTTTCGACCCGATGTTAGCTTGAAATTGTCGTAGAAATTGATTTACAAGTTGGTCAAATGAGAAAATAGAATTATCGAGCAAGGAACAATACTATTCAAGTGTTGTATCCTTGAGAGATCGAGGAAATAGTTTGGCCATCAATGCATCGTGATGGAAGAAGTTTGTGCACAAGGCGTTAAAGGTGGACACATGTGTTTGAGGGTCCCCTTTGTCGCCATATTTCTCAAATTTAGGGATCTGCATTCCTTGAGGGAAGGGAGTGTTTAGGATTGCAACTGACAACAAGTTATGTCGAAAGAAGGGTTGGAAGATAGGTTGGGCAGAGGCTTGGGAGAGACTTGCCAACTGGCTCTGCATCTCACCCATATTCTACAGAAGAGTGTTCAAAATAGGGTCATTATAAGATAGAGGGCCAGAGGAACCTCCTCCAGAACCACCACCGGAGCCACCACCAAAACCACCGGTGTGACCACCATCGGAACCACCACCAGAGCCACCTCCGCTTCCAAAGCCACCACCATGACCTCCATTGGAATCGCTTCCACCAACACCACGCCCACTGCCGATGCCATTGCCACTACCAAAGCCTCCACCGCTTATCCCACCAAAACCTCCAACACTAGAGGTGATAGGAGGGATGAAGCTAAAACCCAAAGGGATCTTATTTACTTTGATAGTGTCAGATCCCTCAGAGGAAGAGGGGATACTGATCAAGGGTATGGTGTTAGTCATGTATAGAGACGTAGGAGGCATCGACAGTCCTAGCTATCTCTCATGATCTTCAAAAGTGGCTCCTCACATAATATTATGATTGCTTGGAGGAGCACAAGCATCAGTCAGACTAGAGAGACTAGCCAAGAGTTCTATGCCTGTTCAGTTTTTTCCCACCATATACTTTAGTTCGCTGATAACCAAGGTGGCCCTAGCCAACTTCGGGTCTCTTTCCAAGTGATGTTCCAAGTCACCCAACCCTTTGTTGAGGGAGGAGACATATTTTGTAGGAATGTGAACAACCTCATGCTCATCTACCGATGATGGTGTAGGAGACACAGGAGGAGTGGAGACGTGATCAGTCTCATTAGAGAATCCTATTTTTCCCCTTGACAATTGCTCCTGCGCAGCCATACCAATGATGGGACCAAAGAAAAGACTATAGAGAAACTAGTAGTGACCTTCGTCCTTTCCATCAGAAAGTGTCATATACTTCTCCTAACAATATGCCCAAAGGTTGTGGATTGGGTTGTGATGCTCATAAACCTTCACAACACTCATGGGCACAATGATCACAAGGTATAAGGGAAAATCCTCAACTTCAATAGATGAACAGATGTTGGTTCACGTTGGGTTCACCAAAAATGTAAGAGAGGGGGACCAACCACATTCAAGGCCCCAGGTCACAGAGAGCCAAGAGCAGAAGGCTGCCCTAACTTACCTCAGCTTAAAGGGGTGTTAGGAGATGAGGGACGAGAATGATGAGGACTATAAGGTCCTTCAATCACTTTACAAACTCGAAACTCAAAATGGGGCTTTAGGAGATGAGGGACGAGAAAGATGAGGACTATAAGGTTCTTCAATCACTTTGCAAACTCAAAACTCAAAATGGGGCTAGGCGAGCTAATTTTTGGGTTCAACACTATGCCTCAGGTACCTCTCTTCCTAAGGATAAAAGCACGATTTTGGGATGACAGCGTGACGTGCTGGCATCTCTCAAGTGTGTTGGCACCCGGACGACCAAAGGACTAAAAAGACAAGGTGAACCACTAGAAAATAGACTAACGATCTAGCTAATGGTTTTTAAGGGAACAAAACAACACTATGAAATAAGAAATATATAAACGAATATGATAAATTAAATATACAAGAGTTAAGGTGGCAAAAATGATCTCACAAAAGAGCCTGCTCGCCAGCTAGCTCCAAGTATACTTCCACCTGAACACAAGAAAGAGGAAAATTGTTGGGGGGATGTATAGGAGCCTGCCTCAGTCGGACCCCCATTTTAGTGTTTCCACCTCCATGGATAGCCAAGTTTGCAACAATGAAGAAATATATGATAAAGAAAGGAAATGAAGTAAAGAACACAAAAACACTACAAAATAGTAATGTGCTACTCAACCAAATTGTAGAGGAGAGGAGTAGAAATCTTACCACCTCCACCAAGAGCTCACTAGCTAATGGAGGAGAAAATGAGAGGGCTCAAGCCCCTACTGCAATGGTGTTTGTTCCACACCTGCTCTACGGAGTTGATCGGGTGTTGTTGTTGCTGCTATGGAGTGCAAAGTGTTGCTTGGAAGCTTAGAAGGCAAGAAGTGAATGCTAGAATTCTTGGAGAGATCAAGTTGAGTGCTTAGAAGATTGCTTGAAGAGATTAAATGAAGGAATGAAGAGTGAATTTGAAGGAGAGAATGAGAAAAATGGCCATATTCGGGTCAGTTAGTTGAAGGGGGCATTACAAATTGACCTCCAATGGGAAGTGTAATACCTCTGCAGGTTTCAGACATAGGAATCTACCAGGGATGTAAGTGTGTCGCACAGACGTCTATGCACCACACAGGCGTCCCTGACAGTTATTCCTCTATCGACACATAAAATGGACGCCAAGTGGAACGAAGCAAGCGAGCTTATGTGGAATTTAGCCTTTGAATTTGGTTTTCTAAAGTGAGGAAGGGTAAAAGGGGAATTTGCATAAGGGGTGCAAATTCGCTCCTATACAGTGGGAATGGATGAAAAACAAAATAGTAAAAAAGCTTTAAGCTTGGAACAAGAAATATCTATCAATCACAAGTAGAGCACAAGTCTGCTAGAAAATTCTCTCCTCATATAATATTTATTATGCCTTAGTTTGGATGTTCAGTAGCTACCAAGTGGATGAGATTCAAAAAAGGATAAGACAGTTTTTGTGGTCTGATGGAAAAGGAAAAAAGAAGACATGTGGTTAAATGGGAGTGGTGTTGTATTGAAAAGCAAAATGGGGGTCTGGGACTAAAGGACCTTAAAAAGCAAGGAATTGCTATTATTAAATGGATTTACAAAATCCTAAATGGGAATGAACCGTGGAAAGTGTTGATTAGAAATAATATTAAAAATGCAATACCAAAAATGCCAAGTCTTGGAAAAACCTACCTCTCTATAATCTAATTTTTGGTAAGTTCCCTATCTTCCTGATAGGGTCAAATGTCTTTAAAAGCTTGTGGAAAGCTTGGGAACTAAGCAAAGATGTCATCCTTTCTAAACATCCAATTGAAAAAAAAAAAAATCCCTAACAAATCTATTTGGTGGAATATCTACCATAATAAAACCACTAGCTCTACTCTAAGGATGCTCGGCAAAAGATTGGAAAAAGAAAGGAATAAGAAAGGAATTTTTATTTTGAAAAACATCATAAGGAATGGTTGCCTAATAAGTTGGGATCTCCTTAAGCAATATTTTAACCTCCCCCAAAATAAAAAAAGAGCTAATGAAATATTAAGAAACCATAATATTAACTTGGATAAATTTCAAAACTGTAACTTTAACATTAGCCAAGAGTTAATTTGGTTGGAGGATAAGGAGATAATGCATCTAAAGGCAAAGGAAATATATAAGATTGTAACTGAACCCCCTAATATAACTTATCAACTTAATAAAAATTGTAATTTTAACCTAAATCAAAAACAATGGAATAGTTCTTTTACATGTTTATGGAATAATATCTTGGAACCAAAAAAAGTAGGGTTCAAATGGATGATGTTGCTATAAAACTTCCAAATTTTGATCCGACAAGTAATCCTAATGTTTGTGAGATATGTAAAAAATATGAACCTGTTTCTCATTTGTTCTTTGATTGCTTCTATGCTAAAGAAATATGGAATTTGTTTTTTATTGATATGTATGGATGGGGGATAAAAGGGAAAAAAGGAAATAATCTTGGGAAAAATTAATGAATTGGGGAAACCAGTGAATTTTTTCTGGCTGATTTTAACCATAGAAATTATTTGGTTCTTATGGAACTATAGAAATATAGAAAAATATCAAGGCATGAGGAGGGCACTTACTGAGTCCAATAGGAAACTCACAATCCATAATGTTTATATGCAGGTCTCCAAAGAGAAATTTCAAAGGCTAATGGAGCCTGATAAAGTTGAAATAACCAAGGAGGAGCTAATTCAAGCAAACCAGTGACTTTTTTGCAAACCAGGCATGAATTATATCATGAAGGAAGATATGAATATTGGTAAGAAGAATCCAGAACTAAAGAAAAAAGAAAAAGTTGACTAATATATAGTTTTAAAATCTCACATATGTAAACATCCCTACTGTAATTGAAATTTGTAAGAAGCATAAAAGTCAGAATACAATAGCCCTTTGAGGCATACTTCACAACATATGTAGGTTTTTTTGAAAATCAATATTGGTTGTTAATGTAAATCTGTATGCTTGATCTGTATGATCAAATTTAGTAAACTATTTTGAATATTAAAAAAATGTCAATTTTACCCAATATGATCAATAATACATATGTACTTTCTCCATGTGAACAAATTTTTGAAAATAGGGGGCTTACTATTTATAGGATTAAAATAATAATTTACTAAAAAACTTTAAAATATTTAATAAAATAACCATTTGCAAAGGCAAAAGACTAAAACAAAACTTTAAATTTTAAATTTTTTTTGTTTATTTTTTGTTTTAAAACTTATGCTCCAAGACAAAATCATGCACGTCACTTCACACGCATACATAGCCCACAAAACCTTACATAACTCTTCGCTCCTTTTTTGTTTTGTTTCTATGTTTATTTACAACCAATTTAAACATTGTTGCACTCAAACACTCTTGGTTTGTCAACTATAGCAACGAACTTGTCAAAATGGAGAAAATAAATATTTCAAATCTAAGACATTATTGAAAGAGATAAAATATCAAAGATTATTTATACGCTCAAAATATTCATTACAATGGATTATAAAAGTCATTACATTTTTTAACCATCCAACCATCTTGCTAATCTACAATAGCTTACTAACCATTAAACAAATATTATTAATCTAACCTAAGACTAACCAAACAACCTTAGTAAAATGTAATATTTCAACATTCTCCCTAATTGTGTCACTCCAAACAAAGCTAGGAGCATTGGTGTTAGATAAATACAAAAAAAGTAAAATATCACACACTAGAGATTTATTTAATATGGACACACACATTATCAATAATAATATATACCATGGACACGATGCACAAAACCACATTATAAATAATAATAAAGGGTGATCCCACAATAGTGGTTTACACCTTTTAGCCAAACTTGACATTGAACTGAATTTTTTTAAATAAATCTTCACTCTCAGGTACCTATAGCTGCTAAACCATGAGGAATTTGAAGATGATGCAAAATAGTGATTTGTGACATTTTGTTTGTAGATTCTAAATATTTTTTTTTAAAAAATTTGGAATCAAATTGCATTTCTTTTTCCATCTCCTTCAAAAACTAGTTTTTAACAGTAAACAACATTTTTAAAGAGTGGCGTGTACTTGCTAACACATAACTTTTTTTCTATGAAGGATAAAATTTTAATTTTTTTGAATTAAGATTCGTAACTATGATATTTAGTGCATGCAATTGGTTTCATAATGTTAAATATTGAATATTTTTGTCTTCATTAAGTTTTGAAGTCAAACCAATTACAATTTAGACATACATTTACTTGCTAACATAACTTTTTTTGTATGTATCAAAATTCTTTTTTTTGTTGTTGGATCAAAGACATCAATATCAAGTGCATAGATTTTTATTTTTATTTTTTGATAATCTACTATTTTTTCATATGTGTAGAACAAAGAGCTTGATTTTTTGATGAAAAACCTACATTCATAAGTGTGTGCAGGTGTTTGTTATCTACCTAAAAAAGCAAAACAATTTTGATATGCAAAATAAAACAAACACGAGACTACCTCATGATTAGCCAAGTTGAATCCAAAAAAAAATAAAGATAACAAATAAGTTGGTTATACCTTGTGTCGGATCAATCCTTTGGTTGGCCCTTGATGTGATTTTTGATGTTGCTCCTTGGATGGAAAATGAGATGAAAATGCAAGATGGGATGCAAGATGAGCTTAAAAGTGTGATAATGGTGGATTGAAATGCTATGATGAAGGCTAAATGTGCAAGTTGGCTAAGTATGGTTTCAAATAACAAAATGACAAAAGTTTGGTATCAAATGCATAAGGTCCCTAAATGAGAGAAAAGATGGGGTATTTATCAAAGAATTTGAATTCTCTAGAGAATTCAACGGTTAAGATTAAGCCACCAAGGCCAAGATTAAGAGCTATGGTGAGTTGAGGACTCACAAGCCCTCACATCTTGGCACGTGGAAGGTGAAATGGCCAAGGATATGATGAGGTGTAGGTGAGGTGGAAGAAGGACATGGACCATGAAAGTTCATTGGGAGATGAAAAGATTTCTTTAAAAGGCAAGTTCTTGTTCCCAAATAGTTGGAAAGTGACATGAGAGGAATTTTAGTATTCCTCAAAAATCTTCATGGGGAAAAGAAAAGTAGTTGGGAAAATAAATGTGAATTAAACATGCTTGGAAGAATCTCATGGACAAAACAAGGTTCCAAAAAGGGAAGGTCCTCATGTGACTTGATGTGACAAGTCTAAGATTCTAGAAGATGCATGGGAAAACAAGATTCTAAGAGGAATAAATGTGAATTTTAAATTCACATGGGAAAGATGGTCAATGCTAAGAAAGGTAAATGAAAAGGTTGACTAAAAAGGCATGCTAAATGTGGCTAATGACTTTGATTAAGGTTGTGCAAACACATGATTAGGAGGATTAATGAAAGATTACAGAGAAATTGGAAGATGTGAGGATGCGACATTAATTTTTTTAATTAATTGCACATCCTAATCCAAAATTAATTAAATTAATCTGGATTAGAAGAGGGTTATGGAGGAATAAAAGTGAATTTTTAATTCACACGGGGAAGACAAAAAGGAATTAAAAAATCCTTGGGGGACGGGGAGAGTTGATTAAAAAGGGGTTGATTAGAATAACTAATCAATGATTAGAAGACAATTAGTGGCTTAATGCATATTAGAAACCAACTTGCAAAAGTTGGAGGATGTGACAATGAGAGAGAAAAAGAGAAATTAAAAATTGACTTAAATTCAAAGAGGTCACATGACTAAATTAAATAAAGTGATGTATTTATTTAATTTAGAGAGGAAAGAAGTAAAAAATTAAATACTTTTAGGAACCTTATACAAATGATGAAATATTAATTAAATAAATGATTTAATTAATATTGGCGAAGAGGATGAAATGGATGAGTAAAGGGATGAGTAAGGAGATGAATTTGACCATATGGAAGTGGTCAAATTTGGATGTCTACATTTTTCCCCTCTTCGAAATGTTGTTGGAATAATAGGGTTTCAAAGAAAATAAAATATAGATGACTCTATAGAGGAAGCGACCAGAAAAGAGATGCCCCAACATGGGAGAGGTTATTTGAGCTGCCCAAATAGAGGGAAATGAAAGGGGATTCCCCAGTCTCACAAGAGAAGTCCCATGACGGAGGAATGGAGGAGAATGGTAGGGTATGCCCCCTCGAGAGGGCGAACGGGGAAGGAAAAAGGGTCTCGGGCGACTGCTCAAAAGTATAAAGTGGTATATGTCATTGGAAAGAGCACAAAAAACTAAGAGTGGCTTTTGAACGGAGTCAAACAGATGCACAATGTGCAAATGGTAGCCTTGGGAAGATAGAGGGTTAAAAAATTAGTTGGAGGAAAAGATTTTTTAAATAAGAGGTAAAAAATACCCTTCATTTAAAAAGGTAAAAAAAGGGGGAAAAGTTATAAGGTAATTTTAGGAATTACCTCTCCTCATTTGAATAGCTATCAGTTGAGAAAGAGAGGGAGGAGAAGAGAGGGAAAGGACAAGAGGACACGATGTCGGATGACTACGACACCGATATTATCCATCGAGCAAACGAGGTGCGGTGGTACTACAGTGAGTGCGTTGTTCCACCCCAAGTTAGCCCCAAACCCAACTTCATGATTTTTAACATTTTTTGAAGTTTTAGTAAAATTTGAAAACATGGGTTTGGGTGGGGGGGAGGTTTAGAAAAATGGGCAATCAACGAAAGCTAGATGTCGCCGAAGGGGTGGGTAGAATTGTTGATTAGAGGTGATGGGAAAAATGGTTAGTTTGCCAAATTAATGGGCAAATGGTCGGGGATAGGGGGCGGATGCGCCCTAGTATAGGGTGAGTTCGCCCAAGGGAAAAAGGCTAGAGACACAGGTGGTCGGGCCCCGCAGAGGGACGTACCTGCCCTCTGATGGGCGGATCCGGCCCAGGTTGGGCAGGGCCACCCCGCAGCCAGGGCGGGTTCGCCCGCAGCTGAGGCAAGTCTGCCCCAGGTTGGGTGGGTCCTCCCACAAAGGGGGGCAGGTCCACCCCGCAACCAAGGCGGGTCTGCCCCAGGCCGGGCCCGCCCTAGGCCGAGTGCGTTCGCCTGCAAAGGGGGGCAAGTCCACCCTGCAGCCAAGGCGGGTCTGCCCCAGGCCAGGCACGTCCGCCCGCAAAGGGTGGCGGGTCCGCCCCTACCTAGGGCGAGTCCGCCTGCTAAGGGGGGGACCAACAAGGGCAGGGGAAAGGAAAAGATAAGTCAATTCAAGATAAGAGAGGGTAGAAAAAGATGAGAAAGGGAGCCTGGGACTAGGAAAAAGGGGGTAAGGGACGGCAGGAACAAGGGAAAAGAAAGAAAAAAGAGAGGAAATAAGAGAGAATGACTGACATGGTTTGCGTGACATGGATGCAGGACTTTAACAGAGTGCAAACGCGTGAGAGGCGGTCTGAGGTGTTGGAGGTTTGTATAGCGGCCATGAATGGCGAATATCACTATGCACTGGAGCAGGCGGGACTATTTCACATGCTATCATACCCGACTATTAAGACACATAGGGCTATGTTGACAACGTTAATATAGCGCTGGAATTCAGCTATGTCAACGTTTCATCTATCGACTAGAGAGATGACGGTGACTTTAGAGGATGTATGGAGGATCCTAAGGCTCCCCATAGTGGGGCTCCTGATCAGCGAGTATTGGGTGGAGGGAGAGGCACTGGACAAGTTCGTGAGGGTAGTATTCGGTGGAGATGAGCTACCGATTCAGCAGTAGCAGCTAGATGTGGACATATGTCTGGCTTATAGGGTGCCAACATTATCACTATATCTAGCTGGATTGATCAGCGGGATCTTGCTTCCAGACAGGAGTGGTCGATTCCTGCATCTCAGGTTTGTGGAGGTGATTTGACACATTGTCGAGCGCCGAGAGGGGAAATTTTCATGGGGGACCTGTCTATTAGCATAATTGTATAGGGATATGCATGTAATATGTTATCAGGAGGTACTGAGTGTGACACACTTCACATTGCTACAAGTATGGGCCTGGGAGCATATCAGGATTGTCAGGTCGATCATGGTGAGAGGAGGAGAGGAGGATGACATAGCAGCAGTAGCCTGGGGGTGGGGGACGGAGGCCTATGCGATACTATGCTATGAGGGATTCAGAGACCTAGATGCATGGAGGAGGCTTTTTGATGCGCTGTCGGTAGAGATAATAGTGTGGTGGTCATACATGTTGCGGTGGTTCAGAGGATAGAGGGATGAGGAGGTTAGACACAGATTATTTCTGCACCCAGTTTCATATTATCGAGAAGGATCCACACATAGTTGGGTCACATAGACCAGACCGGGTGATGAGGCAGTTTGGGGTGAGGTGAGATATTCTGCCAGGTCGAGAGATGTTCTGACAGATTTCACGAGAGCGGCCATGGGGAGAGGAGAGTGAGCCTAAGTCTGTGCGGGTCGGGTGGGAGACACTATGGTTAGTGGCTTATCCAAGTAGGGGAGTTGGGTTGAGAGATGCAGGGATGACAGATCGGTATGCTGAGTGGTTTCACTGACATCAGCCTTGACGGATTACTCTAGAGGTGCCGATTGTGGAGGAATTAGGGTTTGGCTCAGAGGATGAGCGACGACTGGAAACTGAGAGGAGGAGCCAACGTTTGAGGGGACAACAGAGAGGAGGACAAGGAGTGGTTGGAGTAGCAAGGTCGCCAGCGAGGGTGGCCAGGAGGAGACAACAACAAAGAGTCCAAGTAGGGGAGGAAGCAGGGGGGGAGGGGATGAGACCAGGGCCAGGATAGGGGGAGGGAGGTGAGGCCTCGAACAGAACAATGAAGCTCCGGGGAACAAGAACCTCAGAAGAAGGAGGGAAGGAAGCATCACAAAAGAGAGAGTACGGTCGGCGTGATGAGATGGAGAGGATTCTATGGAGAGAGAGAGATGAGTCACGAGATGAGGTGATTGATCTACGCAAAGAGAGATAGGCTGCAGGTAGAGGTTACCAGGGAGCATGAGGATGGAGAGGTAGCGAGATGGGAGAGGGACCATCTAGTGGAAGAGGTGAAGAGGGATGAAGTGTAAGGAATGGAGATGTAGAGGATTTGCGGATAGAGGGAGAGAGAGAGAGAGAGAGAGAGAGAGAGAGAGAAGATCTGCGGCGAGGGCGAGATGAGGTCTGAGATAGAGTGTATTGTTTAGAGCAGACAGTCAAAGATATGGGGTTTATGTAGAAGAGAGAGGATAAGATGAGGGGTCAAGTACGCATGATGCAGGGAAAGAGAGACGTAGTGTAGGCACAGGCACAGGCCATGGAGGCGGAGAGGGATGTAGCTCAGGCACAAGTTCAGGTGTTCCAGAGTGAGAGGGAGGTGGCAGAGGCACAAATACAGTCTCTTCAGAGAGAGAGAGAGATGAGGAAGTGTCACAGGTATCAGCTCTTCAAAGAGAGCGAGATTCAGCAGTGTTGAGACTACAGGCGTTGCAGAGAGATAGGGATGCAGTGGTGGCTCGGGCACAGGCCGCATAGAGGGAGAGAGATGTCACAGAGGTGCGAATGTAGATGCTGCAAGGAGAGAGGGATGCAACAGTGGCTCAGGTGCAGACAATACAGGTTGAGGGTGGTGAGACAGGAGCAGACATACAGGGATTGTAGGCACAGCTATAGGCTGCACAGGCTGAGAGTGACAGGGCCATAGAGTAGGTATAGTAGCTGAGCTCGGCACAGGAGGCATGGGGGCAGGAGTGGAGAGCCATTACCACGGATTGAGATAGATGTAGGCATGAGAAGAATGTCGCTAGATATCAGGCTAGTTAGAGAGATGATTATATGCAGGAGGCGACCTACTGGAGGTGTGCTTATGAGTAGGCAGTTCCAAACCCAACGCAGCACACAGTGTGTTATGTCAGGCAGGTACCTCAAATGTCGGCACCATCCTAGTCATTAGGGACATGTACCAAAGGGTATAACGACTTTTAGCTGACTCCTCCTCAATTTGGTGATTATCAGGGGACTCCTACCTGTGACTATCAGGGGACTCCCACACACACAGGGTCAATGCCTGATTCTCCTCAGAGATCAAACATGGGCAACTCACAATAGAGCAGGCAGAGAGCAAGTGACAAGATACAAGTTTTTGACAAGTGTGGGATGGAGACTTAGTACATATCAGCAGAGATTAGATGTGATCTACATTTGTGGATTTGTATTTTATTTGATGATATATATGATGGATATGTATTTGATTTTGTTTTAGACATTATGATGAGATTGACATTGTATTATTTTGACTATGATATGATATGCGATAGCCCTTATTGACACTATACGTTATGTTTATGTGATGGATGATTTATATTATGCATATGAATATGTTTTTATGCTCTTATGATGGATCATGCAATGTATGCACATGTGTATGGTGATTTATGCTTATGTGTATGATTTGATTATGCATGATGTTGATGATGATTTATTTATGTTGATGTCATTGTGTATATGATGTTTGAGTGGTGTCTAATGTTTATGATGCAGGATGATATGAGTGTTTGGTATGATATGTAATTATTATGGACCTAACAATTTGTTTTGCAAGGGGTGATGCATGTAATGTGTAAATGTTAATATGGAAATGCATGGATTAAAATGAACCTAAGATGCTTAATCTAATCAGTCTATTGTGCATATGGGATAAAATATGATGGACCTATGATGTAATATGCAATGTGAACATAAGTGTCAGTAAGGATTTGCATGGGAATGTAGGTAGGTGATAGGCGTAGTGTGGGTGTGATACTGTACATGTCAAGAACCATTAGTATCCTGAGGAGAAAAAGGGGGAAAAGAATCAAAGTTTGTACAACTGAAATCATAAGTCATGGGTTAGGAACAACAATGAATGAAGGATACATGCAATGAAATGCAATCATGAATGCAATTTTCCATCCTTGGAGCATTTATTTTTGCTATAACATAAGACACCAACTACCATGGTACATAAAACCAAGGCAAATTAGTATCTAATGCCTTTACAAACACAACAAACAAGAAGGCTACCCCAACACCCCAAAGTCATGAAGACCTTGGTTGGGCCAGGTATTGGGATAACCACAAGTACAAAAGGATGTCTCAACATAACACAAGACCCCAGGGATCTTGGTGGATACTACGCGGGACAACCAAGTAGACAACAACAAAGCAAAAAAATCAAGATATGTCCCTATGTTAACAGTCAAAACACACCATAATATGATAGATCATGGCGACCTTTACCAGTTGTGATAGAGAGCTCAAACGATAAACAAAAGCCAAAAGCATCAAAAGAGCACAATCAATGTCAAACGTCATTTGCCATAGGATCAGAGGGGATGGATGGGGTGACAAGGTATGTTAGGAAGGATGCATCCTGTTGAGACCGATGATGGATACTAAACTAAAATGACCCACATGATGTAGGATTTTTGACACTAATTAGATCTTCTAATACTAGAGGATCCCATTTGGGAAGAACTAGCTTGATAGGGACACACCTGACAACATGACACAAGAGACAACAAAATACCGACACACCCTACAGACCTAGGGGCTTGAGGGTTCATCATAGATTAGCCTTGCCTACATGAAAGCACAGAGCCCTCGTAGTTCAAGAAAAGACCATGGATAAAAGCGGAAAGAGGACCAATGGAGACCGATGATGAAAGACACGACCGAAAAATGCCCCGAGGGAGGATCAAATGATCAACCTTGCCTATGTGGAAGCGCAGGGGCAACGTAGTACGAAAAAAGACAAACAATGACCGATTATGGATAAGAGCACAAAGGGGACGATAGAGACAGATGATGGACAACCATCAATAGGATGGTCGAAATACCCCAGGGGCAGATCAAATGATCAACCTTGCTTATGTGAAAGCACAGGGGCAACATAGTTCGACTAAGGATGAAAAGACTGAAGAGGGGACCAATGGACAAAAATGCCCCACGGGCAGATCTAGAGATCAACCTTGCCTACATGAAAGCACAGGGGCAACGTAGTTCAACAAAGGATGAAAAGACCGAAGAGGGGAACAATGGAAAAAAATTCCTAAGGGGCGGATCTAGCGATCAGCCTTGCCTACATGAAAGCGCAGGGGCAACATAGTTTGACTAAGGATGAAAAGACTGAAGAGGGGACCAATGGAAAAAAATGTCCCCGGGGCAGATCTAGAGATTATCCTTTCCTACGTGAAAGCGTAGGGGCAACGTAGTTCGACAAAGGACGAAAATACCGACGTGACAGGATGAGGCCTAGATGGAGACCGACATGATGGATGATCCTAGATGATGACACAAACCGATCGATGAACAGACAAACGACATGATCTTAGATTAGGATAAAAAAGCTCAGGATGACGGATAGCCAAAGTGGATCGTCCAATGCTCAACCAAAATATATATGAAGCGGCCAAGGATGGGATGGGAGAGGATGTTAGGATAGGATGGATGAAGTCATAAAGTAACTAGGACGCAAGGTAGATAATGATTAAGCCTGTTAAAAATGGTGCCTGTGATCAGGTTTTCACCAAATGTACTTATCCAAGGCGCCACCAGGGGTGGTTTTCACCAGAGGATGAATTATTTCTCTTTACTATTTTTTTGGATTTTTTTGATTTTTTTTGTATTTTTCGATAATTTTTTACTTTTTTTTTTTTCAATTTTTGTGCAACTAGGGCCACCAAGCGGACTTAGGTATAAAACCTTTTCAGATGCATGATGTTAATAGGCTCTTCCAAGGGCTCTCCTTCAAGGGTGGCGAGTCTGTATGCCCTGAATCCATACTTTGCGATGATGATATAGGGACCCAACCAGTTTGCTTCAAACTTGCCTTTTTTATCTCGGTCCTACTAGGTGTGCTGGTTCTCTTTAAGGATAAGGTCACCAACATTGAACTAACAAGGATGAACTTTCTTGTTGTAGCTATGTTTGAGATGGTTTTGATAAGCCTGAAGATGATCATAGGCTTTGATCTGTCTTTCATCAAGTAATTCCAACTGAGCAAACCTTACAATACGGGTGTCTTCCTCACTGATAAGGTTCTTTAGAGAAATTCTCAATGATGGGATCTCGACTTCGATCCAAAAAATGGCTTTGGCACCATATACGAGGGAATATGGGGTGGCGCCGGTAGGGGTATGGATGGAAGTGCGATACGCCTAGAGGGCGGGATGAATGTGGAGGTGCCAATCTCGACCAGTGTTATTGACAACCTTTTTGAGGATTTGGATCAGAGTCTTGTTGGTAGCCTTTTCCTGACCATTACCTTGGGGGTAATAAGGCGTTGACCAACGATGTTGAATATGAAAGGTGTCACAAAGGTATTTCATGGCTTAGTTTTTAAAAGGCTTTTCATTATCGGAGAGGATGGTGGATGGGATACCATATCTACATAGAATATGGTAGAGGATGAATTTTGAAATCTGAGTACCAGTGATTTGTGAGAGTGGCATTGCTTCCACCCACTTGGTGAAGTACTTAGTGGCGGTAATAATGAAGGTGTGGCCATCAGAGGATGGTGGGTATATCTTGCCGATCAAGTCAAAACCCCGATGAGAGAAGGGCCACAGTGCAAGAAGGGGCTGAAGGTCCTGTGCCGGAGCATGAATCAGATCTGCATGTTGCTGACATGGGAGGCATTTCTTCACAAAATCACAGGCGTCATGTTCCAGCATAGGCCAATAATATCCAGCTTGAAGAATCCTTTTAGCTAAGGCCATACCATTTGAATGGGCCCCAAAAACACCACTATGTACTTTTGTTAGTGCAGTATGGGCTTCGGTCTTGTCCAGACACCTGAGGAGGGTTCCATCATATCCACGATGATAAAGCGTATCACCAATGATGACGTATCAGGATGAACGTTGGATAAAGGATTTGCATTGATTTTGTGTAAGGTTTGGGGGTAGAATGTTATCATGTAGGTAAGCATAGATTTCTTGGTACCAAGGGGAAGCAGTGTAAGGAAAGCAGAGGTGTGGAAACACTTTCCTAATGTCAAATCCACAGGGAAGAATGCAATGCAGGGCTTTTAATTTTTCAAATTACAATCTAATTAAGATACACATGAAAGAATTACAAAAATAGAGTAAATACACAAAGACAACTATCACCAGATTTACGTGGGAAACCCTTTCAGGAAAAAACCCACCACACCAAGCTGAATCTCTTTGTATTACAGTAACAACAATTACATACAATCAGAGATACAACTCTCTGGTAATTCACAGTAGCTACAACATTCACTGTTCAATCTCTCTCAGAAAATCTCTCAACCAATTCGATAAACTCATCTTTTTTTTCAAATAAAAAATGTTTTGCTTTTATTTAACACATTATGATTTTCCTTCTATGCATCCTTATCTGCCAGATCTCCATCGAAGAAAGTTTCCATGCTGATTCAGATTTTTCCCTGCAAGCTATTTTTTCTCCAGCGTAGCAACAGTTACAAAAATCCAACCATCATCAGTTTGAAAACCACTTCTTTTGATTGGTCCAGTAGGATGCCACACAGGATGATCACGCGGTCAATGGCGTTCACACTTTTTTGGCATATCGGTGAGACACTAACAGTGTCTCCCCAATGCCACAAAGTATTCGCTATCGATATCGGCTTCAGACCCCAACAGTCGGCAAGAGGATTCTCATTCAACAAGACTCATATCGAAAACCATAAGTCATATTGAACTTAGAGAGACCATCGGCAAGACATACCGATCTTGCCAAGACCTCATATTGAAGTCTTCGAGTTATGTCGTTGAGTGATTTCCATTCGGTGTGACAATCGCATTTCAGAGAGACTCATATCGAAGTCAGAAGTCACAGCGATAAGTTATACTATCGGCTAGACATACTGATCTCGCCAAGACTTCCCATCGACCACTGCATGCTACACCGAAGCCTTTCTTCTATCGGCAAGACCTCACGGTTTTGATGAGACTTCATACCGAAAGACAAAGCTTCCACCAAATGTCACATACTGTCGACAAGACTCATGTCTTTCACCGTGACCTTTCTCCGAGCACCCCAAGTTTTACCGAAGACCATCGGCATGACTTACCCAAGTCACCAAGACTTCTCAATGAAGTCTTTTGTTACCGCGAAGACACCACGAGAATACTCTTGTCAGCGTGACCTAGCTTCATCGTTGAGACATCTCTCTGTAACCTTTATGTTACCCCGACGTCGGCGAGACATACAGCGGTTGCCAAGACTTCATGTCGAAGTCTTTGAAGTCACCGTGAATGAACCAAGAGAAAACCCCCGTCGGTGAGACTTACCTTCTCACTGAGAGATCTCCCCGAGATCCTTGTGTTAGCCTGATAGCCATAAGCTATCGGTGAGACTTAAACCATTCGCTAGGACATCTCACTGAAGCCCTAGAGATAGCCCGATAAGATCAATTGTCACCCAGAGTTCTACTGATCACCAAAAGGTCATGCCGAACACAGAGAGTCACAGCAATAGACTTCATTCGGCAAGACATCAACTATGTCTTGGCGACATGAACCTGTCAAGCAGATTTAAAACAGTTAGTCGCCCAAACATGAACAATGTCATAGCGACTTTGCCCTACAGGAGTTCCATGTCAGTAAGGATTGAGGCACATATTCCAACAAGCTCCCACTTGATGAAGATCTTACTGACACCTCCAGAGCATAAAAAAAACTATTGAAATTCATGGGCCAAGAGACCCATCAAACTGGCACACCACCTAAACTTGTCTATGCTCATAGGCTTCGTCAATGCATCTGCAACATTCTCCAGAGTATCCACTTCTCCAAAGAGACCTTCCCATCCTCCACCATATCTCGTACAAAGTGATACTGTACATCTATATGTTTCGTCCTGGCATGGAAAGTAGGATTCTTTGCCAAACATATAGCACTCTGGTTGTCACAGTAGATAGTGATCTTTTCTGCATCAAAGCCAATGTTAAAACAAAAATGTTTTAACTAGATTACTTCTTTACAGGCATGTGTGGCTGCCATGTATTCTGCCTCTATAGTGGACAAAGCTACAACAACCTGCCGCTTACTCATCCAACTTACTGCACCACCATTCATCATGAAAATATATCCACTGGTGGATCTTTTGCTGTCAATGTCCCCTGCCCAATCAGAGTCCACATAACCTTGAATGCTGAGAGTTCTATGTGATTCAACCAAGTTACCATGGTAACACAAAGCATAGTCTGAAGTTCCCTTTAGATATCTAAACACTCTCTTCACAGTATCCCAATGTGTCTTTCCAGGATTAGCCATAAACTGACTAAGAACTCCCACTGCTTGGGCAATGTCTGGCCTTGTACAGACCATTGCATACATAAGGCTACCAATTGCACTTGCATAAGGCACACTGGTCATGTCCTCCATCTCAGAAGGAGATTTTGGACAATCCTCAACAGATAGCTTTGTTCCCTGTGTAATTGAAATAACTAGCTGCTTGCACTCAGTCATACAAAATCTCTCTAGAACAGTCATGATATACTTACTCTGACTGAGCCAAAGTTTTCTATTCTTCATGTCCCTGGTTATTTCCATTCCCATAATATACCCTACTACACCAAGATCTTTCATTTCAAACTTTGCAGACAACTGAGACTTAAGATCAGAAATCATTAGCTTACTATTGCCTATGAACAACATATCATCAACATAGAGTGCAATAATAAGGACTTGATCACTTTCAGCTTTGTAATATACACAGTGATCACATTTTGATCTTACAAATCCCAATGAAAAAACAAACGTGTCAAACTTTTGATACCACATTCTAGGAGACTGATTTAACCCATATAGAGATTTTTTCAACTTGCAAACCAGCCTTTCCTTACCTTTTACCACAAAGTGTTTCTACTGGACATATAAATTTCTTCTTCAAGATCACCATGAAGAAACGTTGTCTTCACATCCATCCGCTTCAATCTCTGTCATATCTGATGCAAGTGACAAAAGAAATCTAATAGATGTCACTTAGCTACAGGAGAAAAGATTTCTCCATAGTCAATTCCCTCTACCTAGGAATAACCTTTTGCAACCAGCCTTGCTTTATATTTTTCTACACTGCCATCCAGACCAATTTTCTTTTTGAATATCCATTTGTAGCCTACAGATTTTCTGCCTTTAGGCAATGGAACCAAACTCCAGGTATCATTCTTTTCTAATGATGCCATTTTTTCATTCATGGCTTCCAACCAGGAGTTTGAATCAGACATTTTAAATGCCTCTTTCATAGTCCTAGGTTCATCAGTGTTAGAAATTAAAGCATAGGCACAAGTAGACTCTATCAAAGAAAACCCATACCTTTCAAGTTGCTTTCTTTCACGAGTTGACCTCCTCACAGGCTGAGGCTGAGGTGGTTCTTCATCTTCATCAGAACTTTCAGAACTACTCGAGCTCTCCTCAATATTAGGTGCATTTTAATTTTTCAGTTCCTCGTTATCTGGTGTCTGAAGAATTGTTGCTACATCCTTTTCATTTTCTGATTTCTTCTCTGACTGTAGATCCAATGTAGAAGGTTTCAGCTCATGAAAGATAATGCTTCTACTGTGCAAAACCTTCTTAGTCTTAGGATTCCAAAGCTTGTGTCCTTTTATACCAGCACTATAGCCTATGAATATACATTTTACAGCTTTGTTTTCCAACTTGGATCTTTTTTCAAATAACACATATGCATATGCATCACAGCCAAAGACACGAATATGTCTCAGAGAGGGATTTTTTCCAGACCATGCTTCCAAAGGTGTCTTCTCAACAAGAGCAGAGTTAGGAGAGCGATTTACCAAGTAACATGTTGTAGAGACTGCTTCAGCCTAGAACTTCTCCTCCAAGCCAGCACTGCTCAGCATACTTCGTGCTCTTTCCATTATTGTCCTGTTGAACCTTTCAGCAACTCCATTTTGTTGTGGAGTGTAAGGTGTAGTCTTGTGTCTTTTGATCCCATGATCTTTACAGTACCTTTCAAATTCATCTGAACAGAACTCACTGCCATTGTCAGTCCTTAAACATTTTATTTTTCTACCAGTCTGATTTTCTATAAGGTTTTTAAATTCCTTAAACTGATTGAACACTTATGATTTACTTTTCAAAAATATACAAATTCTCTTCTTGAATAATCATCAATAAACGACACATAGTATCTTGATTTAGACAAAGAAGGAACATTCATTGGACCAAACACATCAGAATGTATATAATCAAGCAAACTAGAAGTTTTGTGAGGACTGGAATAAAATGAAACACGGTGCTGCTTTCCATATATGCAATGTTCACAAAAATCAAACTCAAGGTTACAATCTTCAAGCCTTTCTACTAGGTTTTTATTTTTCAAGGTTTTTAAACCTTTCTCACCAATGTGGCCTAGCCTATGATGCCAAAGCATAGTCTTCTCTGTGGAAGTTTAATCTCCATGGAGTTTACACCATCAAGAACATTTTCCTTCTTTTCTTCATGAGCAGCCTTAAGTGACTTTGCAGAGACACTGTTGCATTGAACAGCCAGTGCATCCGGCTTGTACAGAGTACCAATTCGAGCACCCCTAGCTAGCACCATAGAGCCTTCTAGTCATCTTGCAGCCATTTCCAAAGAATGTGACTTGCACTCCGATATCATTTAGCTTACTTACATAAAGTAGATTTTGAGCCAGACTTGGTATATGCATTACATCATTGATTCCCTTCACTCTTCCATCAGGGAATTGAATTCTGACTCTTCCACGACCAACAATTTCCAAAGATGAATCACTTGCCAGGTACACCTTTCCACCATTGTATTCTTCATACTTTGTGAACCATTCTCTATGAGATGTCATGTGGAAAGATGCTCCAGAATCAATCAGCTAGACATCATCTAATGTCCGTAGCCAAGGTTGTAATGAAGGCATCTGCATCACTATGAGAAGAATCATTTCCAAGAGTTCTTCTTCTTCTTTCTCCTTACAGCCTTTTGGACATGACCGGTTTCCCAGTTCTAGCACTTCACCTTGGACTTCTTTCCAGGAGACTTTGATCTCCCTTCTGATTTCGATCTGGACTTCTTGTCCTTCTTCTTGCCTTTCTCCTTTGGTCTACCTCTAACAGTCAGGGCCTCCTTTGCCATCTTATAATATTTTCTTCTCATTTCTTCTCATAACAGAGAAGCAACAACATCTTCTATTTTGAATGTGGATGTTGTACTCCCTATGGCCATCACCAAATGATCCCAAGAATCTGGCAAAGAACACAGCAACAACATGCACCGATCTTCATCTTCAATCTTTACACCAACAAATGTCAACTGAGCAATTAGAATGTTGAAAGCATTTAAGTGATCAGCAATAGACCCTCCTTCCTGCATTCTTAAAGAGTACAACTTCTTCCTCAAGAACAACTTGTTCACCAAGGACTTTCCCTGATAAATGGATGTTAATCTTTTCCACAAGGTAGATGTAGTCTTTTCTTCATGCACGTTTAGAAGAACAGAGTCTGCCAAATAGAGCCTTATCGGCCCTTTAAACTTTCTATCTGCTAAGTCCCAATCCTCTTGCTTCATGCCTTGAGGCATGTTCCAGACACAACATTCCAAAGATCACGATCAACTGACATATATTCCATTTTGAGTTTCCACAACTCAAAATTGCCACCATTGAATTTCTCTATTTCCATCCTTCCGGATGTGCTCGCCATCTCAATTTGTAATTAAATTATCAAACCTCTACAACACTCCCACTGAAAAGGATTGACACAAAAAACCCAACCCACTCACAAGGACAACACAACTGGCTAGGCTCTAATACCACTTGTAAGGAAAGCAGAGGTGCAAAAACACTTTCCTAATGTCAAATCCACAGGGAAGAATGCAATGCGAGGCTTTTAATTTTTCAAATTACAATCTAATTAAGATACACATGAAAGATTTACAAAAATAGAGTAAATACACAAAGACAACTATCACCAGATTTACGTGGGAAACCCTTTCGGGAAAAAACCCACCACACCAAGCTGAATCTCTTTGTATTACAGTAACAACAATTACATACAATCAGAGATACAACTCTCTGGTAATTCATAGTAGCTACAACATTCACTGTTCAATCTCTCTTAGAAAAGCTCTCAACCAATTCGATAAACTCATCTTTTTTTCAAATCAGAAACGTTATGCTTTTATTTAACACATTTTGATTTTCCTTCTATGCATCCTTATCTGCCAAATCTCCATCGAAGAAAGTTTCCATGCCGATTCAGATTTTTCCCTGCAAGCTATTTTTTCTCCAGTGTAGCAATAGTTACAAAAATCCAACCGTCATCAGTTTTAAAACCGCTTCTTCTGATTGGTCCAGTAGGATGCCACACAGGATGATCACGCAATCAACGGCGTTCACACTTTGTTGGCATATCGGTGAGACACTAACAGTGTCTCCCCGATGCCACAAAGTATTCGCTATCGATATCGGCTTCAAACCCCAATAGTCGGCAAGAGGATTCTCATTCGACAAGACTCATATCAAAAACCATAAGTCATATCGAACTCAGAGAGACCATCGGCAAGACATACCGATCTCGCCAAGACCTCATATCGAAGTCTTCGAGTTATGTCGTCGAGTGATTTCCATTCGGCGTGACAATCGCATTTTAGAGAGACTCATATCGAAGTCAGAAGTCACAGCGATAAGTTATACTATCAGCAAGACATACCGATCTCGCTAAGACTTCCCATTGACCACTGCATGCTACACCGAAGCCTTTCTTCTATCGGCAAGACCTCACAGTTTCGGTGAGACTTCATACCGAAAGACAAAGCTTCCACCAAATGTCACATACTATCGACAAGACTCATGTCTTTCACCGTGACCTTTATCCGAGCGCCCCAAGTTTTATCGAAGACCATCGGCGTGACTTACCCAAGTCACCAAGACTTCTCAACAAATTCTTTTGTTACCGCGAAGACACCACGAGAATACTCCTGTCGGCGTGACCTAGCTTCATCATTGAGACATCTCCCCGCAACCTTTATGTTACCCCGACGTCGGAGAGACATACATCAGTCGCCAAGACTTCATGCCGAAGTCTTTGAAGTCACCACGAACAAACCAAGAGAAAACCCCCATTGGTGAGACTTACCTTCTCGCTGAGAGATCTCCCCGAGATCCTTATGTTAGCTCGATAGCCATAAGCTATCAATGAGACTTACACCATTCATTGTGACATCTCACCGAAGCCCTAAAGATAGCCCGATAAGATCAACTGCCGCCCAAAGTTCTACTGATCGCCAAAAGGTCATGCCGAACACAGAGAGTCACAGCGATAGACTTCATTCGGCAAGACATCAACTCTGTCTTGGCGACATGAACCTGTCAAGCATATTTAGAACAGTTAGTCACCCAGACATGAACAATGTCACAACAACTTTTCCCTACAGGAGCTCCATGTCAGTAAGGATTGAGGAACATCTTCCAACAAGCAGGACCCACAATGTCACACACCATTTTAGTCTCAGGGATGTCATATGCTGGGATTAAAAAAAATTCAACGAGGAACTCACATTTTGTTCGATCGTTGGGCATGTCGATCGAGGAGCCAATAGTAGCCATGGCATCAGCAGCTCTATTTTGTACCCTAGGAATCTAATCAAATTATATGGAGGTGAAATACTTCTTGAAGTCATCCACCATGTGTTTGTATAGTAGAAACTTGTCATCCTTTGTCAGGAACTCGTCATTAACCTGCTTAATGACCAACAAGGAATCGTCGAAGACTCTTAGGTGAGTTATGTGCCACTTTTTTGCAATTCTGAAACCTGTGAGGAGGGCTTCATACTCAGCTATATTGTTGGTGCACAGGAATGCCAATCTAAATGACTTCGAGATGTAATCGCCTTGAGGGGTAACAAACAAAATTCTTGCCCCTGATCCATTATGAGTGTAGGATTCGTTGAAGTACAATATACAGGTGGGTGCTTATGCTACTGCAAAGACTTCTTTAGATTTGGAAATTTGATGACCAAAGGGTAAGCATCTACTAGGGGTCCATCGACCAACTGATCGGCTATAAATTATCCTTTTATGGATTTTCAATCCACATATTCTATGTCAAATTCGCTCAGGAGCATGACCCACTTAGCCATGCGACCAGTTAAGGTGGTTCTGGACAACAAATATTTCAATGGATCAATTTTCTTTATTAGTTTGACAGGATGGTTGAGCATATAATGTCTGAATTTCTGCGTACTAAAGACCACTGTGAGGCAGGCTTTCTCCATTGGTGAATAATTCAATTCATAACCAACCAGTGTACGACTAATGTAATAGATTTCTCGTTCTTTTACAGACTCGTTATGTTGTGCCAATAATGCCCCTAGTGCGACTGAAGTGGCAAAGATGTATAGCAGGAGGGTTTTTCCTGGAATAGGTGGCATCAGGATTGGTGGGTGGGCCAAGTACTCTTTGATCTTATCAAAACCCAACTGACATTGTTGATTCCATTTGAAGGTGGTGTATTTCTTTAGAAGGTGGGTGAACGACTGACACTTAACTGCAAGTTGGGCTATAAACTAATGGATAGATTGTAGCTTTCCTTGAAGACTACTTAACTGTTTCAGGTTTCGAGGTGGAGGCATATCCATGATAGCTTTTACTTTGGCGGGATCAACCTTGATGCCCCTTCGGGAGACTATGAAGCCCAATAATTTCCCTGACGTGACACCAAACACACTTTTTCAAATTCAGTCTTAGCTTGTACTGTTCTAACCGCTCAAAGATCTTTTTCAAGATGGCAGGGTGCTCTACTCTGGTTCTGGACTTTCCCAACAAGTCATCAACATAATCTTCCATGATAATGTGGATGCGGTCATGGAAGATAATAGTCATTTCTCATTGATATGTTGCCCTCGCGTTCTTAAGACCAAAGGGCATAACATTGTAGCAAAAGGTACCCCAAGGTGTTGTAAAAGCGGTCTTATGTTGGTCTTTGGGTGCAATTCGAATCTGATTATAGCCAAAGAAGTCGTCCATGAGGGACAACATCTCGTGTTCTGCAATGAAGTCGACCAACATGTTGATATTGGGCAATGGGAAGTCATCTTTTGGATAGGCTTTGTTGAGATCCCGGAAGTATGTGCAAACCCTAATGTCTCTGTTAGGTTTAGCGACAGGCACTATGTTGGAGATCCAATCAGAATAGTCGATGGGTCTGATAAGCCAACATTTAGTAATTTCTCCAATTCTTTCTTGACTAACAGTGCTACCTACAGATGCATTTTTTTGAGTTTTTGCTTAATAGGTTTGGCATCTGGGCGAACATCCAAATGGAGAACTACTAAAGCGGGGTCCAGACTTGGCATGTCTGAGTATGACCAAGCAAAATTGATGATTCCATCTTTGAGCAGCTAGACAATGATAGAATGTTCTTGTTCTAATAATGATTTTCCTATGTAGGTGATCTTCGAGGTTTCTGTAGTACCCAAATTGAATTCTTGAGTTTCTTCGATCAAGATGGATGATTGTGTAGATAATTGAGTTCCCACAAGGGGAAGATGAACGTCTCCATCCTCCAGTGCCTCATTGAGGTTTTCACTGTTGGATGTTCCCTTTATTTTTATTTTTTTCAGGTTAAGAAGCGCCTCGGGGAGGTTTTCACTAAATGACTATTTCTGATTTTTCTTGTTTTTACTTTTGCAACTAGAGCGTTCATCTTCCCCCAATCCCATAAGGTTGACATATGCATCCAGGGAGACATTGATAGGTGTGCTACCACGTAAGTCCCAATCAATAAGTTTGGGATGGCGTTAGGAAAGGCTAATGGTAAAGACAAATAGACAATCAAACATGGATGAAAGGTCCATGTGATCCACATCATCATACGCATGTATGATGGACTCTTCCTCAGGTATGTCTTCTAAGGGGCCATTGTCCACACTAACACTGTTGGAAGTATTGGATGATGTTGTAGGGCCTTTCTACTTTTTGTCATATCCTAGGCCTGAATTTTGCAGAAGTTTCGGTACATCAATAGGTTGTAGCTGCCCTTGTTCTTCTTTACCTAGAGCCCCACCTTGATAATTATGCTTCTCTGCGAACTTAGCAGACCAAGGGTATGCTTCCTAAAAATATTCCTTAAGGGGAGGATCTGGTTGGAGCTATTCATGATATATCCACTGACTGATATCATCTTCTGGTGTATCTGTCCTTAAAGCAGGGGACCAAAAAGTGCTAGTGGAGATGTTTTTGGCACTGAAGGTAATGGTCTTGTCTTCTTCCTTTGGTACAGACTACGAAGTTTTACTGTATGTGTGTGGTGACAATGGCATGGTTGCCACATTAAGAGTTGTATGCATTTCATATTCACCACAACCCTTGTCGATGATCTAGACTTTAGTGAAGGTGGAATCGGTGGTGGAAGATGGAGTGGCTAATGTGGCAGATGATGGATTGGAGGATGACAACTAAGGTGCCCCCATTTTGACTCCAGGACAATAATGCAAATGGGGAAATGAAGCTTCTAAGGCACAACAATACTCAAATGGTTGCAGGTCAGTGTAAATGGTGACCTCCTATCCTTTAATTGGGAATTTTAGGCATTGATGATATGTAGAGGGGATGGCTTGCATAGCGTGGAGCCATGGGAAGCCAAGGAGGAGGTTGTATGGTAATTCCAGATCAAGGACATGACATGTAGTGTACTGAGTCATGGGTCCAACCTGGATGGGAAGACTGACAATTCCTTCATAATCTCTTTTCGCATTATCATAAGCCTTGATTGTAATGATTTGATTACTCAGGTTCGCTTGATTGTACCCTAATTGCTTTATGAAATTTAGAGTGCATAGATTAAGGGTAGAGCCATTATCTACCAGGACCCTTTTTACTTTATGATGGGCAACCAGGACTTCAATATGTAGGGGACGGTTATGGTTGGCATCAATGTTAGGCATGTCATTTTGGCTGAAGTGTAACTAGTAGGATAGAGCCAAATGTCCTACTAAAGCTTGGAATTGTGTGGGATCAATGTCGTTAGGCACTTGGGTTTCCTGTAAATCTCGGTTCAAGATATCTTGATGCACGAGAGGAGATTTAAGCAGATCCAAAATTGAGATATGAGTAGGAGTCTTTCCTAAGTGATCAAGAATGCTATACTAAGAATTCACAGAATTTTGTTGGGTGAATGTAGAGGCTGCAGGGACACTAATGCGGGTTCTTCGAGTAGCAATAACACATTGGGGATCTTTAGCTTTGACATGTATCATCGACACGCATGGTTCTACCTGCTCGATGTAATGGACAATGTCATCGTAATTGAGGGGCACATTCTTATAACTTATGTTATTTGTACTATTGTTTTGGGGATTTTTATTGGATGTGCTTGCACCTTGATTATGGTTAGGGAAGGCGTTTTGGTAAATCTATAATTGAGCATTAGACGATGAAGCCTAATTGGCATCCACCTGAATATCTCCTTGATCTATAAGATCTTGGATATATGTTTTCAGACTCTGACACTTATTTAGGGTATGCCCTTTAATCTTGTGAAACTCACAGTATTAGTTTTCTTTAAACTAAGTTGGTTTAGGCTTAGATTCATTGGGTGGCTTGGTTACATGATATTTTATTGGATAATTGGCTTGCAGGAGCTTGTTGAACACGACACTAAAGGGTTCTCCTAATTGAGTGAACTGGAATTTGTTGTTCCCTTGACTATTCTAGTTTGACTGTTGAGGGGGACGAGGTGCCCCCTATGGTATGGATATGATGTTTTGGGCAGATGGTTAGTTAGAGGCAGGCTATTTCCTCTGAGAGGTACTAGCTACTTAACATGTTTAGTGTCGGTGACACCATCATTCACAATATTCCTGTTCTTGTTCCAGTAGCGTGACTTATCTCTAAATGACCATTCTTTGTCATGATTGTGTATCTTGACATACCCTTTAGCAATAAGGGCTCATTCAAGGATATATCCTTTCTCCAATATCTCGAAAAAGGTGGTAACACAATGCAGCCTGAAGTTATGGGCCATGTCAAGATGTGAGTTCTCAACAAAGAGAGTGACCATGTCCTTCTCTTTGAGAGGGTTTTTCATTCATCTTGCCAACGCACACCACCTTTGGAGGTAGTTGGCAAAGGTTTCGCCTTCACATTGCTTCTCCTTGAGGAGATTCAAGGTATCAGTGTCCTCTAGATTGAAGCAGAAGTAGGAAACAAATTTCTTTGAGAGATCAACGAAGGATTTGATGGACCCCCGCTCTAGACCCATGAACCACTCTAAGGCATTCCCCGTCAGGCTCTACGGGAACAAACGCAAGAGGTATTTGTCATTGTGCATAACCTCTTGACATTGGGAGTAAAACTCTTGTAGGTGGGCTTTAGGATCCTTGTTTCCCTTGTATCTGTCAAATTTTGGTATCTCGAAGTGTTTTGGGAAGGGGATCAATGAGATGGAGGGGTTGAATGGATAGGGACATATATCTTTGAATTTGAAGGATTGCTTACTAGTCCTGGCTTGGAGATCTTTCAAAGCAACTTTGATTTCCAATAGATCCATGTTGACTGGTGGTGTAGGAGTTGAGGCAGATGGGTTGGATGGATATGGGTGGTAAGACGACAAAGGATCTTGTTGAGATATTGTTTGAAGGTTGATATATGGATTTTGATAGTGAGATGATGATGTCCCTTGCTGGTATGCCGAGGGTGTTTATTGGTACGGGGGCTACTGTTGTGAGGTATAGTACGGGTTTGTCTGATAAAGATATGTGACATAATGCTAAGGAGCATGAATGGAGTGTTGCGGATTGGTTTGTTGGTACTAGGGGTACTGTTGTGACTATTGGGAGGTCACATAGGGTGGTTGTTGTTGGAACTGTTGTTGGTTATGATAGAAGTGGTGCTGGGGAGGTTGCTGATGTGATATCGGCTGTTGTGTGGGCCGAGATGGGATGTTGTGTTGCAGTTGAACTTGCAGACGTAAAATAGATGCAAGCAACGGGGATATGGTCAGGATGGGAGGTCGAGATGGATTGCCTTGTGATTGGTGTGGTGGTTGTTGTGATGAAATCAAAGGATTATGTGGGGGTTGTTGCTGATGAGGTGGCTAAGATGACGTAGAGGCGTTCTGCAAAGGAGGTTGTTGCGTGACAAGGGGAATATTTGGTTGGGATGTACCTTGCGGAGGTAATTGAGATGGTATGTTAAATTGAGGAGGTTGTTGAGATGTGAATGGAGGTGGTGGTATATTTATGGCCCCAGGAGGTGGAGGCAAGGCAGTGAAAGGATTTCCAGCAGCATTTACCGGAGGTTGATTCAAAAGGGTTGGTGCAGTCAGCATTAATGGTGGATGTTGCGAAACATTTTGCGGCATGTTGTAGGGGAAAGGGCCATTAGGATTGGATACTTGGGAAGCCCCCATGACTGAGATTGGGCTGCGCAGGGGATTGTTGGCTTGGTAAAGGATGATGTTTCCGAATTTAGGTTGATACCAACCCTCCACTGGAGGAACATTAGGGATGTATGAATCACCTAGTGCATTTTGTGAACCTTGGGGTATGTTGGGTGTGGAATTGCCATATTTGGACAGGTCGACACCTAATGGGGGTTTGACACCTTTTTCAATTAGGTGGGTCAAGATCTCTTACCCATGTTGTTCAAGCAGGCGATCTATCATTTGCGCATTGTTGGGGTTACTAAAATCTTCCTCGAGTGTGACTTCGGGCTGGTTGACCATACTCTCTTCACCATGTGGTGAGTTGTTCTAATCTTCATTGTTAGATTACGATGACCCCCCATTGATAGGAGGATTTTCCTGCAGTGAGTTAGGTTGGGATCCAAGGTTTTGTTTTTCGACCATCTTCCTTGCCTGTGATGGGGTCCAAACATGCATGCAAGACTAGAATGCAAGGATGATCAAGATGATGATTTGAGGATTGACTTGATTAGATGATGGATTAGTCGACAATGATGTGACTTGATAGGATTGGATTGGACGATTGATAAAGGATTTGATTTGATTAGACTAGAGTGGATTATTTGATAAATGATCAATGAGATTAAATTGGATTGATTGATAAAATGATTGGAAAAATTGGATTGGATTGAATTGATTGATAAGACGACTGATGAGACATGGTTGGATTGGATTGATGAAATGATCGATGGGATTGGATTAGATCGATAAGTGATTGATAGGGTTGGATGATGACAACGGTTCAAAACCAAGTTTAAGAATTACCCTAGGTAATGCAAGGTGTCGATTGATCGATTAAAGGATGGATGGATGATGACGGCGCTGAATCCAACTTGAGATGGAAGTGGATTGATAGGGCCGATGAGGATGACCAACTTAGGATGGATGAAAATCCTAAGCTGGTTTCGAAGGATGATGATCAAGCTCAGACACCTAAGTCAACTCAGATAACTACTTCAAACGAAGTTTAGCAGAATGGGAGAATGATTTCCAAAATGGGTAAACGACAATCCATAACGAAATGAGCAGCCTTTCGGGAATGACCAAGCGGGAGCCTGAAACAAGGGAACGACTATCAGGACGGATGAATGGAGTCTCAAAATGGATGGATGACAACTCAGAATGGAGAAACAACAACTCAGAACAGAGGAACAGTTATTAGAACGAGAACGGTTATTGGAACAGAAGAACGACTATGGGTGAATGACAGTCTAAAAGAAAGAATAGATGCTCAGATTGGATGAATGATGACTCAAAACGAGTAAGTGGATGTTTGATCAGGGAGATTGACCTTCAGAATGGGGAGACGAATATTCAAAATGGGAGAACGGTTAGTCAGAATGAAGGAACAACACTCAGAACGATCGAACGAAGGATGAAAACAGTTGTTTGAAGGGTAGGTATGTCTATTCAAGGGCAGGTCTACCCATCCAAGGGCAGGTCAACCCAACTAAAAGGGGCAGGTCTGCCTATCCAGGGACAGGTCCTTCCATCCAAGGGTAGGTCTGCCTATTACGTGAAAACAGGCAAAAACAACTATTTGAAACAAGTAAATGGGTGCACGAAACGAGGAAATGGATGCTCGGATCGAGGGGATGAATATTTAAGACAGGGAATGAATTCTTGTAACAGATGTACAAATGCTCGAAACGGGGGAACGAGTGATCAAAATGATGAAGCGAGCGCTCAAAATGATGAAACAGATGTTCAAAATGATGAAATAGGCGGTAAAACTGCCTATTCAAGGGGCAGGTACGCCTATCTAAGGGAAATTCCACCCATCCAATGGCAGGTTCGCCCAACTGGGGTTAGGTACACCCCTTTGAGGGGCAAGTCCACCTATTCAAGGGCAGGTTCGCCTGTTTGACAAAATGTTGGACAAATTTGGCAAAAACAGGCTGAAAAGGGACTGAGACAGAGGGCAGGTTCACCCCTGGTAGGGCAGGTCCGCCCCTCTACAAGGGAAATTTTTCCCCTCTGCACAAATTTGAACTTGACTTTCAAAAAAATGACTATGGCAAAGGACCCAAAGCACAACAAACAACAATTAGAGGATAAGGTTGTCTTGACTTAACAGAAAATCACTAGTTTTGGACAAAGAAAATAGTTCAAGCAACACGATCCTAAAATTAGTAGAATGGGTATGGCCAAAAAAGTCCTCTATCTAGGATAAACCAGGTGGCTAAGGAGTCCTCGATATACACCTGGTATGTGAGGCCCAAACTGTGAACACTAGTCTGTCACAAGCGTGAGTCAGGAACCTTAGTGAAATACTAAAGGCTTGAACCAACTCTTCACATCATCCCGACGCTTCGCAAATAACGACATGGCTGGATTGGGGTGCAACTTTGGCCTCCCCCCTTTATATACCCTATTGGTATGTGTGGTTGGAATCATCCCTTGGGGTGATGAAATCCCCAAGTAGGTCCCCTAAGAAAAAACAAAAATGGGTGACTCAAAGGACTTGGTAAGCTACAATTTCTCATCACCCAGGATCACCAAATGGCACAAGGGGATTGGATACGTCAACAGTCTACCACAAGCACAACACATAAAGTAAATTTGACTCCCCTAGTTAAGCTATGTGTCTAAATTAATGAAAAACGATAACAAACAACTAATAAACGCTTTAAAAAATGGATGCCCTACAAGAAATTTGTTAGTAATTTGTTTTTTCATTTTCCACCAAACGCTAATTAGATCTTTGCATAGACACAAACAACACATGTTAGGGGGTCAAAAATACTCAAAACAATAGAAAACAATGCTTAAAATGTAGTTTTTACCTTCTGGAAAATGTTGTTTTGGGTGGGTCTGCTTATCTATCTTGGGCAGGTCTGCGTATTGGTGGGTAGGTCTGCCCCTCTGCTAAAAGTTGAAAAAAACTTGTTGTTTTTGGGCTCTGTGGAGGATAGGTCTGCTTATCTATGGGCAGGTCTGCCTATCCGTGGGCAGGTCCACCCCTCTGCAAGGGTGGGTCTGCCTCTCTGCAACCTGAACTTGCAAAAAATGAAACAACAGAGAACCTGAGAGCAAGAAACTCGTTTGTGGGTCCCACCGGGCATGCCAGAATGTGTGCAAGTGTTTGTTATCTACCTAAAAATGTAAAAAAACTTAGAAATGCAAAAGAAAATAAACACAAGACTACCTCATGATTAGCCTAGTTGAATCCAAAACAAAATAAAGATAACAAATAAGTTGGTTATACCTTGTCTTGGATCGATCCTTTGGTTGGCCCTTGATGTGATTTTTGATGTTGCTCCTTGGATGGAAAATGAGATGAAAATGCAAGATGGGATTCAAGATGAGCTTAAAAGTGTGATAATGGTGGATTCAAGTGCTATGATGAAGGCTAAATGTGCAAGTTGGCTAAGTATGGTTTCAAATGACAAAATGACAAGAGTTTGGTATCAAATGCATAAGGTCCCTAAATGAGAGAAAAGAGGGGGTATTTATAGAAGAATTTCAACCGTTGAGATTAAGCCACTAAGGCCAAGATGAAGGGCTATTATGAGTTGAGGACTCACAAGCCCTCACATCTTAACATATGGAAGGTGAAATGGCCAAGGATGTGATGATGTGTAAGTGAGGTGGAAGAAGGACATGTGATGTGGTAGAAAGACATGTACCTTGAAAGTACATTGGGAGATGAGAATATTTCCTTAAAAGGCAAGTTCTTGTTCCAAAATGGTTGGAAAGTGGCATGGGAGGAATTTTAGTATTCCTCAAAAATATCCATGGGGAAGAGGAAAGTAGTTGGGAAAATAAATGTGAATTAAAAATTCACATGCTTGGAAGAATCTCATGGACAAAACAAGGTTCCAAAAAGGGAAGCACTTGTCCTCATGTGACTTGATGTGACAAGTCTAAGATTCTAGAAGATGCATGGGAAAACGAGATTCTAAGAGGAATAAATGTGAATTTTAAATTCACATGGGAAAGAGGGTCAATGCTAAGAAAGGTAAATGAAAAGGTTGACTAAAAAGGCATACTAAATGTGGCTAATGACTTTGATTAAGGTTGTGCAAAAACATGATTAGGAGGATTAATGAAATATTAAGGAGAAATTGGAAGATGTGAGGATATGACATTAATTTTTTTTAATTAATGTGTGCACATCCTAATCCGGAATTAATTAAATTAATCCGGATTAGAAGAGGGTTATGGAGGAATAAAAGTGAATTTTTAATTCATATGGGGAAGGCAAAAAGGAATTAAAAATTCCTTGGGGGACGGGGAGAGTTCATTAAAAGGGGGTTGATTAGACTAACTAATCAATAATTAGAAGACAGTTAGTGGCTTAATGAAGATTAGAAGCCAACTTGCAAAAGTTGGAGAATGTGACAATGAGAGAGAAAAAAAAGAATTAAAATTTGACTTAAATTCAAAGAGGTCATATGACTAAATTAAATAAAGTGATGCATTTATTTAATTTAGAGAGGAAAGAAGTAATAGGTAAAAGTATTTAATTATTGAATTAAATACTTTAGGAACCTTATACAAATGATGAAATATTAATTAAATAAATGATTTAATTAATATTGGCGAAGAGGATGAAATGGACGAGTAAAGGGATGAGTAAGGAGACAAATTTGACCATATGGAAGTGGTCAAATTTGGATGTCTACAATTATATATATATATATATATAATCAAATTAAATATGTTTGAAGTTATCCTTTTTGGAAACTTGTAATAAGGACTACATACTTAAAAAATATAAATTTTATATGAATTCATTTGATTCCCCAAAAGGTAAATCAAAAGTGGTTTTTTATCAACATTTTGGTAGGTGTAGAGGATACTCCATTATAGGCATGGTTTAAAATTAGAAGGGTTCTATCCAAAGGGGTTTGATCAAACCCTCTTCAATTAGAATCCTTTAAATAAAACCTTTCAATGCTTAAATCATTATATTTTCTAAAAAATGTGATTTCAGCAAAAATCAGGATGTTCCAGAAAGTTAAACCACTATTGTGCAATCACCCTAAACTTGCAATAAATGTGAATAGGGACATGTATAACACTCATGAGCACCTAACCCTATTTGTGAATATGTACAAACACACTGTCCATGATTATTAATATAGGAGTTGAAGATGAGATCTATACCTAAGGTCACTTGCAATAGCAATGAAAACCTTCCACAAGAGAGTATGCAAGAAATGAACTTGCTTGATATTAAGATCTATCAAATATGATGACGAGGTATATTACAAAAGTATGCAATGACCTTGTTTATATAGCCAAGGTGTGATGAACTACCTAATGTAAAACACGAAATGATTTGTGTCATTATTAAATGATCTAGGACACTATAATTAAATAAAAGTTAAAAAGATAGGATAGGATAATATCTTATATAAACAACTAAGACTTCTAGAAATATGTCTAGGACCTAACTAGACTTAACATATAAATATGACCCCACTAATTAACTAGTTAAGTAAATTACCTATTTACACCAACAATTTAAACACCCTTTTGTGAATTGAGACACACTCACTATCCACAATCTGTTACTCTACTTGTAAATCAACACACACTTTAATCAACAACAACACTCCACTTATAAATTAAGACATACTTTACATTCATAGGTACAAAACTAGAAAACATGTCCTCAAACTCCTCTTTGCTCCAAAGGAAAAAAAAAAGAGATTTTGTGCCTCTCAAGTAGTGTACTGGATCTTTGAGTGAAAAGCAAACTCGAGATGGGAATGAGCTTCAACCTCCTCTTTGATCTCCTTAAATATTAGATTTTAGATGTATGATACAAATTATTGATAGCTTTAAAAGCACAAACATGAGGTGATAGGAATTTTTTATTTATTTGAAAGATGCTAGTATCTCTTTGAAAATGTGCCTTATTCTAATGATCCTCAAAAGTCACAAAGGATATTTCAAAAGAAAAAAATCTAGTATTTTCAAGGATATAAAACACTGAAATTTTTTGCATGTCCATAGATAAAGTGATTCATTTGTGTGATAAAATATTATAAGTGAATCAAGGATTGAAACATAAAAAAATATGATGGTGGATAGATAAAATGGGTTCACTAGAATGAAATGATGACCCAAGACACCCTCACTTTTCCTAGTTTTGAATTAGAAAAGAGATCTCCCAAGGATAAAATTGACTTTCAACCTTGAGGTGAGTCAACTCTATGGGGATGGGGATATGTTGTTTCCTAATGACATAAACGACTAAAATGCACTTTGGGGGGATAAAAATAAAATACCTAATTAATTCAATTGTATGATGTAAAACTTGGAATGCAAAATTTAAGGATAGCACAAATAGAAACAATAACTTTTAGACAGATTTGAGAAGGGTAGAATGATATGTACCAGGCTCCAAAAATTGGTTTCGAGTGTTCTACAAGGACAAATTCACCCTAGGGTGAATGTGTCTTTGTACAAGGGTCCAATTTTTGATTTCATAGTCCTCTGATCTCGAATCTTAGCTCTTGATTTCTCTAGATTCCACTATCAAAAATTTAGAAATAAATTTTGTAGATGAGTTTCCATGGCTTGAAAACTTTGCAAAATTGCTCTTTTGATCCAATTTTAGTCCTTCTTCATCTACAAATTTGTACATACTTGGAGAGAGGAAAAAAATGTTTGTTTTTGGTGAATAGCAGTTTGCAAGGAAAACCTTGATTTGGTAATTAAACTTTGATGATAAAATAATGACAAAATGGAAAGAATTTGATGAACGAACAATGTTATGTCACAACTCACCAAACCCTTAATGGCTTCCCTTAGCGGACTAAAGTCTAACACATCTCTCTAAGGATCTTGGTCTTGCTTGAATTGGCTTGAATGATTGCTTGATTTGATGCGTGAATGCTTGAAACCTGCATCATGTTAGCTCCAAAACATAATATGAACACACATGAATCTCCACATGATGATATGATCTTGATTACTGTTATAGATGCTTGATAAATCTGCTCTTCAATGCTCTTGACAATAGTGTTTGCTCATATGATCTTTTGATAGTGTGTCTTAAGTTTGAATTGATAAAATAACTATGTATTTATAGGTGTAATATCTAATTTCCTAAAAATTAGATTCCACAAGCTGACATTTGAAACTTGAATTTGAATTATTAAAATGCCACCAAAAACATATTAAAATTTGGGTCTTAGCCCTTAAGGAGGACCCATTCGCCCTTGGGGTGAATAGGTCCCGAGACCTAAATCTAGGACACACAATTTCCAAGGTGTTTTAATTAATGTTAGAATTTGTTTAATGTTCGTTTCCCTTTTGAAAAATGGGAATAATAAGGTTTAGGAATGCATAATTTAGGTCATTAGAAGCTTAATTAAGTCCAATTAATTAAGGGGATGCAAACATAGTGTGGAAATGTAAAGGATTACATTTTTCAACACTACATTTCGCCCCCGATTTAGTGAGAGTATGAACCCATGCTCAAACTCATACTAAAGTAGACAAATAAGTCAAGAGAGGTCTAATTGTACAATTGTTATAAAGATGAGACAACAAGGATCAAGGAGGGTGATCAAGCCCCCAGGATTAAAGATCCCATGGCAAACCAATAAAGGCACAAAGAGACATACAAATATAGCAACGACACACGATATAACATCATACAATGTCAAAATTAATACAAAAGAGATGGACTAGCAAGTTGTATTATGCCACGTCCATCAAACACACATGACAATCATAAGGCTAGCAAGTTGCATTATGCTAGACACTCATAAAATAAAAAGCGCAACAAAGCAAGTTGTGTTATGCTTGGTGGCCAAGATTTTTGTTTTAAGATAGTCAAAGGGGTTTTGCTTAGTTCACAAAAGGTCTCACTTTAGGGAACATCACACTCAATATCACCATCAAGAGAGGACTAGTCAAGAGATAAAAGATTCACACCTTAGGGAATGCAAGCCATAACACTACCGCTAAGAGGAATGTCGTATGCCACTTGAAAGGTCATGCTCTTGAAGGACATCAAACCTCATGTCACCACCAAGAAGAAACATAACGTGAAATAAGAAGACCACACTTTGAACAAGGTCATGTCATCAAACAAGCAACAAGAGGAAGGCATAATGCCCCCCACTTTAAAGAAATTTCTAAACAACATGTTGTGAGAAATTACTTTAAAGTATAAAATGATAAATACCATTTGATAAAAGAGACATGCGAGCTTATTTGGAAAGCCCTATGCCAATGATACGTTTCCAAATGAAGCTACATCATAAAAAGGAGGTTTCCCCCCATATGCAATTCTACGATAACACATAAGGGATCCAAAGATTTGGGGTCAGCGTATGTCTTTGCTACAATGATATAATCGACCTCAAAATCATCATCATTCCAATGTCTCAATGCTTTGCATCGTCCCCAAAAGGAAACACAAGAAAAATGAAAAATACAATGGTTACGACATATAGAAGAATGAAGATACAAATATAATAATGTCACAACAGATTCACTTCCTTTGTATCCTTGCACCAATGGAGTGACAAGGGTCATCCAAAGTAGGCTCACAAACATAGACACACCAAGAAACATAGTATGAGGGATCACATTACGCACATGCAATAACACAAAGAACATAGAAAGAACATAAAGCTAGTATGACACATGCGAGCCGACCTAAGCAAGTTGTCTGCATCCCAATCTTTTTCATCATATATAGAAGGTAAATGACTAGCCAAAGGGGGAAAAATGAGTGTCGTACTAGGACAAGGCTATCAAACCACTTGCCCCCAAAATATAGGACAAGGATGAGCTGAGATAGGTGACAAGAATGTGCTCCTTGCAATATAGAAATGATTTGCATTAAATGTAATATAAGTAATAGTGAGTATGTTATAATTCTACAACTATCATATGGCAAGGAGCAAAGTGTGTGCATTCTAGTCGATAGTTTTATATTCATGTAGCAACTTTTGTAGAATGCAACACTCTTCAGTAAGATACCCAAGAGTTCTATGATATGCACAGTAAGACATGCTTGTGCTTTTTCCAATTTTAACCTCTTTGATAGGTGGTAGTGTAATCAATCTTGTACTGAGAAGTTAATCCAATTTTCATTCAGTCTATGTTATAATGTGTAAGAATGGTAACTTCTTTAGTTTATAGAGCCTGGGCTCCTTACTTGGTTGGGAAACTTTTTGAGGTGGAGGTGGAGGATCTAAGGTTACTTGATCATGCTCATGAGGCATTAATTGGTGTTTTGAAACAATCTTGTGAAAGAGAATACCTTTCCCATTAGGAGAGGTAGCGAGAGGAGGAGATCCTTGATATCCAAGTCCCTTGGTATCTTCTAATGGTTTTTGTTCTAGCCATTGATGGATTCCATGTTCATTAGTTATGTCACATCCTTGTTTGCTTAATATTTTGAATCCTTGACCATAACTCTCTTCTAGATTGATGGGTGTATCAATAACTCAATGAGCATAGGATAGAAGAGCATCACTATTGTCTTTGTTAACAAGTTCTTTCATGATTAATGGTTGAGGCTTATTTTTTGTTTCAAATTCAGGATGCAAAAGGTTAAACATATCAAGTGATGGGATAATAGGAGGTGTTGGTTTTTGCATGGATGCATAAAACGATGCATTATTCTTAATGTTGCATATGGAGTATTGTATGAATTGTTGCATGCTATCTTCATTTTGGCCTAAGATGTCCACCTCATGGGGATATTCATTAAAAGGTGAAGGTTCATGAGTGTTATCAATTGCATTAGGATCATCTCCAAAGATACAACTTGAAACATCAACCAAGGATCTTAAGGTCAGCTACCAAAACACATATCCATAATGAAGTTTGACGCAAATTTTTAGATTTGAAATGATAATTGATTGATTTTAAAATACAAGAACCTGAAAATGATGTCTTTTGAATGCAAATTTTATGTTTGAACAAGGCACTTGTTTTGACCAATTAACTTGAATGCAAACATTTTCAAAAAACTGCAATTCCAAAAACTGAAACTGAGATCTACCAACAACCAAAAATAAGGAAAATAGAGATAGTTTTATGCCCAAAAATTTGGAAAATGACCTGTATAAGGATATATTCTCCCTAGGGCGAATGGGTCCTTGCACAGGGGTTTAAAAAATTAAGTTTTGAGTTTCTGATTTAATGTTTAAGGTTGTTATTTCAGGTTGCAAATAGATTCTTTCAGTTATAAATTTCTAGATTTTTATGTTTAGATGCAAATGCGATTTGATGACAAACAAGCAAAATGACAACTTTCTAGATGCAATTTTATTTGAATTTTTTGATGTAAATGATTGAAAAACACTAATATGCAGACTAGTATGTAAAATGAATGCAATATGTATGCAAATTTTGGATTTTTGAGATTTTAAAGGATGTAAAATGCACTTTTAAAACCCTAAATGAAATGCAAGCTAATGCAATTAAAAAAACCCTAAATGAGATGCAATGCAAACTAATGCAAATCCTAGATTTGGGGTTTTGAAAGACTACCAAATCAAAGAGCTTATAGTGTAAGAATGTCATGCTCACCAATATGAAACATAAAAAATATATATAGGGGGTGTGTTGGATAAAAGGGGTTCACTAGAATGAAATGATGACCTAGGTTTCCCTTACTTTTCCTAGTCTCATTGAAAAAAAATCTCCCAAGGATAGAATTGACTTTCAACCTTGAGGTGAGTCAACTCTATGGGGATGGGAATCTACTATTTCCTAATGACAAAAATGACTGAAATGCACTTTGGGGAGATAAAAATAAAATGCCTAATGAACTCAATTGTATGATATAAAACTTGAAATGCAGAATTTAAGGATAACACAAACAAAAATAGTAACTTTCAGGCAAATTTGAGAAGGGCATAATGATATGTACCAAGCTCTAAAAATGGGTTATGAGTGTCCTACAAGGAAAAATTCACCCTAGGGAAAATGGGTCTCTATATAGGGGTCCAAAATCTGATTTCATAGTTCCTTGATCCTAGATCTTAGCTCCCGATTTCTCCAAATTCCACTGTTGGAAATTTAGAAATAAATTCTATAGATGAGTTTTTGTGGCTTGACAACTTTGAAAACTTTGCAAAATTTCTCTTTTGATCCAATTTTAGTCCTTCTTCACCTAAAAATTTGTACATACAAAGAGAGGAGAAAAAATGTTTGTTTTTGGTGAATAAGGGTTTGCCTTAGTCAAACCTTGATTTGGTAATTAAACCTTGATGATAAAATAATGACAAAATGGAAAGAATTTGATGAATGAACAATGCTATGTCACAATTCACCAAACCCTTAATGACTGCCCTTAGAGGATTGAAATCTAACACATCTCTCTAAGGAGCTTGATCTTGCTTGAATTGACTTGAATGATTGCTTGATTTGATGCTTGAATGCTTTAAACCTACATTACAATGTTAGCTCCAAAACATAATATGAACACACATGAATCTTGACATGATGATATGATCTTGGTTGCTACTATAGATGCTTGATAAATCCGCTCTTCAATGCTCTTGACAATAATTTTTGCTTATATGATCTCTTGATAGCGTGTCTTAAGTTTGAATTGATAAAATAACTATGTATTTATAGGTGTTTATCTAATTTCTCAAAAATTAGATTCCACAAGCCAAATTTTGAAACTTGAATTCAAATGATTAAAATGCCACAAAAAACATATTAAAAATTGGGTTTTGGCACTTAAGGAGGACCCATTCACCCTTGGGCGAATAGGTCCTGAGACCTAAATCCAAGACACACAATTTCCAAGGTGTTTTAATTAATGTTAGCATTTGTTTAATGTTGGTTTCCCTTTTGGAAAATGAGAATAAAAGGCTTAGGAATACATAATTTAGGTCAGTAGAAGCTTAATTAAGTCCAATTAATTAAGGGGATGCAAACATAGTGTGAGAATGTAAAGGAGTACATTTTTCAACACTACAAGAACAAATGAATCATGTCCTAAAGCATGCAAACATGTCAAAATTAGTAAGGGAAACATAAATTGATGTTAATGATAGAGGACTATGATAATTTGTAGTGTGAAACAAATGACCTATCTAAGCATAAAAAATGCATAATTCAAAAGAGTATATGATAAAATATAAAACTCAAACAAATGTAATCAAACAATATAGAAATAGGGTATAATTTGTTGCCGATCAACATATCACTCCTAAATCTGATTTGAAAGTGCAAGAGTTGAAGATTAGCTCAATACCCAAGATCACTTGCAAAAACAAAGAAAACCTTCTACAAGAGAGTATGAAAGAATATGAGCTTGCTTGATATTAAGACCTATCAAAATGATGAGGTATGAAGCATATTACATATGAGTACAAACAACTTCCTTGTATGGGCAAGGTTGAAATGTAGTAATGAACATGATGTTGACATGTGTTATAATTGTTGGTATGTGGCGACTGATCATGCTATACTGTACACCTCGGCCCCCTGTCCTCGCCGGGGTCCAGGGTCGGGTCGGGCCCCGAGTGGGGGTTCGAGGGCGGCAACCCCCGAAAAGCGAGGGTTCGGGGCGCAACCCTCGAGAAAAAATTTTTTGCCATTTTTTTCACGTCGTCAGCGAAAAAGGAAAAATCTCAAAAAGAAAAAAACCGACTTTGTAAAACCCTAATTCTGGAAGCTTCTAAAAGCTTGTTAAAAGGGGTTGATGGTTTATAGATGATGAAAAATGCATTATTCGCAAGATTGTAATAGTTTTGCATCGGATAATAGTATTATGGATACGGTTTGGTGGATAGCCCAGATTGGGTGAACCACGTTAAATTCTCTGTGTTATGATTTATTCTGTGTATGTTTTAGTTTCTCTGTTTATTATTTAAATCTGCATTTAATTGTTAGATATCTGCCATCTCTAACCCTAACAATAATCTTATGACACGAGACAACTAACAAACTAACTACCTAGGAATCATGCAAAATAGCTAGATAAGATAAGTTCTAGAAAATCCAACTAAGACTTCTAGAAAGAATTTTATATCATAAGTAAACTTAATTATGTGAAAAATTCTTCTAATTACCTAGTGAATGAATTAACTAGGTACAAGACTTTAATTCACTCTAACATAAAGAATACTAGAGTATAAACCCTAACACAAATACAAGGGGAGTAGGGGGTGAAAGATAAGATATATGAATAAGCACATCAACTCTAAAAGAAATATAGATCAATAAAGTACAAGGGTGCAAAATGAAAAGATCCAAAGATAATATGTAAAATAAAAAATGTAGATATAAAAACTCAATGAGATGATAAACCCCATATAAAAAACTAGCTCATGTGAGACTCGATGGGTTCACAAAATGTAAAGGACAAAATGAACTTTTATTTATAAGGTTTAACCCAAACTAATTATGTAAATATAATCAATTAAGCCCAAATAAACCTAGGCTAATGATGAGCTAAGATAAATAAATTTATATAATTGCAAGTTTTTTATGAAGAATGAATGTTCCAAAAATGAAGGTTTTGGAATTTACAAGTCTTAAAATAAAAAAAGAGGATATGCTAATTTATTATTCACCTTTGGATTAATAAATATTCTTTTTGATCTGTTTAGGGTCAATTCCAGGGATTGAGGTTAAATCTAAGGATCAAGGTTACATCTATGGTTGAAAAAATGTCATGTACTTGCATGTTTGATTTGTCTATTTGTAGAATTCTACATTTTTCTTTGTTTCATTTTCCTTTATCTCTTTTGTGTTTATTAGTATTTGAAAATTGTTGGTATTTAAAAATTCCTTGGGAGGGTTGTCATTGTATTGCTAAGGTACATGCTCTTCTAGGTCAACACAAAGAATTATGTGTATAAAATAATAAAAAAATAACAAAAATAAGAATCTTTAGAGATGCATATGCTTCGAAAATGCTCATGCAAATCTAGACCCTTTTAGTACACCGAATCCAAATGTTCAACTGTTTAGAATGAGAGAGGGATTTCTAATTTTGGATGTCTTAAAATGAGTGTATTGAGTGACCTTAAAAACAAGGACAAAACAATAAATTACACAAACTTGTGTTTAGCCGATCCTTGGAGGGAAAAGTATTTATAGGAATCAACCTAACTTTGATTCAAAATTTAAAATTTAAAAGGGTCAAGTCTATGATTATGGGGTTGACCCTGGAAACGATTCAAGATATAAAAAATGTTAAATCAATATGTATAATGGGTATATGAAAGTATTTGCATGTAATGGATGCGATAAAACGCATGGGTAGGATGAATATATTGAGATGAGTGAACATATAGATGAGCTAAGTGGGTGATATATGACTGAAGATCTCATTTTAAACAAGAATACAACATTTATCATACGTCAATATATTAAAAATCTCTCCTCAAAATTAACAAAATGTTAAATAAAAAATGACATAGATATATAAAATTCACCATTACAACTAGAAAACAAAAGTTTAAATTTAGAATTTAATTATAAATATAAGAAAGAAAGTATAACATTTAATAAATAAATTAAAAAACAAAAAAATTAGAAAATCGAAGGAGCAAATATGCGTCATGCAATTCGTCTCTTTCCTTGTCTTTAACAACGATCACACATTAAATGCCAGTAAAGCATGCCCGTAAATATGGAAAGAAAATTAAAATAAATAATAAAAAACAATATTTAACCGCCTTCAAATCACAGCGATAAACAAGAAAACACGGCATGCAATTTGGCCGGAGAAGTATTTAACCGGCAATCTGCCGTTTGACCGGATCTTCTCATTGTAAGGAAAAATAAATTTAGTTAAATTTATTAGGCGTGTGCGCCCAGGGGCTGCTAAAACAAACCCCAAATGACTTGCAGAGCAAGCATATCATTACTGCTATATTTATCTTCAAGATTTTTCCGCCTCTTGTTTTCATAATTATCTGTGAATAAATTCGTTTCAATCGTTCTGACGGGGTTTGGTTTGGGCTAATTTGGCGTAGGAATTTATCGGCTAGGGCGATTCGAATGCTGTGAAAGGTATGTGCTGAAAACCCTTTGTGATTTTTAACAAAAAAACGATTAATGGAGGTTTTGGATTTTTATTTTATAATCTGCAATCAATTTTTTTATTTTGTTTTTGACGGGGGTGTTCGACGAGGGTTTTGGATTTTGGTGGCTCTTTGAGTTGTGATTCGTAATTGTGTCAAGATTTGTTTCGTAGGGTTTGTTTATGTTTATTCACTTCCTTTTTCCTGCCTTATGCCGATTTTTTTCTTTTGCTTATAAGGGTTTTGTATTTTGTGGCTATTTGGATTAAAAATCGTAATTTCGATTTTTTTTGCGCCATATTTTTATGAGGGTTTTGGATTTTTGGCCGCCATTTGTTTGATAATTTATAAGTTTGTGGTATTTTATATTGCATGATCTGTTTTCTTTGTTACTGTCTTTCTTTTCCTGTTCTCAATTCGTGTTTTTTGGGACAATTGAGGGTTTTGATTGGCTGGTTGGTTTGATGTTAACTTTTTTACTGAATTGGTTTGGTCCAACCCTTGAAAAGGGGTTTTTATTCGAGAAGGATTTTCTGGAATTTGGTTTTGCAATTTTATAATTTTCTGGTTCTCGTGCTTCAACAGATCTTAGTTTTAGCTTCCCTCCACCTGCATTCAAAAAAATGTATATATGCTTATTCACTTCCTGGGCAAATGTTGAATTTTTTTAAAACTGAGTTTTAACTATTTTTGCAATATTGATATATTTATTTTATCTGCTATCCACTGTGCTATTATTCTTATTAGCCACTCTGTGCCGTAATTTTATCAGTCATCTGTTTTTTTGTTAATTTGAAACATGATTTAATTGCAAAGCTCAGCACTCTGAACTCTTTTTGGCTTGGATAATTAAGGCTTTCAAGTGGTTGATCATGCCAGTTCTTTTTTGTTTGGTTGATTTATGTTTTGATAGTCCCACTCTTTATCATTTGATAATGGATTTTAGGCTTTCACCAGAGCTCGTGGATTTTATCTGTGTGATTTTTAGCTCCCTTGCTGTAAATAGAATTTTGTGACATAAATTAGGAATAAATTCATCTTAGTTATAGCTCTCTTACTGGGAATTTAGATATTGTATAGGTTAAATGTTAAATTCTTTACCATAACCTAGTATTTTTATTTTGGCACTTTTGCTTTTTTCACTAGTCATCCACTGTGCATTTAATTAAAGACAGGAAATAACCAGTATCCCAGTATTTTGAATACTCTTTGGCTTAGAACCCATTTTATAGCTAGTGATAGGTCTGCCAACTTTTGTGGGATATACAGTTAGCCTTGTCGAGGTGTAGCCTGCTTTATCACAACTGATCAAATGTAGGAAGCATGCCCAGTTGGCTTTCACCCATGTCGCCTTGAATTAATTGCTCTCCCATATCACTAGACAGTGGCTCTTTGGAATTGTCTCTAGCTTACCTCTAGACACTGGTTTGTTGGACTTGGTACTTAAATATATCTTTTTGTTTTTATTGTATGATCTTATTGTTCTGTCATCAAGCAAGACTGATCTTTGCCCCTACGATTTAGCACTACCGTAGCACACGTAACAGGTTTGAATTCCAGCCAAGATAATTCAATTGATCTTCCTTAGCACCAGAGAATGTATTGTTTGGATTTTTTCTTTTAGCCAAGACCGTTCTTGGCTTCTGGGCTCTATGATGTCTGTAACATGCACAGTTGGTTTGAACTCAATTGAACTCCCTTGCACTGTACTATGGCTTGCTGGAATTTGCATGATCCTATAACTTGTCATCAGATATGGGCCTGTCTTGCCCTTTCTATGTTTTATAAGGAATCTAGCACAAATAGTAGACATGCACCCAGGTCATTAAATTTCAATGACTCTCTTTGCACCTAACCATGACCCATTGGACTTTGCACATTTAATTTTTGCTTCTAATGTAAGATCCTATTTTGTATTATTGGTCCATTGGACAATACTGAGTTTTGCCTGCAAACTTAGCATGCTCCTTAAGGACTGAAACTTTCAGTTCTGCCAAACATGTATACCGTACCAACTCCTAGCATTTCCTGAAGTTTTACATTTTGTGTATTTTTTCTACGTATATAGGAAATTACCGTGTTTTTTCCTCCTCAGTCTAATGACTTGAGTTTAAAAACAAAAATCCCTTTGTGTCTGCTAATACATCAACAGCATGCTTATTAAAGTTCTAGTAACCGATTTTTTTAATCTTGGTGATTCCTTTTATTTGACTGGATTTGGAGTATTTTCTAGCTGTTGTTTGCATTTTTGGGAGCATTTAACAAAATATGTGATTCACATTCATTAAAATGTCTAGGAATTGAACTTAGCTGGCACTTGATAATGGATGGTTGCATTTTGGTTTTCCTATTTTTTGGGGCAGTCAAAAAAATTTGAGATCCTATGTATTAATCTTATTACTGTATGTGGTGTTGTGGGTTATTACTGCTAGCTAACATTTGCTCTTTTGTTTAGATGGGCTACTTCTGGCTTACATTCACTTGTTCGTCTTTGCAGTATGATGATTCAAAGTTTTTTGACCGCTAAACATTTTGTCACAGTTTGTGTAGAACAATAAAATTCTTTGAGAGTGTCTTTGGTATGCTTGATTTTGATGGAAAATGGCTATCCCTACGGAGAATTCCTCTTCTCAATCAACACAAGATATGGTTCAACGTCGATACAAACGGGTACGCTTTTCAACTTCCAGTATTTTCTACAGTTGTGCATTATGTATTTTGATAGATACCACCTTGCCTAGTCTTGAAATTCTTGATATTTTTTTGTTGGGGGTAAGCAGAGTTAATAAAAGCTTTTGCTAGTGCTTTCTGCTCAATCCCATCATATATCTATTAAGATTTGTTTGAGTAACTGTAACATATATTGGATATTTTCTTTCTTTTGTGTAACATGTATTGAATATTTTCTCATCTATTCATTTTGCTGATTTGGCTGTAGATTACAATATACTGGATTATAAAGGTTGCTTGTTATGCAAATTTATTGTATGAATCTGCTGACTTATTCTGTGCAAAGGGTTATATATTAGTATCAGTGAAAATAGTGCTTAGCATGCCAAGGTTTGAGTGTTATTATGTTTCTACTTAAGTCCTTTAAACTTTAAAGTATTTACTTAAGCATGGTATTTAGATAATAGAATTTCTTAGTACTGTTATGCTTTGAACACTTGCATGAAAGCTAAGTGTTTGCAAAAGCAAACAGGATGACTAGAGGGGAAATTGAAAGGATGCAATTAGAAACGAAGGAGGGATCATTGCCAAATAGTCCAACTGGAATGAAAAGTCATCTTCATTTTAAAGTATCTGCCTGATTTAGGACATTGTTGGTGGCTTTAAGTGAGCAAGAACAGCATGCCCCGGTCTTAGTCCAGCTGGAAGGGAAAACCATCTTCATTCCAGAGTATCTGCCTGTTTTGGTACATCATATGTAGCTTTATTAAGTGAAAAAGACCTTCATGGCCCAGTCTTAGTACAATACAAGTATCTTCTCCCATCGCTCAAACTGTCGGTTGTTGTGTTGGCTTAAAGAAAAATTGTTTCCTAGTAAGCAATAATTGCCATTCTTTTTTGTTCATATCTCTAATTTACTTTCTGAAGCATATGCAATTCATAATTATTCCTTTGTTGCCATTTGCTTCATATTTTGTTCAATTGTTTGTGTGATTAAAAACAAATTGAGAATGGTGAGATGAGATATAAACTATTTATATTATTTGATTTATAGATTTTCAAGAAAGATGACTGAAACTGATTTTTAATTTCAGAGAAGCCTAATCTAAACTTTAAAAATTATTATTCCGTCTGTTTTGATATCAAGTGCATATATTCTATTGCTTTCTAAAGGTGACTGAAATATTCCATACTTGTCTAGTCATACTCAGACTAATTTTAATCATGCGATGCGTAGATAAGTCTAATCCAATTTTTTAAACTCGGGTGTGTATAGTGTTATGTATATTCAACATTGTTCTTTATAATTCTGTTTTCTAAAATATTATTTTGAATGTCTTGATGTCAAATGAACATGTTGGATTAGTACAACTTTGTTCCTGAATCTTTTGTATTTGGTTGCTAAGAAATTTGAATTCTTTTTGGGATTGTGCTTCCGTTTTCTGACTTTTATATATGTTTACTGTTTGATTTATTTTCTAAAATTTTAGTCCTTTTTAGATTGGTGGGGCGATTTTTGCATTTTTCCTATTTTCTCAACTGTATTGAAGCATCTTTTTTGTATTTTTTGCAGGTTATGGACTTGGAAAAAAAGTTGAGGGATTCGATTCAGGCAAAGACTCCTTCTGATCCTAATATTTGGAGCCAGATGCGGGAGAACTATGAAGCTATAATACTTGAAGATCATGATTTTGCTGAAGCAAAGGAAATTGAACATGCACTTTGGCACTTGCATTATAAGCGTATTGAGGAGTTTAGAGTTCGAATGCGGAGTGCTGTTGTGGCAGCTGGTGGTAACAATACAACTCAGGGAGGTAGAAGTGTTGTTAGGAGAGAACAAGTTAATAAAATCCGATCTGTTTTCAAGAGTTTTCTCTCCGAGGCAACTGGATTCTACCATGAATTAAATCTAAAGATCAAAGCGAAATATGGATTCCCAGTTGATCCCTTTTCTCAGCAAAGGGAAGATTATTTGGGTTCTCCCAACGATAAAACTAAGTCTGCTGATTTGAGGAAAGCTCAGGTATCTTGTCATCGCTGCCTGATATACTTAGGAGATCTTGCTCGATATAAGGAATTACATGGTGAGGGAGATCCTTCAGGGCGGGATTTCAAAGTTGCAGAAAGCTATTATATACAGGCTGCTTCACTCTGGCCAGCAAGTGGGAATCCACACCATCAGGTTTGATACAAATTTCTTAATGAACTCTCTTTCGTGTTGATGTGATAGGGGATTGATGCTATAAAATATATTGGTTTGTTGCTATGTGAGCTAACCAATGCGTTCTTGTTTCTGAACTATATTTTTGTAACTAACTTTTTATCTAAATTCAGTTTCATGAAGGGTTAGTTAAAAATAACCAATAAAGTTCTTAAACTGAAATCTTTTATTGTGATTGTTTTGGCTTTTAGCTTGCTATTTTGGCAACATACATGGGGAATGAATTGGTGGCAGTCTATCGCTATTTTCGAAGCTTGGCAGTTGAGGCACCATTTTCTACAGCAAGGGATAATTTGATTCTGATATTTGAGAAGGTATTTTTTTTTTTAATGCAGCGAACACTGATTCAATATTTTTAGTATGATCTATTATATTTTGGTAATCTATGTTATCTTTAAATTTTAACAATTGTTGAATTCAATTTTATTAGAAGTGTAGCTCCAATTTGTATTTTGTTTCCACTATCTTTTAATATTTCCAATTTCTTTTTGTATTTATTTCTAGCATTGTAATATGGTTCACTCTTTTTGTTTTCTTTTTATATTTTCTGCATTTTTTGGTGTTATCCCTTATTCACCCTAATTACTGCAAATTATCCTAATTATTTCAATTTGCTTAATTATAAAGTATAAAGTATAATTTACTTTTTATAACCATTATAAGTCTATATCTGCCATTATTATTAATCTAAGTTGCCGGTTCTGGTACTGGTTTGGGTTCGGGTTCAGGGTTTCAGTTTGTCGGTTCGGCTAAATTTTTTTTGGGGTTTGGGTTCATTAGTACAAAAAACATGTAAAATAATATATATATGCAGCCTAGAAGCCTAAATTAGGATTAGAATATCACACATCATATAAACAACAAAACCACCACAAACTTGAATGTCATTTAAAACATGCATGATAAATATTCATTGTTCAAACTTCAAGTTCAATATTAAAACAATAATATCAAGTTCAACACTTTTAATCATCAAATGATTATCTAAATCATCAATATCATTGTCAACATTGACATTAGATGATGTAGGAAGACTAGATGAATCACAAGCAGTGCTAGTAGCACTATCATCAGCACTAATATTGTGCTTATGCTGGCTAGCTATTGGATTAGAATATCACATAGCATCATATAAACAATAAAACCACCATAAAATCAACAGCATAAGTCTTTGCTAAAATCTTTGAAACTCATGCAATCACCCTTTAAAATAGTAATCAAACTGCACAAAAATCAGAGACTTCTTTAGTACAACCTGGCAGAGGCAGCAAGCAAATGAAGAGGCAACATGAAATGAGTCTTAATTCAAAGAGCATGGTCATGGTTTTAAATAAAAAGAAACAAATAGTAGTCGAAACCTAATTGACAAAAAATGGTTTTAAATAAAAAGAAACAAATTGTAGTTGAAACCTAATTGACAAAAATGCTCTTTATATTTATGAATGTCATTAATAAATTTAAAAACCCTTAAATAAAAAACTGTTCTGTACAAACCCACAGAGGAACCGAACCTGAACCCAAACCCGGATCCAGCCTTGCAGGCGGAGAACCCGGAGACATAGATTATTATAATTATAATCATAAGTTACATATTCCTTTTTATAATTTTCATTTCATAAAATTTGCTATAATTTATCATAATTATAAAGCCATCAAAATTTTAAAATAAATATTAATGTCCTCAAATGAAACCATTAAAAATTTACATATAAGTATATAATGTTTACTACACTTTTCAAAGGAAAAACAAAACAAAAGGATTGACAAAATATTGAATGGTGGCTTTTCTACAAATAGAACCAAAAGTTACATATAAATATAAAATATTTATTATCCCTTTCAAAACAAAAGCAAAAAACATGTGCTATCAAAAAATAGTTCTCAAATATAAGTTAAAATTTATGTGTCCATGTGTGTGTAGTAAATAAAATTGTTCTGAAGTAAAATAAAATAACTCTTTAATTATATGAAACAGTTTTTTGTCTTTTTTCATCAGTTTGTTTATCTATTTATGTGTCCAGATGTGTGTCTGTAGTAGTTTAA
>VDFB02379711.1:34503065-34879014 GCA_007258455.2 Sequoia sempervirens | reverse complement strand
CTTTAAAAAGTATAAATGTTGTTGTGAAATGCTCCTCCACCGTGAAATGCTTCATTCTGAGTATCTGATTCAGGTTCTGATCTATGAATATTGCCTTTGACTGACAAAACATTAACAAAACTCCATGCTTGATATTGCCCAAAAACTGTATTTTACATCATTTTAGCAAGGTTAAAACTATTTTAAGCAAAATGCCTTGACGAAGCAAAAAATTTGGTTTGGGTACAACAGATTCCAGAGGAGATCATTGACACTAGGGAGTGCCCTTTGAGGAGAAGAACAATCAAAGAATATTTGGTGAAATGGAGGAACTTGCCAATTGAAGATGCGACATGGGAAGGCGAACACATCTTGCAGCATCTAGACTTGTGGTTGTTTGAGGACAAGCAATCTCGAGGAGGGTGGACTGTAATGTCCCCTTCTCATCAGTGATTAGTTCAGTGGCTCGTCAACCTATTCCAAAGGCCCGTAGGCTCGTCGAGGTGAAATTAGGGTTTCCATTGTTTTGGAGGTTTTTGGCATTTCTTAGAATTTACTATTTTTAGTAAGTTCTAATTTTAGCAGTGATCCAGTTGACAACATCACAGTGAGCTTTCCATTTCAGGCGGAGCAGTTGAGTATTTTTGGTTTTAGCTTTTGAGGTGTATTTTTGGAGAAATGAGTTATTTCAAGTCATTAATGTTATATTTCTAAATTGACCCCTTGGCCTAACATTATGACTTGAAGTTGTTTTAAAAGGTGGTCATTAAGGGAGGACACCTCATGAAGGAATTAATTAATATTTCATGATGTTTTAATTTGCCTTGGAGATTGGACACCAAAATAAGCAGGGATTAAAGTATTTTGAAAATTAAAATATTTCAAAAGGTGAATAGGCGTCCCTTTTTGGAGTGAAATTTGGGAATTTGAAAAGTCACCTCAAGCTCTATAAAAGAGAGGCTTTGCTCCAACATTAGATCATCCATTGTTTATGCTATCGTTATGTTGTCGAAATGACTTCATGAATTTGGCTTCGAGGAATGCATACCTCCTAGCAAAGAACCAATTTCGTGTTTGAAAGATAACACCTAGTTGGGTTTATGGTTGCTTCTCATCCAGACTAGCAGATTGTGCTTCAATATTGGCGAATTTTGGTGATATTTTCAATTTCTGTATTGCTGGTAATCATATAGCTGAAGTAGATTTTGGTTTGCGGCTCGTAGAGTGAATTTAATTTTGTTGTGGGTGTTTTCTCATATCCATCCTATGCTAGAGGCAACTCATCTTGTGCATTCTCATATTTTATTATGAAGTATTTGATTTTTCCTTGAGGTTTGCCTCTCTAGGAGAGTCTTACCTTGCAAGATTGGCCTTGGAATTTGTGCACAATTCATTTTCAAGCTTTGATGTGGTTTCAGAGTTGGAAACTAGGCGCCATCCTCCTTAGAAGCTTTTGCAATATGTTTCAGGCCTTTTGGAGGAGTTTTGAGGAATTGTTGATTTTGGTGTGTTGTGTTTGCTGGTTTTGAAAATTACAGTTTGTTGGTTCATTATATCAAATTGAGAATACTTCAGATTTTGGCTTGAAATTCAGTAGTTGAGTAGATTGGAAGTTGGAGAAATCATCTCCTTTCATTTTGTTTTGATTCTATAGCAAAAACACTTGTAATTAGCAGATATTTGGCATTGTAAGACTTTAAACAGTAGTATTGTTCCAGTCATTTTATTGTTGCATTTACTTGTGTTTATTTTCACACATTGTAACCCCTGGATGGTTTACCGCCAATGTGGAGAAATGAATAATTAAATCTCTCATATCTCACCCACTGATTAATTGGCAAATCCCCACTGCTAAGTCGATTCCTACTCAAAAGCAGATGAATTGTTTTGCATTGTAGTATCTTTCCCCCCACTAAGTAAGTGGTAGCATGGAATCTTTATGGCCGGATCACCGCCTGCTTCATTTCCGATTGTAATTCAAAATTCAGTTGTTGCTAAGATCCCATCGCCATATGCTATCACCTTTCCTTCCAAAGGATCTTGGTGGACATTCTTGGCGAAGGTTACTTTCAGCTGATTTAGATTTTGGGCTAATCCTTAACGGGTGCTTGTTGTTGTTGAAAATTCAAAGAAAAAATTAAGGGGCATATTTTAGTTGTTCACAAACATTTGTTTGAGAGAAGGAATTGTGGATACAATGCTCTACAAAGTGAGGAAGTGGGTGACAAATTTTGTCATTGTCAATTGCACTTCTTGCCATTTGTGTTATCTCTCATCAAAAAAAGGAACCATGTAATCGGTCGAAAGCAATTAATCTTGTTTAGTCAGCCAAATAAATAAGTAAATAAATAAATATTATTGTATGCCGCAAATGGTAATTATTATGTGTTGTAATCAAGAGTTAAGTCCCTGACCATGGATTAGTTGTATATGGTAGTTACCGATACTTGGTGTCCTCAACCAATGTCGGCAACTATAAATGTCATAATTTACTTATACTGTGTACTTATTGCTATTCAATGAATGAAAATACTACCTTGTTCTATGCATATGTATTCGTGAGTACTTGATATGTGTTACTGTAAGTTTCTATTCTCGTTTACTCTGTCAATCAGTCAAGTTTCTTCCATGAGTAAACAACCCAAACCCTCATACATTCAATCATGCTTAGTAGATCTGATCTCTATGATGAATGACAACTCAAAATAATTCGAAATTAATCACTTTCAGCAGCATTAACAGTTCCAGTGATTATCAGTATTGGATCAAACATAGAAACCCTTATAAATGATTTAAAAAAGTAGATCTTAGAATTGTTTTTAGTGACTGGATGTGTTAATCAAAATAATTAGAAATATGTTAACAGTAACCCTAAATCAGCACATAAATGGACTGACAACTGAATTATGAAAGTTTTGTTGGTCTTAGAGTATGAACAATTAGTAGAACCCACTTACAATAGTCTGTACCACTTGTATGGAAGGTAGAAAATTTCCAATAAATGTGTGAAATGATGTTGTATGGAATTGTCAAGGGTGGTGTAGCCTGGAAATCAATTTAAATGGTCCCTAAAATTGCAAGTAATGCTAGCACAAAAAAATGAGCAGCTAAATTAGGAATTACAGTTTTAGGAATTTATGGTGGTGGCTGATCGCAATGGAATTTCCATAAAAAACGTTGTTGATCTGCTTCTACTAATTGATATCAAATGTTGTGATTAGCATAAATGTGGCACAGCAACATGTAGAATTGAAATCCCAGCCAATAATGCCGGTTTGATGATGTGAAATAATTTGCTTGCAAGTATGCATTGAAATAACGACAACAATAAACCCAAATGCGATCCTTGAGTAGAATCATCTCAAATGAATATGAAGGTTTTCATCCTCAAATCCAAATATGGAAACCAAAAGGGTTTCGTGCTTCGAATCTTCCACACCAAAGGCTTTTGTCACTGAATGCTTCAAACTTCAAATTGGAGGGAATAGAGAAATGAAAAATACGGATGATTTTTGTAATGTCCCCAGTAGGAATTGTACTAGCCTTATCCCAAATTATTAATTTCCCAAGTAATAAATGAATTAGAAAATACTTTAGATTGATTTAGTCCATATCTATGGTCTGCAATTATATCTTCTCATCAGCCTGTTGGTGTATATCGAACATGTCTTCTAATCTACACTTTCTCCATATTCCATAACTTTATTTATATTTATTCATATCTTTTATATCATTCCCTACTCCATCATCATTGATGTGACTTCTTATATTTCTACATTCTTGTTGATGTGTGTTTTATGACTCACCAAGCACTCTAGAATAAAGAATCCAAAGACACTCTATCCTCTCTTGAAAAACTGCCTCATATGCTAAGATTGCCAAAAAGATCATACAGCAATTCCAGTGTTTCGTAAGTTGGGTGTGGATAAGCTCTGTAGATGATGTGATTTTGCCGGTAACACAAAGGGATTTACTCTAGCAAGTTACTTAGAAAGCAAAGACTTAAATCCAGTGTTTTTTTTTTTTTGAAATTTTTTGATTCTAGGTAAAAAAGTGAAAAAGGGAGTAAGGGTTGAGGAATCCTATACTATTCCTACGAAATCAAGAGACAGTAAGGATTGAGTGAAACCAAAGAACAATACTTTGTTTCGCCATGCTATACGACAACTACACAAAGCAAGTGCAATCTTCTAGGGATTTGTGCTTAAAATTTCTTCACTACGAACAACACCATCAATAGAACAATATCATTCGAAGTAAACAATGAAACATCCACATCAAAAGCTCAGTCTAACTTTACACATTGAATAGAAATCATCCATCCAAAGAAAGTATGAGCAAAGTTTCACTAATCTTTACGATCAATCTATCATTCCCTTAACATACATTCAAAAGAAATTCTAACTCAAATCTACTTTACGAGGAAGAGAAATATGCAACCATGCAACCATTTGACAATGAAAGGATTCAAAGCATCTCATGCATTATGAACTTTATTATCAAGATAGTCTTTAGCAACAATTTCATAAAACTCTCTCTTATTATCTATGCTCTATTGCTCTACAATCTCTTCTATCTCCTCTAATCCTCTATATCATGTTATGAAAATGAGAGAGTGAGGGGGGGGTTCATATAGAGTTTCCCGAGTACAATGAACAACCAAGATCAAAATGAGATTAACGGGCCAGATTCAAAATAACTAAACCCTAATTAGGGTTGCCTAAACAACAATCAGTTAACTGCAGAGAACTCATTCACTAGGAGTTGCATCCTTATCCACTCGCAAAGCACTACGTTCGGTGAAATTGGACACAATCATGCTAACTTCTTCCATGGTGATGCCTGGCAGCGTGTTAACTTTGTACTCCAGCAAGTCTAAACTTTCTACTCATTCTGCAAAGGTGATCATCCATTCTGACTCTTGCAACAAGAATGTGTCTCGGACGGTCAGGGAGCTGAATGCTTTGGTCAAATTTTCCTTCATGATTGGCCCGGAAGTGGTAGAGAAAATTCTTTGAACTTTATCCTTTAAATTTTGTGGCTGCAAGTGTTTTCTTCGGACAATATCTTTGTCAAGCACATCCGCAGCCATTTGGAAAATCTTACTCTGAATCTCCTTTGCTTGCTCTTCAATTTTGGCGCCATCTTCCTTTACTCTTTCCAGGACTTCTCGTGAGATCAGGGCATAGTACCAGCTGCTGAAATCATGTGCAGCTCCAACTTCAATAATCTTCTCATCAATCAATCTCTGCTTTGGAATGCCCTTTATCTCTCGAAAACATGGGATAATTTTATTTTGGATGTCTTGGAGGCCATCCCATGCTTTTGCTAAGTTTGCAACTCGTGATAGCAGAAAGGAATTTTTCTCATAAACATATGCCAACTTCTCTGCGAATGCCATTGCCTCTTCTTTCTTTCCTGCCATCCATTCTTTAGTTTCTCTGGCTGTAGTCAATTCCTCTTCAAAATTTCTGACCAGTTTCTGTGAAGAGTTTGGAAGTGGAGGTGTTGATTGGTCACCTTGATTGAGTGGCCTAGTTAAATGCTGGATATATTCTTTCAGACGCTCAATCTCTATTTTATATTCCCTTTTCTTCGCCACTTCTTTCTCCAGCCTAGACTTGATGGTGGCAACAGAATTATCCAGGTCCTCAACTTCTTGTCCTTTTGTTGTCAGACCAATATCAATACTTGTAATGGCATATTCATTTGGGGCAATCTCATCTCTTGATTTCTCTACTGTAGGTATTGCAATATGCACTGTTTGGTTACCAGCTTCATCTCTCTGTGTGGTAGAAAATTTCTTGGCTGGCTTTCTTGTGGCAGTCTGCTCTAGCCTCGCCAAGAAATCTGTGGTATCATCTTCTTCTGGTACCTCTACTAGCGCCTTTATCTTTAGTCTCTCTTTCAGCCAATCTGGGATGGTTGACTATTCGATTCCATCTTCCTGATTACCTTGGATGTCCTGCATATCCTAAACTTCTGGCATATCTTGAATTTCTTACACAGATGGGTCTTCCTGGATTCCCTTGAGAGCGGAAATCATTCCTTCTTCAAATTCTCCATCCATGATATCCATGTCATTGTCCGACTCCAGAATCTCCGTGCCTGTAGGAGAGGGATGATCATCATCTTCCAATTGCATTGGCTCCATATCTCTTTCCAAAACTGGCAAAGGAATTCTGACTTGCTCCCATGACTCTTCTTCCATGATCAATATTTCATCTATATTTTTGGATGTAGCCGAAAAGGGGCTTGGGTTTCCGCTTCTTTTGAGCGGGTCCTTCATCTGTTATTTTCTTCTTGTTCTGCTTTGCAGAGTCATCAATTTCTTTTCTCTTTTTCAGGTTGGCAGCATCAATTGGTTCACCTCCATGAGATGCACTAACATTTGACGAACAGGACTCTGCCTCACCCATCAAGTCATATGTGAATTGCACATTCCTCTGCCATAAAGCTTGTACTTGTTGGTCCATCCACCATCTCGAATATTTGAACACTGGTCTCATGAAAGTTGTCAGGTCGCCAAGCTCCGGCTCAGACCATCTGATAGGAGGAAGCAGTTGCCTTTCATCAAAGCCCGGTTGCACATACACTCCATCATCCTCTAGTTGATCAAGTACTCGAAAGAGTTCTGTCGTCCTTATCATATCCAACGGCAGCCTTGACCACAGTCTTTTTCTCACATCATATTCATTAGCTGCATTTGCCCAAAAATCTTCTAAGTCTATTCTGTGTCTATATTTCCTTCTGTCCATAGTTCCAATGTTATGAAGTGGATCGAAATTAGCTCTGGGCTTGTAGGAAATGAATGGGTATCTTTGTATCTCCAATCGAGCACTTTCTGCCGCTTGCGCCGATGGACATGATTCTTCCATATTGCCGATGAAGAAAGGGAAAGTAATGGAGGCCTTTTGCTTGGTCCTTTAAATATTTTGATATGTCTCCAATTGCCTCAAAACTTCCAGTAGAACCATTTTGTTGGTAGGATAGATTGGCAGTCTGTATGGGCAATCTGTGAATCCTTGAATTCTGATGTATGAAAATTTGGGAAACTGGATGAACCAGGATCCATACCGGCTGATCAAACTTTTGGCTTCATGAGTGAGTCTTTGATGTGTTCCGCCTTGGAGAATTCAAGTGATATACATGAGAAAGGCATCATGTGCCCTTCTAAAATGTGACTTCTCCTTGTAATGTCCCCAATTTAGCCCTACGCTCTTCATTTGGATTTAGCCTATTTCTTGAAACTCATAGGCTAAGCAAAAGCTCGAATCAGGGTTTCCAAACTTCTTGGAGGATGTTTTCGTCTTTTTGCGGAGTCTTCTTTTGGAATTGTTGAACTTGGATTGTGGATTCCTTCTGGGTTTTCTAAGAGCTTCGCATTGGTGGTTTCAGTTCGACATTCTGAGCAATTACATGAATTTACTATTTTTAGTAAATTCTATTTTTAGCAGTTGACTTGTTGACTCCTAATCAGTTGGTGTAGAAACCCTAGTTTCCCCCTGACACTGCTCCTGACTGATTTTTAGGTTTTTCTGAAGGTTTTTGAAGTTTTGTGATTTTTTTGCAATTTTTGAGTTTTTGACAATAAATGAACAGTACGGCTATTCTAGGAAATAATAATAAATTCTCTAAAAAAATACTAGATCTTCAATATGCAAAGAAAATACACTGTAGAATGAAGGCGTTGCTTTTATTTGTTCAACTGGCAACAATACATTAAGATCTGGAACATGCATCAAAGAATAACAATATTTTTATTGAAGAAAAACCTGGTATTTGCTGCTACAGCTGAAGGTACAGAATTGTACGGCAGAAATAAATAATCCTCTTCTCCTGCTATCTGATGACTGCATATGACTCCAGCACTGTAGGCGCCTCTTTTGATGCAAGTTTGAAGCAAGTATGAGAGGCGTTTCTCTCAAGAAGAATAAACACGTGTTTCTGTGGTGGTACGGCCTGACAAGAAAGTACGGCCAAACAGAAACAGCTTTGAAGTTTGTACGTCCTCCTTCAATCAATGTCTAAATCTTAGAATATGATGCGCCCTAGGTGATAGATGATCTCTGATACCAAATACTGAAGAATCTCTGACGATATCGATTTCTCTGAAGCTCTGTAGTTTACTCTGAATGAGAAACCTCTGTTGGCAATAGATCAAGTGATATTGCACACTCTCTGAATTGCTTTCCGCTGGAGATGGCTCGTTCCCCAAGGAAGTCGAGTTCAAACCCTAAAGTCTGTGCTCAGATCAATATGATCAGTTCTCAAAATTCAATAATCTCATAATGGCTCAGAAACCAAGGCAAATCCACTAATAAGCTGAAAAGTGCGATTTCCTCAAGAATAGGGTTTCATTAAAATATTCACTTTTAATTCTTTTAATTTCTCCATAGTTCTCAGCTGAATATTTTAATATAATTTAAATGTCAAACTGGCCCCTTCTGATGATGGGCGCACCCCTCAAGGCAATCACTTAAGTTATAATGTAAAATTATAACTTTATATTATAAATCATTAAATAATTAATATTTAATCAATACAATTAAATATTAATATTTTCCTCGTTACTCATCTGATTTCTGATCCGTCTGATGCTGACGAACTCTGAAGTGATTCCGGATGCCGCCAAAGCCATACTGCTAAAAATAGCAGGGGTCCCACACTGCCTGCCAGGAACTGCTAAAAATAGCAATTCTGCAAAAAGCCTCCGATCGAGCCAGAACGAAAGACAACTGATCAAACTCCGTTGAAGCTGAGCCAAGCTCCGAAGTGACCCTCTATCCAAACAATCACCCTACGAGGGTCGTGTGATAGGCCAATCGTTCCTCTGAGATGTCAACGAGAAGGGACATGACAAACATCCCAACCAAACCATCTATATATGTATCTTGTCATTTGTAGTTGGAGAAGAATGCTATGTATGTGGAGATACTTCATGAAATCAATCAATCCATTGTGTTGTGCAATTACTCTTACGATTGTTTTGTGATTCAAATGTGATTCATATTCTAGTACGTGCATTATGTTTGTGAATTATTCTCGTTTACTCCCGTAGTACGTTGAACACTACCCAGTGATTAAACAACCAGCAAAATGAAAACTACAGACCAGCAACTAATAAACTCACTAAAATGCGCACAACTCACTAAAAACTACTCCAAATGACATAAAACGAAATGCATATGACCCCAAGAGAGATGGCAACCAAGATAAGACTGAGAAACAACAGCAAACTAATGATATTTATTTTTCTAAAGTTTTCCAAGAATTCCCACGCAAAAGTACGGCCTAGAGAGAGGGTCGACCAACAAGATAAAATCAAGGACTCGACAATAAATTCCCAAAACTTGCACAAAGGGGCACCCAGAGCCAAGGAAGAGATATATCAACTACCCAGAACCAAACAAAATTCGCTAAGAGAGCTATGAGTAAAAACCTACTTCAGCCACACCCAAACCAGCAACCTGAAAACTAACAAAACACACCAAAAGACATCAAAAAACATCAAAAGACTCCATTACAATAAGCTCAATCTGCTCTTCAGTATAAAGAACAGCCTCTAACTCAACTAATTGCTATTTTTCAAGCAAAAAACCAAGTCCAAGCTAGGAGGTATGCATTTCTCAAAGCAAACTTGTCACCGTTTCGGCAACATAACATTATAATTTCTTCATGGATGAGAAACAAAGAAGCCAAACACTCTTATTTATAGCCTTCAGTCTCCAAATTCAAATTTCTATTTCCCTCTCTTTAGGGTGCCCACTTGGATTTGCATTTTATTTTTTAATTTCACTTATCTCCTTGATTTTGGCGTCCCACATGAAGGAGAATTACTTTATAAAAAATGGAAATAAAACATAACTTTAGGTGTCCCAAGTCACTTAAGTAAAATACTTTAGAATATGCAAATATTTCTCCAAATAGGGCGTCCAAGACTACTTAAGTGAGAAACCTTTATAAAAATTGCTTTTTAATAAACCCAACTTATCTCTCCATTTAGGCATCCAAGGCTAAGGTGAAAATATATTTAATATGACTTAAATAATTCTCCAAAGTTATCCCCAAGCCTTAGCAAAATTATTTCACTTAAAATGTTATTTTCACCAAATATCAAACTTGCCAAAATAATCACCTTGAATGATGGAGACCAAATTGAATAAATTGACCAGCCAGAAATAGCCATTGTACTGAACTATTGAACTACTACTAAAAATAGCACTACCAAAAATAGTACTTACGAAAAATAGCATACTACTAAAAATAGCATACTACTAAAAATAGCAAGTTGTTCCAAACTCATTTAAAGCACAAATTGCACAGCTGTTGTAACTTACTAAAAATAGTAAGTTCGAAAATGTTCTCTAATTCAGTTGCATGTCACATCATCGCGAAGCTCTCTGAAAAAACCTCCAACATGCAAGCCTCTAAAACTGCCAAGGAAACAACCAAAAATGCAAGTCATTATCTCATCATGCATGTTACCACATCCCGAAGCTCCCCAAAAACCCAGAAAGCTCCACCAGACACGCATCAGAAAAACTCGCATGCAAACCTTCAAAATCTCCTCTGAAAGTGGAAACCCCAATTTCAACTTATGACTGGCCTATGGGCTTGTCGAAATAGGCTATCAAACACAAAAGAGCGTATGGCTAATATGGGGACATTACAATCTGCCCTTCCCAAAATTGCTTGTCCTCAAGCAATTGCACAACACTCCAACGGATCCCAGGGTCCCATGTACATCTCTGCAAAAACCCACCATGTTGATGTTGCACCACTCTAATCACATCAGTGAAAACATCATGCCAAAACTACACTAACCTCCCTTGTAACTCCAAAATGTTACCATCAATGAAACTCAAGCTGAAAACTCTAGAAGGACTTAAATCAATATCATGCAACATCTCATGCCTAAAAAACTTTGAGTAATCGATATCAACAATGCCATTGTCTTCCTCAACTCTGGGCAGTAGGAAGGAAAGTCTACTCAACTCGACAATGTACTCCTCAACATATCTCCTCAAGGTGTCAAGCAAAGCCACGTTTGCAAATGTGACTTCCCCAAAGCTTCTTACAAAGAGGAGAGTTATCCTTTGCAAGAAGTCAGCAAACTCATGCTCATAACTCCACATGAATCTATTGCGCCTCCATCGTATTATTCTAATACAACCATGAAGACTTTTGAACACTCTTACAGTTCCAACTCCAAGAATCTCAAAATGATGAGCCAAAGCACGTGGAAATTTGCTGTCCTGAACCAATATAGTGAAGAAACTATCAAATTTTGCTTTACAAACCTCCATAAGATGAACTCTGAGAATAGGATAAGTTTGAAGAAAAAAATAATCTTTGTTGTTCAAGGCTGGAGTCAACGAATTACAATCTGATTTTAGCACTCTACACAAGGAAAAACAGCAGCAACAATGAAATTCCCAAGTATGAGCGTGTGAGATGAGCATTGAGTTGCAAAATAACCCTTCCAACATGGCTGGAAAACACACTAGAGCAATCCCCAACTGAAAACTACCACCACTTTGACAAGTACTGATGGACAAACTCTCTTGAACGAGAGTAACTCCACACGTAAGGTGGCTGGTCTGCCTCGAACCAGCAAACTCATGTCTCAAAATTTGCCCTTGTCTTCGCGGAGGATCACTCCCAAGAGCAACCAACCGTTCATCTCTCCAATCCATTTGTTGATGAACAAACGGAACCATCAAGTGGTTGGTAAATAAGGGGACAGTACCAAAAGGTCTGAAAATTTGATCCTTATCCCTCCAAAAATTCTTCTTTCCACAAGCAATAAGCTCCATCAACCCATGTGGAGAATCCCAAACATGGATACCCAACTAAAAATAAACTCCAACACTCCGGAAAGAAAGCATAACACATCTCTAAGTGCTGGTCAAAATCAAATGCATACTTGTGAAATTGGCGTCCCCTTTGATGAACCTCTAAAACCAATCCATGAAAGCTTCAACAACACCGGAGCATGAAACATAAGATGGCTTCAAATTCAACTCCCAAAATTGACTAGCATCACCCAACCCAAGGAAAGGATTGACAAGAGTGCAAACACCATGTTCTAGTCCATCTTCCCAAGTGAAGACTACATCCTCAATCCCTCTTAAGCATTCTTGATCAAACATTCTTCTTGGAAGATTATCAATTGCAAGGAGCAAATCTCCCTCATGTTTTGCTTGCAAATATTCAATAAGCTGAAAATCACATTCCATATTGTGTTGGGAAACTTCATCAGGATCCCATTTCATGCTATTGTCAAATGATGCTTCATCTTCCATCACAAAAAGGGAATTATCATAAGATTCTTTTGCACCCACTTCAAAGAGAGGATTATCCATAATATAGAAGTCTTGTCCTTTCTCACATTCAAACCCCATTTGCTGGTCCAAATTTGCACATGGAACTTCTAATTTTTTTGTGATGCTTTCAAGATCAAACTCCTCTTGAAGACTATCAAGCTATCAAATCACTTGCTTAATTTCTTTAGCTCTTTGTACACCCTCTTGCTCCTTGAAAAGTTTTGAAGTCAGCAAACTGGACTTCAACCTCCGTTAGAGCCAACTGAGTTTCTTTCAACATGTCCCTTGTTGATTCGAGCTCCAGAGTGAGCTCATCAACCATACTCTCCTTTTCTTGCAAAGCACAAATGGTCTTCTTTGCAAATTCAATGGCATGATCTCGACCTTCAATCAAGTGCGCGTACTCTGACTTCAATGTCTCCAAAGAGTCTCTGATATGTTGCAAGTTGGGAAGAGCAACTTCATCCTTAACTCCACTTCATCTCTCTTCAAGCTGAGCCTTCCAATAAAGCCCTTCAACCAAGCTATGCGTGCGATCAAATTGGGATATAAATCGCACTTCCCTTTCAAAGGACTCTCTAACTTGATCTTCCCACTCAAGAATATGCAAAGATGGTGGATTGCTGGTTGGCTGCTTTTCAAAATCAGAAATTTGTTTAGTGTCCTCGCTGCCCTCATAGCTGCTCCAACCTTCTTGTCTTTCACCATCAACTAGCGGAGAATGTTCAATGTCATGGAGAGGAACATACTCCACAATTTCTACGACCCTAAGTTCGCAATTAGCTTCTTGAATTGGAAAATCAGACTTGTGTTCAAAAACCTCTTTAAATCTTTCTTCTTCAAGAGCCATAAGGTCTTCTAGCTCTTCTTCCTCCTCACTGTCTCCTTGATCAATGGTGTTATGGCAACCCCAAACTCAATCAATGAGTCATCAAAGAACGTTGCCCTGAATGTTTTGGAAGCAACAAACTCCTCCTTAGTGGCTGCAACCAACTCAAGGGAATCATCAGGAAGCTTTTTAGGGCAAGCTTCTTCATCAAAAACAACTTCTCCTTTCGTGGCCACCTCATAGCTTGCAATGCAATTAGAATTTTGGTCTTCATCCAGATCAAAGGGAAACTTATCCCACACAGGTTCTTTGTCATATCTTGATGCCATCACACCCAGATCCCAAATGCTAATGGGTTGGTTCAGATGGTCAATAGGAAAATGCTTATCATGCTCCTCTTAAAGTGTTGACTCTTTGAACGAGTCACTCCCCATTTCACTTAAACTGATGTCTTCATTAGTAGCTTCCTCCAAGAGCTTAGTTTGATGATCAAACCCAATACCACCCTGTCAATATCATTGTACTGGAAATAAGAGTCATCAAAGCTGGCTGCTTTGAATACTTTATCATTTTTATCTTCAACGAACCCATCATGAGTAGGTATGTTACTAATTTCTTCATTAGCAGCCCAATGAATACCAAAGAGGTCTTCTTGGCAACTTGTCATAAATTTGTCTTGTGAAAACTCGAGAGGTTTGGAAAGAACCAAGAGGGGAATTATCCTTCACCAAATCTTCAACAAGAGGAGGTGAAAACTCATCGGAATCACCATCAGCGACATCACTATGGTAATGATCATAAGTTGGTTCAAAGATACCACTAGTATTTCCTTCATCTTGCTCTTCTTAAACGAACTCATCCCATATAATAGTTCTACCAATATCTTCTGCGAAGCCCTTAGTCTCAAGACCTTCATTGGATAAATCTTCATTACGACTCAAGTCTATTGTTATGTTCTCACTAAACTAATCTTCATCACTTCCTATCACATGCAAGTCTAAGGGAGTATTTTGAGGCTCTACCACACACTCTTCAACTGTCAAGGTATTCATCAAACTCACGATCATTTTGAGGTGACATGTACACCTTGCTTGTGCCTTCTTCAATACTAGTTGACTGGTTTTTCTCTTCAACTTGCTTACACGTGGGCTGCATACCACAAACAGGCACTTTTGCTTCTTTCTCTATCCCTTCATCAATAGAATGTTCTACTTTTCCATTCAAACTTTTAGATTTTGCAAATATCCTCGAGTATACCCCTTAATGTCAAGATCTCTCATAAGCATGGAAAACTCCTGTAACAACTCAGATATAGACTTCTCTGTAGCCATCTGACAACTGAGCTCTATTTTTTCATAGGATGGCAGGGTCTTGGCTCTGATACCACTGAAATAACCCCCTTATAATTTTTTCAAATTTTTGCAACAATACTTCAACAAGGCACCCAACAGCGTTAGCCAAAATCATAAACCAACACTGGAATGTAACCCTACACCAAGAATGTATACCAGGATCCCAATGTTGGGCAAGGTGTGAGCATATGGCGTCGGGGATCGTTAGTCTCCAAATTGAATGAAGTACAATGTTGGAAAGTAAAGTTTATGCAACTCGACCGCGTATTCCAGTGGGAGTGATTTGACGGCACAGTCAATCAGCAATATGAATGCAAGTATAGAAAGTAAATGGACAGCTCAACCGATCAACAATATGAATACTAAAAGTAAAGAAGGCCGGCAAGCCGACCCCAATACAATATGCAAGATAGAGAGGCATGTCTCTTCCACCAATGGTGGGAATGATAATGCTTAAACAAAAGTAAACAAGGCGGCGAGGCTAGCCTCTTCCACTAAAAGTGGGAATACAATAGAAATTAGCAAAATGCAAATATGAGTTGATCAGTACTACTAAAACAGCTTTACAATTAGAATCAATTCTACAAGAAGCCAATGGTTAAGCTGTCCAAAAACCTGCAATATTATTATTTGATCTCCAACCTTCAAAGACTTACTAAATATGAAAGCACACGGCAAAAACTCCAACTTCTACTAACTGAAATATCAGACCAGCAAACTGAAAACTACGGACCAACAACTAATAAACTCACTAAAATGCTCACAACTCACTCAAAACTACTCCAACTGGCATGAAACGAAACGCATATGACCCCAAGAGAGATGGCAACCAAAATAGGATTAAGAAACAACTGCAAACTAATGATATTTATTTTTCTAAAGTTTTCCAAGACTTCCCAGGCAAAAGTGCGTCCTGGAGAGAGGGTCGACCAGCAAGATAAAATCAAGGATTCGATAATAAATTCCCAAAACTTGCACAAAGGGGCGCCCAAAGCCAAGGAAGAGATATATCAACTACCCAGAACCAAACAAAATTCACCAAGAGAGCTATGAGTAAAAACCTACTTCAGCCACACCCAAACTAGAAACCTGAAAACTAACAAAACACGCCAAAAGTCATCAGAAAACATCAAAAGACTCCATTACAATAAGCTCAATCTGCTCTTCAGTATAAAGAACAACCTCTAACTCAGCTAGTTGCTATCTTTCAAGCAAAAAACCAAGTCCAAGCTAGGTGGTATGCATTCCTCGAAGCAAACTTGACACCATTTCGGCAGCATAACATTATAATTTCTTCATGGATGAGAAACAAAGAGCCCAACAGTCTTATTTATAGCCTTCAGTCTCCAAATTCAAATTTCCATTTCCCTCTGTTTAGGGCGCCCACTTGGATTTGCATTTTATTTTTTAATTTCATTTATCTCCTTGATTTTGGCATCCAACATGAAGGAGAATTACTTTATAAAAAATGCAAATAAAACATAACTTTAGGCGTCCCAAGTCACTTAAGTAAAATACTTTAGAATATGCAAATATTTTTCCAAATACGACGTCCAAAATTACTTAAGTGAGAAACCTTTATAAAAATTGCTTTTTAATAAACCCAACTTATCTCTCCATTTAGGTGTCCAAGGCTAAGGTGAAAATATATTTAATATGACTTAAATAATTCTCCAAAGTCATCCCCAAACCTTAGCAAAATTATTTCACTTAAAATGTTATTTTCACCAAATATCAAACTTGCCAAAATAATCACCTCGAATGTTGGAGACCAAACTTAATAAACTGACCTGCCAGAAATAGCCTTTGCACTGAACTGTTAAATTGCTACTAAAAATAGAACTACCAAAAATAGTACTTACTAAAAATAGCATACTACTAAAAATAGTAAGTTGTTCCAAACTCATTTAGAGCACAAACCAGGCAACCGTCGTAACTTACTAAAAATAGTAAGTCCAAAAAAATATCTGATTTAGTTGCATGTCACATCATCGCGAAGCTCTCTAAAAACCCAGAAGGAATCCAGAATCAGAACTGTAAAACTCCAACATGCAAGCCTCCAAAACTGCCAAGGAAACAACCAAAAATGCAAGTCATTATCTTGTTATGCATGTTACCACATCCGGAAGCTCTCCAAAAACCCAGAAAGGTCCACCAGACATGCATCAGAAAAACTCCCATGCAAGCCTTCAAAACCTCCTCTAAAAGTGGAAACCCTAATTTCAACTTTTGATTGGCCTACGAGCTTTCGAAAATAGTAGGCTATCAGACACAGAAGAGCGTATGGCTAAAATGGGGACATTATAAGCGCCCAAACTTTTGAGGTACCAAATGTAACTTTTTTGACAAATGACACCTAGGATGTTTGTCTCAGACTTGATCAGGGTTCGCAACAAATCCGCTAGCGGATGAATTTGAGTTGCCAGACTGTCAAAATTAGGAGTCAGACATAAGGTTTAAAGTCATTGTCAACTATCAGTTCAAAGCACAAAAGCACCCTAGAGACCAAGGACGCCTAGGGTTTTGAGCCTTCAAATGCAACTGTTAGGGTTTGCTCAAATGCTCATCCTGTGCAAAATTCTTCTAACTTTCAATTGCATATCTCAGCTGGGTCAGAAGACTGAAGAGTAGTTGGCAACCGTAGATTGAATGAAGATTCAACAAGTTGTGAAAATGGCTAAGTCTGATGAGAAAAAGCACCCCTGGAGGCCAAGGGCGCCCAAGTTTTTGACTTGTCAAATGAGGTTTTTAGGCATTATGCTCTACAAGAGATCATGTTCAAAATTGATCAAACTCTGCAGTGAGTCTATCAGCCATCTCAAGAGTTTTGTCAAGTGTCAGGTAATGCAGGCTGAAGGAAGGTGGAAACCAAGTTCAAAAGGATGAAAATGCATGAAAATTTGACTAAATCTGATGAGAAAAGGCACCCCTGGAAGCCAAGGGCGACCAGAATTTTGAAGGCTCAGAAGTCAAAATTAGTGTTGGCAACCTTAAGAAGCTCCATGTCAGTTTTGATCCTGCTCTTCAACGAAACTGTCAACCAGTCTACTAGATATATCAATCACTCAGAATCAGTGATCAAACATAGGCTTTGGTGACGTTTGCGAAAGGCTAGAATGCAAAATTTTCAAAAATGTTTCTAGGTTTGGATAGTTGACACCTAAAGTCGCAATCTAGCAAAGGAATTTTCATCTCTCAAACCATATATGTGAAGGAAATGTTAAAGAAGTTTAGTATGGAAGATTGCAATCCTGTGAGTACCCCCATGGTTACATGTTGCAAGCTAAGTAAAGAAGATGAATCTCAAGAAGCCAATCAAACACTTTATAGATCAATGATTGGAAGTTTGTTGAACCTAACTACTACAAGACCTGATATAATGCAAGTTGTTGGAATGATGACAAGATTTCAAGCTGCACCTAGAGAAACACATGTTCATGCAGTAAAACGAATATTCAAGTATTTGAAAGGCACTATGGAATATGGTCTATGGTATCCTAGCAGCAAAGACTTCACTCTTGAAGCATTCACAGATGTTGATTGGGCAGGCAATGTGGATGATAGAAAAAGCACAAGTGGAGGAGCTTCTTCCTTGGAGGGAACTTAGTATCTTGGATGAGCAAAAAGCAAGAATTAATTTCTCTATCTACTGCAGAAGGTAACTATATAGCTGCAGCAGCATGTTGCACTCAACTTTTGTGGATAAGGAAAACTCTAAAAGACATTAAGGTGGAATACAATCATACTTGCACCATCTATTGTGACAACACAAGTGCAATCAACATCTCCAAATATCCAGTGATACACTCAAGAACCAAGCATATACCTATCAAGTATCACTTTTTAAGAGAGCAAGTGGCAAAAGGACAAGTGAGTTTGGAATACATAGCTACAAAGGAGCAAATTGCACCAAGGGATGCATTTGAGTATCTAAGGGACAAATTGGGAGTTATCCCACATCCATCAAATTGATTGGTGGAAGCATACATTTAGGGGGAGCTATACATAGTATCTTGTAGCTCCATGGAACAAAAAGCAAAACATTGTTAGAAGACCCCTTGCCATTGATGACAAAGGGGGAGCAAAAGGAAGAGGATCAAAGTTGCCATTGCAGAGGTTGCCATCAATGACAAAGGGGAAGATTATTAGAAGTATTGTCATTGATGTCAAATGAAGAACATGGTATGGTATGTAGATGATCAGATTAACTTTCAGCATTCAGACTTATAAATCATATTTGAAGAACTCAGATGAATGCTCAAATTTGAAGATCATGATCGAAGAACATTCAGCATTCAAGCTCATTTGATCTGATAAGTTCACTTCAGATCGAAACTTGCAGATCTGAAGATACAAAGAACATGGTACAACATCATTACATATCGAAGTTCTTAACGACAGATCAAAGTTCAATAATCCACAGATCGAAGTTCTTAACCAAACTACATGCTGTTAGAAAAAAGAACGAACTGTTTACTCTAACAAACCAAATTTGTGATTTGTTACGATGACAAAACAAGATAGAAACTAACAGACGTGTTCTTGATATGTCTTACTCATTAATAAACAAATGCGACCAATCACAAAGGACATGTTTCTAACAAATCAAGTCACCCTTTTGAAAAAAACATATTCAGCCCCAAGAATTTGTAAACACGTCTTTTTGAAACACAATAAGCAAAGTCGATTAGTTATTATCCAAAAGGCGGGTTCATCTCCAGGTCAGATGTCTTTTTAAAAGACGTGTTGTCTCATGATTCGGCTTTCAGTCAAAAGGCACGATGCTTCACTTAAGGGTATGCTCTTTCGGTTGAGAAGACACCATTGTTGAAAGAGTCGATTTGCTTATTAAAAAACAAATATGTTCAAACAAAATGTATCAAACAAAGCAGAAAATCAAAAGTTGTTAAGACAGAAATAAAACTAATGAAGAAGTGTGAATGAACTTTGAAAAGACAAAGATGTGATCTTTCACACAGAGATGCAATCTTAGAACAAAGTATAAATTTTTCATTCATTTTAGACTTGAAGGTGTGGTTGTGAAGTTGTAAGCAGTTCAAGTCAGAAATCCCGTCTTCTTGTGTGGGCTTAGGGTGATATCATTCATCACAAAAGCAGATTGGAGGATTGGGAGAGTGCAGATCTGATTGAAGGCAGTCATCTTACATCCATCAAGTCAAGGTTGGTGCCTTGCACATTAGGGGTTGGTGCTCCTTGTAGGTTGTAGCCTACTAAACCTTTCATTAATAATTCAAGTAGGTTGGTGCCTACTTTCTTTTGTAAAAATCATTCAAACATTTCAATAAATTGGAGTCAACTTATTTATATTGCTTCATATTAAAAAAGTTGATGTTGATAGAAGTTTAAGTTGATTAAAGTTTGAAAAAGAAAAAGTTTGTTTTGATTTACTGATTCACCCCCCCTCTCAGTAAATCTTTTGTGCTCTTCAGGTGGTGCTTTAGAGACTGCTATAATCTTCTTTTCTTAAGCATTAACCTGAGTTGTGTTATTCTCTGAAGACGCCAGTGCTTTATTGAGAACTGTGTATGATGGGAGATTTGTGAAGTTTGTGTGTGGAGCAAGTGATCTAAGGTGTACAGGACAGAGGATGTAGTATGTCAGTTTTTCTGATTCTGGACAGTGTGTTTGTGTTTCTGAGCCTCACAGTTCATATGAAGGCACTACTTAAAATTAGTGTTTGCAGATTTGATTTTGAAATCTGAAGTTGGTACTTTAGTCACTGGAGTTGGGGCTTCAATTGCTTTGTGAGTTGGTGCTCACGTTGAAGTTGGTGCTTCAACAGTTCGGAGTAGGTGCTTCGAAGGAGAGTTGGTGCTCTCGGTGGGTTGGTGCTCACCTATGTAACAGGGTTGGTGCCCTTTGGAGTTAAATAAAAACAATATTTTGCCGTTGTTGTATACCCAAAAGGGTTTTCCACGTAATCCTGGTGTTCAACTTGTTCATGTGGTTTTATGTTGCTTATAATGTTTTGTTTTCTGACTTTAATGGTTTATGAGGTTTAAAGTTTTAAAAGTCTTCAAATACTAATTCACCCCCCCCTCCCTCCTCAGTATTTGTTGTGCGATCTTCAATTGGTATCAGAGCCAATACCTTCTGTAAAAGCTTAAAGCCTGAGAGTTGTTTCTGTGTGATCTTAAAATGAATGCTCTAGAAGGACTAACAACAAATAGGGCTTCTCTCTTTGATGGTACAAATTATGCTTTTTGGTGTGTTAGAATGAGAGCATACTTGATGTCTTTGGGATTTCATGTTCGGAACAACGTTGTGTCTAGTTACACACCTCAAAATCCTCCATACACTGCTGATGAAAAGAGAGCTTTTGAAAGCAATGCAAAGGCCATAAATGCAATCTTGTATGGATTGTCAGAAACTGAATTTGTAAAAGTCATGCACTGTGACACTGCTCAAACTATGTGGGATAAGTTCAAGAATGCATATGAAGGGTCTGAAAATGAAAGAAGAAGAGAATATAGCTGCTTATTTTCTGAGGGTAGATGAAGTGGTGAACTCTCTTAAGGGTCTTGGTGAAAAGTTTGAAGATAGTGTTGTTATTCAAAAAATCTTAAGGTCTTTACCATTAAGATTTGATTCAAAGATTTCTGCTATAGAAAAGATGGTTGATCTTGACCAAATGTCAATTGACAAGCTTCACGGTATATTGACAACTTATGAGATGAGAATGAATACTGAATCTTCATCAAAGAAAGAGACAGCTTTCAAAGCATCAAAGAAAGGAAAACAAAAGGAACTAGTATCAAGTGACAGTTCGGATGATAATTCTGATTTAGAAGAAGCATATTTCATGCGAAAGTTGAAGAAGGGTTCCGATAAATACAAAGGCGCAAGTTGACTTTTAAATGTTTCAATTGCGGAAAGATAGGACACTATGCATCAAAATGCCCCTATGAAAAGAATGAGGACAGCAATTGTGAAAAGAAATCAAAACATTCTAAGGAGTATCAAGGTAAGAAGAATAAGCATAAGAAAACTGCTAAAAGTTTTTATTCAAATGATCATGATAGTGCATCAGAGGTTAGTGATGTCTTCAGAAGAAGAAATTTTGTTTATGGCTGAAGAAGTAAATTCACCTGAGAATGAAGACGAAGATTTTGATGATGAGCAATATAATGAAGAAGCTGAAGTTGATTTTGAAGCAGAACTAATTAGTGCTAAGTGAGATTAAAAAACTTAGAAAGAAAAATCAAAACTTGAAGCTGCTGCTCAAAGAAGAAAGTGAAGAAAAATCTACCAAGTCACAAGCTCAAGGATGCAGAAAAGAAGGTGGTTGATCTGAAAAATCAGATTGAAGAAGTTGGAAAACTGATCGTTGATTTTAAGATCCAGAATGAAGAAGCAAAGAAGATTCAAAAAGAGTTGAAAAATCAGATCAAGCTAAAAGAAGAAAATTGTGAGAAACTTGAAACAAATATTGTTTTTCTTAGAAAGTTTGACAAATCTTCAACTCTACTAAACCATGAAAGTAAAAATCAGAAAAGTTCTTTGTCTTTGGATGATCTTTTGGCCTCACAAAAACAATCTATTAATAAAGGTGGAGTTGGTCTTAAGGCAGGTCAATGTTCTAAATCTTCAAAAGAAGAACAGCAGGTTTCTAACAGTGAGAGCTCAAGGAATCCTTCTACAAAAATCAGAGATAATGGTTTCAGACAGCCTTTCAGTGCTAGACAAGCACACCTAACGAGGTTTAATCATTCATTCTTTCATGGTTACTATTTTGCTTGCAACTATTTTGGACACAAACCAGCAATTTGTAGGGTGTCTTTTAGAAATAATTTCAAATTTGCAAACAAGACTCTTTTGCTTCTTTAAGGGACTATAATTATGTTTGCTATAAATGTAATAACGTTGGACATAGTGCAAGGTTTTGTAAGAGTGGCAGGGCAGATCTCTCAAAGAAAGATACAAAGAGCAAGGATAAGGAAATCAAAGTTTGGAAGAAGAAAGAAAAAGAGGCTAAACCAAAATCTCTGATTGTTCAAACAGCTTTTCTTGCACAAAGTGAGAAGAACATTTGGTATGTGGATAGTGGTTGTTCCAGACATATGACCAGAGATGAGAGTAAGTTCTTAACTCTTAAAAAATCAAATGGTGGTAAGGTAAGATTTGGAGGAAACTCATCTACTAAGGTTGCTGGTAAAGGTACTCTAATGTTCAATGATGGAAAGACTAAAATTGAGAATGTGTTGTTTGTTGAAGGCTTGAAACATAATTTGCTTAGTGTCAATCAATTGTGTGATCAAGGTCACAATTTACCCTTCAATTCTGATTGTTGCAAGATTAGTAAAGATGGTGTTGATATTGCTAAAGCCAGTAGGGCAGCGAATAACTTATATATCCTTGCTGATGATAAAAGTGAAGCTTGTTGTTTGAGTTTACTTGATGAATCTTGGTTGTGGCATAGGATACTTGGTCATATAAATTTTGACAGCCTTGTTCAAATTAGCAAGAAGAAGGTGGTGAGAGACTTGCCAAAACTCACTGAACTATCTGACATTGTGTGCAAAGATTGCCAGGGAGTTTCAAAGCAAAAGAGTACTCAAGTACAATGCCTCTAGAGTTGGTTCATACTGATTTATGTGGACCAACATAGACAAGCTTGCAAGGTGAGATATTTTATGTTCTTAATTGATGACTACTCACGTATGACTTGGGTGGCCTTTTTGAAGGAAAAATCAAAAGCATTGGAGAAGTTCAAAGCTTTTAAAGTTTTGGTTGAAAATGAGAAGGGATTGAAAATCAAATGCTTGCAATCAGATAATGGAGGTGAGTTTACCTCTAATGACTTTGTAAGTTTTTGACAAAATCTGGTATTACAAGACAATTTTCAACTGCTAGGACACCTCAACAGAATGGGGTGGTTGAGAGGAAAAACAGGTCAATTCAAAAAATGGTTCAAAGCAGAAAAAACCCTTGGTTTCTCCTCCAACAGCAAGCAGCAAAAAGCCAAGTCTTTGAAAACATTCATCAATAATCCTTGCCTTTGCTTTCTGAAACCATTTTATATCTTCTCCAAAGTGGCTTGATTTCCAATGAGACCCTTTTAATCATTTAATATTATTAATACTTGCTTTTGATGTGACTTTATATTATCTCATAAAGTGGGTGCTTATATCCAAGTCACTTTATATTTAAACTATTATATTATTAATGACCCCCTTAATTATAAAGTCGACTTAATTCATTAATGATATGCACTTTATAATTAATTATTATTAAAGTCTTACTTTAATAATAATTAAATAAAAAATAACTCCCTCAATAATCATTATTTCTTGATTCCATCAATGCCAAGAGGTAATCCATTGAAACCACTGCTCACCCAGGCGACTTGCCAAAATTAGTAAGGTTGGCCTCTAACACTCAACTGACTTACTATAAATAGTAAGTGCATCATAACAAGGCCAAACACCTCTGAATAACAAAGCCTCTGATTACGCCAAGGATCTGGAGAGGAAAACACTGCAAATGGCCATCTAGAGAACTCATTAACACTAGAGTACTATCACATTGTAGTCCACACTCTAATGCTCACGAAAAAGGGGACATTACACTGTAAGACCAAAGTACTATCACATTGTAGCCCACTGAGTATTTATTCAAACTTCTTTTAAGTTAATAATGCAATCATCACAATTAGTTAAATAGTCTTTTTGAATCCCCAACAAAGTCACCAAAAAAATTGTTGGTATACAGATTTGTCACTGCAATTATTGCCTCTAAAATAACTTTGATTTGCCCAAAGGGCAGTAGCAAATTTACCAACAGTTGGAGAAGTTATTTAACAATTTACGTTTGTGTTTAGAGGGACAGCTCCCTCGTATGAAGTGTATAAACTTTTATGGGTATGCTTTTTACCAAAAAGTGAGGAAGGTGAATTATCTAAACTAATGAGGGAAAGAGAAATATACAGAGTTCCTCAAGTTGCCACATGAAAATCAGTAATTACATTTTCCATGTTATCACCTAACCAAGTACCTCCAAACTGCAAGAACAGAGTACTATCACATTGTTGTCTACTGATTATTCATTCGAACTTCTCTGGGGTTAATAATGCAATCAGCACAATTAGGTAAATAGTCTTATTGCAATAATTTAAAAACCCTTATTCAGAATTGCCATAATACATCAGCTATTGCAATTATTCAAACTCTTGCAATAATAAACCAACTATTGCAATAATTCAGAAACATGCAATAATACATCAGCTATTGCATAAATTACTTAGCTTCTCAGACAAGCAGATTTGCAACTTCAGCCTTCAGAATTATCTCCAAAGAAGATTCATGAATTTGCTTGAATTCCCAAGTGTGAATCCTGAATGAATCCACCAACACCAGCTAGGGTAGATAGTTTCACTAGCTAAGCTGGAACTTGTAGGAAAAACCTTCCTAGGGCTTGAACTCCAAAGAGCTCCTCAACTTCAACCCTCAAAATGAAATGATAAACCACGCCATGTCAAATGAGCTCTCAACTCCCCTTTATAAAGAACTCCTTGATCTTCTAGAAAGACCCAAGAAGAGTGTTCAACAAGCTTTTAGAAGAATATTTTAATATTCCTTATGTGACCCCTTGATGTGACCTCTTGATGTGACTCCTTGATGTGACTTGATATTTTATTTTTCACTTAAGTCACTTTATAACCCATTAATATAATTATTTAATATTACCCTTTTTACTTTGCACTTTTTGCCTTGTAACGTTAAATAATTAAAGTAATGATTATTCCTTAAGCAGGTCGGAAAACGGGGACACTACACAAGAAGAGGGCATAGGAGGAGAAGGTGTGAAGATAGGAAAGACATCTAACATCGCCTGGGTAAAATCACCATTCCAGTTTTTGATGGTTTTGGGGGTTCATCAACAAGGGCATGGTTGCAGAAATTAGACACATATTTCTCCTTGAACCAAATGTATGAAGGGGAAGCCATCAAATTTGCAACCTTACATCTTGAGGGTTTGGCCCATGAATGGTGGTATCTGAGATGGCCCCCTTACAATTTTTTTCAATTTTTCACAAGCAGTTTCACCTATTAACATTAAAGAAATCGTAAACCAACATTGGAATGCAACCCTACACCAAGAATGTACACCAAGATCCCAATGACGGGCAAGGTGTGAGCAGAAGGCGCCAAGGATCATTAACTTGAAATCTGAATGGTGGAAATACAAAGTACGCAACTCGACCACTTATTCAACAAGAGTAGAGTAACGGCTCAACCAATCAACAGATGAGAAATGCAGTATAGAAAGTAAAGACGATGAGGCCTATCTCTTCCACCAAACGGTGGGAATGAAAATGCTTATGCAAGGAAAGTAAACAGAGTGGCGAGGCCTGCTCTCTTCCACTAAAAGTGGGTATACAATAGAGATTTTGCAAAAATATTAAAGGGTTGTTCAGTACTATTGAATCAGCATTACAATAAGAAGTAGAATCCTACAAGAGTCAAGTATTATAGATGTCAAAGTGCTGCAAATGATATAGAATGTCTCTCCAACTCCAAAAGACTATCAAACATAAAAATTAGGCCAAAACTTCAACTCCTAACAAATCTGATATAACTAACCAGCAAACTGAATACACACACCAACAACTAGAAAACTCACTCAAATACTCCTAACTCACTCAAGACTCCTCCAAATCACGTGAAATAAAAGGCAATAGACTCTAAGAGTGATGGCGACCAAGCTAAGACCAACAAACTGCTGCAAACACCTCTCAATGATGTAGCACAAATTCCAAGGCATAGATAGGCATGGTACGGCCTTCAAGAGGGGCGACCTTGCAAGATAAAATCATAGACATCACCAAAAAATCTGGAAACTCGCAGAGAGGGACACCTAGGCCATAGCAAGAGAATGAGACACTGCCCAAAACCAACAAAAAAATCACCTAAAAAGTTATGAGTGAAAACCACCTATGGCTCAAACCAGCAACCTATAAACTGCAAAGACACACCAAAACATCAGAAAACATCAATATAAAACTTCTCCATATTGCTCAATCTGTTCTCCAATGTAAAGAACAACCTTCTCACTTAGCTAGTTGTTATCTTTCAAGCAAGAAACTAAGTATAAGCTAGGAGGTATGCATTCCTCGAAGCAACTCAATCACCATTTCAGCAACACTTCATCACAAATTCTTCATGGATTCCAAGAATGAGGCCAACACACATATTTATAGCCTTTTGTCTCCAAATTCAAATTCAATCTCCCTCCAAGATGGATGCCTAATCCAAATTCACATTCACTTGCACTATTTTGCAAATTGCATTTCATTTCACCCCTTTCTCAAGTCGTCCATCACATGAAGACAAATAAACTTTATTAAAATCCAAATAATCTTCAAAGTTAGGCATCCAATGTATAAAGTGAAATATAAAAAATCACTTATTTCTCCTTTAAGGCATCCACCAAGCCTTAATATTATTTCACTTTATAAAATACTTTACCTCAACAAAGGAAGCACCCATCTCAAGTTGAAGACCTGCCAAAATAGCTCAGAAGTGTTGAAGACCAAAACTGCTCAAACTGACTTGCCTGAATTATCCTCAGAACTAGCCTGATGAAAACTTGCTAAAAATAGCCAACTACTAAAAATAGCACTTACTAAAAATAGCATACTGCTAAAAATAGTAAGAGTGTCCAAATGCATTCTAACCACATTTTGAACAGTCGTCGCAACTTACTAAAAATATTAAGTCCGAGAAAGTCCTTTGTTTCAGTTGCATGTCACACCACTGCGAAGCTCTCCGAAAACCCAGTCCAGAATCAGAACTATAAAACTCCAACATGCAAGCCTCCAAAACTACCAAAACATCCTCCTAGAAAATAGGAAACCCTAATTTCTACTTCCGACTAGCCTACGAGCCTCCGGGATAGGCTAATGGTCAACTGCAATGATCACTGTTGAGAAGGGGAAATTACAGTATCATGGTATGGTGACACAAGGGCACGATTCCATCAAAACATTGGATGAATTCAGTCAGAGGTTGACAGAGAGATTTGATAGGAAGGATCTGGAAATCCATTTCCAGGAATTAGCACAGCTGAGAGAAGGCAAAGTGGAGAATTATGTTGTGGAGTTGAGAGATTGGTGGTGATGGTTCCAAATGTGACGGAAAGAAGACTCATAGTCCCCTTTATTGAAGGCCTATCCAAACCCCTCAAAGATTTGGTGGAGGCATTTGATCCTAGCTCACTACAAGATGCCATTAGGAGGGCTTTGAACTTGGAAGATTCAGCAACTAAGGGCAAATCATACTCCAGCAAGGCAACTCCCGTTGAGACCAAGAAGTTTCCTCAAAGATGCATTCCACCTCCAAGAATGGTACCACCCAAACCCACCCAATCGGACATATCTAAGAATGGGCTCCAAAGGAAGAAATTATGTTTCGATTGTAGGGGGCCATGGCAGCCAGGTCATCGTTGTTTGGGGAAGGGTCATATACATTGAGGTAGTTTCAGATGAGGACTCTGAAGCAGTTGTTAGTCCAAAACTAGTTGTGATTGAAGAAAAGCATGAATCTAAAGAGGAGGGGCATCCAGGAGGGACACTTGTAGCCCTATTTGGAGCACCAAGGTATCATTCCTTTTGATACAAACGAGTCTTACAGGGGCAACAAGTGACTGTTTTGATTGACAGTGGAGCTACCCACAATTTTATTGATGAGTGGTTGGTGGCTAAGTTGGGATTGAAGACTAAGGACTTTGAAGGATTCAACGTCACAGTGGCTGATGGCTACACTCTACCCTGCAACTGAAGGATTCAACAACTGAATTTGACTCTTTGCGGTCATAAGATGAGGGATGACTTTTATGTGATTGGCATAGGTGGCACCAAGATGGTTCTTGGAGCGTAATGGCTGCATTCACTATAAGAAAACACACAAAATTATCAAACGATGGAGCTTAAGTTCAAATCTAAAGAGAAGGAGGTAGTCTTTCGTGGCATTTCCAATGGACGCCCTATGTGGTGTCAGCCAAGCGTATGGAGAGGGCGTTGCATAGAGATCAAGTTGCTTGGGCAGTCGAATGCTTGATCATGAATACATAGCCTTCCAAGGAAGGGAAGACCTTCCATGTTGACATCCAACCCATCTTGAAGAATTATAGTAAGGTCTTTGATGATATACATCATGGTCTACCTCCAAAGAGGGGTTTTCAGCATGTGATTGAGCTTGAGGAAGGGGCAAAACTAGTCATCACTACACCCTACCGTCAACTGCAAGCATATAAGGAGGAGATAGAGAAAACAATTAAGGAGCTACTTGACATGGGGCATATACGTTCGAGTTCTAACCCTTTTGCCTCATCGGTGGTGTTGGTCAAGAAGAAGGATGGGACATTGATGATGTGCATTGACTATAGAGCACTCAATAAGAGGACAATCAAAAATCGCTATCCCATTCCCAAGATCGATGAGTTGATAGATGAGCTTCATGGTGTGGTATATTTCTCTAAGATTGACTTGCATTCAGGGTATCATCAAATAAGAATAGGGGAACATGTGCATAAAACAACTTTCAAGTATCACTATGGGCACTATGAGTTCTTGGTCATGACAGTTGGTTTGACCAATGCCCCTGCTACCTTCCAATCATGTATGAACTAGGTATTCATTCTACATTTGAGATAATTTGTTTTGGTTTTCTTTGATGACATCTTTATCTATAATAGGTCACGGGAGGATCACTTGAAGCACATAGATAAGGTGCTTGGCATACTTGAGCAGCATTCATTCCATGCCAAGATGTCATAATGTGAGTTTGGTTTGACGGAAATTTTGTGTTTGAGGCATACGATTAGTGCTCAAGGGGTTAGTGTTGATGAGGAGAAGATCAAGGCAATTCAGGATTGGCCTAGGCCTAGGTGTTGATGTTGTTAGCAGCCGCGGGCCTCTTACTTCCAGCCCGTGAATTTAAATCAAGCAATAAATAAAATATAGCCATCGACTATTTCATTTATTGGAGACGACTTAAGTGAAGAGGCGCTTCACTTGGATAGAGAAATAATATTTATTTATTAATAACAATTATTATTTGTTGAGGCCGACTCTCCTTGATAATCGAGCCATTCCATTTGGGTCATGTTCTTTGGTAGCTAACTTTGTATTGTGAAGAGGTGTGTCTCTTCCCACGAATTGTATTTATATGAGATCCATCCATTGTTCATTATAGTTCGATATCCTTAGTGCGAGTTGAAGGAGTAAGAAGATATCAAGTGCAGATTGATATATCCATTGAAGGCTGAGTTACTTAATTACTGTGTTAGCATTTGTTTGTGGTGCATATTCTTGGCCTTCATATCGGCCTCTTTGTAAAGGAGACATTCATTATTAATCAATATATAAGTGATATATTGTTGCTGGGTTTTTCTCCCTCAAGAGGAGGGTTTTCCCAGGGTATCTATTGTGTTATTGTGTCTGATTTTTTAATTAAATTTTGCATATCTAATCTGATCATAAAACCTAACATGGTATCAAAGCAGGTATAAGGAAGATCTTGATTAGATTTAGTCAAGCAGTGATACTCTTCTTTCTCTTTCTCATCTTTGATCACATCTATCTTATCATCAAGATCGTGAACGGACTCAAGATCGAAGATAGACTTGAGGGAGCAACTAATTTCACATCTTGGAGATTCAGAGTTATGCTCGCCTTGGAGGAAAATGAGTTAGCCGAGTTCGCGGAGAGCAAAGTCCCCGAGCCTACTGATGAGGAAGAGAAGACTCAATGGAAGAAGAGAGATACTAAGGCAAAGAAGATGTTAGTTGATTTCGTGCCGGACCATATTGTTCCAATCATCTCCAAGTTGAAGACGGCAAGAGAGATGCTTAAGACTTTGGAGGAGATGTATGAGATCAACAACACAAACCGTGCACTTGCATTAAACCAACAACTTCATCATGTCAAGATGACGAAGGAGAATCCGTCATCGCTTACTTCATGAAGATTGTCGAGTTGAGAGATCAGCTCTCTACTATTGGACACATTGTTGATGACAAGGATTTGACCATGTTGGCTCTTAATGGTCTTCCCTCATCTTGGGAGTCTTACATTCAAGGAATCAGTGTGAGATCGAAACTTCCCAAGTTTGATCGTTTGAGGGCGGATTGTATTCAAGAAGAGTCTATGTTGGCTACAAGAGGTATTGGTCAAAGCTCTACTAATGAAGACATTCATGTTCTTGACGCACAATCCTCAAAGAAGAAAGGGAAAGGAAAGAAAGGATATTTCAAGAGGAATAGAGAAAAGGGATCTAATGGTGCTCCTGTATTCAAGAAGAAGGATCTATCTCGTGTTCAATGCTTTAGATGTGACACGTATGGTCACTATGCAAAGGATTGTCCAACTAGGCCTAAGCAGCAGGGTTCCATTGCAGATGTTGGTGAGATCTCTCCGCAAAATGATTCAGGGGGTTTCTTATTCTATTTTGCTCTTTCAAGCAATGTGCCTACCGACAACAATACTTGGTTGATTGATAGTGGTGCTTCTCACCACATCACCGGATTTAGAGAGCATCTAACTAATTTGGTGGAGAGAGATTCTAGTGTTCAAGTAATTATTGGATGAAATATTCCGAGCCAATTTTTTCGATTTTTTCAATTATCAGATTACAACATTACAATCTAGTACCCGTTAAGGTTAGAAGATAAACCCAAACGTACTGAAACAACTCTAACCAGTATGGCACCGATGATGGCGAGCATTGGTCAGAGGATCTAAATCAAGCTGCTTATGCTGTAACTCTAACCAGTATGGCGCCGATGATGGCGAGCATTGGTCAGAGGATCTTCTACTCTAAATGCTGGAAAGGGAACTCGACGTCAAGTATGTGCTACCCAATCCAATGCGGAGTGAGGGGCGACCATATGACGGAGTGATTACAATAACAATGCTTGAAAGAGAAATGCTAAAAGCTGAGAATACTCAACACCCAGAATGTGCTTGCTGACCCAAGATGGGAAAGTAGCTACCATAGGGCGGAGCTGTAACTGTTACAATAACTTTAATTGAAATCGAGAATTACAACCAGATTTGAACAAGAAATAAAAGACTGCCAGTACTACTGTCAGTTTTACAAAATAAGAAGTATTTGCCTGCCAATATCTTGTGAAATTAAAGGATCAGCATTACATCATAGAGAACCACTTTTATTTTGGATAGGAATACCAAAACCAAACTGCTTTCAAGGATCAAGATACTGATTTCTGATTTCTGTTACAAATCTGCTCATTAAATGAATAAACAGCAGTCTATGGAACTACTCAAATGCTCGTATCTTTCACGTAAGATACTAAGATTGCGAGAAGATCATATGGTGACTCCAAGGTTTCTTTCGTCAGGTCATGACATGTGGATAAGCTCAATGGGCGTTGTGATATGCTGGTAATAAACAAAGGGACTTACGTTAAGGAATTCCTCACAAGTTCAAGACTTAGACGAACTTATCATTAAGTGCTTCTTCTGTTGCGATTTTCATTTTTGGGATCTCAAAAAAAAATGTAAAAGGATAAGGGTTTAGAGGTTCTAATCTATCCCTAAGAATTCAAGAGACTGTAACGATCAGGTGAAACGAGTAACCATGCTTTGCTTCGCCTCCCTGGGACAACTACACAAAGTGGGTGCAATCTTCAAAGGGTGTGATTATAATTTTCATGTCTTGAATAAGACTAAAGTTAAGCATCCACAATCACAAGCTCGGGCTAACTTTACGCATTGAATGAAAATCATCCATCCAAAGAAAGTATGAGCAATGTTTCACCATAAATCTATACTATCAAATCTTGCATTCATTTAACAAACATTCAAAGCAAATTCTATCTTTAATTGTAATCTAAAGTTCTATCTAATTCTAATCTATGGTTGAAGAAGTTATGCAACCTTGCACACCACTTGACAATAAAAGCAATTCAAAGCAAATCATGCATAAGAGCTTTTATTATCGGAAGTAGCAAAACGCAACAATCTCATATACTGTCTTCACACAATGAAAATGAGAGTTTAAGAGTTTATATAGAGTTTTCAAGAGCAAATGAAAGGCCAAGATTAAAACATCAACGGCCAAGATTAAAACACCTCAACCCTAATTCGGGTTACCCAAAATAACATCAATAAACAATGAGTGAACATAGAGAGAAGTGGAGTCTCGAGCTATCTTCAAGGGAGTTCGTCCCTATCCTCCTGAGCAGCAGTGTGTTCAACGAACCAGGACACGATCTGGATGACTTCTTCCATTGTGACTTGTGGTAGCATGCTCATCTTGAATTCCAAGCTGTCCAAGTCCTCAGCACATCTGGCAAAAGCATTCTCCCATTCCAGTTCTTGCTTCAGGAAGGCATCTCGGATGGATAAGAGATTCACCACCCTTGTGAAATCCTGCCTTAGAATCACCCCCGTGGTAGAGAAAAAGATTGCCTAAACTTTGCTCTCCAGTCTAGATAGTTGCATGTCATTTTCTCATACAATCTCTTTATCAAACACGTCCACAACTATGAGGTAAATCTTCCTCTAAATTTCTCAAATTTGCTCCTCCACTCTGAGTCCATCGGCCTTAGCTTTCTCCAAAACCTCGCTTCGTATTGTCAATGCACAATACCAATGGTGGAAGTCATAAGCGGCACCTGCTGCAATTACCTTTCCTTCAATCAATTCATGTTTTGGGACGCCCTTCAGTACTTTGATGCATGGAATGAGCCTCTCCTGAATATCCGGGAGGTTGTCCCAAACGTCTGCCATGGCAACCAATCTAGAAAGGAAAGAGGAAGTTTGCCCATAGGCGAGTGTCAATCTCACCATGAATGAAGATGCTTCTATGCCTTTACCTATCATCCATTCCTTGGCTTCCTTGGTCATGACCATTCCCTCTTCAACATCCTTGGTTGTTTCTTGTGAAGAATTGAGAAGAGGAGGAGCTACTGCATCACCCTGGTTGAGTGGTTGGGTCAGATGCCAAATATACTCCTTCAAGCGCTCAACCTCCTTCTTGTATTCTTCAAGGATACCCGGGGACGCATCCCTCCACCCAAATCCCCCGTCCCAGTTCCCAAGACGTCCTAGGTACCAGGCGACGGCAAGGGGACAACAAGGTACCATCCCCCTTTTTTGGAAATTTGTGGGAACGTCCCGAGGACAGGGGGATGCCGTTGACCCAATAGGGGACAGTTGATCGGTCCCAGGAACGGAAGGGGGACGGCTAAGCCATCCCTCGACCGTCTCGGGGACGGTCAACCGTCCCCCACCTGTTGACGTGGTTTTTGAGACCGCACCAACACAGAATAAAGTTTCCCAACGGATACCCTATCCTCTCTTGAACAAAGTATTCAGCATGCTAAGATTGCGAGTAAGATCATGCTTTCAACTCCAAGGTTCCGAATACTTAGAATACCCTCAGTTGGTTTGATGTGAGTTGTTGTGTTCTCACGAGGGGACTTACACAATTGTTCGACAATTGACAGCAGACAGTGGACTAAGGGCTTTCATATGATTTAGATGATTAGGCAAGTGAGCACAAGTTTCTTAATCCTAACCGGAAATGAACTGAAATTAAATGGGTGTAGGGCCTAAGAAGTTTATGTTCTACTCTAGAGCGTGGGACATGGCGATCAATTTTCACAAACTTCAACCAAGTTCCGCTTTGCCTCACTTTGGACAGCTTCCGCAGAACTGGTGCAATCTTCAGAGGAGTAACTTCAGATGTTCAGATCACGATCTAGCATGAAGACACCATCACAACAACGCATGCCAACATATAAACCATAATCGAAGTTAAGTTTCACAAAGCTCCAGTTGACCACGCAAGGCGAACCCACCGCCAGCGAGCCCACTAGTGCTATGGACAAGCGAAGTCTTGTTCAAATGAAGCACCACATTCCACAATTACTAAGTACTTGCATGAAATGAAATCTACTTTACTTTAAGCTACTTCAAGATGCTAAGTGAATTGGAAGGACGAAAAAGCCTCAACAACTACTCATAACAAAGAAGAAATCACCATCAATGAAAATTCTTTTATTATGAAAGCATACATGACAACTTCTTACAAAGTATCCAAAGGGAAGACTTTCCTTCCTTTTAAATCTAAACTACTCTACTTTCTACTCTATCAATTTCTCTATACTCCTCCTCTAAGCTCTGCTTCTACTTCTAATTTCTAATTTCTAATTTCTAATGAGATTACAAATGAGGGGTACTCCCCCTTTTATAGTTGGCCAAGTCCAACGGACGGCTCAGATTACAATCGACTGGATGGCCTAAATCGTGCCACCTCAGCCCTAAACAAGATTCGCCCTAAAAACCGCCACAAAGGAGAGTGGGCCAATAAATGAGCCATTAATGTCCATCATCTTTCTAGAAGATTCCCGCCTCGAAACGTGTTCACACTACCTTCGATCCTCTCCTTGACGTTGTTCTTCAACTTCGCTCGAGCTTCCATTCTTTTCTCCATCTTGAGTTTCGAAAACATTTGCCTTTGTCACTAAGTGTCAACACTTAGCCATTTTCTTGCAACTTTTCTTCCTTCGTGATTTATCATCTTGAACTACTTTGCTTCAAATCATCACCGCCTGGTCTCGACGTTCCTCCTGCAAAACAAGCAAGGAGAAGAGTATTAGAACACTTCATAACATGAATTCACTTTACTTACCTGATTTTCACGCTTCGATCTCCAAGGGTTCATCGTTTTTCTTAGCCAACTTTGCGTTCAAATTCTTCATGCCTTGGCCAAATTTCAACCCATCTTCCTCAAGGGTGTATCATCTTTGACAATATTAACTTCAACTGCATCTTCAAGAAATTCATTTCACCTGCTGGAGCTCTGACAACTTTGATTTTATTCATCTCTGGCTCAAGAAGACCATCTACACGAAGAATTTGAGCAAATTCACCTAGGCAGTTCCTTTCAAATTCATTGTCTGGAGAATTTCAACTTGAAAACACATTTTCTTTATTTTGCCTTAGAAAATTTTCAAATTTCCCTTAGGAAAACTCATCAATCCAGTGCCAATCAAAAATCTTCATCTTGAAGGCCACAACGAAGTATGGAAGACTTTAAAATCAACTCCTCATCGATAATCTTCAATACCCAAAAGAAAATTTCTCTGAAACGCGATGAATCCATGGGTGCACAACGAATGGGTTCATTTAATTTTCTTGAATTTTGAACCTTAGAAAAATAATTTTCAACAAATTTATTCAAGCTCCTCATCCCCTCTAAGAATTTTGTTGCTCTGACTTGGAAAATTTTCGTTGACCCTGTGCAGCAGGCATCACCTGACTTCATCACTGGCAAATTGCTCGTGCTCTAGGAAAAATTTTATCATCTTCCAAGCCCAGGCGTATTTTCTCAAGGAAGAAAATATTTTGCCTTAGAAAATTTTAAATCACTTCGAAAATTTTGCCTTAGAAAATTTTATTCAACAACTCACTTAGAAATATTATTTCCATTATCCTAGGCGCATTTTATATCATGAAGGACACTTAAAAAAAATCTCCAACGCCTAGCATCAACTTTGCATTCACCACCTTATAGTTTACCTTACCACCTTAGGCACATTTGACATTTGAAGAAGAAGATTGATCACGCCTAGCATACCTCACTTCACATGCCTTGGCAATATTTTATTTTCACTCACCACCCTAGGCGCACACCACCCTTCATGGAGAATATGTTAAATTTCAACGCCTTGCACTTATCATTTCACCCTCAACACTTCACTTTAGGCGCATATAGCATATGCAAGAGGATACGCCTAGCAATTTTATCCTTTAACTTTACTTTCACACTCTTTATTCACCCTTTATTGACTTCAGCTTGGGCGCATATTACATCTCATGAAGGATAAACACTTTGAACGCCTCCTTGTGACCTTTCGACTTCCTTCTTTTGTCCTCACATGGCCTCTATTGGGCGCATTTTGCCTAGGCTGAAGGATGAAACTTCCAACGCCTCTTTGACCACCTTTGTTTTGTCTTCACATGCCCCCTTTTGGGCGCATTTTAGCATGCATGGAGGATGAAAAGTGTTGACCCCTTTGACCTTTTTCATTTTGGGCGCATTTTAGCTCTTGAGAAGGATGGGCGCATTTGGAGGGGGCAAGAGGATGACATTTTAACTTAGCCATTTTTTAAACTTCAAACGCCTTGCATGTGACTCTTCACCTTCTTTTCTTTTGTCTTCATATGGCCTCAAATGGGCGCATTTTGGGGTGAGAGGAGGATGAGTTTTGTTGACTACTTTGACTCATTTGCTTTTGGGCGCATTTCAGCATAGGAGGAGGACGAGTTTATAACTTAGAGAATTTTTATCATCTTGCTTTCAAGGTGGGCGCATTTAGCCTATGCTGAAGGATGAAACATTTTGACTTCTTTGACTTTCTCTTAAGATGGGCGCATTTAAGCAGGGGTGGAGGATAAACTTCATACTTAGAAAAATTTTGAACTTTCACTAGCTTTTCCTTGAGGGCGCATTTTAGCATGAGTGGTGGATGAAACTCATACTTAGAAATTTTTATTTTTTTTGCATGCCGCTGCCAGCCTCCCATGCCTTACTATAAATAGTAAGTCTCTCAATTTTCACACTTCAGGAGCTCGGGTCGATTCGAAATTTTGAACACTGGATCCTTATGACTTTGTTGTCCTGTCGACACTGCCATTTTTAGTCGGCCTACTATTTTTAGCCCATTTCTGAAGGTGATTTGCTATAAATAGTAACTGCTCGTTTCTGGTACCTCCACAGCTCCGTTTGTCTTGAAATTTGAATGAGGCGCTCCTCACCACGTGACCTTACTGCTAACGTCGGCGCATGCACCTGACTTGCTATTTTTAGCCTGTTTCCAAATTGACTTACTATAAATAGTAAGTGCTCCGTTTGACTTCAAACTTTACCAGCAGATAGCCTGAAGGATGCCGATCGCGGTGGTTTACACCGGTTTTCAAAAATTCTGACTTTTTACCCTTCTTTTCAGGCTCCGAAGCTGGAAACCCTAATCTGCTCTGCATGCGTATCAAATGATCTCTGTTTGTCTTCGTTTCTGCTGCATTGCGATCAGCTCGTGATTCTGTACTGCTGGGAAGCGGTTGTCGGAACGGACCTGCTAAAATAGTAAGTTCCTTATTGAGTGATTATCTCCGTTTGCATGTCATACCACTGCGAAGCTCTCGAAAAACCCACTAGGAATCATCTGACATGCAAACCCTAAAAATAGCCTCTGAAGGCTGAACTCTGAAAGTTGTCGTCTCGTTTTGCATGTTATACCATTGCGAAGGTCTCGAAAAACCCAGAAGGAATATCCAGACATGCAAAGGAAAACTCTGCATCTAAGCCCTGAAATTTGCCCCGAAAGCTGGACAGCTAAAAATAGAAAGTTGTCTGTTTCAGTTCAAATTTTGCGCACGAGCAGCTTGATGTTCTCTGAATGCAGTGTGACTGTCGGAATCTCAAAATAGCTGACAAATTGCCTGGAACTGCAGACTTACTAAAAATAGTAAGTACTCAGAATTTGATGAAACTTAGCGGAGAGCCTGCTGGAAGCATACTGACAAGAACGTTAGTCTCAGATTTCAATTTATTCACTTCATTCGACCTTGGACTGACCAAAAGACTCAAAACCCCAATTTCAGACTTGGCCAAATTTCACTTGTTTAAGTTCAAAGACGGGAACGTCCCCAAAAGGCAGACATCAGAAAAGAGACAGAGAGAGAGAGAGACAAAAACCAAAGCCAAAAGACCAGAATGGAGCAAAAATTAGGGGTCCCCATCTTGAATGGGGCGATGTGTGAAAAGGTCACAACACCACCTTTTGCAAGTTGAAAACTTAAAAAAAAAAGCATAAAATTAAAAAATAATGCCCCTGCCTACGTGGCATGTGTGGGCCCAAGTGTTTTTTACTCCTTTATGAAGGAAAAAGGGCCTCTCTAACCTCATTTTATTCATTTTGTTTGTTTGAGCAGCCAAGGGTTTGAAAGGAAAGAAAATTGCAGCCATTGAAGGAGAAGGAGCAATAGTTTGGAGGAGAGGAGGTTAAAATAGTGTTGTTGGGAGTGCAAATCCACCAAAGAGGTATGCATTTCCTTTCCCTATTTTCTTTTTTTCATTTTTTTGCAAAATATGAAGCATACATAGTCTGATTTTTTTTATATTTTTGCATTTTTAGTCAAAACTTGCATTCTAAAAACAAAAAACATGAGCAGCAATGACGGTGGGAGTGATAGTGAAGTTGAAATGCAAGTTAGAAGGGAAACTCGAGAGCAAATAACCCCTACCCAATGCCCTCCTTCATCAACCAATACCAAAACCATGTAAAACACCCATTAGACAAAAAATCCCATTCCTTCAATTTGTGACAGCCAGTGGTGAAAGACAAAAAAATTCAGGGGGGAGTAGGGTTTGGTTTTGCCATGTTTGTGAAAAGGAGTTTAGAGGCAGCTACGCAAGAGTTAGGTCTCATTTTTTGGGTGAGGTGGGCCATGGAGTTAGAGTGTGTCCTGCATTGACTGACGCACTATTTATAGAGTGCCAAAAAATTCAAATGGAGTGTGATAGTGGGGTTCAAGGTGGGTCTCCTTCTTTCCCAAGTTCACATTCATCTATGCCTACTCCTACTCCTAGTCCTTCCACGATTGGTAGTAGTGTTATCTTAAGAGGAAAGAGGAAGGTGATTGGTAGTGATAAGGCAGCCTCAGTTGAGTCCATGTTTCAAAACCAAGCACGAGAAACCACTGAATCCTCCATTGCCAAATTCTTTTTTGCCCATGCCATTCCATTTCATGTGGCCCGTTCCTCTTATTTCAAACAAATGGTGAAAGACATAGCCATTGTTGGTCCTTCATTCATACCCCCTGGAGATCATAAGCTACGCACCACCCTCCTAGACAAAGAGTATTCCAAAGTTAATGTGTTAATGGAGGAGATGAGGCAAACATGGATGAGGACGGGGTTCTCTATAGTGATGGATGGGTGGACTGATTGTAGACGTTGGCCACTCATCAATGTCATAGTCACATGCCCTACTGGTTCTTATTTTCTTAGAGCCGAAGATTGTTCAAGGAAACGTATGGATGCAGACTTTCAATTTTCCATTTTGAGAGATGCCATAGAGGAGGTTGGGGCTGCAAATGTGGTGTAGGTGATCACCGATTCAGCATGTGTGTGCAAATTGGTTGGGTTGATGGTGGAGGGTAATGTAATTTCCCCGTTTTTAGCACTTCACTTTTTAGTGATTGATAGCCTATTCCCAGTATGATGTCGGCTAGTCAGTGGCAAAATTAGGGTTTTGCGTTTTGGAGGATGCTTTTGCTCGAGGTTGGTTGTTTTAATGGCGGATTCTTTCTGGGTTTTCAGAGAGCTTCGCAGTGGTATGTTTTTCTTGGCATTCCGAGCACCTTCACGAATTTACTATTTTTTGTAAATTCTATTTTTGGCAGTAATCCTTCTGGTCTCGGCACAGTTGACTTTCCTCTTCAGTCGACTCATTTGGTTTATTCAAATTCTGGCCTCGGGATGCAGTTTTGAAGAGATAAGTTCATTTCACTTAAATAACATTATATTTTAATGTTATATTACCCCTTGGCCTAACCTCATAACTTAATGTTGTTTTAAAAAGTGGTCTTTAAGGGGTGGCGCCATCATTGAGATAATTTTATAATTATTAAGGTTGAATTAAAGCCTTAAGTTGGACGCCAATATTAAAGTGATGAATTTAATTAAAAAGTCAAAGTCGAAGCTTGAAGAAAGTGGCGCCATCTATTGGAGAATTAGGGTTTGACTCAAAAAAAGAAGATTAGGGTTTCGAGAAGGGTCAACCGGAAATTATAAAAGGAAGCCATTGGTTCTCTTTTGGGGGATCTTTGGTCTATGCTATTGTTATGTTGCCGAAATGGTTGCTGGATTGCTTCGAGGAATGAATGCCTCCTAGCCTTGGCTCGACTTCATGCTTGAGAGATAGCACCTAGTGCAGAAGTTTGCTTATTTTGAGTGATTTTGTAGTGAGGTTTGCATTGTAGTGTTGTTTTTTCATTAGAAGTCTAGTTTATTGCATTTTATGTCATTTTCTGAAGTTGCTGATAACAGGGCTGAATCTGTAGTTTCACTCATAAATCAGAAAATAAAAATAATCTCATTCTGGGTATTGTGTCATTGCAACTTATTGGTAAGGGCAGCCCTTCATGAATATTTGCAGATTTTATTATGAAGTTTTTGATTTTATAAAGAAAATTCGTCATTCCTTGAAGGCCATACTTTCTGGAGTGCCTAGGGATTCGTGCCAGTAATTAATAACCACTTTTAGTTGCCATTTCTTATTACTAAACTAGGCGCCATCTTCTTGAGGGTCCAGTGCATCAAATTTGAGATCATTTGGGTGGGAAATGAGAGAGTTATGAGCATTTTGACAAGGATCTGTGTTGCTGGTTACATATTTTAAAGTGCAGGTCTGTCATAATCTGATTTGAGAAATCTGCATTCTCCTTCTTGGATTGGTGTTAGGAAAGTATTAAAGGCTTTGTGAAAGATTCCTTGTTGCAGCAATTTGAAGAGCTCTAATACTTAATCTTGCAGGCATTTAAATATTCATTGTAAGCTGAACAGTAGTACTGTCAGCATTTCTCTCTGTCTTACTTTACATTTTGTATACGCTATTGTACTTCTTTATATCTCCGTCATATGGTAGCTCCCATTCCGTCTCGGGTTGGAAAACACATTCTTGACGTCAAGTACTTCAGCATTCTTGCTTATTTCCCTTAATAGCATTGTAATTCTTAGCACTCCACCATATGGTCGCCTCCTTTCCATGCTGGAATTGGGTAGCACATGCTTGGTGTTGAGTTTGTTTTCAGTACTTGTAGTGTAGAAGATCCTCTGACCATATGTTCGTCCTTCGGGGACACATTCTTGGTTAGAGTTACCTTCAGTTGCATTTTGTTTAAGGCACTGATGATCCTCTTGCCATATGACAGCCTCTCTCTTGATGAGATTGAGTGCGCATTCTTGGCAACGAGTTATTTGTAATCTGCTAGTTTGAATTATCTAACCCTAACGGGTGCTCTCTGCATTGTTGTGTACTTGGTGAAAATTGAAAAAAATTGGCTCGGAATATTTCAGGTAATTACAAACACATATTTTGAACCCCATGTTGTGTTCATGCATTGAACAATGCATTGAAAGACATAGGGAAGATGGATTGGGTGAAGAAAACGATGGCAGAAGCTAAACACATTCAGATGTCATTTGCAATCACCACACCTCACATGCTCTCTTCAGGACATTTCAAAGGAGTTTTTCAAACTTGATGATACAAGGTATGCCATTTACTTCATTTTGTTTCACTTTCAATTTGTATTCATAATCTGATTTTCTTTTAAATTTTTATTTTTTAATGAATCATTGAATTAATGAATGTAGATATGCCACATACTTCATCCTGTTGGAGAGGATGCTTGAGGTGCATGAGCCTCTACAACTGATGATGGTCAATGCTGAGTGGACTAGATGGCCTAATGCAAGTTCTACTCAAGGAAAAACCATCAAACAAAAGATCCTCGATGACAATTGGTGGGCCAATGTGAGGTAAGACATATTAGATGGCTGATTTTCATATTAAATTTCTGATTTTAATATTTTAATTTTATTGTCCAATGTTCCAACTTTTGAAGTTTCTAACATTTCAATTAACTTGTCAACTAATTATTTAGAACTTTTTGTTTGCATTTTGCAAATATATTTGCTCCTTCATCTCACCTATTGTAGATGTCATCAAATATGCTGATACAGACTCTCCTAGTCTTAGAGAGACATATGAGACATTTGGCAGTATGCTTGGGAAGATCAAGCAAGTTATTTCAGCAAAGGACCCCACTTTCGATTTATATGAGCAACACATTAGGCCCATTGTGACACAGAGGTGGAATACAATGAACACCCCTCTTCATATGGTTGCCTTTGCTCTAAATCCAAAATGGTATGCACCAAGGGATGGTAGGGTGCCTCCATGTGATGATGTTGAGGTTTTAAATAAGTTTACACGGGCCATTGAAAAGATTTATCCACCGGAGCAGGCTTCACTACTTCGGTCATGTTGTACCCCAAAATTAATTTTTTTGTGACACTTAGATATTTTGAAGAAATGAGTAAAAGTCTTGTTAAATCAGTCAAAAAGGTCAAAATTTGGGTGTGCATGTCTTGCATGAGGGGTCAAAACACAAAATTTTCAATTTCTGACGATCTGAGTCTGCTCAGAGCAGCTTAACCTACAAAACCCAGATCTCAGTTTTTCATCCCTAAATTTTAGGAAACCTGCTATTTTTAGAAATTTTCTAAAATTAGTAACGTTTTCTAGGTTTTTCTGGGTTTCTTTAGAAATAGATATTGGCAAACTTTCTAAAAATAGAAAGTTGGTCCGACAGGTTCCGAACTGATTTTGATTGGCTAAAAATATGTCTGTATCAGGCTGGTGCAGTCAGAATCTAAAAAAGATCAATTTTGCCCTACTAGGTCTATTCTGCTTTTTCAGAAGCATACCAGGAACTCCGAGGTCATTAATGGAGGTCAGTCAGCTGCCAGGCATCAGATTTAGCATTCAGAGCTTTCAACCTAAGGCAAGATGATAAACCAGCACGGAGCACGAAGAGGAAGTTGAAAAATGATAAAATTTTCTAACACTGGTGACTTTGGGCGCCCCAGGTGAAGAAAGGCGCCCATCTTTTTAGGGCATCAAATGTCAAAATTAGGGTTTGTGTCTCCAGTCAAACTTGCTCAGTTCTCTGTCAGCTCCACAACAAATTCAACGGCGCAGTCATCAAGCGATCCAATCATCCGGAATTCAAAGCTGAATAGGGAGATTCCAGACTGATGTTAGAAGGAGAAAATGTGAAATTTATCAAGAATTGACAAAGCGTTGATGAAGTGGGCGCCCCTAGTGAAGAAGGGTGCCCAGCTTTTGGGATGGGCAAATACAGCAATTAGGGTTTGTCAAAGTGCTCAGTCTCTTCATCTTTCGATCAGCTTCGACACGCCCGCCTTCGTCAGATCATCCGACTGTCCAATCTCCAACAGATTCAAATCAAAGTCGAAGGTACAAAACGAAGGTTTCAAGCTCTGAAGGAAGTCAAAGATAAAAATGGCTAAGTCTGGCAAGATTGGGTGCCCCTGGTGAAGAAGGGCACCCAAATTTTTAGGGTATCAAACAGAGGAATTGGCAGACGAAGCTCTAAAGTGATCTCTTCGCAATCAATCCAACTTTCCAACGAGATATCCAGCACATTGATCGGAGGTCGCAGTCGCCAAATATGAAGCACCGAACAGAGGGTCTAACGAGGGCTAAGAACCAAGATTCAAAAGCAAACACAAAAGGGTGGAAAATAAGCTAAGTCTGGTGAACATGGGCGCCCCCAGCCAAAATGGGCGCCCAAACTTTTGAGGACATAAAATTCATTGTTTGGCAAAATCTCTTCCAAAAGACCCCTCCTTATTCTTCGTCAGCTCCGCGATGAGCATAACCATCAGTCAATCCGACGCTCGAAGATCCATATTCGAAGAGATCATCTGTAGAAGAGTCGTCAATGAAGAAATTTGAAGATCATGAAAATGGCTAACTCTAGGTAAAATGGGCGCCCCTAGAAGGAAAAGGCTCCCATGAATTTGGAGGTCAAGATGAAGTGTTTCGCCAGAGGTCCCTCCAAAACATTTTTCTCAGAATCAATCAGGCTCCGCCGTGAAACCTTCAGCTCGCCTGTCGGATCAATCTGCAAACGGGAAATCAAGGAAAAGTTGGAGGTCAAAATGAAGAAAAGTTGAAAATGTCAAAATTTTGGCTAACACTGGGTGAAGTAGGCGCCCCTAGTGAAGAAGGGCGCCCAACTTCTCATGCCTTAGGAGATTTTTCAAAAATTTCAAAATTTTCAAAATCACAAGGAAAAAGAGGCGTCCAAGTTCAATGAAGTTGAGGTTTAGGGTTTTAAAAAATAAAAGCAAAGCAAAAAACAAAACCCTAAGTCTATTTAACACCTCTCTTTCATGTTATTTTCATTATTTTTCCAGGTAGCATCCATAGGAGAAAGTTGGAGCAGCAAGTTTGAAGAATTTTTGTGATTCAAGAATCCATAGTTGCTGGTTTTGCGTCAGATTTTTCAAATCAGCAATCATAAACCCTTGCTTTTTCAAGCTTTGTCATCCAGAAGATCGAATTTTTCAAGGAGAAGGCCAAGGCATTCCATTTTTCAGTCATCTGGGTCTTTTTGTCTCAATTTTCTGAAGAATTTTTCAAGAACTTCATCAAGTTGCAGCAAGTGCTTTTATTTTGCATGTCAGTAAAAACCTCAGTGCATTCAATTTTCAACCATCTGGGTCCTTTCAAATTAGTCTTCTGAAGAAAACCCATATCACAGCTTTTTTCAAGAAAATTTCAAATCCTAGGGTTGGCTGCTTTTTCGATCAGCCCTCAGGTTTTGCAAATCTAATCAACTGGGTCCATTTCTAATCTTATTCTGAACAAAACCCAGGTGCCAGCTTTTTTTGGGAAAATTGAAGAAATTAGGGTTTGCTGTTTTTTGGGAAAATTCAAATTTTCAAAAACGGACGATCTGGGTTGTCTTGCATCGAAATTTTGAGCAAAACCCATATCTTAGAAAATTTCTCAAAAAATTTGTCCGTTGGAGCAAGAAAATCACTATTCTAAAAATAGAAATCGCTCAAAACTTGTCAAAACCAAGGCAAGTTTACAGTCATTCTTCAAGTTTTCTGAAATGGAGTATACTCCCAATGTTTTCAAGACCGAATCAGCTCTTTATCATGATTACATCAAAACCGCTGACACAGACTTGCATCATATCAAGCCAGTGTTTGATCTACACACCTTGGAGAGAGCAGGCAACACCTCAATCAAGAACCTAGGACATTCTGGACTCCTCGCAGCGACGTCAATTCCTATATCAGTTCAGAGCCTTGAGTTTGTAATCGCTTGCATTAAGCATTACAACCCGGTTACAAGGGAGATCCAGTCAGCTGATGGAAGATTAATTTGCAGTCTAAAGCCTGATATGATCGAGAAGTGTTTTTCCATTCCCCCATGGCCTGAAAGTGTTACTCTCTCAAAGGGTGAATGTGAAAGGATGTGGAATATGCATAAAGATAAATATAGTAAGAAGATTGCACAGAGGTGGATGAAAGAAAAACACAAGACCTTGCCAAAGAACGTTGGGCGAGGAGAGTTTAAGGACGAGATTGCCATCATCATCACTTTGCTCAACAGGGTCACTGGCTCAGAAGATGCCACCAAGTTTCAACCTTGGATGTTTTACGCCATACCCACATCATGAAGAAAACCGAGTTCTATGATTGGCCTACTTTGATTAGGGACTGCCTACATCAGCAAATAACAAAATACTTCCAGTTTCATGTATTCCACATGGTGTCATACCTAGTCTACCTGGTGGCCTATCAAGGTCAATTCAGAGGGTTAAACGCCAAGGGATCGTTGAGCATACAGCACATATAACTACTATCCCCAGTTGGAGTTCACGAAGTCGTTGCACCACTACAAAAGGGTGAACGAGGCCTTTCTGATGTACACAGTGCGGGCCCTGGACAATGAGTTGCATGTCCGTATATCTTCAATTGCCAGGGCAGCGATGGCGGAGTGGGCTGATTGATTTATACAGTTTCCCACTTTCACCTATCTCAGGGTCTATGGCTATTCAGGTGCCCCACTCATGTTGCCAAGGTACCCGTCAGATGAGGTCATCTTCATAGAGTTCTTGAGGCAGGCCCACAGTGTCCACAGAGTCTTGAGGAACAGAAGGAAACCCTCCCTCCATTTTCCATTAGGGTTGGGAATTTATACATGCAGGACTGCTGCAGATGCCAAGACAATAGGAGAAGAGTTAGATAAATTCGGCCTCAAATCTTACAGCGAGAGACGATCATTTGACCCTCATGGTGTCTACGCTGGCCGATTGGAGAAGAACTATGATCATATAGCCGCACTCGAAGATTTTTGGGCTAACTGTGCAGATGAGTTCGAAGTGCGGAGGCGTAGCTACAGCAGGCTCTCTCTTCATCAAATGAAGGATTACTTAAATGAGGACATAGAAGGGCTATCAGATGATGATGAAGATGTGCTTCTCCCGATGTATACTCAGAAGCGAATTGAAGATCAGCCCCTACCACAAGTTAAATGGGCAAATAAAGAGTCACTCTCAGTTGAAGACAGAACAAGACAAGTCCTTGAGCACAACAAGGTTTTCCTAATTCTTAAGAGGAAAAACTCCATTCCAGTAGCAGAGCCACCAAGGACAATTCCCTCTTTCTTCCAGAGAGCAATCAAAAGGGAAGGGCAAAAGTCAGTCTCAAGATGGCGTCAAAGGTAGTAGATCCAATAAAAATGTAAGAAGAAGGTTAGACTTCTCAGGCATAGTCATACAAGAGCAGCCTACAGTTGATTCAGAAACTCCTGACGAGCCCATACCTCAGAATGAAGCAGAGGAGCCACCTTCAACACATGTTTCTGTACCTTTGACAGGTTCTTCACCGATTCACATTGACCTTGATATTGAAGATGATGAGGAAGTTACAGTAGCACCTCCTAAGGAAGTTAGTAAAGATACTACCGTATCTTGGCTTGAGAACTCCTTAGGAAGAGTTAGGAGAAGGCCTTCATATAAAGTGAGTGTTGATGATCTCGATAACATCTATCAGGAACCTCCTAAGAAGAAGGCAAAGAAGCAAGTTCACTTTGATAGGAATCCTAATAACGAGATAGTCATGGAGACTGCATTGCCCCCAGAAGACAAGACCAGGGATGAAGTGAATATGGATGATTTTGTCATGGTCAAGGCTAATCTCAGTAGAAATACCAGACATGCGGACCTGAGTCTCTTCAGAGTTGTATCCGAAAACCTTCAGGAAAGAGTGCTTAAAGATGGAGAAGACAAGGCAGCCCTCAAGGCTGAAAATCAGCAGCTCAGGCTTTTTATTTCTAACCTTGTCCGTGGTTCTTCACAAGCAACCCAGTTGCTGCCCCAGGTCTTGGAGACACCAGCTGATCACTCTCAGTTAAGACAGCTGGTCATATGTGGGAAAGAGACTCAGGAGTGGATCGAGAGCTTCATTGTCAAAGGAAAGGAGATTTTGGCACGGATGTTCCAATTAAGAGAAAACGCTCATGAGCTACGTCAAGGCATCCAAGGGTTTGAACAGACACTGGCTGAAGTAAAACCGAGACATGAGATCATCATTGCCGATTTAGACACAGCTTATGGTTCAGCAGTTTCAAGAGAACACAAGAGACAAATCCTTGCTTGGAGAGAGTGTCATGTTTTCAAAGTTAAAACCTATGAAAGGATATCTGAAGAATTCATCGCCTACAGACAAAGGGTGGTTGAAGCTCTTCTTTTCATCAGTGAATTCGTCATAGAGATCCCTTCTCAGTACAGTCTTGAAGACGGTTCTTACGTCGGGCTTGAGGAAGTGCAAGATCAATTTCAAAGTGTTGTTCACCATTGCAGTCCAGTTGGCAGAAGGATAGGTCATATTTCGATGATGTCAGCAAGGTTCGAGAAAGCGGCCAATGAGGTCGAAGATTTCCTGAGATCTATTGCAGATGCTGAAGACATTCTTGAAAAACGGTGCTTTGTTGTTATTGGCATAGATGCACCGAACCGGGACACAATCTCCAACCTCCTAGCGGATGTGATCGAGCTTTAAAGCAGCTTTCTTCTAGAAGCTTTCTTTCCCGCTTTCTTTCTATTCTTGGAATAAACCTTATCCATTCTTTGAGGATAGAAAGAGGATACAATGTAATAGTTGGCGTTTCCCGCTTTTTATGCTTTCTAGGGTTTTAGATGTTATCTTCTTTCTAGATTTAGTAATAAAGCTTGCTTGCTGAGCAAGCCCTAGATTGTGAAAGCAAGGAGATTTTAGGGTTCCCTACTCCTCTGCTTCTCTATAAATAAGAGCCTTTGCTCATTAGTTTCTTGGAACCGTGCTAGTGAGAACAAAACGCTGAGCCTATTGTGCCTTCTATTTGTTACTCAAGTATTGTTCAATTGTGTTGTGATAAGCAAATTGTTGAGCCTCTTTAGCCAATAAGGAGTTAGTGTGATTGTTGTTTCTAGTGTGTAAGAGCAAGATTGCAAGCCTCTTTAGTTACAATTTCTTGTTCCAGGCATGTTAGAAGGGAGTTTTGTTCCAGAGATTTGAGTAATAAAATCATGAGCCTCCTTTGCCTTGGTCCAAAATCTCATATTTCTGTTATTTATGTTCTACTTTTATGATCTTGATTTCAACTTACAGTGAATTGTGTATGTGTTTGTTGAGAAAATCTACCTTGTTCATTTCTAGTTTCTCTTGCTCTGCTATTACTTGAGAAGTTAGAAACGTCTCTAGTTTAAGTTAGTTGTAGTTGAAGTTCTCAAAATCAGAAAATCTCAGCTGCGACGTTTGTGTTTAATAAACCTTGTGCTCTAAGCTAATCAAAAAGATAGGCAACTTAGTTTTAGTTTACTTTCTTTCAACACCATCAGCAAGAGGGAGCTTCCCCTCCTAATTTGAAGAGCAGTTTATCTGTGCATAGCTGTCCGTTTCAAATACGCATTCCAGAGGTGCAAATTTAAACGCCAACATGTCACAATTTCTAAACTTTGCTAATCTTAATGGCCCAAACTTGAGTAAACCACAGGCGAGGTTGGATAGAGCTATATTAGCTCAATTGAACCCTATTGGATGGTAGGGTGCCTCCATGTGATGATGTTGATGGGTTCACACAGGCCATTGAAAAGACTTATCCACCAGAGCAAGCTCCACTACTTCGGTCACAATTTCTAAACTTTGCTAATCTTAATGGCCCAAACTTGAGTAAACCACAGGCGAGGTTGGATAGAGCTATATTAGCTCAATCGAACCCTATTGGATGGTGGACCTATGATGGGAGGGATACACCACAGTTGAAGACACTTGCCACTTGCCTTCTTGCACACGTTGCCAGTTCCTCTGCTGCAGAGAGGAATTGGTCCACGTATAGCTTTATCCACTCCCTCAAGAGGAATAGAATTACCTCTAGACGAGTAGAGAAGCTAGTGGCCATTCATAGTGCTCTTCGGCTTCAGGATCGGCAGACTCCAAAGTATCGACAGACTCCAGCTCTACGGTGGGATATTGATCCCGAGGATGCGGCCCAGGTAGATGAGGAGACAGCTAAGGGTTTGGTAGGGGTTCCATTGGCTGAGGAGGAGCATCACAGTGGCAGTGACTCAGAGGATGACTCTAATTTTGATGCGCTTATGAGAGATGATTAGGGGCAGCAGTGCTCTTTGTTTATTTTGTATTCATTATTGACATACGATAATGTATTTTGATTTTCATATCAAACTTTAAAACTATATGGCAGCAATGTAACCTTTGGGCATTTTGATATAAGTTTATAATTCATAACTTGGACGTTGTTTCATGATTCGTGTATGTTAATTTTGAATGCGTATTGAGTATTGGCACAATGTTGAACACAAATGTTACATGTTAATATTCTATAATGTGTATTATGCATGCCTTATCCATGTTATCATATGAATATTTGAAATTTCCCTATATTTTTATATAGCTGTCCCCTGCCGTCCCTAATTTTGGCCTCAAAATTCAGAAACTTAAGGACTTGTCCCGCCGTCCCCTGTCGTCCCTAATTTTGGCCTCAAAATTCAGAAACTTAAGGACTTGTCCCGCCATCCCCTGTCGTCCCCGTCCCGAAAACTTGGGGTAACCTTGGTATTCTTTCTTCTTCGCCACTTCCTTTTCCAGTCTCGCCTTGATAGTTGAGACAGAGTTATCCACTTCTTCTTCTTGGCCTTTTGTTGTTGGGCCCAGGTCTATAGTGGTAATGGCGTACTCATGGGTAGCGATTTCATCTTGTGTTTTGTCAACTGTTGGCACTGCAATCTATACAGTATGGCTGCCGGCTTCATCCCTCTGAATCGTGGAGAATTTCTTGGCAAGCTTCTTCACAGCAACTTGTTCTAACCTAGCCAAGAAATCTGCAGTGTCTTCCTCTTGGACCTCAACTGGCGCCTGTATCTTCATTCTTTCTTTTAACCAGTCAAGGATGGTAGGTTGCTCAATACTATCTTCCTCCTGAATATTTTTTGTACTTGGAATATCCACAACTCCTCTGAGAGCAGAAATCATTCCCTCTTGGAAATCATCATTTTGGACGTCCATTTCATTCTCCGAACCCAGTATTTTTGTGCCCGTAGGAGATGGGGGCTTGTTGTCATCCAACTAGATCGGCTCATTGTTATTCTCCTGAATTGGAGAAGGCATCATCATATCTGCCAAGAATTCATTCGTCGTAGCCACTAGCTGTAATGTCCCCTTCCTAGGCAGTTCAAGTGATTCAGGGGTTAGCCTATCATTCAAACCCTCGTAGGCTAATAGATGTGTTTAGAGGGTTGCTTTTGGCAGTTATCCTGCGTTTTGGGACATTAATCCATCAATTGATTTAGGTTTGGGCCTTGGCACAAACTCACAGAGTGATATTCAGGCACTTACTATTTATAGTAAGTCAGGCAGACAGTGGTTACTATTTTTAGCAAGGCACCTGGTTCAGTTGGTCATCTCAGTTTCGACCCAGTTTGACAATTTGATGAGCAAACAATGAATATTGGAGCATTTGATAATTATTAAAAGATTATTAATTTGACTTTATAATATAAAGTCACTTTAAGGAAATATTAAAGTATTAATTAATGGCGAATTATAAAGTATTCAATACTTTATAATGGAGGAGTACTATTAATATTCAATGAGTTTTAATACTTATTTATAAGGGACGCCATTTATTAATGAATTTGCCTAAGTCTCAAAAAGGGCGAATTAATGATTTATTAAATGCTTAATAAGTTGTTTTTTTGGGTCGACTTATTGAAGAGAATATATATAATTCATCAAAGACAAATCGAACTTCATTGTGAATTATTCTAATTTGTCTTATTTTCTCTCTTAGAAAATTGGAGTTTGTGAAACAAAGGGTTTCTGCAAATTCGCTTCATCATTGGATTTTGGAGAACGTTCCCTCTTCAAAATCAGACATAATGAGGCTGTGAAATACCAAATGAAGCTTGTCCATCAGGGTGACTTTATTCAGAAGTCATATTTGTGGTTACAGAGAAAGAATCAATAAGGGTTTGAGAAGAACTTATTCATCAAAGCAAAGAATCAATTCATATCTTCTTGATTCAGTATATTGCCAATTCTCTTCTCAGACGTACGGCCTCTTTGTTTGCTGCCATAGCCGTACATTTTCAGCAGGAAGGCATGTGGATCTAAAGCTTAAAATGCCTTGCCTTTTATTGCATCTTCACTTCTATTGAGGTCGCACAATTTCTTGGAGGCTTTGCGATCAGTTTGGAGCTAGAAATCTTTGTCCATTGTGCACATTGAATGCTACAATTGGTTATTATATCGCTGCAATAAAATACCAAGTTTCTTACTCATTTAATAAGTTGCCTTTTTCATGCATCCTTGCCTTTTTACTCATACATCATAGATTTATTATTGTAATCAATTTACAAGATAAATAGGGTCTTCTGGCATCAATTTAAGAGTTAATTTACTTCAAAATTGCAATTTTGAATTTATCATAAATTTTAGAAGCATTTTATGCAAAATCGCACCATTTCATCTTATTGCAAAAAACCACAAAAAAAAAATCAAAAACAACAAAAACAAACAAAAAGTTGCATTCGCCATTAGTAGTCAGGGTTGACAGACACCAGGTCTCCTACACTAGCTCATCAATGTTTCTAGATGCAGCGGAATGAGATGGCTCCACCCTCTGTCTCTTTTGGATAGGCTCTATGTTTGCAATCACTTCTTTCCTCTTCTCAACAATCTCAACCAAATCATCATTGTGGTATGCACCTGCATTTGAGGAGTATGATTCTGTCTCACTCAGCAAATCATAAGTGAGCGTCATTCTTTTTAGCCTTAACTCCTAGACTTGTTGGTCGACCCACCACTGAGAATACTTAACAACCGGCCTCATTAGCGTAGTCAAATCTGAAAGCTCGGGTTCTGACCACTTCACTGTAGGAAGAGGCCAGCTCTCATCAAAGCACGGTTGGACATGTTCATCTTCTTCTACCTGATCTGGCACTCGGTAAAGTTCAGTTGCCCTCATCAAATCCACCGGTAGTCTAGACCATAACTTCTTCCTAACTTCATACTCGTCGGCAACATTTGCCCAAAAACCTCCAGGTCTACTCGGTGCTTATATCTTTTTCCATCCACGGTTCGAATGTGATTATGAGGGTCAAAGTTGTCCCTAGACCGATGAGTCGTGAATGGATACCATTGAATTTCCAACCTGGCACTTTCAGTTGCTTGTGTCAATGGACAGGACTCTACCATGTTCCCAATGAAGAACAGGAAAGTGATAGCCACCTTCTGCTTTGGCCTCTGGATGTTATGATAAGTCTCCAGTTGTCTCAGGACTTCTAGCAAAATCATCCTATTTGTAGGATAGATTGGAAGCCTATAAGGATTTCCAGTGAATCCTTGGGTCCTTATGTACATGAACCTTGGAAACTGGATAAACCATGATCTATATCTACTAATTAAGCTCTTGGCTTCATGACTCAGCCTTTGGTGAGTTCCTCCTTGGAGTATTTTGGTAATATACATGAGGAAAGCATCGTGCACCTACCTGAAGTGCGATTTCTCTTTGAGTTGTAGCTGTGGGTAATAGTCATATGACTTGAATTCGTTCTCACCATTGCCAACTCTGCCTTTGCATATAAGTCCTGAGTATCTGTATGTTCTAGCCAACAAATAGATGATGTATGAGCCCATGTGGAATGACTTTGTCTTCTCCAAATTGATCAGCTGCTAGTGGAGATTATCACTGATCATCCAGGACCGACTGAACATCCTGACGCCAGAGGTGATTTCATCAATAAAATAATACATCCACGACTCAAAAAGCGCGCCTTGTGGATTGTCGGCTATTCTATTCAACATCAGAATAATATCCCCATAGTCCTCTTGAAGTCTATCCGACGCAACTTCTTGGGCATCTTCTTGTCAGATGGTTTAGGTTTCTCCAGCCATGATTTATTAATATTTGTGGCACACAATTCAGATTGGCCATCATACAACTTTTGGACGTCCTCCTTAGTCTTATATACAGTCCGATGATGTGTCGGGATGCCAAATACCTCCCGAATTGCCACTTCGCTGAGGTGAGCCAATATCCTCCCGTCCAGTGCAACAATTTGCCTCTCCTGCACATCATAATAAATAGCGCACTCTACCATCAGTTCGACACACTCTATTGCCAGCGGGAATCCGGCAGCTTGGAAGATGCCATTCCTCACCATCCGTTGAGCAATTGGTGTCGGCAATCCATTGTGTCCGTATATCCTCTTCTTGAACTCCGTGAAGTCCACATGCCCAAGATCAGTGTCTACAATATTTTTCCATATAGAATTGATTTTTGACTCTCACTGCAAACCTTTACTAGCAAACTTCATCGGCACCTTCTTTGATGATTCTCCCAGTGTGGTCATTAACCTGCAGTAAAAAAAAAAAGAATTAACATTAATACGGAGACTTTTAAATATAATTTATTTTCGTGCCTTTATTCAAAGATTTTACTTTCAGCTTATTAAACAGATAGAATTTCTGCGAAAAAGCAAGCTGAAAGTAGGCAAACTTGATTCAAATTTTGCCAGAACTCAACCAGAATGAATAAGATGGAAAAAGAATTGAGAAACTTAGCCCACAAAACTTCAAACCTCAGGAATAATCCTCTAGCTACGAATTAAATCCAACTTGAAAGAATTTAACCAAAAATCCAATGACAAAGTGCGCCAACTTGTTGAGAAGTTCGACTTTCAGCCAAGAATTATTTTACTTCTCCAAAAATTACTTCCTCCAACATGAAAATTTACTCTTCCCACTGAGAAAATCGACCTTGTCTCAATTTTCTTGCAATCTTTGAGAGAGACTAATTTCTCTTCAATCGAATGTGTGAAAAATGAGTTGTTGAAACTCATTATAAGGCTGAACAGTTCGATTTGTTTTAGTAATTTCATCTTTTTCCTCTCGATTTCGATTTGTTTTCTTCTCTTCATCAAGGAAAGTTTCTATTATTTTCGAAAAGATCTTCATGGCAAGCTTATCCAAGCACCACCTTCAGCAAAAATCTTTTTGATTTTCTCTAAGTTCAAAAATTCGATTTTTTGCTAAGTGTTTTTCAATATTAAATGTCCAATATATTAAATTCAATTTTTCCAAATTCCAAATCATGGCGAGATTTTATTTATTTTTTCTTTTCCTGGCGTAATGAATTTTCTTCCAAGTCATCTGTGGCGAATTTCGTTTTGTCTGAGGCATTTTTTTTCTAAGTGTTGGAATAAATTATCCAAAGTATTAAACTTTAACTTTTTCTTTTTTTCCAGCCCATTCAATTTTGGCCACTTTAATTTATCCATGGCTAATTATTTATTCTCCAAGTTATTTCACTTTATCGTCTAACCGAGTTGGATTTTCTAGTCATCTCGCCAACAAATTTTATTTCTCTCACACCAAATTTTTATTTTTCCTATGCCATGGCAAACTTCAAATTGTGCTAGGCATATTTTCTCATGCCAAAATCGGATTTTTCTTCTTGCTTGGACGATTTTTCTCTTGCCTAAGTTGACTTTATTCTCATGGTGGACTTTTGTCAGAACCCTGGTGGTTCTCTGATTCAAACCCTAATTGACTTTTGAAGGTTTTTGCAAGTTTTCGATTTTTGTGTTTTTGAAGTTTTCCACAGACAAAATGAAAATTGCGATTTCTCTAGAAATTGATAAAAAATTCATAAAAATTCATACAAGCTTAAAATGCATAGAATTTGTTCAGAATGGATAGGCGTTCCTTTATTTCATCTTTTCCAGAACATACAATATAGAAATCTGAACATGTAAAGCAATACTGAAGACTTTATTTAAAAAAAAACTGGGTATCTTAGTAATGGCGGCTGCTGTAGCTGATAATGGTACGGCCAGAAATTGATGAAGGATCTTCTAGCTCGAATCCCAATGCAAAGTGTCCAGTAAACCAAGCGCCTCAATGTAGAATCACCAGAAACAGATGAATAATGGCGTTTCCTCAGAAGATGTGAGAGTACGGCCTGAAAAGTACAGAAGTACGGCCTGCTGCAGCAATAAAGAAAAGTACGGCCTCCTTGGGATTTGTGCCAGAACACTGAAAACTAATCTCTGCTCAAGTCGCCTATGTCTGCTGATGATTTCCTCTGAAAAACCTCTGCCAAAATGGATGAATAAGCACAATCTGTGATCTCTGTGTGAAATCACCAAGTGCAAGCTTCAGCTGGTATTTCACAGCCTCAGTCTGCCTGATCTCTGAAGAGTTTTCGTTCTCCAGAAACGATCGTCTGCCAGAAACCCTAGGGTTTGCAAACTCCAAAGCTCAGATGCAAGAAGACAAAATTGAATAATAAACATGATAGTTCGATTTTGCCTAGAGAAGAAACATATATCTTCTTTGAAAAGTTCGACCTAAATCTCCTTTGAAATAATCATTTAAATAAATGATTTAATTTTCACCTTTTGACTTAGGAGAAATGATTAATTATTGGCGTCCACTTTTAATGAGTATTAAATACTCATTAAGTCACATTTTAATAATTTATTATAAAGTATAATGAATACTTTATAATTTTAAGCCAAATAATTAAATATTTAAATATTTCAATAAAGTGACTTTATTATAAAGTCAAATTATTAAATATTTAATAACTCATTAAATACTCCTTATTTCTCCGTCAAATCAATCAACTGCTGAACTGGGTCGAATCTGAGCTGAATAATTGCACCAGGTGCCCTGCCCGAAATAGCAGCTTCCGCCTGACCTAACTTTCTAAAAATAGAAAGTTCTCTGAAAAAGCTCTCTGGAAGATTCTGCGAAGGCCCAACCTGACACACTGCAAACTGGAGCTATCAAACACTGAGCAACTGCCAAAAATGATCCTCTGAACACTCCTGTCAGCCTACGAGGATCGAATGATAGGCTAACCTCGTCACCAGCTGTGCTGACTAGGATGGGGACATGACAGTCCGCCCTCCCTGAAATTGCTTGTCCTCAAGCAATCTCAATTCTGGATGTTGTAAAACCTCCTCTGACTCCCATGTAGCATCCTCAACTGGCAAATCTCTCCACTTGACCAGATATTCCCTGATCACACGCCTCCGAAGGTGTCTCTCTCTCATATCAAGGATGGCCTCAGGTACTAGTATCAGTTTCCCTTCATCATCAAGGGGTGGCAAAACTGGAGAGGGTATAACATGCTGACCCAATGCCTTTTTCAGGCGAGAAACGTGAAATACATTATGGACCTTGCTATCAGCTGGCAAGTCCAACTCATAAGCAACCTCGCCCACTGGTCTGACAACACGAAATGGACCATAGTAGCGAGGTTTTAGTTTCTCTGCCCCACTCTTCCGCCAGTAGTGACCCATCGATGCCGCAACATGAGGTACACCATATCACCCAATTTCAAAACTATTACCAACCCTTCTTCCCGATCAAGATAATGCAGGCGCGATTCTCAGTGGCTCATTAATATTGTCTCTGAGAGACCTCAAATGTCCTGCTGACTCTGCATCATATCCCCTGCACTCGGCACTCTGCTATCACTCAATATCAAATCCAAAAGGTTGGGCGCTTCATACCCATACAAAGCCATGAAGGGTGTCAATCAGATTGTGGGCCATGGTGAGTCGAAAGGCCAATACCGCACAAGTAAATCTATCTCACCTAAGCTCTCTCGCCATTGTAGCTACAGGCAATTATGCGCAACAACTTCCACCGCACTTATTGACAATCTCTGGCTCTGGCCCATCGGTTCGGATGGTAGCCGTAATTTTAAGTCAACTCGGGTCCCATAAAGCTCGAATAACTCCCCGCCAAAGTTGCCATATGTGAACCGTCTCTATCGATTATCATCTTCGAGGCAAATCTAAGTAACCGGAAATTTCTCAAAGAATAACTCGTAGCCTCATAAGGTGGAAAGTAGTCAGAATCGAAAATGGCGATGAAGTCAAATCATCACCACCATGCATAGGATGCACCTTACCTCGGCCGCAACCTGATAAAGTCCATAGATAAACACTCCCACTTCCTGTCAGGTATCGGAAGTGGCTGAAGTAATCCAGCAGGATAAGTGTGCTCCTGCTTGTTCTGTTGGCACACAGAACACTCACGGACATACTGCAATACATCAGTTTTCAGCCCTTTCCAAGTAAATCGTTCCCGAACCATTTTGTAAGTCTTGTAGTATCCAGGATGGCCCGCCATAGGAAGGTCGTGAAAGGCTCTCAAAATTGTAGTCCGTACCTCAGAGTCAGGAACCAAAAGAATCCGCCCCTTGTAAATGATCAAGTCATCTACAACAGTATATCTGTCGTCCTGCTCTGTCCTGTCAATGATGCTAGAAGCCCATGGGTTCTTACTTCTTAGCATACTCAGCAATAATCCGATGCCTCCAATCCTCTGTGATCTGTGCTAAGGCATTCAACTGGGGTCTGCGAGACAAGGCGTCAGCCTACTACATTTCATTTCCTTAATGAAAGTACATTAAGTCATGGCGACCGCAACCATCGGATCGCCTTTTTGTTGCCTTCATTCAAGTCTCTGCTGTCCAAGGAAATGTTTTAGGCTGTTATGATCTGTACGAACACTGAATTTGCTGCCTACCAAGTACTGCCTAAACTTAGCCAATGCATACATAATGGCTAACATCTCCTTGTCGTAAATGCTATAAAATCTCTCAGGACCCCTGAGTTTCCTGCTCTCAAATGCAATCGGATGACGCTCCTGCATCAAAACGGCACCAATGCCCTCTCCTGAAGCATCACAGAATAAATCAAATGACTTCGAAAAGTCAGGCAAAGCTAACACCGGGCATGAAGTCATGATCACCTTGAACCTATCAAAGCACTCCTGCGCCTGTGGTGACCAAAGAAAAGCCCCCTTCTTCGTCAAGTCAGTAAGGGGTGCGGCGTGACGTGAGAACCCGCTAACAAATCTCCTGTAGAATGCACACAACCCAATGAAGCCTCTGAGCTGCGTAAGGTTCTCAGGTACCGGCCAGTCAACAATAGCTCGGACCTTTTCAAGGTCCATACTCACTCCCTTGGCACTGATGATGTGCCCCAGATATAACAACTCCTCCATGCCAAGCTCGCACTTGGATTCCTTAGCATAGAAAGACTCGTCTGCTAAGATACCCAAGACTGTATCCAAATGAGCCAGATGCTCATCCCATGACCTGCTATAAACCAAAATGTCGTCAAAGAAGACTAACACAAATCTCCTCAACTGAGCACTGAAAACCCTGTTCATAGTCGCCTGAAAGGTGGCAAGTGCATTGGTTAGCCCGAAGGGCATAACCAAGAACTCGAAGTGACCACAATGACACCGGAAAGCGGTTTTCTCAATATCCTGCTCCCTCATCTGAATCTGATGGTACCCTGATCTCAAATCAATCTTCGTAAAGAAGACTGCTCCGTGCAACTCATCTATCAGCTCGTCAATACGTGGGATAGGATACCTGTTCTTGATTGTTCTTTTATTGAGCTGCCTGTAATCGATGCACATCCGAAGTGATCCGTCCTTCTTCTTCACAAATACAACCGATGAAGCAAAAGGAGACTTGCTAGGTCTGATATGGCCCATAGCTAACAACTCATTAATGGTCTTCTCTATCTCATCTTTGAGTCGTTTCGGATGTCGGTAGGGAGTGATCATAACGGGCTTAACGCCCTCCTCCAACTCAATAATGTGCTCCGTACCTCTGTCTGGAGGTCTACCAGGTGGAATGTCACTAAACACTTGGGAGTGTTTAGTCCTCAAAATCTGTATGTCAGGGTGGTACTCACCCTTCTGCGGCTCCTGCTGGGCTGGCATCAACATGCACTCAGCCGCCCAGTCAACCATATCATGATGAATGAGCCTCTCCATCCGCCTGAATGAAACCATCCTAAGATTACTGTCCCGTATTGCCTTGATGACATGTGGTCTTCCGTCAACCTTGAATTTCATCTCCATATCCCGTAGGTTGAGCGTGAACTCACCCAAATCATGTAACCATGCCATCCCTAATACCACATCTGTATCACCCATATTAACAACATAGAATTCAGTCTTGAATTCATAGTTGTTCAGTCTCATCGGAAGATCAGTAATCTTTCTGTCGCACCTGAGAGTATATCCGTCAGCCACCTTGACTCGAATACCCTCGAAAGCCTCTGTCTGGATACCACGTCTCTCCACTAAACGTGCATCAATAAAATTATGTGTAGCACCCGTGTCCAACAATGTAATCACCTTCTGACCTGCTAAGAGCCCACGGAGTCGAAATGAACCATCTCTCTGAAGACTAGTCAGATGGGCTTCCTGTAGCTTCCTTCCACCTTCATGCTCACCCTCATTTTCGGACTTCTCATCATCTGAAGGCTCGGAATCAGCTTGCTGGTCTGACAGATCAGATTGCTCTTCGCCCTCATAAAACCACTCCATTTGGTTATTTTTGACTTTCGGACGAAGTGGGCATATGTGTTTTTCATCATAGGGTGCCTTGCACCAAAAACACAACTTTTTCTTGCGTAAATCATTCAACGTTTCCCTGTCAAACGGTGGTGCATTCTGTCTCTTCGGATCCTGTTGATCCTTCCTCCTGTCAAAGGGTCTATTTCTGTCATTGTTTCTATCGAAAGGCCTGTTGGGTCTCGTGTATGGAGTGGACCCTGAATTGAACTTGCTGCGAGGTGCTGCAAGTTCCATGCTTCGTGCCTTCCGCATGGCCTCTTGAAGTGTGGGAGGGTCAAAAGCCTTGACCCAACCTCTCATGGGTTCTGTCAAACCCTCAACAAATAATATAATGAGTCTCCGCTCTGAAATGCCAGTCACCATAACTGCAACTCTCTGAAACTCACCTATGTATGCATCCAAACTGCCTGTCTGTCTGAGCTGAGCCAACTCTCTGAAATACAGTTCTGGATCCTTCTTATCGAATCTCTCTATCAGTCTGCTGGTGAACTCCTGATAGGTATTGACCGCATGATGGCCTAACGTATACATGCCATGGTGCCACCAATCGTGTGCTACTCCGTCAAGGTGTAAAGTGGCAAATTTAATTGCCTCATCCTCCTGCATAGGCCTAAGTGACAAGTAATTGTCCAATTTCTGGACCCAAGACCTAGCTGATGTCTTCTCTGACCCATCAAAATATGGCAGCGTAATCTTGCTCACCTCATACTGCAAATCTCTATTCACCTGTGGCTGCTGCTGCCGATGCCGTGGGGGTCTACCACAAATCTACTCTCCTCTCGGGTTTATATAGACACTATAACCCATGAAATGTTAGTGTCCGCCGATCTCTCAGGCGCCAGTGACATGTACTCACGATGAAATCAAGTCCGCGACCGACATGCCACTGGGGCTGAAACCTGGCGTCGCACTGATGCCTCACCGGAGTCCGAGGTAAGAGTCTCTAGGTAAGAAAGTAGGCTGGCCTGGCATACGCTCCTGGTAGATCGGTGACGGCTGTCTAGGTACGGATGCCAATGGCTGATCCACTGGTGCAGTCCCGCTCGTCTGTCCAATCTGAATGTAGTGTGGCTGTGTGGGCGTACACTGTCTAATGGTACCCATCAGCTGAGACATCATATCCATCATATTGTCGTGTCTCCGTCTAAACTCCTCATCGATGATATCACCCTCTGCATGTGCCTTCCCTGGATCTCTACGTGCCTCTGTAGGAATCTCACGATCTGCCATTAGGGTTGCAACACTGTTTTCACTACTGTTAGAACTAGATCTGTGAATCCCAAGTACCCCGGACACTGTCTGACCCTCAGGGATAGGTGGACCTGTCCAGTCCTCGTCTTTGCCTGTTCCTACGCCTCTCATATACTGAATAGGATCTCGGCTCATGAAAAGGCAAGCAAAAAGCACTCTGAATACTAAAAAGCACTGAAAAAGCACTGAAAAAGCACAGGATGGCAGGAGATCTGTGCTCTGATACCACTGTCAGAACCCTGGTGGTTCTCTGATTCAAACCCTAATTGACTTTTGAAGGTTTTTGCAAGTTTTCGATTTTTGTGTTTTTGAAGTTTTCCACAGACAAAATGAAAATTGCGATTTCTCTAGAAATTGATAAAAAATTCATAAAAATTCATACAAGCTTAAAATGCATAGAATTTGTTCAGAATGGATAGGCGTTCCTTTATTTCATCTTTTCCAGAACATACAATATAGAAATCTGAACATGTAAAGCAATACTGAAGACTTTATTTAAAAAAAAACTGGGTATCTTAGTAATGGCGGCTGCTGTAGCTGATAATGGTACGGCCAGAAATTGATGAAGGATCTTCCAGCTCGAATCCCAATGCAAAGTGTCCAGTAAACCAAGCGCCTCAATGTAGAATCACCAGAAACAGATGAATAATGGCGTTTCCTCAGAAGATGTGAGAGTACGGCCTGAAAAGTACAGAAGTACGGCCTGCTGCAGCAATAAAGAAAAGTACGGCCTCCTTGGGATTTGTGCCAGAACACTGAAAACTAATCTCTGCTCAAGTCGCCTATGTCTGCTGATGATTTCCTCTGAAAAACCTCTGCCAAAATGGATGAATAAGCACAATCTGTGATCTCTGTGTGAAATCACCAAGTGCAAGCTTCAGCTGGTATTTCACAGCCTCAGTCTGCCTGATCTCTGAAGAGTTTTCGTTCTCCAGAAACGATCGTCTGCCAGAAACCCTAGGGTTTGCAAACTCCAAAGCTCAGATGCAAGAAGACAAAATTGAATAATAAACATGATAGTTCGATTTTGCCTTGAGAAGAAACATATATCTTCTTTGAAAAGTTCGACCTAAATCTCCTTTGAAATAATCATTTAAATAAATGATTTAATTTTCACCTTTTGACTTAGGAGAAATGATTAATTATTGGCGTCCACTTTTAATGAGTATTAAATACTCATTAAGTCACATTTTAATAATTTATTATAAAGTATAATGAATACTTTATAATTTTAAGCCAAATAATTAAATATTTAAATATTTCAATAAAGTGACTTTATTATAAAGTCAAATTATTAAATATTTAATAACTCATTAAATACTCCTTATTTCTCCGTCAAATCAATCAACTGCTGAACTGGGTCGAATCTGAGCTGAATAATTGCACCAGGTGCCCTGCCCGAAATAGCAGCTTCCGCCTGACCTAACTTTCTAAAAATAGAAAGTTCTCTGAAAAAGCTCTCTGGAAGATTCTGCGAAGGCCCAACCTGACACACTGCAAACTGGAGCTATCAAACACTGAGCAACTGCCAAAAATGATCCTCTGAACACTCCTGTCAGCCTACGAGGATCGAATGATAGGCTAACCTCGTCACCAGTTGTGCGGACTAGGATGGGGACATGACAACTTTGTAAACATTTTTCCAAGTGATCAATGCAGTGGGCGGACTTTGAGTTAAGCTTTCCATTTCCTTATCTTGCCATGGCGGGCTTTATATCTTGCTTTCCACTTGTATTTACTTAGCCACATTTTTAATTTTCTTCCTTCTTGCAAGCTAGGCGGACTTTACCCACTTCTTTCCATGACATGGGGCGGACTTTACATGTGCTTGGACACTTTCCTTCCTAGCCAAGGGCGGACTTGGCTTATGCTTGGATGTCCCTCATTTCTCTCCTCTTGGGCGGACTTTCTTCTAGCCAAGACATGCCATGGCGGACTTACTAGCCAAGACATGGCATGGTGGACTTTCTAAACTTTATGCCATTTCCTTTGCTTGTGAGGGGCGAACTTCACACTGGCTTTGCCATAGCAAGGGCGGACTTGCCTCATGCCTTGCCATGTGAAGGGCAGACTTTCCAGCTTCCTAGCCATCCATTCTAAGTGCAAGGGCGGACTTGCCATGATGTCTTTCCATTTCCTTAGCCATTTTCTTCTTTCTCCAAGCGAACTTGCCACTGATGGGTGAATTTCCCAAACTTAGGCGAATTTTTTTTTTATGAATTGCATGCCTTTTTCTCTTGATTTTTTTATTGATTTTCTCATTCTGGAGGTCTGAATTTCATGATTTTTCAATTGATTTTTCATTGCTTTTCCATGCTTTTCTTGATTTTTCAATTTTTTGGCTTGATTTTTTGCTTGATTTTCACATCTGGTGGCCTGATTTTGATTCTAAAAATGGAAATATTGTCTCCTTGACCAAGGTTAACTTTCTAAAAATAGAAAAAGAAAAATCCATAAAAAATAGGGATCCCAGATTGGTCCAAAAATGCCAAAAAGCAAAAAAGCAAAAAAGCAAAAATCCCTAAAAAAATAGGAAGTGTCAGAATTGACTCAAAGCACAGGCGATCCTCGTCTTCTAGACCTTCTGAGCACTTCTGTAACATTTAGGCACTGATTCGGGCTTGGATTCTCCAGTTGGCTCGAGTGTTTACTCAAAAATCTAACTTGAAACTCTCAAAAAAATGACTTTATGAAACCATTGCGAAAGGAAAAACCCTAAAAAGAAGCAAACTACTGGGGGTCCCCATTTGCAATGGGGCAATGTGTGAAAAGGTCACAACAGGTACCAAGTTGCATTTTCAGAAGGTAAAGTTCTTGCATGGCCAAAGAACTCAAGTATCAAGACTGTTCAGGTGATTGGAGTTCGACATGAGTGCCTCTACAGACTTTGCACTCGTCCACTTCAAACTTTGTTGCATGATTCATCAAGTTTGTGTGAACTTTCACATAGAAGATTGGCTCACCTTCACTTTCGAGCACTACCAACCATGGAGAAGATGGTCACGAGCCTTCCAAAACTCAACCAAAAGCATGAAGGTACCTACAGAGGTTGTGCATTGGGTAAGAATACTAAAGGTCCATTTCATATTAGTGAGAGTAGATCTAAATGTATTCTAGACCTTATTCATTCTGATTTATGTGGTTCAATGTCTGTTGCCTCTTTGAGTGGTTTCTCGTATTACATTCTTTTTATTGATGACTACTCTAGAAAGACTTGGATTTATTTCTTGAAATCTAAAGAATCTAAGGAAGTACTTGAGCGGTTCAAAGAATTTAAAGCTTAGGTAGAGAACTTGTCCGGGAAGAGGATCAAAGTTCTGAAATCCGATAACAGAGGAGAGTACATTTCCGGTAGCTTCCGTAACTTTTGCATTGAAGCAAGGATTAAGAGGGAGTTTTGTGTCCCTTACAATACTCAACAAAACGGTGTTGCAGAAAGGAAGAACAGATCCATTGTAGAAGCAGCTAAAGCCATGATCCATGATCAAGATCTACAAATCTTCCTTTGGGCTAAAGCATCTAGGACAGTTGTGTATGTTCAGAATCGTAGCCCTCATCGTATTTTGTAGAACATTACTCCTGAAGAAGCTTTCACAGGTGTGAAGCCTGAAGTCAGTCATTTGAGAATCTCCGGTTGTCCTGTGTATGTTCATGTGCCTAAAGATAAAAGGACAAAGTTGGAACCTTATGGCAAGAAGGGAATATTTGTAGGTTATAGTGAGACATCAAAAGCTTACAGAATCTACATTCCAGGTTAGAAGTTGATTGAGATCAGTAGGGATGTTACATTTGAAGAGGATGTTGCATTCAGGAGATCCAAGGGCACTCACATGGAGATAGATAATGAAGATCAAGAGCCTCAGGATATGGAAGTTGACCATACTCCTGAGAGGGAGGCTCCTGAACCCAAAGAAGATGATGATCTAGTTGAGCCTTTGGAACCTACGAATGGGCCTACAGATATTGTGATTGGAAGAAAAATACCTCTTTGGGCCAGGTAAACTATGCAGGAGGCAGAAAGGTTTGTAGCCCCAAGAGGAACATTCAATGAAAGTAAGAGACCTCATAAGTTTTCTAGCTATGTTGCATTGATGAGTCAAATCATTGAGTCAGAACCTTCCAGTGTTGAGGAAACTACCAGTCAGCAAGTTTGGAGAGATGCCATTGCTGAAGAGTATCAATCCATTCTCAAGAATGATGTATGGGACATCGTACCTAGACCTGAAGGGAAATCTATTGTTTCTTCTAAGTGGCTCTTCAAGATCAAGCATGCGGCTAATGGGAGCATTGAGAAGTACAAGGCTAGGTTCGTGGCTACAGGATTCTCTCAAAAAGAGGGAGTTAACTATGAGGAAACCTTTGCTCCAGTTGCTCGTTATACATCCGTCAGGACGACTATTGCAGCATCTAAAGGATGGAAGATACACCAGATGGACATGAAGACAGCATTTCTGAATGGTGTGATCAAGGAAGAGGTATATATTGAGCAACCTGTTGGCTTTGAGGTTCACAGGAAGAGTCTCATGTTTGCAGGCTGAAGAAGGCTTTGTACGGCCTTAAGCAGGCTCCTCGTGCTCGGTACGAAAGAATTGATCGTTACCTGTCAAGCTTGGGCTTCTCCAAGAATGATGCCGATTCAAACCTTTACTTCAAGGTAATTGATGGCGAAGCATTAATCTTGGTTCTCTATGTTGATGATTTAATTCTTACTGGAAAAGATCACCTCATTATTAAATGCAAGAAGTTAGCTTCTAAATATGAAATGAAGGATCTTGGTCTCATGCACTACTTCCTTGGTTTAGAAGTATGGCAAAAGCTTGATGAGATCATTCTAAGTCAAGGGAGGTATACCATTGATATTCTGAAGAGATTTGGTATGATGGATTGCAAATCCATGTCTATGCCTATGGAGACCAACTTGCATAAGTTGAAAGAGGTTGCAGCTAGTTCAGATCTGGTGGATTCCACGATGTACAGGCAGTTGATTGGATCATTGATGTATCTAGTCAATACTAGACCGGATATTTGCTATGCAGTGAGTGCACTTAGTTAGTTCATGTGTGAACCAAGGCAAATACATCTAGTTGCAGCAAAGCATATCCTGAGATACTTGCGTGGCACAGTTGGATATGGCTTGAGATATTCTTCAAGTTTGGACTTGAAGCTGCATGGATATACTAATTCTGATTGGGCAGGGTGTGTTACTGATCGGAAGAGCACCTCTGGATGTTGCTTCAATTTGGGGTTTGCGATGATATCCTAGTGTAGCAAGAAGCAGTCTTCAGTGGCACTGAGTACAACAGAGGCCGAGTATATTGCAGTTTGTCTGGAAGCCCAAGAAGCAGTGTGGCTTCGGAAGCTCCTTGCAGGATTGTTTGGACAATCGATGGAGCCGACTGTCATTCATTGCAATAATCAAAGTTGTGTGAAGCTTTTTGTCAATCCTATGTTTCATGATAGAACTAAACTTGTTGAGATCAAATACCACTATATTAGAGATATGGTATTGAGGAAAGCGATCCAGTTGAAGTATATCAGCACTGATGAGCAGACAGCAAACATTCTCACCAAGCCTGTCTCCAAGATAAAGTTTGTATACTTTCGAGACAAGCTTGGTATGGTGGAAAATGAAGCCCTAGCTGAGAAGGAGTCTCAGTATCAGTGATCTTTAATGCATTTCTCTTTGAGAGAGATTTGAGGTGCAAGCCCTTGTTAATGCATTTCTCTTTGAGAGAGATTTGAGGTGAAAGCCCTTGGTTCCACCCTCTAGGAGTAGCCATGGTGGATGTCATGTGTGTGACTCCATGACAACATCACGTGAGAGAGTCTGCCATGATTTTTCTTGTACTTGTGTTTTCACCCTCTAGGAGTAGCCATGATGAATGTCACGATGAGGTGACGACATCACGTTGAGTGATGAACACTTGTACACACTTACCATACATGGGAGTAGCAATGATGGTTGATATCACGATGAGGTGATATTTCTTCTTTCCACACATGGGAGTAGCCATTGTGGTTGACATCACGATGAGGTGATATGTCTTGCACAGCTGGAAATATTCCTCCCTAGCTGAGAGGGAGTGTTGATGTTATTAGTAGCCGCATGCCTCTTACTTCCAACCCACGAATTTAAATCAAGCAATAAATAAAATATAGCCATCGACTATTTCATTTATTGGAGAGGACTTAAGTGAAGAGGCGCTTCACTTGGATAGAGAAATAATATTTATTTATTAATAACAATTATTATTTGTTGAGGCCAACTCTCCTTGATAATCGTGCCATTCCATTTGGGTCATGTTCTTTGGTGGCCGACTTTGTATTGTGAAGAGGTGTGTCTCTTCCCACGAATTGTATTTATAAGAGATCCATCCATTGTTCATTATAGTTCGATATCCTTAGTGCGAGTTGAAGGAGTAAGAAGATATTAAGTGCAGATTGATACATCCATTGAAGGCTGAGTTACTTAATTACTGTGTTAGCATCTGTTTGTGGTGCTTATTCTTGGCCTTCATATCGGCCACTTTGTAAAGGAGACCTTCATTATTAATCAATATATAAGTGATAAATTGTTGTTGGGTTTTTCTCCCTCAAAAGGAGGGTTTTCCCAAGGTATCTGTTGTGTTATTGTGTCTAATTTTTGAATTAAATTCTGCATATCTAATCTGATCATAAAACCTAACACTAGGAACTTGTCACAATTGAGAGGGTTTGTGGGCTTATGCAACTGCTATAGGAAGTTTGTGAAAGGATTTTCACAACTTGCAGCTCCATTGACCAACTTGACAAAGAAGGGGGCATTCTCTTGGAGTCCTACAATGCAGCAAGCTTTTAATAAGCTTAAGGAGGTAATGAGCTCATGTCCTATTTTAGCTATTCCGGATTTCTCACTCCCTTTTCTACTTGAGTGTGATGCTTCAGGAGAGGGTATTGGAGTAGTTTTGATGAAAAATAGACATCCTATATAGCATATGAGAGTAGGAAGCTCAAGGATTCAAAAAAGGCCTTCGCTATTTACGACAAGGAGATGCTAGCTTTCATGCATTGCCTTGCCAAATTCAGACAATACTTGGTTTGTGGGAAATTTGTGGTGAAGGCGAATCATAACAGCCTCAAGTTCTTCCTCAATCAGCGTGATTTGAACAATAGACAGCAAAACTGAGTAAACAAACTCCAAGCCTATGATTTTGATATTGAGTATGTGAAGGGAAAGAACAATGTAGTGGCTGATGCACTCTTTAGGAAGCCTTATTTCTGCTCTATGTCTGATATATCTGTTGATTGGAAGGCTGCCATAATAACTAAATATGCCAAGGATTCCATTGCTACTAATATTTTACATGGGAAGTTGCTTGATGATAGATACAAGATCGTTGAAGATCTCATCCTCTACAAAGACCGTGTGTATTGTTGTACCCCAAAATTAAAATTTTTGTTACACTTAGACATTTTGAAGAAATGAGTAATAGTCTTGTCAAATCAGTCAAAAAAGGTCAAAATTTGGGTGTGCATGTCTTGCATGGAGGGTTAAAACACAAAATTTTCAATTTCTGACGATCTGGGTCTGCTAAGAGCAGCTTAACCTACAAAACCCAGATCTCAGTTTTTCATCCCTAAATTTTAGGAAAACCGCTATTTTTAGAAATTTTCTCGAAATAGTAAAGTTTTCTGGGTTTTTCTGGGTTTCTTTCGAAACGGATACTGGCAAAATTTTCTAAAAATAGAAAGTTATCCGACAGTGGTCCGAATCCCATTTTGATTGGCTCAAAATGCGTCCGTGACGTCAAAGCTTTTAATCTTAAAATAATCAGTTTTGCCCTACTGGGTCTATTCAGCTTTTTCAGAAGCATATCTGGAGTTCCGAGGTCATCACTGGAGGTCATCCGACTGCCAGGCGTTAATTTTAGCATTCAAAACTTCCAGCAGAAAGTGAAACGATGAACATGCACGAGGATCGAGGAAGAAAAGTGAAAAGTCATGAAAATTTTCTAAGTCTGCTAAGTTTGGGCGCCCCAGTTGAAGAAAGGCGCCCACCTTTTTAGGGCATCAGATGAAGAAATTAGGGTTACGGTCTCCAATGGAAGTTGCTCAGTGTTCAGTCAGCTTCGCGATGGATATCCCCGTCAGAGCATCTGATGATCCAGTCTCCGGCAAATTCAAGTCAAAGTAGAAGGTATGAAGTGAAAATCTGAAAATTGAAGTTGAATAAATTATGAATTTTTCTAAGTCTGGAGAAACTGGGCGCCCTAAGAAGAGAAAGGCGCCCAACTTTTCAAGGGTGCAAACAGAGGAATTTGCAGTCGAAGCTATAACGGGATGTCGTCAGAATTCAATTGGCTTTGCAGTGAGCTATTCAGCACGACAAACGGAGCTCGCAGTCATCAGATTCAAAAGGCTGAACAGAGGGTCCGACGAGAGGTGAAAAGAGGAATTCAAAGCAAAAGTGAAAAAGGTGAAAAATAAACTAAGTGTTGGTAAACTGGGCGCCCCCAGTCAAGATAGGCGCCCAACCTTTTGAAGGGTGAAAGTTCACTTTTTGACCAACGTGTCTCCAGAGCACCCCCTTTCATTCTCCGTCAGCTTCGCAATGAGCACAGCCATCAGTCAATCCGACGCCCGGAGCTTAAGATCCAACAAGGTCATCTGAAGAAGTGAGAGACCTGAATAAATTGGAAAATTTTCTAAGTCTGATGAAAGTGGGCGCCCCCCTTGAAGAAAGGCGCCCAAGCTTTAAAGCCTTCAGATGATGGAATTTGCAGAAGTAACGTCCAAGCATACCTCACAAAATCAAATTAAGCATTCAACTTAAACACTCGCATAGCCAACCGGGATTAACGAGTTCCCGGACCGAAGATTCACTTAAGATCAAAGGGAGAAGGAAGAACTTGGAAATCGTGAAAATGGCTAACACCGAGAAGATGGGCCTTAGAAGGAAAAGCCTCCGTGGAGTCTCTGATGTCAAATCAAGTTTTAGCGGTGAGGTGCCTCCGTAACATCTTCTTCAATCAGTCCGCTCCGGCATGAACCACTCACCGCTCGTCGTACACCAATCAACGAGAAATCAAAGGCGAAGTGGCATGTTAAAATGGAGAAAAGTTGAAAAAAGTTGAAATTTTGACTAACACTGGTGAAGTTGAGCGCCCCTCTTGGAGAAAGGCGCCCAAACCTTCATGCCTTAGAAGATTTTTGAAGATTTTCAAAATTTCAAAATTTGCTTGAGAAGAAGATGGCGTCCAAGTTGAGAAGATGAGATTTAGGGTTTTGAAAATAAAAGCAAAAAAAAAGCAAAACCTAAAATCGAACCCTAAGTCTATTTAACACTTCTTTTCAATGTATTTTTCATTATTTTTGCAGGTAGCATCCAGAGGAGAAAGTTGGAGCAGCAAGTTTGAGAAATTTTTGTGATTAAAGAATTCATAGTTGCTGGTTTTATATCAGATTTTTCAGACCAGCAAGCATAAACCATTGTTCTTTCAAGCTTTTTGTTCCAGAAGATCAAATTTTTCAAGCAGAAGGCCAAGGCTTTCAATTTTTCAGTCATCTGGGTCTTTTTGCCTCCACCTCCTGAAGAATTTTTCAAGAACTTCATCAGCTGCAGTGCGCTTTTATCTTGCAATGCTGAAAAACCCTGCATTCAAAAATTCAACCATCCGGTCCTTTCCAATCACTTCTCAACAAAACCCAGATGCCAGCTTTTTTTCGGGAAAAATTGAAGAAATTAGGGTTTGCTGCTTTTTCAGTCAAAATTCAAGATTTTCAAAAACGGACGATCTGGGTTGTCTTGTATCGCCATTCTGAACAAAACCCATATCTCAGAAAAATTCTCAAAAAATTCGTCCGTTGAAGCACAAAAATCAGCATTCTAAAAATAGAAACTGTTCAAGACTTGTCCGAAACAGGGCGAGTTTACAGTCATTCTTCAAGTTTTCTGAAATGGAGTACACTCCTAATGTTTTCAAGTCCGAATCAGCACTTTTTCACAATTACATCAAAACAGCTGAGACAGACTTGCATCATGTCAAGCCGGTGTTCGACCTACACGCTTCTTGGAGAGAGGCAACACTTCAACGAACCTGGTCATCGACTCGAAAAAGATTCATTCCATATATCGCCAGAGCCTTGAGTTCGTAATCGCTGCATTAAGCATTACAACCCGCTACTAGGAGATCCAAATCAGCCGGATGGCAGGTTGATTTGCAGTTTAAAGCCTGATATGGTTGAAAAGTGTTTTTCCATTCCCCCATGGCCTGAAAGTGTAACTCTTTCGAGGGATGAGTGTGAAAAGATGTGGAATATGCATAAGGACAAATACAGCAAGAAGATTGCCCAGAGATGGATGAAAGAAAAACATAAGACATTGCCCAAGAATGTCGGACGAGGGGAGTTCAAGGACGAGGTTGCCATCATCATCACTTTGCTCAACAGGGTCACTGGTTCCGAGGATGCCACCAAGTTCCAACCTTGGATGTTTTATGCCATACCTCACATTATGAAGAAAACCGAGTTTTATGACTGGCCTACTTTGATAAGTGACTGCCTACATCAACAAATAACAGAATATTTCCAGTTTCATGTATTTCACATGGTGTCATATCTAGTCTACTTGGTGGCCTATCAAGGTCAATTCAGAGGATTGAACACCGAGGGATCTTTGAGCGTTCAACACATATATAATTATTATCCTCAGCTGGAGTTCACAAAGTCGTTGCACCACTACAAAAGGGTGAACGAGGCATTCTTGATGTACACGGTGCGTGACTTAGACAATGAATTGCACGTCCGCATATCTTCAGTTGCTAGGGCAGCAATGGCGGAATGGGCAGATTGGTTTATACAGTTTCCTACCTTTACCTATCTCAGGGTTTATGGTTATTCAGGTGCCCCGCTAATGTTGCCAAGGTATCCGTCAGACGAGGTCATCTTCATGGAATTCTTGAGGCAAGCTCACGGTGTCCATACAGTCTTGAGAAATAGAAAGAAACCCTCTCTTCACTTTCCATTAGGATTGGGTATTTATACATGCAGGACTGCTGCAGATGCCAGGACAATTGGAGAAGAATTAGATAAATTCGGTCTCAAACCCTACAGTGAGAGGCGGTCATTTGATCCTCATGGTGTCTACGCTGGCCGGTTGGAAAAGAATTACAATCATATACCCGCACTTGAAGATTTTTGGGCTAACTGTGCAGATGAGTTTGAAGTGCGAAGGCGTAGTTACAGCAGGTTGACTCTCCATCAGATGAAAGATTGTTTAAATGAAGACATTGAAGGACTCTCTGATGATGATGAAGATGTGCTTCTACCGATGTACACTCAGAAAAGGATCAAGGATCAGCCTCTTCCACAAGTTAATTGGGCAAACAAGGAATCTCTTTCAGTTGAAGACAGAACAAGACAAGTCATTGAGTATAGTAAGGTTTTCTTAGTGCTTAAAAGGAAGAACTCTATTCCAGTAGCAGAGCCGCCAAGGATAATTCCCTCTTCTTCTACAGCACAGTCAAAAGGAAAGGGTAAAAGTCAGTCTCAAGATGGCGTCAAGGGATGTAGATCAAATAAAAATGTAAAGAGAAGGTTGGATTTCTCAGGCATAGTCATACAGGAACAGCCTACGGTTGATTCAGAAGTTCCTCTTGACGAGCCCATACCTCAGAATGAAGCAGAGGAGCCACCTTCAACACATGTTCCTGTACCTTTGACGGGCTCTTCACATTGATCTTGATATCGAAGATGATGAAGAGATCGCAGCAGTACCTCCTGAGGAAGTTAGTAGAGATACTACGGTGTCTTGGCTTGAGAACTCCTTAGGAAGGGTTAGGAGAAGGCCTTCATATCAAGTGAGGGTTGATGATCTCGATAATATTTATCAGGAACCTCCTAAGAAGAAGGCAAAGAAGCAAGTTCACTTTGATAGGAATCCTGATAACGAGATTGTTGTAGAGACTGTTGTGCCTCCAGAAGATAAGAATAGAGATGAGGTGAACATGGATGATTTTGTAATGGTCAAGGCTAATCTTGGTAGAAATACCAGACATGCAGATTTGAGTCTCTTCAAAGTTGTATCCGAAAACCTACATGAAAGAGTGCTTAAAGATGGAGAAGACAAGGCAGCCCTCAAGGCCGAAAATTAGCAGCTTAAGCTTTTTATTTCTAACCTTGCTCGTGGTTCTTCCCAAACAACTCAGTTGCTGCCCCAGGTCTTAGAGACACCAGCTGATCACCATCAGTTAAGACAGCTGGTCATATGTGGGAAAGAGACTCAGGAGTGGATCGAGAGCTTCATTGTCAGAGGAAGGAGATCTTGGCTCGGATGTTCCAGTTGAGAGAGAATGCTCATAAACTTCGTCAAAGCATCCAAGGATTTGAACAAACATGGGCTGAAGTAAAACCTAGGCATGAGATTATCATTGCTGATTTAGACACAGCCTACGGTTCAGCAGTTTCAAAGGAGCACAAAAGACAAATCCTTGCATGGAGAGAACGTCATGTTTTCAAAGTTAAAACCTATGAGAGGATATCTGAAGAATTCATCACCTACAGGCAAAGGGTGGTTGAAGCTCTCCTTTTCATCAGTGAATTTGTCATAGAGATCCCCTCTCAGTACAGTCTTGAAGATGGTTCTTATGTCGGGCTTGAGGAGGTGCAAAATCAGTTCCAGAACGTTGTTCATAGTTGCAGCCCAGTTGGCGGAAGGATAGGTCATATTTCAGTGATGTCAGCAAAGTTCAATAAAGCGGCCAATGAGATTGAAGATTTCCTAAGATCTATTGAAGATGCCGAAGATATTCTTGAAAAGCGGTGTTTTGCTGTTGATGGTATAGATGCACCGAACCGGGACACGATCTCAGACTTCCTAGCGGATGTGATCGAGCTTTAAAGCAGCTTTCTTCTAGAAGCTTTCTTTCCCGCTTTCTTTCTATTCTTGGAATCATCCTTATCCATTCTTTGAGGATAGAAAGAAGATAAGATGTAATAGTTGGCGTTTCCCGCTTTTTCTGCTTTTTAGGGTTTTAGTTGTTATCTTGTTTCTAGATTTAGTAATAAAGCTTGCTTGCTGAGCAAGCCCTAGATTGTGAAAGCAAGGAGATTTTAGGGTTCCCTACTCCTCTGCTTCTCTATAAATAAGAGCCTTTGCTCATTTAGTTTCTTTAACGGTTATTGTCATAGCAAATTGCGAGCCTGAATTGCAGCAAATTGTTATTTAGTTTCAGTTCACTTAGTTTAAACCGTGCTAGTGAGAACAAAACGCTGAGCCTATTTTGCCTTCTATTTGTTATTCAGTTTCAGTTCAGTTGTATTGTGATAAGCAAATTGTTGAGCCTCTTTAGCCAACAAGGAGTTAGTAAGATTGCTGTTTTCTATTGTGTTAAGAATAAGTTTGCAAGCCTCCTTAGCTGCAATTTCTTGTTCAAGGCATGTTAGAAGGGAGTTTTGTTTCAGAGATTTGAGTAATAAAATCATGAGCCTCTTTTGCCTTGGTCGAAAATCTCAGATTTCCGTTATCTATGTTATGCTTTCATGATCTTTATTTCAGCTTACAGTGAAGTGTGTAGGTGTTTGTTGGGAGAGAGATTATTAAAGTATTTTTGTCAGAGAATCTACCTTGTTAATTTCTAACTTCTCTTGCTCTGCTATTACTTGAGAGGTTAGGAACGTCTTTAGTTTAAGTTAGTCGTAGTTGAACTTCTTATCAGAAAATCTCAGCTGCGGCGTTTGTGTTTAAAAACCTTGTGCTCTAAGCTGATCCAAAAAGATAGGCAACTTAGTTTTAGTTTACTTTCTTTCAAACACCATCAGCAAGAGGGAGCTTCCCCTCCTAATTTGAAGAGCAGTTTATCTGTGCATAGCTGTCCGTTTTCAAATCCGCATTCCAGAGGTGCGAATTTAAACGCCAACATGTATCTTGTGCCAAAATCAAAGGTTAAGGAGAGAATTATGAGGGCATGTCATGACACACCTCTTGCTGGTCATCCGGGTTTCTACAAGACATACAAACAAGGGAGCATTTCTTATGGAAGGGACTAAATAATGATGTATTACAGCATGTTAGAGAGTGTTTGGTGTGCCAATAGAACAAGACTGAGCATGTCTTTCTAGCTGGTTTGTTGCAAACCCTGCCCATTCCAAATCAGAAATTGGAAAGCATCTCCATGGATTTCATTACAGGTCTGCCTAAGGTGCAAGGTAAGGTATTAATGTGGTGGTTGATAGGCTTACAAAATATGCTCATTTCCATGCCATTTCTTCAAAGTTTAAGGCTCCTCAAATTGTTGATCTGTTTTTTAGAGAGATATTTAGACTTCATGGGTTGCCCAAGAACATTATGAGTGACAGGAACAGCAGGTTCATCAGCTTGTTTTGGCAAGAACTCTTTCGTTTAACCCACACAGAATTGACTCCAAGCACTAGCTACCATCCACTAACAGATGGGAAAACTGAAATTGTGAACAAATGGATTGAAGGCTACCCAAGGAACTATGTTACAAGGCAGCAAACAACTTGGATAAGATGGTTACATTTGTGGGAGGTTTGCTACAACACTACGCACCACATGTCCATAGGTATGTCCCCCTTCAAGGCTCTCTATGGTTACAATGCTACCTCATTGAGGGATTTGATTCTTACCAATAGTAGGGTCCCTAGAGCAAGGGATGTGGTGCAACAAGTCTCTCAAGGAGAATTTACAACGTGCTCAAAACCAGAAAAAGTGTATGCAGATCGGCATAGAATAAAGAGAGTTTTTGAGGTTGGTAATATGGTTTACTTGAGATAGCAGCCAAGTTGAAGCCAAGGTTTTATGGCCCTTACCAGATTGTAAGGAAAATTGGTGAGGTTGCATATGAACTTGAGTTGCTACAAGACAGCAAAATTCACAACATTTTGCATGTGTCATGTCTCAAACGGGCCATTAGACAGCAATTCACACCATCAATAGAACTGCCCCCTCTCGACGATGAAGGAAAATTGATACTCGAACCTAAGATGATTTTGGATGTGAGGGAGAAATGGTTGAGGAACAAGGTCATTTCGGAGTACTTAGTAAAATGGAAGAATCTTCCCACCGAGGATGCAACATGGGAAGGAGTAGAGATTTTCGAGCACCCAAATTTGAAGTTGCTTGAAGGCAAGCAACATTTGGGCGGGGAAGATTGTCATGTCCCCATCTCAAATTAGGGCCCATTCACTTATGGCGGGGAAAAAAATGTTTCTTGGCACTAAATTAAAAATTGAAATTTAATAATATTAAATAATAAAAAATTAAATAATAATATAAATTTTAAATTATTAATAATAACATTTAAATTTTATATTTTTGGATTTTGGCCGACCTCTTTGGGTTGGCGCCTAGAGTGTGTAATGTCCCTACGGGGACCCCTGTGTGCAGGTTATAGGCCACGTGTTTGTGGGAATTTGCATAAGACCCCAAATTTTCCAGTGGTGGCTTCGAAGCTGGAACTCCCTAGTTGTCACCCTTAACACCCTAGGTAGCCGCCCTCACTACTAGGACATTTTGTGTTGACAGTACTACGTTGAAGGCAGCATCAATTGAGGTGGATAGATGGAGTTGGGATTGTCACCTTGGTGTTAGGGGACAGATTAATGATGAGTCCAAGTTTGACAGGTCTCTCACTTTGAGTTCTCCAGTTGGGTGTTTTCAACAGCAGAAGTTTGAGACTTGGACGCTAGGGGGTATCAGAGTGGCACAATGGAAGTCCATTGGTGTTGAGATGGAGGAATTTCTAGATATGACATTTAAGGCGTACAGGCACAATACTGGGAGTTGGCACGTTAAAGTTGATTTTCAAAGTTGGGATCCAGGGATCTCATTGTCAAATGGATGGTTTCATTGGTTGATAAAGTTTGATAGCTTCATTTGGAGTTTTTGGGTTCGCACATGTTGCAAGATCACCTGGGATCTGGGTGGTTGGTGGACAGGTGCAGGTGATTCTCCATTTCGGGCTTCAAGTACTGTGGCAGTTGGCACGTTAAAGTTGATTTTCAAAGTTGGGATCCAGGGATCTCATTGTCAAATGGATGGTTTCATTGGTTGATAAAGTTTGATAGCTTCATTCGGAGTTTTTGGGTTCGCACATGTTGCAGGATCACCTGGGATCTGGGTGGTTGGTGGACAGGTGCAGGTGATTCTCCATTTTGAGCTTCAAGTACTGTGGCAGTTGGATGGTTTGGCAGTGTGGATTGCTTGAGGACAAGCAATCTTTAGGAAGGGAGGACTGTCATGTCCCCGATATGGAGGCAGATTAATTTAATTAATTATGTTGTCCAAATATTGTTATTTCATAAGGATAAAGACTAATTGATTAATTTAATTTAAATTAAATATTAAATTAACTATTTATAAAGTTATCCTAAAAATACAATATCATAAGGTGACTTTATATTTAATTAATTTAATAATAAAGTGACTAAAAATAAAATAATATCAAAAAGTCACTTAATGAAATAAAATAATATTTTATTCTAGAAGCTTCTTGGTGATGTGTTATGAAAAGTATAAGGAGCTTTGGCTATGCATTTGGGCATCTTGAGTTGAATACATCTTTTCTACTACATTGGTAAGCTTGAATGCTTGGCAAGTTGATTTCTAGTCTTCGTTTGTGAAAGACCAAACCTAGCTGGTTAAGTGCTAATTTCGGTTGTGAAATATCAACCCTAGTTGGATATTGGAGGAAGTTACTTCAGACTTTCTACTTGTGCTTCATTGGCAAAATTTAGTGGCCTTTGGCCAAACTTTGGAGGCATATATTACGGCAACATTGAAGGAGAATTATAGTGGAGTTTGGTTTCAAATTACAGCTATTTCTTGAGGACGACCTGTACTTGATATATTCAGATTTTTATACATACAGCCCTCAAAATCCATCGATTTCTCTTGGAAGCTTGGGTGCTCAGCTTGGGAGGATTAGGCGACCATTTAGGAGTCATCGGGAGCTATTTTCAGGCTGCTGTGAATTTACTACAAAGGCTGCAAGTTGAGAACAGGGGCGGCTCCTTGAATGTGACAGTTTTGGCATGTTGTGGCTGCACTATTACAGTCCTCTCATCTTCAACATACTCCAGGTTCTTTAGTTATATTTTCTGTCATTTCTAGACATCTTTCTTAATGTACAAGCTGTTACAACAGCAGGCTGTCGTTGCTTCATTTCTACCATTGTGAGCCAAGAGTCTTAGCACTCCATTGTATTCAGCATTGTCTTTAGTTCATGCATTATTGAATGAAAGAGGGTTTGCATAATATTGCATTCTCGTAATCAGATTAGAAGATAAATTGCAATAGAAGTTTCTTAAGGGTTTCATGCCAATTGTTTGTTCAAATGTCTATGAGTTGAAAGTCATCATCTACACACTAAGTTTGCAGGATAAGTGTTTGACTAAATGCCAAATGCTGTAGATGATTATCTCATTCAATAGGATGCATAATAAATGTTTGTCATAATTCCTTATTGCTGTAGCTGCACATTAGTTGCTTGCCAAGTGTTTGCATTAATGTCCCTTGGCTGTAGAAGTCATTTTCAGTCATGTATATGCATTGAAAAATACAAAAATATCTTGCACTTCATTTCAACTCATTTGATAGTTGTCTAGCATCAATTAGGAAGCATTTAAACTTCATTTGCATCCATCAAAATCAATTCAAAGCAAACTGAAAACCATTACCAACAAAATAGGAGGTTGCAAGACATGACAAAGTGCATATATATTCTAGATCTTTTGCTTATGGAAATCATCACGATTTGGACAGATTTGTCTATGCAAACTCTTGGAGATAGAAACCTCTAGGAATTCCTCTCAAGGTAGGACACAAACCCTACCCTGCAAATCATGAATTTTCCATTCGTTTACATTTCAAGCTAATTTCAATTTGCATCCTCAAGAATTGGCAGAAGGCAGCAATTGTAGTGGAATTGTGGTCGAGCTTCCAGCTCCAGCCACACTCTCGGCAACCTTCAGGGTGAAAGGGAAGACTAGCATCGCATCTGGAGCTTATCGCGCCACTCGTATTAACCATCCATCTTTCGCACAGGTGCTCACAATGATATTTGCGGCTTAACCGATATGGCACTGGCATCAATCAAAGATTAGAATTGGGTTCATTCAATCTCCGCCACCCTCATATCACAGGTTGGGCAGACTTGCCATGTAATCGTCAAACTTTAGCTATAGGTCGATGTACAAGTTACCGAGTGTGGCCTCAATCCATTAATAACCATTTGTTCATGAATGCCACATCTCAGGAAACAATACATCAAGCAGATGATATAGGTCTGTTCCTATATATCGGCAACTGTACTGAGATTCAATTAAGATAATAATCCAAGACCACTGTTGATCGCGTATTTTTTGCAATTGGTCTATTGTATACTCTATCATCATTGCTATCAAGATTGGTTCATTTTAGATCTGAGCACAGATCATTTTGAGTTATCTGTAGTTGCTGGTGGTATCAATTGATTTATCACTCCCTGTTATATGTCTGTTTGGTTATTATCTTGTATTTAGTAACATTCACTGTGACTGAATATAGCTGCAACAAACTATGGTTCATTCCTAATCAGATCTGAGTATCATTAATATTTGTTGTTGGGTGAAATCCTTGTTTGGTATCTTACAGCTCGTTTAATGATTTTCTTGGAGTGAATTTGTGGGGATGAGGTGCCCCCTTGTGACTTCATTTGGCGCGGACCAGGCTAAAATTCTCGCACTAATAATAAGGGTGTGAAGGGTGTGGCCCTTCATAACCACTTTTACCAAAAAAAAAATATATATATATATCATGTCCCCGAAATTGTAACACTAAAGCATCAAAATGCAAGTAAATAAAATACATATTAAAAATATTAGCCATTTAATATTATTATAATTATAATTATAATTATTTAATATAGCAATATAAATATTAAATACAAAATAAATATATACCATATCAATATAAAATAATATAAAATAAGAATATAATTACAAGCAGTGATAGAGCAGCAATTGGAATTATTAATAATCCAAAAATTAATATTAAAAGGGGCAACAAAAAAGACAAACGTTAGAAGAAGACAAAAGTAAGAAAAGACAAATTAAAAGAGGGCAGCGATCATGAATTAGTCTACAAAGAATATAATCGTGGTTTAAAGACAGCAGTGATTATCTCATCATTAAACAGCAGTGATCACCTTAGCATAAACAAGAGACATGTCCCTTATCACGTGAATAAAGTGAAAGGTTATGTCCCTAGCCAAATCGTGGATATAAAAAGTGACACATTTCAAGGCAAAGAGGCATGGAATAATTGGAGACATATACCTCTTTAATAGGCAGATCTTAAGTGCTCTTAAGGAGCCTGGGAACATCAAGTCGGGCTGCCTTAATAACCAATAGACATTCAGAAACAGCGCTCTTAATTGCATGAATAAGGGTTTACTTTATCAGAAACGGCGATATACTTGAAGGATCATATTATTACATCAATCATCCCTATAATTAGAATTTGCATGTTCTAAAGGAATCTGAAATATATGCTTTCCGAGTGTTAAAGCAGACCAAAAGATATATGCAGATCGTAGAAAGGTAAACACAGATTTGGGAAGGAGATATACAAGGAACCAAATCAGCAAATGGATGAAGGGAATGAAGGATGCATAAATATATTCTGAGCAAGGAACCATCAGCAATAAGGATATCTGTGAATACTAGTCAGCATCAGGAAATACAATAACTTCTAATATTGGACCATCGATCTCCCCTCAGAAATCCATTTACTCTCCTGGCAACTGATATCACAGAATACTAAAAGGATCAAATTTAGTATTAAATTGCAGGCATACATACTCAACATAGTGAATACAATCTGGACCTAAAGCCAAGATTTATCTTGTTTAAAGCATTAAGTGGTAAGTTAGAGCCCTAACTACATTAAGCTTGTGATTCTAGGGCAAGATTTAGGCCAATCCCAAAAGGGGACATTACAATATATATATATATATATATTATTCCACGTGTTACATCCATTTCTCCATAATCATGAGTCCAAATTTCTTGCATCACTGATTCCACAAACTCTAATCATATTATTTATCTAAAACTCTTTCCTAAATGTCTAAAAATAGTTTTGACAACTGTTTATAAACATTAGGAATAAGGCATACCGGTTTTCCACATGTTTATGTTTCTTTTAACTGCTTGTTTGATGTTGGAATGGTGCCCCTGCAGCATGCCCAACGTGGGAGAAATCCCCAGAAGCATCCCCCATTGTAAGGGGATATTCTCCATCTTTTTTCCTCTTTTTTGGGGTTGGGGGGATGGAAGCCAAGACGGGGACATTTCATCCCCAAACCTCCTCCATTTCCAAGGACAAGTAAAAAACCATGTGGAAGCATGGGTACACTGGTTCTAACTTAATACTTTAATATCTATTTATCATTACCAATCACCCCTCCACCACCAAAGCCCCACTATGTAAGCAATCATTAACTCCCCTATATGCTTTTCTTTCCATAAGTTTAGACATATTTTGCTTGGATCTACACTACTTAAGAATACACCCTTTAGCCCCACTATGTAAACAATCATCAACTCCCCTATACGCTTTTCTTTCCATAAGTTTAGATATATTTTGCTTGGATCCTCCCTACTTAAGAATACATGTCCTCTAGTTAAAGGTATCCAAATATAGACTTTTGCCTATCATTCAATTAAGAGCCATTCTGCTAATTATTCAATCTCAATATTTAAGGCTAACGTGCCACCTAACAGAACTTTAAATTGAAATAACCTGTATTTTTTTTTTTTGCATATAGCATAGTCCCTTTTCTGCAACAGTTTTCAACTTCAATCTGCCACTTGCATTTTCCCAATTTCTTCTAATTTTATTGCCGTACTAAATAAAAAGGTCAAGCTTGCATAATTTTCCTCACAAGTCAAAAGTTTTATTGAGAACATCTCAAAGGATTCTATCAGTGCCACTTTTACATTGAGAAATTATATTTTTAAATAACAAAATTTTCTTATATCATATTGTTGCTTGAATCAAGTTACCATAATACTTAAATCTACACATGCTATACATCTTGACACATATGTGTACAGATATTCTAGTGTATGTAGGATACCAAAAACCAATTTTAAGATATTCATAGACACACAAGCAGATTAGCCAAATTGACAAATTCCAATAAATGGAGCTTACCTTTTATACTTGGTAACACTTTCACCCTTGATATAAACCGCACCTGTCATCCCTAAGACATTCCAAGAATAATTCTCAACAGTCATTTTTCTGACCAGAAAAACAAAAGATAAAAACATGATAACACTTGTTCTTGGGCCTAATAAAAATTATAAAATGTACTCAAGCGAATCAATCCATGATGTTAGTACATACTTAGTTTATGCATTTTAATGTACTTCCAAATGCATTTTGTTTCATTTTTATATTGTATTTACTTAAATATGGTGAAGGTCAAGATTAGAATATTTTCTACATCTTCCAATTCTGTACGTGTGATGGCAGGATAATTGGACAATATTAGAAAAGACCTTAACTTGATCATCATTGAAGCTTCATTGTTCTTGTGTGTTGTCATTTATGTTTATAAATTAACTTATCGTGTTCCCACTTAGTTAGGGACTTGTTCCTCCCACCTAACTTAACAATCTTTTTATCCCTTGCACTTCTTTACAAGGGCATGTTAGTTTTGATTTAGATGTGTGAGTGAAAGCATACAGATCATTATTTGACTTTATGCCAGACTCTTATCATCTGAAAAAAAGTAGCTTTGCTACCTGCTTTATATATGTGCCTTGTATGTGAGTGTGAAAAATATTCTTAAAGTTTGTATCAACGATTGTGAAATAGACTCCAAGATTTCAACAATTCCACCATCCTTCCCTTAATCAAAGTACATCTTGAGAGGGGATGTTAGTGTACACTGAGTTTATACATTTTATTCTTTTTCTAAGATGCACTTTATTTTATTTTTATTTTATATATACCTAAACATAGCAGTCAACAATAGAATATTTTTTATATCTTCCAATTTGCTACATGTGATGGCATGGATGACTGGGAGATATTGAAGAACACCTTATCTTATTTTCATAGGAGCTTTATTGCCCTCATGAATTGCCACTTATATTTAGGGTATTTGAACTTTTCTGTTCCCGCCTAATTAGGGTCTTGCTACGCCCACCTAACTATATCTCTTGCATTTCTTTGTAGGGATATGTAAATTTTTAAGTTAAATGCATGAAAGAAATCATACTGATTGTAATTTGGCTTTCTGCCAGATTCTTATTATATGAAAAAAGTGGGGCGGTAGCTTTGCTACCCACTTTTATCTTAAATGTGAACTTGAAAAGAGTGCTTAAGTTTCTATCAACAATCATGGGATAGCTTCCAATATTTTTTCACATGATAGCAAAAAAGGAATTGAGATAATCAAATTGATGGAGTTATTCCAATCTTTCTTTCTTTGAAATCTTCTAAGTCATCTGCCTGTAAAATCCTGATAAAATATATAAAATTGTAAATGTTGTATATATCTTTAAACATAAGATTTGTTAGATTTTATGATCAGATTAGAGACACAGAATTTAATTCAAAAAATAATCACAATGACACAGCAGATACCCTGGGAAAACCCTCCTCTTGAGGGAGAAAAACCCAGCAACAATATATCACTTATATATTGAATCACTACAACAATAATCTCCTTACAAGAGGCCAATATGAAGGCCTACATACAAGCACCAAAGTATGATGCAACAAAGAAACACAATGAAGTAATTCGCTGATGAAATCTCAGCCTTCTACTATGTTGATCTGCCTTGATGAAGAACTCACACTTGAGATTAAGAATGAACTAATTCGATGATAGACTAATTCGATGATAGACTCCACCAAGTATATATACACAGCCTTCTACTATGTTGATCTGCCTTGATGAAGAACTCACACTTGAGATTAAGAATGAACTAATTCGATGATAGACTCCACCAAGTATATATACAACATAATAGAAGGAGACGTGATCTTTCAAAAACATAAGTCGGCCCAGCATAGAAGGATGCGCCTCTCCAAATGAAATCGCATCCATGCAAGAGGTCGGCCTCTTTAGCAAATCGTGCCTCTTCATTAATTCATGCCATTACAATATGATAACCAATAATTATGTCTCTTCAATAAATTGACATCATATAAATTAAATAGCCCCAGGCTAGTATTTAATTTATTATCATGTCATAAGGGGATCGGCTGGAAGTGGAGACCGACGCTGCAAACATCAACACTCCCTCTCAGCTAGGGAGAACACTTCCAGTTGCACAAGACATATCACCTCATCGTGATGTCTACCACAATGGCTACACCCATATGTGGAAAAGACGGATATCACCTCATCATGATATCAGATATCACATCATCATGATATCAACCATCATGGCTACACCCATGTATGGTATGTACAAGTGCTCATCACTTAACGTGATGTTGTCACCTTATCGTGACGTTCACCATGGCTCTCCCAGAGGGTGAAACACAAGTACAAGAAAAATCATCACGGACTCTCTCACGTGATGCTATCATGGAGTCACACACATGACATCCACCATGGCTCTCCCAAAGGGTGGAAACAAGGGCTTTCACCTCAAATCTCAAAAGAGAAATGCATTAACAAGGGCTTGCAATCTCTCTCAAAGAGAAATGCATTAATGAAGATCACTGATACTGAGACTCCTTCCCAGTTAGGGTTGGATTCTCCACCATACCAAGCTTGTCTCGAAAGTAAACAAACTTTATCCTGAGAGAGGCTTGGTGAGAATGTCTGTTGTCTGCTCATCAATGCTAATATACTTCAATTGTATTGCTTTCCTCAATACCATATCTCTGATATAATGGTATTTGATCTCAACATGCTTGGTTTTGTCATGAAACACAGTATTGACAGAAAGCTTCACACAGCTTTGGTTATCACAATGAATGATAGTAGGCTTCATTGATTGCCCAAACAAACCTGCAAGGAGCTTCCGAAGCCACACTGCTTCCCGAGCTGCCACACAAGCTGCAATATACTCTACCTTTGTTGTACTCAATGCTACAGATGACTGCTTCCTGCTGCACCAGGATATCATAGCAGACCCTAAACTGAAGCAATATCCAGAGGTGCTCTTCCCATCAGTGACACACCCTACCCAATAAGAATTAGTATAGCCATGCAACTTCAATTCCACACCTGAAGAATATCTCAACCCATATCCAACTGTGCCACGCAAGTATCTCAGGATATGTTTTGCTGCAACAAGATGTATTTGCCTTGGTTCACACATGAACTGACTGAGTGCACTCACTGCATAGCAAATATCTGGTCTAGTGTTGACTAGATACATCAATGACCCAATCAACTGCCTGTACATCGTGGGATCCACAAGATCTGAACTAGTTGCAGCCTCCTTAAGCTAATGTAGGTTGGTCTCCATAGGCGTAGACATGGATTTGCAATCCATCATACCAAACCTCTTAAATATATCAATAGTATACTTCCCTTGACTGAGAATCATCTCATCTGGCTTCTGCCAAACTTCTAAGCCAAGGAAGTAATGCATGAGCCCAAGGTCCTTCATTTCAAATTCAGAAGCCAACTCCTCCTTGCATTTGATAATGAGGTGTTCTTCTCCAGTAAGAATCAAATCATCAACATATAGAACCAAAATCAATGCTTCACCATCAAGTACCTTGAAATACAGATTTGAGTCAACATCGTTCTTGAAGAAGCCCAAGCTTAACAGGTAACGATCAATCCTTTTGTACCAAGCACGAGGTGCCTACTTAAGACCATACAAGGCCTTCTTCAACCTACAAACATGAGACTCCTTCCCATGTACCTCGAATCCATCAGGTTGCTCAATATAAACTTCTTCCTCGATTACGCCATTCAAAAAAGTTGTCTTCACATCCATCTAATGAATCTTCCATCCTCTAGATGCAGCAATAGCAATGATGGTTCTAACATAAGTATAGCGAGCAACAGGAGCAAATGTTTCTTCATAGTCAACTCCCTCTTTTTGTGAAAACCCTCTAGCCACGAATCTTGCCTTGTACTTCTCAATGCTCCCATCAGTTGCATGCTTGATCTTGAAGAGTCATTTTGAAGATACCACAGATTTTCCTTCGGGTCTAGGAACAATGTCCCAAACATCATTCTTGAGAATAGACTGATACTCCTCTGTCATAGCATCTCTCCAAACTTGTTGACTAGAAGCTTCCTCAACACTGGAAGGCTCAGATTCAATAATCTGACTCATCAGAGCAACATAATTGGAAAACTTATGAGGTATCTTACTTTCTTTGAAGGTTCCTCTTGGTGCTACAAACCTTTTTGCCTCCTCCATCATTTGCCTAGCCCAAAGAGGTCTTTTTCTCCCAATCACAATATTAGTAGGCCCATCAATAGGTTCCAAGGGCTCAACTAGATCATCATCTTCCTTCGGTTCTGAAGTCTCCCTCTGAATCTCAAGAGTATGGGCAACTTCCATATCCTGAGGAGACTCTTCATTATCAATCTCCATATGAGTGCCCTTGGATCTTCTAAATGCAACATCTTCCTCAAATGTGACATCTCTACTGATCTCGATCAACTTTTGTCTTGGAATGTAGATTTTGTAGGCTTTTGATGTTTCACTATAACCTACAAATATCCCCTTCTTGCCAGAAGGCTCCAACTTCATTCTCTTTTCCTTCGGAATATGAACATATACTGGACATCCAAAGATCCTCAAATGACTCACCTCTGGCTTCTTCACAGTAAAGGCTTCTTCGGGAGTCATGTTCTCTAGGATTCGGTGAGGTCTTCTATTCTGAGCATAGACTATTGTCCTAGATGCTTCTGCCCATAGGAAGGTTTGCAAATCCTAGTCACGAATCATGGCTTTTGCTGCTTCCACGATCGATATGTTCTTCCTCTCAGCAACACTGTTCTGTTGAGGATTGTAAGGGACATAGAACTCTCTCTAAATCCCAACTTCAATGCAAAAGTTTCGAAAGCTGTCGGAAGTGTACTCTCCTCCATTGTCGAATCTCAGGACTTTGATCTTCTTCCCAAAAAGGTTCTCTACCTGAGCTTTGAACTCCTTGAACCTTCCTAATACCTCTTCAAATTCTTTAGTTTTCAAGAAATAAATTCAAGTCTTTCTAGAGTAGTCATCAATAAAAATAATGTAATACAAGAAACCACTCGAAGAAGGAACGAACATTGGACCACATAAATCAGAATGAATGAGATCTAGAATACATTTGGATCTACTTTCTCTACTATGAAATGGACCTTTTGTATTCTTACCCATTGCGCAGCCTTTGCAAGTACCTTCATGCTCCTGATTGAACTTCAGAAGACCCATGAACATCTTCTCCATGATAGGTAGAGCTCGGAAGTGAAGGTGTGCCAATCTTTGATGCCATAGTTCGCACAAACTTGAAGAATCATGTACTAGTGCCTGAAGTGGATGAGTGCATAGCCTATAGAGGCTCTCATGTCTAACTCCAATTACCCGAGCAGTCTTGAAGTTGGAATTCTTCGTCCACACAAGAACTTTGCCTTTAGAGAATGCAACTCGGTAACCCTTGTCTTCTAAGGCTGAGATGGAAACAAGATTTCGCTTGATGCCTGGAACATATAGAACATCGCACAACTGTAGGGAAATGTCGAAATCCAAGTGGAGAGTGGAGGTCCCAATTCCTTTCACCAAATAACTAGCATCATCTCCAATAATGACTTGTTCACTAGAATCTCTCTCCACCAAGTTTGTTAAATGCTCCCTAAAACCAGTGATGTGGCGAGAGGCACCACTATCAATCAACCAAGTGTTGGTGTCGATAGGTACATTGCTTGACAATGCCGAATAGAACAAGTATTCACATGGGTCCTTTTGTGGAGAGACTTCATCAACATCTGCAATGGTGGCCTGCTGCTTAGGCCTAGTTGGACAATATTTAGCAAAGTGACCATACTTGTCACATCTAAAGCATTGGACTTTGGATAGGTCCCTCTTCTTCTTGAATACAGGAGCACCATCAGCTCCTTTATCTCAATTCCTCTTGAAGTATCCTTTCTTCCCATCTTTCCCTTTCTTCTTCGAAGATTGAAAGGCGAGGACATGAATGTCTTCATTAGTTGAGCTTTGACAAACGCCTCTAGCAACCAACCTAGACTCCTCTTGAATACAATCTGCCCCTCAACCGATCAAACTTAGGAAGTTTCGATCTTGCACTGATTCCTTGAATATAGGACTCCCAAGATGAAGGAAGACCATTAAGAGCAAGCATGGTCAAGTCTTTGCCATCAATCACATGACCAATTGTAGAGAGTTGATCTCTTAATTCTGAAATCCTCATGAAGTAAGCAATAATTGTTTCTCCTTTCGCCATCTTCACATGATGGAGTTGTTGCTCAATGCAAGTGCCCGGCTGGTGTTGTTGATTTCATACATCTCCTCCAAAGTTTTGAACATGTCTCTTGCCATCTTCAACTTGGAGACAATCAGAACAATATGATCCTTCACGGAATCAACTAACATCTTCTTTGCCTTGATATCTTTCTTCCTCCATTGAACCTTCTCTTCATCATCCGTGGGCTCAAGGACTTTGCTCTCCACAAACTCAGCCAATTCGTTTTCTTCCAAGGTGAGCATAATTTTGAACCTCCATGATGTGAAATTTGATGTTCCCTCAAGTCTATCCTCAATCTTAAGACCGTTCACCATCTTGGCAAAGAGATAGAATGAATCAACGAAGAGAGAAAGAATAAAGAGTCTCACTGAAATACAAAATCTGATCAAGATCTTCTTCAACCTCACTCTAATACCATGTTAGTTTTTATGATCAGATTAGAGACACAGAATTTAATTCAAAAAATAATCACACAATGACACAGCAGATACCCCAGGAAAACCCTCCTCTTGAGGGAGAAAAACCTAGCAACAATATATCACTTATATATTGAATCACCACAACAATAATCTCCTTACAAGAGGCCGATATGAAGACCTAAATACAAGCACCAAAGTATGATGCAACACAGAAACACAATGAAGTAATTCACTGATGAAATCTCAGCCTTCTACTATGTCGATCTGCCTTGATGAAGAACTCACACTTGAGATGAAGAATGAACTAATTCGATGATGAAACAATGAGACTCCACCAAGTATATATACAGCATAATAGAAGGAGACGTGACCTTTCAAAAACATAAGTCGGCCCAGCATAGAAGGATGCGCCTCTCCAAATGAAATCGCGTCCATGCAAGAGGTCGGCCTCTTTAGCGAATCGTGCCTCTTCATTAATTCGTGCCATTACAATAATTAAATATGATAACCAATGATTGTGTCTCTTCAATAAATCGATATCATATAAATTAAATAGCCCCAAGCTAGTATTTAGTTTATTATCATGTCATAAGGGGATCAGCTGGAAGTGGAGACCGACGTTGCAAACATCAACAAGATTTGTCATCTGAATTTAGAAATCAATGTGTTATAGCTTCAAATCTCTTTTTTGAGATTGTTACTTGTAATTTACTCTCAATTTCAATAAACCTTCATGTACACTATAGTATCTTATGTATTTATTGTGTCCAATTCCTTTTCCTCGGTTCATTAATTTCATAACACATTAAATTCCTATAATTTAGTGTGTTGTCCATGGATTGCCAATTTTAATATTGATCCATGCCTAGGCTTAAATATCAAACCACAATTTACTTTGGTCATAAATCTGATAAAACATATAATAACACAAGGATCTTTCAATTTGCTACATATTAGAGGTCAATAGGATTTCACTCATTAAAACTTTGTATGGCAGGCAACTCTCCTCCTTGGAGAAGAGCAGAAATGAACCAGAGGAATTCTTTCAATCCCTTGTAATGGTTGATCCTATTGATAGATATTCATTGAACTCTTTGCTAGTAAATAGAGGATCCCTCGGGTCTTGAGTAATTTCCTCTACAAAGTAAAGAGAAAAATACCAATAAGAGCTAGATGATCAAAGTCAAAGATTTTTAGGCCCAATTGGCCTAGCAAACACTCCTCACTAGGTCCAAGAAAATAAAGGTGGAAGACAAGGAGGTCATTGCTCAAAAAGACAGACATTGCAAATAGAGACACACAAATGGTTGATAAAACCAAGGAAATTGTGGAACTGAAACTTGCAAACGAAAAGGCTAAATCTCAACTCTTAAAGTTCAAATGGTCAAACTTTCAAGGGAAAGAGAACTCCTAACAACTCATCAATTGAAGCGATGAACAAAGGAGGTTTACAAATTACATCAATCTACTTCTCCACACTCAACTCCATCTTTTCTATCTTAGCAACCAAGATTGTCTTCTCACCTAGCCTCTCAATCAAAATCATGTTTTGTCTTCTCATGAGGAGTTAGACATCCCAATTTGAGGTGGCATGGATTGACCATGGCATCTTGTGGTATTTGTAAGGTCATCAAGAAGGGAGTTACATATGATAGATTATATGCATTTAAGAGTGACAATACATTGGAATCTTGAACAACATTATGACAAGTAGGTACACTTGTCATGGAGCATCTTTTGATAGCTGAATGAGGACAAATTAGGGTGCCAAAGTGTGGGTGGTCAAATATGAGAAGTTATGACATTATAAGTTGTGTAAGGGATATGCTAAAAATAGTCAAGAAGACCAAGACCAATAAGGGGGCATTGGAATTTGAACCCATGCATTTGGGCACCATACCTCTCATGGGTTTGCAAATAGTTTTCCCAAACCATTCATTGTTTCCAATTTGTATTTCATCTCTTTATCTGGTGTTTGGAATTGTAATTTGTATTATTAATTTGTAAGTACCATTATGCTACCAAATTTACATGTTTGTGGAACTCCTACAATAGCTTGTTCTATAAGTGTATTGTATTCCATTGGTTTACAGAATAATAAATTTGGCAATTTTGGAGTGCAGAATTTTTCTCACAAAAGGGTTTTCCCCACATACATCTTGTGCTATGATATATTGCATTTTTTATGTTCATATGTGTTTCTACTTTTTGTAGTTGAAAAAATTAAAATTTGCACATTATTCTCCTCATTAGATTAGTGTAGGAAGCGTTTTGACATACCTTGCTTCCTTGCTTCCTTTTTGACTTCACAATCTCTACCATGGACCTATTTTTTCTCTTTGCAACCTCATTTTGTTGGGGTTGTACAGCATTGCAAACTCCCTCTTGATCCCTATTTCTCTACAAAAGAAATCAAATTCATCGAAGGCATACTCCCCTCCATTGTCTAATCTTAGTACTTTGATCTTCCTACCCATCTAGTTCTCAATAAGGGCTTTCAACTCCTTGAACCTAATAAGACCTCATCCTTGGCCTTCATCAAATAATGTGGATCTTTCTAGAAGAATCATCAATTAAAGTAACAAAATAAAAATTAACTATCAATGATGTTGAGATGGCATGGGTCCACAAACGTCTCAATGAATCAAATGAATCTCCATCAAGCTATACTGACTACTCAAAAAATAGGCCTTAGCATGATTGTTGAGTGCACACCCCTCTCTTCTACCCCTTTACGTCATGGAATCCAATCACTATGTCATTCAAAGGAGACAACAATCCATTGTTAAGGTGCCCAAATCTTTTTTGCCAAAGCTTGCATAGATTGTCATTACAAGTCAATAAAGCTCTCTATTTCACCAAATCTACCAATAACCTATAAAGACCACCCTCTCAAACTCCCTTTGTAAGGCTCAACCTTACATGTGACTATTACAACTCCTTCGTGTGTTTATTATTGCTAGTTAGCCAAATCAATTTTTGTAAAGGCTTATCATTAGATCAGTTTAATCTCGATCATATTTAAAAAGGGGTTTAGTTAATTATGTTATTAAATCCATTAAATGACTTAACTTAAACAATAGACTCAAGGAGAAGTGTGGATTTATTTGTATTTAACTCAAGTGTTGGATAACTCGATTTTCATTTATTTTGTAAACTACAGAATTAAATTTTGAGATGGGAGCTAATTGTGTTTTCAATTTTTTTATATTGCCTAGTTGCCCATGTAATGTTGTAGTATATTAAATGTTGGTTTGTCTAGTTAGTTAGACAACTCTCTTTAAATATTTATTGTTAATGAATTTAGTTATATGTTTATCAATTAAATACATTTAAACATTGTTATGATTGGGTTAACTCCAAGAATTAGAAGAAGATTTAGAGAAAAAAAATTGTTAGTTTGTGTTATGTTCACATCAAAATGTGGGCATGAAACCCTTGGCTAAAACACTAGGATCAAAACAATGCTTCCTAATAATTACTTGTTAATCTCAAACTCAGCCCTACACTTCAAATTTTGTTAGACAAGAAACTAAAAGGAGATTGTTAGTCATGCCAAGAAGATACAAAACCCTCTTGTAGCTCTTGAACTTCTCCTACTAGCATGCAAAATGAGACAAACCCTATCCTAGTCACTAGGTACTTGGCATCATCACCAAGCTTCCCCTACATGTTGATATTCTATTCCTCCAATCTAAAGAAGATTAACTAAAGTCATATGTATTGAAGCTCCAACATCAACATACAAACCAACACACAAGACTGTGTTGGTGGAAAGGCACAACACCATGGCAAAGGTTTTTGTCAAGCCAAGCAATGAACTCATCTACTTTCGAATCTTCTACATTTACTACAACTTGTTTTGCTACTATTGCTACTCACCCTTCCCCTTATCCTTTTTTGGATGCTAAGAAGCATAGTGGACATACATATTGCAATTTAAGCACTTGATATAACTCATATCCTTTTTTGAATGCCTAGTATGTAACGTCCTATCTCTTATCCAATGAAAGCATCTCACAACTCTCAAAGTCAAGAAATTTCTCTTGAACATAGATAACCTAAACAAAGTTGTACCACGATGAACTAAATCCATTCAAAGCAATCCAAACTAGTTCATTATCTTTGACTCAATCACCAACAATGAATCTAGTCTCTAAGCTTGCTAGCTTCATCAAATAGCTTTCCATTGTATCTATCTACAAGGTTTCCGTTGTAAATATCCCTTCCAATCTTCTTGGTGGCAGGATCAAATGGTCCTTCACTAAATCCAACAAGATTTGCTTCACCTTCGTTGCCTTCTTGTTGTGCTAAGTTATATCTATGGGATCTGTGGGAGGTGAAACCTTCTTCTCTACAATGTACCATAACTCTATTTCTTCTAGGATATTTTGCAATCTTAACCTCCACAACATAGAGTTAGAGGGATCCCTCCAATGACTCTCTTGCATACTAGGAATTGCCATTGTTGTAATTATTCAAACAAGCTTCAATCTACAATCACTAGATCAACTAGGGTTTCCCACCCCGCATCCCTTCACATGTCCACGTGCCAATTACTAACACAATTCCACTTCAACCACTAAAGCTTGGACATACCACCCATTGAAATCCTCCAACTACTCTCTACTCCAGACAGCTAGCCTCTCCATGCACAAAATCTAGAAGGTTTCAGAAACCAAGCTCTAGTATCATGTTGAAAATTCCTCTACCCCATGGTAAGCAAACACCGATCTTAAAGAACCCTAAGTTAGATAGCTTAAAACTAAAAGCCAATCAAAACTGCTTAACTTTAAATGCTAGATTGTAAAAACACATGTACAGTAGTGAAACACTAATTGATTAATACTTAGATCTGCTCCAAACACATCACTATTTTACTAATCAGAAGACAAAAGTTACAATGCTTTGGAACACACTCTAAAAAGTAAATGAACCAAACACCAATCCCTAGGCCTTCTTTTATAACTGAATAAGAGACCCTAAAACCAGCTTGTATCCTAAAATTGGATCCATCAACCCTTGATCTAATTTTATCCTAGGAATCTGCACCCTTAAATAGATAGAGTCAAACTTGACAAAAACAAACTACACAAAAGCAACTACTAAATCTGGACAGCAATGAATAGAATTGGCACAACTACGTCAGCCAATAATAGAACAGCTATGCTCTATGACAATACACTCTGCTTAAATGCACTTGTTACGAGAGAGATGGTAAAAAATCGATTCTGTTTACAAGAAGCGAAAGCTTCATTTAAAGAATTTACAATAGGATGTTTCTATTTACAAAGTTCCAAGAATAGAAACATCATCGAACAAAATAGGTAGTTTACATAGTTTACAAAATAAGAATATTGACCATTAATAATAATTAAATATTATTTTAATACCCTCCCTTAATGGTCAATCTATCAACAACACGAAGATGCCCACTAAATTTTATAAACTTATCAAGACTGAGAGACTTGGTGAGAATATCTACTATCTGCTCCTTTGTCAAAACATACAGCAATTGAACTGATCCGTCTTCAACAAGCTTCCGAATGAAGTGACAATGAGTTTCCACATGCTTGGTTCTTTCATGGAAGACTGGATTTTTGGCAAGTTTGAGAACTCCCTAATTATCACAGAACAAGGGAGTCAGACTTGCTTGAGATATTTGCATATCCACAAGCATCCGGTCAAGCCAAACTGCCTCACAAGCTGCCTTAGCTACTCCTCAATACTCTACTTATGTCGAGGAAAGAGCCACTGCCTGCTGCTTTTTACCAGTCCAAGTGACTGCACTAGATCCCAAACTGAAAACATACCCAAATGTTGTTTTTTTGTCATCAACTGAACCTGCCCAATCTGAGTTTGTGTAACCAATGAGTCTAGGATCGTGACTCCTAGTGTAAAGAAGTCCATAATCAGAAGTGCCCTTCACATAACGCAGCACACACTTCACTACTACCCAATGATCAGCCTTGGGGGCTATCATGAAGCGTGAAATGTAGCTCACTACAAAACTAAGGTTGGTAGTGAGATAGATGAGGGTGCCCACTAGTTGCATGAATAGGGATTCATCTACTACAGGTGAGTCTGATTTAGCTTACAACTTCAACCCTTTTTCCATAGGTGTGGAGGCAGATTTGCAATCCCGCATTTGGAACTTATCCAGTAGACTTCAAGCATATTTGGACTGAGAGATGAAGATACTGCTCTCTATCTGCCAAACGTCAACACCTAAGCAATAATGCAGAAGTCCTAAATATGTCATGTCAAATGAGTTGCACAAATCCTGTTTGATCTAAGCGATCAAATGTGCTAAGCTACTAGTAATGATCAGGTCATCAACATAGACAACAAGAATAAGGATATCACTACCAATATTTTTAACATACAAATTAGAATCAGATGGACTCCTCTGAAAGCCATGATTTGTGAGGTACTTGTCAATCTTGATGTACCAAGCCCGAGGAGCCTATTTCAGACCATAGAGTGGTTTTGCCAATCTACACACCTAGTGTTCTTTACCAGCAACCTTGAACCCTAGAGGTTGTGTCATGTAGACTTCTTCCTTCAACTCACCATTGAGGAAAGCACTCTTAACGTCCATCTAATGGACTTTCCAACCAAACTGGGTTGCTAAGGCAAGGACGAGCCGAATGGTACTCATCTTGGTTGTAGAAGCAAAGGTCTCCTCGTAGTCACTGCCTTCCTTCTATGAGAACCCCCTAGCAACGAGACAAGCTTTGTACTTGTCAAGGGTTTCGTTAGCTTTGTTCTTAACCTTATACACCCATTTGCAGCTAATGGACTTCTTCCCTAGAGGAAGATTAGAAAGGACCCAAGTGTAATTTTTCTAAAGACTATGCTATTCAACCTCCATAGCCTATTCCCACTCAAGAATTCCTTTAGCCTTTGAATATGTTTGAGGTTCATAAACACTGTGAATCTTGGCCATGAGAGCAAAATTAATTGTATGTTGTTGTTTGCTCTTGTTTCGAGACGATCTACCCTCAATGAGCTCATCATCATGAAGATCACCAATAATCTTAGCCCACCATTTAGGCCGGAGGCAAGAAGTGCCAACATCAAATCCAAACAGGAGGAGCTAAAACTGGTAGTGGATCTAGAACAGGTTCATCAGGTGGAAGATCAATATCATCCGAAGGAAAATCGGGTTGAGCATCATCAAAAATAAAATCTTCATCATCCCTCCCATCAGGGAGACCTAACGAAAGAAATACACCCAAATCAGAAGCCTTCAAAGGCTAATCCTCAGAAAGCTGCACAGACAAGCAAAGATGAAAAGGTACTCGTTCTTCATCAAAGACAACATCCCAACTGAAGATTGGACGATCAGTGTCTACATCAATCAACCGGTAAGCCTTATGGTTGTCACTATACCCTATGAACATAAGCTTTTGACTCTTGGAATCCAACATGGAGCGCTTGGCATCTAGAATCCATACATATGCTAAAGTGCCAAAGATTTTTAGATGATTGATCTTAGGTTTGCGACCAATCCAAGCTTCCTCAGGAGTCTTCCCTTTGACAACCTATGTAGGAGACCAATTAAGGAGATAGACTGCAGTGTAGATTGCTTTTTCCCAATATTTTTTCAAAACACTCCTGTGTTGTAACATGGAGCGGGCCATCTCAGTGATTGTACGATTGTGCCGCTCTACAACACTATTTTGCTGAGGAGTGTAGGGTGTGGTTAACTGGCATTTGATGCCGTGTGTATCACAGAAGTTGGAGAAAGCAGTAGAACAAAATTCCCCCGCATTATCTGACCTAAGAGTGATTATGGAACAACCAGACTCTTTTTCTACTAAGGCCTTAAACTTCTGAAATATAGTTAACACATCTAATTTCTGTCTAAGAAAGTACACCCACATTTTATGACTAAAATCATTAACAAAAAGCAAGAAATACCTACAACCAGTAACAGAAGGTGTATTCATTGGCCCACATACATCAACGCACACCAACCTTAGTACCTTGGAGGCTCGCCATGAGTCACCATCTAGGAACAATGTCCTGTGCTACTTCCTAGCCTGACAAGCTCCACAAACGCCATGATGCTGAGTCTAGATCTTAGATAAACCAGCTACAAGTCTCTCCCGAGCTAGCTGAGAGAGATAGTGCACATTTAAGTGCCCATACCACTGATGCCAAAGACTAGTGATGGAAGAATTTTTGGCTGCCATGGCTAACTCTGGAGAAACACCTATATCCACAAGTCTATATAGACCATGATCCTTAATACCAACAGCAACAGTGGTGCGAGTCTCTCGATCAACAATCGAACATTTATGTGCAGTGAATACCACATCCAAATGAGGAGAGTGCCACATAATCTGACTGACAAAGAGGAGGTTCAGTTCCATGCTGGGAACGTAGTATATATTGAAGAATATGAGATTTCTCCCACCAGAATAAATTTGATAAGTGCCCTTACCGACAACGGTATACTCTTCACCTCCTCCAAAAATAACTAAGTCACTGAAAGGAGAGAAGTCTGTGAACCAATCACGCTGATGGGTGAACTGTCGCGAAGCACCTGAATCAATGTACTAGGAAGAAGACTTTGTCATGTCCCCGTTTTAGCTGACACTGTTTGTCGAGGAGGTTAGCCTATTATTCGATCCTCGTAGGCTGGCAGGAAAGTGCAGAGGATCATCTGGGGCAGTTACTCAGTGTTTGGTAGCTCCAGTTTCGCAGTTGTGTCAGGTTGGGCCTTCGCAGAATCTTCCAGAGTGCTTTTTCAGGAACTTTCTATTTTTAGAAAGTTAGGTCAGGCGGAAGCTGCTATTTTGGGCAGGGCACCTGGTTCAACCATTCAACTCAAAATCGACCCAGTTCAGCAGTTTGATGATCAGACGGAGAAATAAGGAGTATTTAATGAATTATTAAATATTTAATAATTTGACTTTATATTAAAGTCACTTTATTGAAATATTTAAATATTTAATTATTTGGCTTAATTATAAAGTATTTATTGTACTTTATAATAAATTATTAAATGTGACTTAATGAGTATTTTATATTCATTAAAATATGGACGCCAATAATTAATGATTTCTCCTAAGTTCTAAAGTGCGAATTAAATCATTTAATTTAAATGATTATTTTAAAGGAGTTGGGTCGAATTTTTCAAAGGGCAGTATATATTCTCAGCAAGGACAAATCGAACCATTATGATATGATTATTCAACTTTGTCTTTTATTGAGAGCTGTGGAGTTTGTGAAGAAACTAGGGTTTCTGCAAATTCGTGCATTTTTCAGGCTTTGGAGAACGAAACCTCTTCAGAGTCAAGCTTTCTGAGGTTGTGAGAGATCAGCTGAAGATTGCTAAGTAAGGTGGCTTCATACAGGAGTCATATTTGTGCTTACAAGTGAAGATCCAACATAGGGTTAGAATAAAATTGCAAGTTTTCATCTGCTGCTACAGTACGCGTGAACAGTGCTTTTGCTACAGTACGCGTGAACAGTGCTTTTGCTACAGCACGTGTGAATAGTGCGCGTGAACAGTGCTTTTGCTACAGTACGTGTGAATAGTGCGCATGAACAGTGCGCGTGAACAGTGATTTGCTTTTGTTAGAGGACTTTGGAAGAGTGTCTGAGATGTATGAGGCTGGATGTACCAATTCTCAAGGGAATCGATTGCAAAGGAGGTGTCTATAGCTGCTGTTCGAGCATTCCGGGAACTCTTGTAACTGCTGCAACCACTTCCAGATTTGGGTCGATATTATACCAGGTCTGAGTCTATATTAAATTGCATCTTTCAACCTTCTCTACACTCATAATTTATTAATGTTGAGGACTGTTACTGCTGGTAATCAAGAAACCAGTGTTATATGGACTGCTGTGTGTAATCAGAATTTCTTACCCTTATAAGACAATCATAGAGTCTGAAATAAGTATGTAATAAGATGATACCAGTGTCAATACTGCCCAGAATTAAGCATGGTGGACTGTCAAACAATGTGAAGCATCCCTGTTAGTCTTATACACTTTCCCTTGAATATTTTTATAGCTGACACAAATGTTTGAGTTGTTACAGTCCTGTTAGGATGTTTTTGAGCAGCCTGTGTGGTGAAATCAGTCTTATATTGTAATCAGAAAGTATATCCAAATCTGCTGTTTCAATTCTCTTGTAATGGCTGTGTAATGGCTATGCTAGTGTAATGTGCCTAGAGCAGAGATCTTAGCATTTAAATGCTGTTAGAGATCCTAGACAACAAGTACAATATTTAAATACACTTATGTTCATTGGAAAGAAAGTAATCCGTTGGTGTTTAGAAATTTCTCTTCTTGATGATTACTTTCATTGAATGTTACCAAGTTCATGCATAATGTTTATCATTTTATGATCAAGCGAAATCTATCTAGTGCAAAATCGGAAAAATTAGATATCACACCAGGGGTGGTATCTTACAGACTTCACATGATTTGTAGGTCTTTTAGCCATAAAGGTGTAAAAGGTAGATTCTTTCTGCTCAGTGTGCTCGGCAACATTTGCTTTTTGTTGAGACCCTCCTTGCTTCTTCTATTCAAAAGCCAAATGCTGACGACAATCTTCCTTCATATGATCATATTTGTGGCAATAATTACACTAATGTTCTTCTTGGGGCTGTCCTGAAGTTGACCTGAGCCTTTCTTGTAATGAGCCTTGCTCAAACTGACCACAATTTGCTCTGATTTTCTGCTTGTAATTATGTCAAACAATTCATATGCAACCTTGTACTTGTTGATGTAATGTTTCAGTTTGAAGTTGCTTGATTGGAAGGATGCTAAGAGTGAATTCCAAATGATTTTGAAAGCTTGAATAACCTTCTACAATTACTATGCAAGCTCCTAAATGAAAATACTATGCTCTCTTTCAATTCTAAATGCATTTATATGAAGTACTAAGAAGATACAATGCATCTACAGCCAAAGACATTTTTACAAACAATTGGCTTGCAAACTCAAGATCTGATTTCAAAGCTTTTTTTGATTGCTCATACACAACAACTACTTAACACTCCTCTTCTAAAACAATGCTAATATCAATAGCCAAGACTCTTGGCAAAGTACATATGAAAAATGCTTGAGTCTGATATAGACTGTCACCTACAGCCGTACCTCCTATTATGCAATTAAATAACATATAATATGCATGAAATAAACAAGGGAACCTGGTTGGAATTGAGTCGCCTATTGCTGGAGATGATGAAGCAACCAATAACACATAAAAAGGTGCCTTCTTGAAGTCAAATCGACCCTCTTGTTCAGACGTCCCTGTAGCTGATATGAGGACAGAAATAAATTTCTTCTAGGCTCTATGGTGCTCCAAAATGCCTCTAAAGGGGTCGCCTTCCTTGCATCAAGCGCCACCCTCCTTGAATGAAATCGAATTTTCATTGGTGCTCCCCTTGCAAAATCGTGGCTTCCATGAATGCTGATTTGCACTTCAATTTTCTGATGATCAAAATCAGAATCTTCACCACTTCAATTCACCTCCAAATGCATCAATAAGAGAAGAATTCTAACCCCACGAATGACTTCTATGTTGCTCCCATCAAATTACATCCAAAATTGATGCTAAATGATCCCTCCATAAGCAAAATCGAATTTCCTTGTCAAGCTGATAGAAAATCTTCAATGTCTGAATTTGAATCAGATTTCAACAATAATAATCTTGTCCATCAAGAGTGCAAACAATGAAGAATGTAAATGCCAAAAATCCTCCAATGATGCCCCAAATCGTCCTATACCAAAATTGGCCTTTGGCCACTAATTTTGTGCAAATGAGAAGTCTGAAATAACCTCTCCCTCAGCTGCAATAATTCAGGTGATATTTCACACCCTCAAAATTGCTATCAATAGGAAGTTTTCGTTTCCTATGACAATGAAGTAATCTGCAGAAACCCTAGGCTCCACAAGACGAACAACAACAACAACATCCAAATCTGCCTGTCCAGAATGAAGCCCAAGATGTCTATTTATTCTTTTTCCCCAAATTCTCCAAAAACTTCTAGAATATTCTTTTATTTTATTTAAGTGACTTTATAATATATTTTAAAATCAAGTCACTTTATTAAATTAAATAACTAAAAGGTCACCTTTTAAATTTTATTTTATTTGATAACCTTATAATTAATTAACTTAATACCACTTAATGATTTAATTAAAGTAACTAATTAGTCATCCTCTTGAAAATCATTATTTTGGACAACTTAATTAATTAAATTAATTAAATCAAATTACCTCCAAAAAACGGGGACATTACATTTCTATTGCTGAGGCTGACCTTTCCCTTTATTCTTAGTCTGAGTCTTGGCTGCAAAAGCTTGCTCTGTAGAGGACGAAGAAGCACTACTGCCAAACTATTGTTTCCAGCATTCCTGCTACAAAAGTATGGTACAAAGTTCGAGAAACTTCAAATCAACATTAGTCGATGTAATGTTGAGGGTTTCAACAAAGTGCTCATAAGACTTCTGTAGACTTTTCAAAGTGATGACTACCATGCCTTCTTCCTCCATCTTCCGACCAATCGCCTCCAACTGATCATGGATTTCCTGAATCTTTGTCAGATGCTCCTATAAGAACATTCTCTCATCCATCATCATAGAGAACAGCCGGTTCTTTAAAAAGAACGCACAGCTCTTGTCGGAGGTCTCATGCAAGGATTTCAAATGCTCCCAAATCTCAGCAGCTGATTTGCCGGATGGAACCTGTGGAAGTTGATCATCGGTAATTGAAAGCTTGATGAGTATCACCGCTTCACGATTTTGCTCATCAAACTTTTCCTGGTCTTTACCTGTCGTTGTGGGACGAGTAGCATTGCCTAGAACAATCTGATCAAGGCAACGATATTCGAAGATAGTCATCATTCGCTACTTCCAAGTATTATAATTTCTGCCATTGAATCGTTGACTGACTTCCAACATAATGTTGGTCAAAGATGCCATCTTTCACGCTTTCCGAAGCACGAAAAACAAGATACATAGAAGAGACCCAAAAAGTTGAATGCACGGAACCCAAGACACGAATTCCAATGCACTGAAAACGGAGGTAGTTTGAGGCACAAAAATCGAGGTAAACCGGGCACAAATCCAAATGCACGGATTACAAGGCACCCAAAAAAATTGATGCCTACCCAAAAATCTTCACAAAAAACCCAGAAAGAATCTGTGATCAGAAAAAAAATTCAACTTTGAAAACAAAGGATTTTTGAAAACCCTAGCTCGAATCTGCTTTAAAAGTTCTAAAAAATACATAACCCGTGCACAGGAAGCAAAGTTTTTCTCAAAAAAATCCCGACTTCAAGAAGACGCATAAAAAAACGACCAAAAACATAATCACGGATTTTTGCGCCCAGAAACGCGTCTTTAAAAAAACCAGGCAAAGGATGCTAGCAAAATGAAGAAATACACATTAGAAAAACTTCTTCAATCGCAACTAGGAAAACAGAGGTCGCATGCCAAAACCAGGAGAAGATTCGCAGCCAAATCAAGCCCTAAATTGGGTCCAAAATAGAATAAGCGTGTGCCCAGAAAACTTCTCACGCAGCCTGAAATTGCAAGCAGAACCTTGTGCGATTTTTTTTAACTGTAAAGAAAACTCGGTTTTGACTTAAAACACCTGCGATTTTGCAGAAAATCTAGCGTCGAACTCCATGTAAACCAAACGCGCTGAGAGAAGCTCTTCAGAAAATGCATGCAAGGAGAAGGAAATTCCTCCGGCCAAAAATAAATTGCGATAGAGAGAATGCTTCAAAAAATTGCACGGCTTGAAACGGAAAAATGCTCAGAATACAAGACGCGAATCAGAACAAATTCTAATTGCAATTTCTGCAGGCGTTTTTTGAGACGCGCACAATTATTAGATCTCTAGAAAAATAAAAAAATTCAGTTCACTGAATCCTACGGCTCTGATACCATGTTACGAGAGAGATGGTAAAAAATCGATTATATTTACAAGAATCGAAAGCTTCATTTAAAGAATTTACAATAGGATGTTTCTATTTACAAAGTTCCGAGAATAGAAACATCATCGAACAAAACAAATAGTTTACATAGTTTACAAAATAAGAATATTGACCATTAATAATAATTAAATAGTATTTTAATAGCACTTAGGTTCCACACATGCCCTATTCGCAGACACATTCTAAGGTACCATAATCTAACAAAGAAGACAGCAACAAACCATGTTCAGTAGAAGAGGGATATCAATCATATCTGTGACAAATTTGCAGCCAGAGAGAACGCAACTATTCACAAAGAATCTACCAAGACCCTTGGAGATCCTCTACAAATTCATGAGTGGTGAAGTTGGTCAAGCTAGAAGTAGGAAGGGTTGGGCCCAAGGAAGGAGTTGATAAAGCATTAGAGGCTTGAAGGAGGTACTACAAAGCAAGGGGCATAAATGTGATTCTCACCATCATGCTTAGGCATATGGCTACCTAAATCTTATTTAATAATTGCAAGCAACTTTACTTTTTGAAAATAATTGATTTTGCTTAGTGATGTTGTTTGTTGTTTTGACAACTTTAAGCCTTTACTAGTAGTAGTCATAGAATCATTTTGGGTCTTCTTGGTGGGTCTTTTTTGGTTATAAAATATGTTGGAATGTCTGTGTTTTTCATTCTAAGCTTGATGATTTGCTTTTCTAAATCTTTTAAAAGGATAAAGCATTTGTTAATAAATACAATGCTTATACAAAATCCATATTATGGATGCAAATGTATCTTAAAATCTTACAGAATTCTTACAAGTAGAAAAGCCTAAAAATTGGCAATAACACCTAAAGAAATTTTTTAAGGTCATTTTACAAGTGATCAAGTCCCAAGGTATAGGCATAATCCAGAACTATTCTTCTTTACAAGTGGTTGGGAAGGTAGAAGGAAAGAGCTAATCATTATTTTTTACCTAGCACTCATTTTGACATTACTAGATGAACACACTTGGGAAAAGTTGTAAAGGGTTGAATCTTCTTGAATAGCTAAGCACTCTTTATTGAGCATCATTAACCATGTGCTCCCACTTGAGAAAGTTGTATAGGAAAAATAATCTTTTGGATATCTAACCACCCTTATTAAGCATCACTATGGAAAATAGATTGAATGGGATCCATAAACATCAACCAAAGGTGTGTTCCAAGGATAATAATCAATAATAAATAATGCTATGGCAGTACTCACATTATATGCAATTTATTGAAATCATTAATATCCTTTTTGGGAATTGTAAAGATTTACAATCCACACATGGCAAGAAATGATTCCTTGTTAACAATACTACAGCTGAGGTCTGCCCCATCATGAATCACAAGTTTAGCTATTGATAAGATTTTTGCCAATATAAAATGGTTTGTTCAAGATTTAGAACTAAGTTACCGGTACGCCTAGAATTGGCCTCAGGTACGAAATGAAACGGTACAGATACAGGGTACGGTACAGATACGGTACAAAAAACAACCAGGAAACAGTTTTCAGACTGTGGATACGGGCAGGAAACAAAATGCCACCTGTGGGTATGAAAAGTTTGTTTCCAATTCGAACCCAGACAGAATCCACATCAACTTTTTTGGATATTATCTGATTTTTTCCCTTCAAAGGCTGTAAATTGTGATTTTTTTTCTCATTTCAACTTTGTTCACATTTTTCTCCAACATAACAAATTGTTTTTTAGGCTTTCTCAAGTGCCGAATATTTTTTATATCTTTAGGATGGCTGAGATATTTGATGAAGAGCTGCTGAGTCAAATTAGGCATGAGTAAAATGTTGGAGATTCAACATCAGAAACTGTATTATATTCCTTTATGGGATTGTTTTGTGCTCTTTGTGAACTTTGCATCTTGTGTTATGGTGATGTTAAGGGCAGCTCTGTTTATTCATTGCTTTGTTAGAATTTATAATTGGGACTTGAAAGATATCACTATTTGGGAGGACATATGACCTGTTAGTGTTTTAGGATCAGATTTAATAGAAAGCAGGAAATGAACATAAAGAACAAATGAACACAGTATTTATCCTAGGAAAACCCTCCTCTTGAGGGAGAAAAACCCAGCCAATAATATCTCTTATATTATTGAATCTTTGACAAGAATGTTACACATGCAATGAGCCAATTGGTAGGCCAACACATAGCACCACAACTGATGCAAATATAGAACTGAGAGACACACACAGCCAGTGGTTATCTCAGCCTTCTACTCAAGTATCAATCTGCTTCTTGAGATGAACTCGCACACTCCTATGATCAACAGATGAAGCACTTGATACAAGTGATACTGGAATAAAACTAAAATGCTGAATGAATAACAACCAAATGAATATAGAGGCGTGACTCTCCAAACATAGCATGTCGGTTTCATTTGCATGTCAGTTACCTCTGCATGTCAGACTGTATGTCAGATTCTTATGCATGTCAGACTGTATGTCAGTTACATAAAGATTCTTATGCATGTCGGTTACAATTGACCTAGGTCGACCTAGCCTGACATAGCCATATTTAGATTTTACCAAATGAAATAAATGAGACAGCTGGAAGAATACGACTGACGCTGCCATAAACATCAACACTCCCTCTCAGCTAGGGAGGATACTTCCAGCTGCACAAGACAAATCACCTCATCATGATGTTAGATATCACCTCAACATGATATCAACCATAATGGCTATAACCTTACTATGGTATGTACAAGTGTTCATCACTTGCGTGATGTTGTCACCTCAACATGACTTTCACCATGGCTCTCCCAAAGGGTGAAACAAGGGCTTTCACCTCAAATCTCTCTCAAAGAGAAATGCATTAACAAGGGCTGACACCTCAAATCTCTCTCGCAGAGAGAAATGCATTAACAAGGATTGATACCTCAAATCTCTCTCGCAGAGAGAAATTGCATTAATCTCTCTCGTAGAGAGAAATGCATTAACAAGGGCTGATACCTCAAATCTCTCTCGCAAAGAGAAATGCATTAACAAGGGCTGATACCTCAAATTCCTCCATCTCAAAGGAAAATGCATTAACAAGGGCTGATACCTCAAATTCCTCCATCTCAAAGGAAAATGCATTAACAAGGGCTTTCACCTCAAATTCCTCCATCTTAGAGGAAAATGCACTAACAAGGGCTTTCACCTCAAATTCCTCCGTCTCAGAGGAAAATGAATTAACAACAGATCTCCATGATGATGAAACTCCCTCTGAAGCTCCAAGTACTTGCATCAACCTTCTAACCTCCTCATCCAAGATTGCTTTTGATGAATTGTCAAACTCCCTCTGAATGTAAATCCCTCCTCTTCGAAGAAACTAATCTCAAAGATAACCTGAATAGGTTCCTCCCCTTCGAGAGATGTCTTCAGCCACCAACTCAGTCCCATGGCTGCAAGCTATGACTCCATGCTTGATCATTTCTCCAATTGGCATGAGTTCCTTACAGGATGCCTCAAGTTCTTCTTCTCTAGGCAAACTCTCATCACCCTCTTGCTCCTCGATCCATCCTAGAAGCATTTTGAGAGAGATTACTAATAGTTCATAGAACTAAACTATCCCAAAGAGAAATACCAATGCTAGAAGCATACATGATTCACTATCTCAATGTTATAGCATGAATTAATCTACATCATTATTCAAAGGCACAAACATAAGATACTTATCTCTTTATGTTCGTACACTAATGAGCTAGACTTGTAGCTATGTCTCATCTTCGCCACCTTCACTTGATCTCGCCCTCATGAAAGTGGGAATATGAAACGATTGTTTATCAAAGATTGAAGACTCCATTTAAATCTTGAGATCACATTATGAATCAACGCACCCATACTCATGCGATGAAAGAGTTTAAGTAATTAAAAGAGTCAAAAAATCATCATGACTTCCTTCCATAAACGTGGTCTTTCGCTTCCCAAGCTTGTAAACAGAGATTGCAGCTCCAAGAAACTGCACTGCAGAAGATAAGTCAACACAAATAGCATTGACTCCATCACTTTCTTTCCATGGCACTTGCACACACAGACTCGACAACTTTTCCCATGCCTTCTAATCATGTCTAAGATTTACAAACTCAAAAAGCTTTCAAAACTCCATTGAGCCACAAGAGACTGTGTTCCTGTTAGACCAAATCTGATCGGATCTTTTTGTAGACCCGCTCTGATACCATGTTAGTGTTTTAGGATCAGATTTAATAGAAAGCAGGAAATGAACATAAAGAACAAATGAACACAGTATTTATCCTGGGAAAACCCTCCTCTTGAGGGAGAAAAACCCAGCCAATAATATCTCTTATATTATTGAATCTTCAACAAGAATGTTACACATGCAATGAGCCAATTGGTAGGCCAACACACAGCACCACAACTGATGCAAATACAGAATTGAGAGACACACACAGCTAGTGGTTATCTCAGCCTTCTACTCAAGTATCAATCTGCTTCTTGAGATGAACTCGCACACTCCTATGATCAACAGATGAAGCACTTGATACAAGTGATACTGGAATAAAACTAAAATGCTGAATGAATAACAACCAAATGAATATAGAGGCGTGACTCTCCAAACATAGCATGTCGGTTTCATTTGCATGTCAGTTACCTCTGCATGTCAGACTGTATGTCAGTTACCTTTGCATGTCAGACTGTATGTTAGATTCTTATGCATGTCAGACTGTATGTCAGTTACATAAAGATTCTTATGCATGTCGGTTACAGTTGACCTAGGTCGACCCAGCCTAACATAGCCATATTTAGATTTTACCAAATGAAATAATGAGACAGCTGGAAGAATACGACTGACGCTGCCATAAACATCAACATGACCATAGTCCATTTGACTTCCCTAAACTTTTGAGTGCAGATTTTAATGTTCGCAATGGAAGTAAGGCGTGAACTATGCCAGTATCCTTGCACATCTCTTTGGAAAGATGTTATGATGGTGGTACTAGTAATATAGAATATTCTAAGCACCATAGAAACTAGATCTCTATTGTAAGTGATGGTTTAGGATATTGAGATGGCATTGTGTTTGGTCTTCACGAGAAACAAGTTACCTTGCTATTTCTCCTTTCTACTGATTCACAACATTGAACCATAGCATGAGGATTGAATAAAAATGTATTGGCTTTACATCAGATTGGAAGTATGAAGGCCCTTGTATTGTATTATTAAATTGACTATGAAAGTGGTGGTGTATTTTTGCTATGTTATTTGACTATTAATATGGTGGTGTATTTTGAACTTAATTACTACTGCAAATATGTATATATTTCTTATTTTTATATGTTTTTGTATTAATGTACCCAAAACGAACCCAACCCCAAAAAAAATTTGACCGAATCCACGTACCGGAATCTTGTATCTGTACCCGAACCCAAAAACGAACCAGTAACTTAGATTTAGAATGCAGTAACACAAGATGTGACTTGAAAAACTGCAAGGCAATGATTTTAGTCTATTAACAAAGAAGTTTAACGTTTAAAAGGGAATGTCAATGTTTAATTCCTGCCAACTTCACTGTCATGCTCCCTGATTGCAGCTTGCATAGAAATTCAAATTGTTGACCAAGGAAGCTACAAAAGGCTCAATGAAATTATCCAAGGTAAAAGTCAAATGCAGCAATTCCAATAAGGCTGCGCTAATAGAGTTTAACTAAAGGCAGCAATCATTAACAATTAAGGAAGAACAAAGGCAGCACTTGGATTAAGGAAGGGTGCATCTCTTCTAAGGGGAACAATGATTACAAAAGGTGTGACTATTCACCCACCATGATGGATACATAGGGAGGTAGAATCATTTTGTGGAAGGATCAATCAAGCAGATTAGATAAAAAGGAAATAAGAATTTGAAATTATAAGAAATCTATTGGAATAAATATTATTTTAGCAAGAATATTATTGGGAAGTAAGTTTTAAAATATAATTAAGAATAACAAAATATATATATATATATGCATTATAATTGCTTTATGAAATGAAATATGGTTAACAATTAATAGAATAAGATTCCATCAGCAATCATATTTGGAATCAATGTGAAATGTTTGATAGGAAGATGCAGCAGTACACGTTCCGTCATCAAGTACACCAACCCCAAGATGGATGGACTGGAGGTCCTGCCATACTTGTGGGCCAAGGGGCCGAATGACTCAGAGACTCATTCCCTGTCCTTCAGCTTGGTTTAAGAGGACAGTCTCCTGACGTCCTATCAAGCTTTTCCATCGGATTCCTAATGTGGTTATCTATTGGAAATAAGCTATGAAATAGATATGAATGAATTTAGGATATTTTGATTTTAATAGAGATTATTTGTATATGATCATAGATCCTTGATATTAATGCTTTGATATTAATTAATTAAGATTTTCTCTAAATTGTATTGCAATTATGTAATTTTATAGAATTCTGTTAGTAATTGAACTGCTTGACTTCTTATTTTCCTAATTGGTTGTTCACCTCTCCTTTTTCACTTGTGTTTAGCTTCCTCCAGATACGTAAGAACCCAATGTATACCAATGTTTAATAAATGAACCCAGATAATACTTAGCTATACCTGATTCTAATTTGTTATGTTTCAGACATACTTTGCTTATGCACAAAATATTCATAGAGTTTTCCGAACTGCATAATTTAATGAGAAAATGAAGAATTGAATATGAAATAGGGAAAGAAGATCATAAGAACAACACAGACAATTCAACACAAGAATTATCTTAGAGAAACCCAGTGTGTATAAGAAATCCAAGAAGTTTTATTTTTGGGTCACTCAGTTGTTGTTCCTGTCTGCAGAGAGCTAGCAGGAACTTTCTAAATTTAGAATACCAAATTTAGATTTCCTATATTTAGAATACTATATTTAGCTTTCCTAAATTTAGGACTCTGTATTAAGCCTTCCTTAATTTAGGATTTTATAATTGGGATAGTATATTTAATGTTAGTTTTCTTAAATTTAGGCACAAGTGTCTAATCAAATTTTTTGATAGTATTAACTATTAAGTTTTATATTTTCAGTTTTATTTCTTTTATTCTGGGCAACTGGCATATTTTTATAAGTGATTTTTGTGATGAAAAGCGAAATAAAAATCAGGTGCTTTGTTCTGATTTGGAGCACCAAGTTTATCGGTTATTTATGACATTGAGTGTCCATCTTTTGTACTTTGAATTTTTCTGAAAAAAATATAAAAAAAGTTTCAGCAACTGCAGAATTCTGATTTTGGTTTTATTGTTTTCTTGTTTGTACTTTCAAAAGTTTGTGTATGCAGGTTAGTGCACTCAGAGTTGCAAGTTTGATTAAAGGTTAAATTAAATAATTTGTTTCAGACTCTGCATACCATGTGCTAAATTTTAACATGGCATTGGAGCGCTTTTACTGAGATCCTCCAAGTTAGAGGAAGATTTCAGTGCTTTACTTCAGCAATGAAATATCCTAGAACTGTGAACAGTTGTAGGGCATGATGCCCTAATTGCTCCAGTAACTGAAGTCGATCTGCACCTGTGACAATTTTCTGATCTAATTTAATTTCAGTTGATTTGTTCAGTTTCGCTGTATTCCAGCAGCCACAAACATGCCTAGGCTAAGTCTCAAAGAGTGTGACCACCTAGAGGATGTTTAAAATTTTACTGCTAGGTGGTGCAAGATATAGATATTGTTGGAAGAAGTTGATCTTTGGGTCTTTGTAGAAATCACATTTATATCCTATTCAATTGGTTAAACATAACAAAAAGATGAGCAAAGAAAAACATATCATCTTGAATTCTACAAAAAAGTATATGATTCCTCACATTGATGGGAAAAAATAAGCAAAAGGAGATATATGATGCCTTGACCACTCTCTAGCAAAGTGTGAACATCTCCCATAAAATACTACTGAAGAAAGATTTGAACCATATCAAATGTTTCAAGTGCCAAAATTTTGGCCACTATGCTTCTTAGTGTCTTGACAACAACAAGAGTAAGGGCAAGCAGCAACAAATCTAGTTTGCAAAGAGTGCAAAAGTTTATGCAGTGATGAGCTTTCATTCAAGCTAGAGACTACCTTCTCCATAATTTCATGTTTATCCACTAACACTATTTCTGTTGTAGGGCAGTATGTGCGCAACCAGCCTAGACATGTGAGCTTCAATAAAAACACCTTCAGTAGACTTCAAGAGTAAAATGTTGATGTTATAGTAGCGGAGGGAGATTTCTTTCTCCTTTGAACTCAAAAATATATATAAAACAATATTCAATGTTGAGGCGGACATGATAATTTATTTATTTCTTAAAGCCGACTTGATGAGAAGTTGCATCATTTTGTGTAAAGCCGTCTCTTATGTGAAAGAGGTCAACTCTTCATGGAAAGGCATCTTGGTGTCTATATATTCAAGGTGACTCACATTCATTTGGCAACCAATTAATTTTTTCAAGACAACTTCTCACACCTAGAAGGAGATCATCATTTTACAACAGATCGATTATTATTCTCAAGGAATTCACATTCTTCAAGAGGAGTTTGCATATCTACAGCAGATTGATATATATTCAAGAAGATTGATATTCATTATTGCTTGTGTATTTGCATCTAGAGAGGTGCTATAATCATTGCATCAGTTCAGTCTAATGTGTGGCCTAATTGTAAAGCAATTTGCTGCTCTTTTATTCAATATATAAGTGATATATTTGTGGCTGGGTTTTTCTCCCTCGAGTAGGAGGGTTTTCCCAGGGTAAAAGTGTTGTGTTTATTGTTCATGTGTTGTATTTCTGCTTATTGCAAATCTGATCCTAAAACTAACATAAAAGGCTGGTATATATATATATATATATATATACCATAATTTCATGTTTATCCACTAACACTATTTCTGTTGTAGGGCAGTATGTGGGCAACCAGCCTAGACATGTGAGCTTCAATAAAAACACCTTCAGTAGACTTCAAGAGTAAAAGGCTGGTATATATATATATATATATATATATAGGTAAATTTGGCGATGATGCCAAATACCTTGAACTGGGGACAAGAACTATTTCTTTCTGTGTGTCTTCTAGTGATATTATTAGCCTTCATGTTGTCATTATTATTCCTAAAATAAAAACAAATTTAGTTTCAGTTTCAGCTATGACAGATTTTAAGTGGCTGAATTTGATGATAGGCAAGTTATCATCAAAAAATCACAGCCAGATCCTGGTCAACTATTGGCAAGAGAGTTTACTTCAATTTCAACTGTGACAGATTTGAAGTGGCCGGATTTGATGATCAACAAGTTATTATTAAAAATCGCACCATGATCCTCCTCAAGTATTGGCAAAAGGTGTCTGTGAAAGAAGTCTTTGTGACAAATTATGTGATCTTTGGCACAAGAGATTTGGCCACTTGCACTATGGTGCTCAACTATCCAACCAACCATGGAATACCAAGAATCACACAATTATATTCCAACAGTACCATGACATTGTAATACCACACATATCACCAGCCATGATGTCTCCATGTGGATTAACCACTGTGTATAAGTAGTTGTTGCTGCACACTATTTGTCAAGAGTTACTCATCAAACAACATCAATAAATACATGTTTTCTAGTATAGCCACCACTACTTGCTCCGAGCTTGTGATAGCACATACAAACATTTGATCACTTCTGACTTTTGTAGTACCTCAGCACACGCCCCTAAATATAACCAGGTCCCTGGATTTCACTGCATGAACTCTAGCTCTGTCACAAGTGCACCTACATTGCCATTAATGCATTACCACAAGTAAACCAACATGCATACTGTACCACATCTGAAATTCACCGCATCTCACTGCATTGCATTATGTAGCTGTATACCAAACTGCACATAAACTCCTCCTCTCGTACTTACCGCATCTCACCACATTATAATCTGTAGATAAACACAAACTTCAAGAGCTCTCTACAGGTGAATACTTATTAAGTTTGGGCTTCACTAAAATTGTTGCAAATCCTAATCTTACTCTTAGTTTTGTATGTCTATGTTCTTACTCTTACAGGAAATAGTATGAAGCTCATAGTGTTGTGCAAGAGGATGTCCACATCTGAATTTGACATGAAAGATATCGACCTTGTGCATTGTTTTTTGGGTTTTGAAGTGCAGCAAAGTTCAAGAGAAATCTTCTTAAGTCAAGGGAAGTATATAGTAGAAATTTTAAAAAGATTTCAAATTTTGGATTATAAGCCCCTTGCTACTCCAATGAACCCATATCTAAATTTGACTGCAGATTTGGTAGATCCATTTGTGTAACATAGATAATGGTACTCTAATGTATTTGGTAAATAATAGACCTCATATTTGTGTTGTAATAAACATATTAACTCAGTTTTGTAATTGGTCCAAGGCAAGTTCAGTGGACTACTGCAAAACATATGCTACGATGCACAACTTTGTAGATCCAGACTAGGCAGGTGATGATTGTTCTAGGAAGAGCACTGCAGGGGTTTCAGTAATCATATCCTCGTTCAACAGGAAATAGACAGTTATATCATTAACTTTAGCTAGATTGCAGAACTTACAAATCAGATGTTGGAGATGACAATAGTTTACTGCAACAACCATCATTGCATCAAGCTATATAAGAATCCAGTGTTTCATGGGTGCTCCAAACAAATAGATATTCGTTATCATTTTATCAGAGACAGAGTTCAAAGGGAATCATATGTTCTTCAGTATGTTCCTTCAGATTAGACATTTTGACAAAGCCCCTGTCAAAAGGAAATTTGAAATACTAAGAGAGAGGCTAGGGTTGAGGAAGCACACCTTCCTCATCAAGAGGGAATGTTAAATTATTGGATAGTTAAATTGCTGTCCCTAGATGCAGAAAATTAGGCTAAACTTTCTAAATTTAGAATACCATATTTTGCTTTATTAAATTTAGGACTATATTTAGTGTTAATTTTCCTAAATTTTGGGGCAAGTGTCTAGTCGACTTTTTGATAGTTTTTATTTATTTATTCTTGTTTTATTTCTTTTATTCTGAATGGCTGGTACATTTTTAGAGGTGCTTTTTTATGAAGGTAAACTAAAAATACTCAAATTTTTTCTTAGAAAAATAAGAAATATTTTTCAGCAACTACAGAACTCTGGTATCAGCTTTATTTTTTTATTGTTTGTACTTTCAGAAGTTTGAGTATGCAGGTTAGTGCACTCAGACTAAGTTGCCAGTTCTGATTTGTATTTGGATTCAGGTTTGGGTTGCAGATTCGGCAAAAAAAAAATGGGGTTAGGTTCATTTTGGGTTTGTCTGTACAAAAACATATAAAAATCATAAATATATTACATATTTACAACCTAAAAGCAGGAATTAAATTCAGAATTTTTATATTTATATTATATTAAATTTTAAACATATTATATTAAATTAAAAATATTGAAACTTAAATATAATTGTATTAAATCTAAAAATTTAAAATATTACAGGAAATAAATATATCATTCCTCCTTTTAAATATTAGAATTGCCAAAGTAGCTCAATTTCCTATTAAACATATGGTACAAGACAGCATGTCAGCATACATGCGCTCCAAGCTCTCTAGAATGAATCTGCACCTTACACATTTGAAAATTTGAGCCACTTTAGTGGATGCCTAAATTAATTTATTAACAATGACCTTTTTAATGTTTCGTTCTATCACACACCTAACAAGCCCAACACCAGGATAGGCAATGGAATTATTGCTGCCAAACAGATTGAACCACTATGAATCAGACAAAGAATTCCAGCTGAACAGCAAATTCTAATCAAACAGATTGCAAAAAACAGAATGAAAAAAAAAATTAAAATCCACCAGGTTTGCTGTAATATTAGAGAAAATGTATCATAGTTCATTCTTGATCCGCTCAAGTTCATTTAAGATGAGCCCATAGTGATTTCACCACCCCTATACAATTTCCTGGCTGCACCAAACCGGGTTCATTCAGGACAAACCCACAGTGATTTCACCACCTCTTGTATGACTCCTCGGCCAAACTGAACTGGGTTCAGATTGGTCCCAGATCCAAGACCTCTGGGAAACAAACCAGCAACCTAGCACTGAGAGTTGCAAGTTTGATCTAAGGTTAAGTTAGACAGTTTGTTTCAAACCCTAGAGTGCAGAATCTGCATACCATGTGCTGAACTATAACAAAAGTGGCATTTTGTCTCCTTCCACTATCACCAAAAATGCAAGGTTATGAGCTCATGAGGTCATCAGTTGCTAAATAATCCATCTTAATCATTCTACATCCAACTCTATTCACTCTCTTCTCAATTAAAATTCCTACAAATCAAGACCGAAAAATGATATAAATGAACATAAAAAACTCCAAAATTCAGACTACCTCAATACCTGAAAGACAAATGATCCAACTCCCACTTTGGATGATTGGTATCTTAACATGGCATTTGGGACAGGTTCAGACATTCATGAACCCAATCCTGATTATTTAGTGACAGCTTCATGTGACACTGAATGTCACTATCTTTTGCTGTCTTGGAGATGGGTGCAGCCAACAACCAAATGTGTGATGGATGCATAGGTTACAGGTTTGTGCCACCACAAAAATGTTACTCTGACTTGTTTGCAAAAACAGAACAAATAAATGATCTGTGGAGCTACAAATTTCCCTACAAACCTTCTTCATCTTCCTCCCACTTGTTCCAGTCACCTCAACATTCTGTCTTAGCCGTTTTCTTGTATTGAAGGGAGTGAATGCATGAAGTTTTAAGTGTCTTAAGGTTGTACAAACAACTTACACAAACATAGATGCATAAATATGAAGTGTTAAGTGTTAAAATCAACACATTTCCGATCAGCAATCATTCATTTTCATTTACATGCACTTGTGTAGAGATTCCATCTACTCTTTGCCTTTGTTTTCCTTAACCATGCTTGCCTTCAAACCAACTTTGTAACAGATGACCTTTAGTGGCAATTTATCCTGCTGCTCAAGATTTATTTTTTTTTATCTTGCTGTGCCCAATCAGATCATATAAACACTCTACTGTAGTTTGACATTGACTGATGGGTATATAGTCTGAAAGAAAGTGGATTGTGCTTTTGGCCAAGAATTGTTTCTTTTTCTTGCTTTTGGCATACTTTTTTCTTGGGTGGAGCTGACGGGTCATGAGATGAATTTGAAAGGAGGTGACATTCCTCCCTTATTCGTGATCTGAAATGGTGCCAGGCAACCTCAAGAAAATTTCAAAGAGAAAGATGGAATAAAAGGATGGGATATTTTAAATAAAAGAAATAACAGTTTCATTAGATCCCGTTGACCATGTAGTAGTGAAAATTCCCAACATAAGACATTTTCTTGAGATATTTTCTAGTTTACATGACATGTTCTATTGAGAAGTGAGCCTCAATTCCTAGGAAACACAAAGTTATTATGAAATATTGAACAGATGGCTTCAACACATTATCAAACTAAAGTATTTGCATTATCCTCTAAGATGCATTGCCATACACATGTATCAAAAAATTTAATGAAAATCTGTTCGTTAACCTCTAAGGGAATAGCTAAATATAACAGAACATTAAAATGTTTTTATTAACTTGCAGTCAGTGCTGTATTAAACATGTACTGAGAAATGAAAATCTGCCCATTAACATCTAGTGAGCATTGTACTCGTGGTGTATATGAACTGACAGGACCTTGCATAGGCTGAGTGGACCTAATGGTTAAGCTTGCATATTTCATTAAGGCATGGGTTCAAATCTGGATTGAGGCAGGTTATTTGTGTCTAATAGGAACAGTACATAAGATAAATGAAAAAACAATCCAGTTGTGGTATTCCACAAAAAGGTTCTATAGACTAAATTGGTGTCTCACATGGCAGTAACCTAAAAACGCCTTTACCTTGACATTTACTTTCGAGCTTGATCATGAAGTCTAAAACCATGCATACAAAAGGTGAATACTAGTACAACGCGTGTGTTGTAATAGTGGAGGGGTCGGTGCCTTTCACAAAAACATTATCCTGGGTTCAAAACTCCCTGCTGTAATACAGGCTCGCATCATATATGTCATAGATATGTTGGAGATATGTAGAGAGGTTGTGTTGCAGCAATTACGGAGTACACTCAGCTGTGAACTATGTCTACAGATCTTAAAAACATAGCACAAACTTATCTCTTCTTGTGTTAAAGCAGACCCATAACCACACCCAAGATCGACCAAGCCAGGAAAGAAAAACACTGGTAGGCATTGTTATATATAAGAAAAAATCAGATTAAGATACAATCAAGCATGATCCGTTCTAACAGTTTTTAAAATGTGGTCCAAGATTATCCCTCATCAAATTTAAGATAGACCCGTAATTCTAACAGATACGTAGAAGGTTATGTTGCAACAATTATGGAGTAAACTTAACAGTGAACTATGTTTCTAAATCTTAGAAACATAGCACAAACTTATCTCTTCTTGTGTTAATGGCGGACCCATAACCTCACCCAAGATTTACCAAGCCAGAGGAAATAAAATAATGATAGATATTGCCATGTGTAAGAAAAAATAAGATTAAGATACAATCAAGCATGATCCATGCTAAAAATCTTAAGAATGGGGTCCAAGATTATCCCTCATCAAATTTAAGGTAGACCCATAACCTCGCCCAATATTTTACCAAGACAAAAAACATTAAAAAACCATTGGCAGCTATTGCTAAATTGTGACCCATGGCCTAAACATGTTTCGCGTGTTAAAGACAGAACTCATAAATTCACACAAGACCTACCGAGCCAAAAATATAGGAAAAAGCACCGGTGGGTATAAGAAAAAACAAGAATGGGGTTGATATTGTGAGTGACCGATATTTACAAATCTTAATTAGGCCCGTGTCTACACATCTTAGGAATGTGACCCAAACTTAAACCTCGCTATGTTTAAGGTGGACCCATAATCTCACCCAATTTCCCCAGATAATATGAACCCTTCACTACCTCTAATGGGAATTCCACAGATAATGAAAAAGCATGCTCTCTAGTAAGACGTTCCATTTGGCACATAAACTATGAGAAATTGCGCATTAAGCTCTTCTAGGCCTGCGAAAACTTTGCCACTTGGAAAAAATAGAATAACAAGTAGCCTCAGCAACGCAATGCAAACATACCAAACTGAAAAGAAGGAAAGGGAGGTGAATCCAGCTGCAGCCACATGTTCTTGCCCTTCCTGTGTGCAGCAATCATCTTCTTGCCAACAAGTGCCTTCTCAAGCCCAGAAGGAGCTATACCCTCAATGACCTTAGGATCATCTGCAATCATTGCCTTGATGATCCTTTTCCCTCTGCAATGCTCGTGCACTGCCCTACGAGCAGCCTCCACCTCGGGTAACTCGGGCATTGTTTTGTTGTCTCTTCTTCTCCAAACTGCCCACAAGAAATGTAAGCTGTACCTTTCTCTTTTTTTCAAACCAAAATATCTATACCCATAAGAAAATCTCCTCGTGAACTCTTCTACTTGCCCACCAAAAGGCCTCCCAGATTATTTTTCAGCTCAGCTGCTATTTCCTTGCCACTTTAAAATCAAAATGACAAGTCAAAAGGGTGAAACAAATGACAGGCAAGCAGTCACTCCTAATTTCTTCGGTACAGAAAGAAAGAAGAGCTGCTGGGTGTAACGGATGGGTAGCGCGTGGTATGTTAATTGCAGTCCACTGGCACCATACTTGCATTCAGAGGTTGGTTGGCTATGTAACAATTCAATTAACCATCCTGTGTTAGCTATATAATGGTGTATGTACACATACACAAATAATGGGATGTGCAAACAAGAGCCATGAAACGGCTAACATTTCAAATGGTACGGAGGGTGGTAATGCCATGGAAATAAAGGTGTGGATCTTAGTCGTGATTTTGCGCTTTTTATTTTGCATTATGGTTTAGAGATCATTTTAAGGAGTTGTATAATTAGTACTAAGGGTGTAATGGATAGCAAAAGCTAAGCTTCGTATTATTCTTATATGCGTCGAAGAGGTTTAGAAGGACGACTAAGCAAGATTTTAGTTGTTTTTTTTTTTTTTTTGGCATACATTTGTATAGTATATGAGGTCAATTGGTAGGACCTCTGAATCGAGAAGATAATCAAGTTCCATTATCAACAAGTTCATATTATGTTTGTAATAGGGAGAGAGAAAGACAGAGAGAGGGAGATATAGGGATAGAAAGGGAGAGAGATTGAGTGGGGAAGAGAGAGAGAGGGGGTGGAGGGTAAGGGAATAGAAATAGAGAGAAAGATGGAAATGGAGATGGAGAAGGAGATCGATATGGATATGGAGAGGAGAGGGAGAGATAAAGAGAGAGGAAAGAGGGATATATAGAGATGGAAGAGATAAATATATAGAGAGGGAGAGATAGGGAGAGAATATCAGGGAGAGATAGAAAGATAAAGATATAGGAAGTGATATATAGAGAGAGGTAGGGAGAGGGAGAGATACAGAGGTAGAGAGAGATGGAGAGATAATGAGATAGAGATAGAGGGGGAGATGGAAGAAGAAATATGGAGAGAGATAAAGAGGCAAAGAGATATATATATATATAGAGGTATATGACGAGGGATAGGGAGAGAGGGAGAGAGATGGATAGATAGAGAGAGGAAGACATGTCTAGAGATAGGGGGAGAGGAAGATAGAGCTAGAGATGAAGATAGAAGGAGAGGAGAAGAGGAAGAGAAATAGATAGAGAGATAGAGAGGGGTAGAGGGAGAGATAAAGATAGAGAGAGAGAGAGAGATAAGGCTCGATATAAATGGAGAAATAGAGAGGGAGAGGGAGAGAGGAGGAGAGAGAGAAATAGGTAGAGAGAGAGAGGAAGGGGAAGAGGGAGAGAGAGATAGATATAACTTAATATAAAGAGATGGAGAGGGAGAGGGAGAGGGAGAGGGAGAGGGAGGGATATATATATATATATATAGAGAGAGAGAGAGATAGGGAAAGACATAAAGAGATAGGGAGAGAGATAAGGAGATGAGGTAGAGAAAGATATAGACAAAAAGAGATAAAGAGAGGAGTGAGATCAATTGGTAGGCCTTCTAGCAAATAATGTTGTTTGTGCAACAAAGGTCACAATGAAGAAGTGATAGCTTCAAAATGCAATGATCCAAACATGACTAAAACAAAACCTCTGAATCAAGAAGATAATCAGGCTCCATTACCAACAAGCTCGTGTTGCTCAATAGAGAGGGATAAAAAGAGAGATAGGGAGATAGAGGTAGAGAGACATGGATAAAACTTGAGATAAAGAGAGGAGCGAGAGAAACAAAAAGATAGAGATATAGAGCAGGAGGGATGGAGTGAATAAGAGAGAGGGAGAGAGGTAGAGATAATGTGATATAGAAAGAGGGATTGATAGGGAGAGAGAGAGAGAGAGATAGGGATAAAAGGAGAGATAGAGAGATAGATATAACTTGGGAAAGATAGAGAGGGTGAGAGAGAAAAAAATATAGAGGGAGAGATGGAAGGAGAGAGGAAGAGGGAGAAGGAGAAATAGAGATAGAAAGAGGGAGACAATGATAGAAGGGGATATGGTCTAGGGATAGAAATGTATAGGAAGTGATATATAAAGAGGTGGAGAGAGGGATATATATATATATAGAGAGAGAGAGAGAGAGCAAGAGTGATGGAGTGAATAAGAGAGAAAGCTAATGAGATATAGATGGAGAGGGAGAGGGAGATATCAGAAGATAGAGATAGAAGGGGTGAGATTGAGAGATAACAAAGGTGATAAACACAAGTAATAGAAAGAGAGATAGAGACAGGGACACAGAAATGAGTGTGTGTGAGTGAGTGAATGATATAGAGATAGAGATAGGGAGGGAGAAATAGGAAGTATTTATGTGTGTGAGTAAAAAAGAGATATGGAAATAGACATAAAGAGGGGGGGAGAGAAATAAAGAGAGGATAGAGGAGAAGTAGAGATATATACAAAAATGGAGTGGTAGGAAGAGAGGGAGAGATAAAGAGAGATATAGTGGAAAATTTAAAGGGGGTAGTGAGGGAGACAGATTTAGGGGGAGGTAAGGAGATAGAGATAGGGGAGGGTAGAGAGGAAGATAGAGATGGAGATCAAGAGGGAGAGGGGGAGAGAGAGTGGGGGAGAATATAGAGAAACAGGGAAAGATATAAAGATAGGGAGAGAGAAAGGAGACAATGAGAGGGGGTGAGGTGGAGAGCTAGAAAGATAGATGTGATCTTCGAAAGGCCAATGAACCCTATTTGTAATCATGTTTTTCTATCTTTTATCATAAAGAGACCCTTCAAAAAAGTATCTCGACTCCACTTTTATATGGTTGGGAGTTGGAGTCATATTTTCAAGTGGATATGGGTTGTCTATCTTTCTTCTTGTGTTTGCATTGTCTTGATTATTTTTTATTTAAATTAGTTTGCAATATATTTTAAATATAGTTTGAATATTCAAAGGTTTCAGTTTAATTGGTTGTATTTAAATAGTGAGAATGATATGTTTTTTACTATAACATTTATCAAAGTTTATTTTTTTACTACATTGATCTTTATTTGACCCCTCAATAATTTTAATGGATCAATCATTTACTTGTATAGTTTACCCAAATGATAACACCAAATTTAGATATATGCTCCCTCGTAATATTATAATCTAACATATAAAAACAAAAATACATAATCAAAATATTTTTCATATATTTAAAATAAATTATATTTATCTATATACCATTATTTTTCCCTTATTAAGTATCTTAATTGTTTTAATTTAGTTAAAATATTAATTATTTATATTTATTAAAAAAAATCCCTTACAAAATAATGCATATTAAGTGTATTATAAATATAAAGATGATTTTTTAATAAAATTTAACATTATTTATTTATTTAAAATTTTGATTTAAATAAAATAATAGTTTTAATTTAAAAGTTGGTAATTAACTTGTTAATATAAATTATTATATTTTTTAATTAAATATTAAAAAAAAATTAATGTAAATTTAATTATTTCAATGAAATACAAAGAGTACATGATATTTAAATCTTTTTTTTTTTTTAAGGAAAGATATTTAAGTTGGCAATTAACTTGTTAATATAAATTATTATATTTTTAATTAAATATTAAAAATTTATAAATTTCAATATTTCAATAAAATACAAATGATTACATGACCAAATTTCATTTTTGAAAGATATTAAATTGGTAATTAACTTGTTAACATAAATTATTATATTTTTTAATTAAATATTAAAAAATAATAAATTTAATGTAAATTTAAATCTTTTAATAAAATACAAACCATTACATGATTAAATTTCATTTCTCTCTAATTTCTTTTTTTAATAAATACATTTATATTCTCAAATTCAAAGGTAAATAAAATATGGAGTAAATAAAATAGCTCTATAATAATATAAAACAAGTGCCACATAGTGGTTGGTACTTTCCTTGTAATTATTGTTTTTTTTTAATTAGATAAAAATTAAATGTAAATTTTATTAATGTCAATAAAAAAAATGTAAGTTTTGTTAATTACAGTGTTTTAGTATTGTTATTTAGTTATTTTAATGACCTAGCCCTAATCCTAACTCATACCCTATAACTCTAATTCTATCCCCAACCCTAACCCTAATCTTATCCCTAACTCTAACCCTTACAATAAATTTTAAACCATTGTCTTAATCCTAGGCCTCTCTCTAACCCTAGCTATGATCATAACACTATTCATAATTATAACCTAATTTTTATCACCAAATTTTAAATAAATAACATATTTAATAAATGTTATATTACAAATTATTATATATTAAATAAATAAAATAAATAAATATAATATATATTAAAAATTATTAAAAGTTAGATATTACATGTTGGCAATGTTTCTTCTCTTATTATTAATATAAAATTGATATATATTAAAATGATTATTTATTGCAAGTTGTTTATTTTTAATATATATATATGCTATTTTGAATTGATGTTTTGAACCACTCTAAATGATTCATCGTAGGAAGAGGATAATGAAGAATATGATTGTAGAAATGACCTTAAGAAGAGTTTAAGTGGTAGGAGAGGGTAGGGAGGGAGCAGATTCAAAAATGAAGTAAAAGTGAAAATAGGCAAAAAAATGATGAAGACATAATATAAGAATGAATAATATAATAATATGATATAACACAAATAAATGATAAGTAGGAGGTATTTTTCCACAGCGTGTCAAATTATGATATTGCTATTAGGATTCAACCGTGTAGTTTCGAGTCAAACTCATTGACCCATGTTTCATGAGTAGTGGTTCACAAGAACCCATCTCTCATGTTAATGAATGGTCCACTTAGCACTTATTGCATCAAATAAATGGATCAAAAAATGTTAAACTTAAATGTCTCAAACAATGAATAAATAACTCCAATGACATTACCCTAACCCTAACTCAATGATTCATCATAGGAAGAGGATAATGAAGAATATGACTGTAGAAATGACCTTCGCAAGAGTTAAGTGGTGGGAGAGGGTAGGGAGGGAAGAGATTGAAAAATGAAGTAAAAGTGAAAATAGGAAAAAAAAAATATGATGAAAACATAAGAAGAATGAATAATATAATAATATGATATAACACAAATAAATGGATTAAAAAAGGTTAAGGTTAAATGTCTCAAATAGTGAATAAATAACTCTAAGATGAATTATATAACAAAACGACTGAGGAACAATTACCAAAATTATTAAAAGAAATGAAGGAAGATATAAAGGAAAAAATACTAAAACTTAAAACAATAATAATTTAACCAAAGAAAAAAGATGAGATTATATATAAAATATAAATTGGAAAATTAAATAAATGATTCAATTAAAATTAAAAAAATAGATGGTTAAAATACAATAGATTATAATATATATAACCTATAATATATATTAATACAAATAGATAAAATCATAATAATTTATATAATATATATTAATGTATATAAATATAGATTAAAGGAGAATCTACAAAATAAAATAACCTATTATATATATTATGTAACGTCCCGCCATGCAAACCCCAAAGGATAATTTATAACTAACAATTATGGTACAATTTTTTTTTTAAAGTAAATTAACATGCAACACTTATAATGAAATTATACACACACAATATCTATCTAGTCCTCTGGGGTAACATGACTGCATTACTTATGAACGATCTAATATGATCCAGTTACTCACATAAATTATATACAACCATCAAATCACATTACGTTTATTACTAGAGTTTACATCTTTACAAATGTTACAATAGTACAATAGTGCTCCCCAACATGTACGAGAATGATGCATCAAATACATAAAACAATACAATTGAAATGAATGATACATATCATCAATGTTGGTTCTAGCTTTGGTACAATACCGAAGTCAAAGCAAATAGTACAACTCTACATAACACGATCCTTGACTGGGGACCCAATGGGGTGCATAGCATGTTCCATCAGACCATGTGAACTAGGCTAACAAGACTCCACGTCCAGAGCAACAATAAACACAAGGAACATATCATATCACCATCAACACATAACCACAACAAAATATTGGAAATCCAACAAGAATCCAATTTCCAATGTCATAGATCAACACTAAATAACCATAAGAGGTGCCAACAACAATAAGCTCCAAAATCCCTCAATTGAGATCGCAATATCAACCAACAATAAATATCAATGAGCACCTTTCATTATCAATAAAGTTGCCATGAAGCATATATGCAACATTAAATAACTGAAAGGAGGCTTCAACAATAAACATAAAGAAACAACCGTCTCAATATACATAAGGTACAACTGCTTCCAAAGGTACAAGAGCAACAAGGGGAAAACAACCAACAAGACAAGCAAGGTTGTTAAAGGAAAGAGTGTCATCACATAGTTTGCTATGGGTTACCCTGGTGTAACCTTCCTAGGTTACCGACCCCCATACTAGGTTACCCTAGCAGCCTCTACCAACTGTCGAACCCCCATACAAACTACATAGAACCATCATACCTTTCATGAAGACAAGGCAGATGGTCTTGTCATTCCAAGTCTTCTCGTCTCATCTCAAGCCTGAATGAGCACTTGAGCCATGAGAGAGACATCCATTATCTTTTATTAACGTGAGATACTACCCAAACCCTCTAATTAATTATTAGTGTTTTCACTTGATTAAGAAACTTCCAATGAGTTGCCCTGGCACCACTTTCGAGTCCTGGCCCCCATTGAAATCCACTCCCCTTACTAGCAACAAAACTCAAAATTCACTAACTAGGTAAGCCAACATGCACAAAATAAAATAAAAGCCACATGAATAATCACATAAAGCGAGGCATACACCATCCTACACAAAATCTTCATAATGAAACAACTTCTAAGTGCAAGACTAAAACCCACATTATCAAAATCAAGTAAAAGATCAACAGTTAACTAAGAACTGTTGATCTTTTACTTAATCGACAGATGCATTTTGTCTTGAAAGTACAAGTTCAAGTTTTCAATCTAACTTCTCATTCAAGAGAGTTCAAGAGTATGAAGGTTCATGTTATTTCTATGTGTATACACCTAAAAATGGTTTGGATAATCAAATTAATTAAATACGCTTTATTTGATTAATTATCTTAAATTCCTCTACTATTAAATAAATAGAAATATTTATTTATAGTTCACATTCTAACTCTCTTGTTTTTCAATTTTAATTAAATATACAACTTCTATAGTTGGTGTTATTTAATTATTACAACATTTCAATCTTAATTAAATAAACAAAGTTTTACACTTTATTGTTTAATTATCATATTCCTTCTATTTTAATTTAATAAACAATTTCTATAGTTTGTTTTAATAAATTATTTATTCCCCTTTTTCTAATTTAAATAAAATCAAAAATACTTAAATAAAGGCATAAAGCAAATTCCTCTATTTACTCACCTACCAAATTTGATATTCCAAAATCCAATTTTTTTCAACTAGCATTCATGGGAAGTTGTGGAGAAAAATTGGAGACAAATTTGAATCAATCTCTCAAATCTTCTTCCTCTGATCTTTCCTATCATCTTTCCTGATGTTTTCATGGGGATAAACCATTCCCTTCATTAGCTCCAACTTATTCATCTCTCACCCTTCAAATCTCAAGATTGAATCTAGGCCTCTGTTGTGCTGCCCCATCACAAACTGTTGTCGTAAATCTATATATATAGCCTTTCTTCATAGGAAATGGACCCCGAATCTTTGTGCAAATTTACTCTGCAGCATTCATAGCAATCATAGCAATCATATCAATAGCAATAGCAATAGCATTTAGCATCATAGCAATCATAAGCATCAGTATAATTCACATCACGACAACATCATAGTTTTATTGTAGCTTTCATTTATCAAGTTTCATGTCAGAATAGATTATAGTAGTGTCATAGATTTTTAGTTTCATTATCAATCATCACATCATTGCATTTAGCATCAATTTCATTCTCTAGATAGGCATTTTAATAGTTACCATGCTTACAAATCTGAGAGCCCTCTATAACTTGATAAATCTTTGGAGATAGGAGATGATGAGACACTTTCAAGCTTTTTGTGCTTTTAAATTAGTTTAATTCATGTTAAATCTTGATATAATGTTTCATTAAGAAGTGTTTTAGTTGTTATTTACTTATTTACTTTTTCACACTTACATTTTGGCATACTTTGAACCATACCATGTACTGTCTATACACTCGTTTGATCAAAAATCTCTCTAGAACCCAATGAGACTAACCAATCAGTATCATTGACTAACAAAGAAAGGGCACCTGAATATCATCATTGTCCCAATGGTCAAAATCTAGATACGAACACCATGTCACAGACTCTATGTCATCAATCACTCTCCTCTAATACTCTAACTTACCCAATCTGGACTGAGTAAGGCGAACGACATATTTGAATACATATGGTCTCATAGGTGGCCTCTGTCCGACTGGCACTGGACACGTGATAGCTATGTACTCCCACGCCCATACCTGAAGCAAAGTGACACCAATAGATAAACTCCAGCCTCTAAGATACACAACTAAATGTAAATCATGGTATAGGTGGGCAAGCATACACATGCCCCAAGCAAATCTGGTCCCATGAACGACCATACTCTCTAAAAATCGACCCCAACCAACAAAGAATCCCTTTGACCTACGATTAGGACAAAGGAATCCTCTAATGAAACCAACAAGCATTGTGGGCAAAGTGGCGTATGCATTGACCATCTCACGCCATGGAATCCACTCTCCAACAATCTGATCATCTTGAAACACTTTGCGAAGAGCATCAGTCCCACCCTGCTTTGTAGAATCATAAATGACAACATCTCCAACAATAGGAAGCTATAAAATCTGCCAAACATCCTCTGGGGTGACTGTCATCTCACCAGTAGGAAGGTGAAAGGTGTTATGCTCGCTATGCCATCTCTCGGCTAGCGCTGTCAACAGACCTCGATTAATCCTAATATGGGGCATGAATAAAAGAGGAGACAGTCCACAACGTGTAATAAGAGCCATGTCAGGCTGTACCAATTGTGGTATCAAATTGAATGTCCATGGGAATTATTCTCGAACCTGAAGGTTCTCCAACTGAACCTATTATCATATAAACATCAAAGTCAATATTTTATGTCAATCATCAAACATCAAAAATATCCTATCAAAATTAATCAGCCCTTGGTGAGACTTTTGATCAAATCTCTGAGCGAACATCATTGAACCTCACCTATCATGAGGTCAATTATCAATGCATCAAATCAACCTCATTTATCATGAGGTACATCAATCAAACTATAATTATTCCTCGCCTATCATGAGGATAATTATCATCAAATCAAACATCAGACCTCGCCTATCATGAGGTTGAACATCATCTATTTGATCAAGATAATCAATCATATAAAACCAATGGCTGACACGATAAAAAATCGATAAAATCAAGAACAATTTGACAAAAATTATCAATTTGATTTGAATGTGCTAAAATAGGCATTCAAAGCGCTAAAATCATGACATGTGCCATTTCATAAGTCAAAAGCGCTATAATAGGTGGTCAAAGCGCCATTTCACCAAAAGCATCATTCTATAGGGTTAAAGTGCTAAAACTTCAGGTCAAAGTGCTAAATGAATCAAAGCACTAAAACAGAAGGCCTAAGCGCTAAACAATCTATTCTAAGCGCTAAAGTTTTGAAAGCACTAGTTTATCCTATCGATGCACTAAAACAGAAGTCCTACGCGCTAAAGTTTTCAAAGCGCTAAAACAAAATCCCTACGTGCTAAAGTTTTCAAATCGCTAAAAGACCTAATGCAAGCGTTACAATGGAAATTAAAAGCCCTAAAAGAATTAAAAATTTACAAATCCAAAAATTGCGTGAAAAATAAGACAAGGCACGAAAAATGAGGGAATAAAGGGTACATACCGGAGGTCGATAGGCAGTTGGGCGTTGGTGACATTGTACATGCTCAAGTCGGTGGGTGTGATAAGGAATTGGCATATCGCTCCAAGTGGCACAAATAGCTCTCTCACAAAGATTTCAAATGTCAAAATGCACAAATGAGTGTGAAAAGGACCCTTTTGACTTTTAATAGGTTATTGGAGGTGGGAATTTTGTGGGGTTATTTTAAATTTTTTTAAAGGATATTAATTCAAAAACATCCTGGGGCAATTTCTACATCAATTATCGGGAGATAAATTATTTCATCACTGAATATTCATCGAATCTACATCAAAATCATAAAAAATTCACTAATTTATTTCCCAAGGGGGCATATATCCATCATCAACTAAAATCAATGTCTGGGGCACGTTTGGGGCATTTTGAATTTTTTTCCGTTGATACTAGAAGCAGTAGCACAAATTTTTCTTTGAAGCAAATTGTAAACACATCACTTCAAAGAAGGGAAAAATGTATACACCTAAAAATGGTCTGGATAATCAAATTAATAAAATACGCTTTATTTGATTAATTATTTTAAATTACTCTACTATTAAATAAATAGAAATATTTATTTATAGTTCACATTCTAATTCTCCTATTTTTCAATTTTAATATAATAAACAACTTGTATAGTTTGTTTTATTAAATTATTTATTCCCCTTTTACTAATTTAAATAAAATAAAAAATATTTAAATAAAGGCATAAATCAAATTCCTCTATTTACTCACCAACCAAATTTGATATTCCAAAATCCAATTTATTTCAACTGGCATTCACGGGAAGTTGTAGAGAAAAATTTGAATCAATCTCTCAAATCTTCTTCCTTTAATCTTTCCTATCATCTTGCCTGATATTTTCATGGGGAGATACCATTCCCTTCATTAGCTCCAACTTTTTCATCTCTCACCCTTCAAATATGAAGATTGAATTCAGGCCTCTGTTGTGATGCCCTGTCACAAACTGTTGTCGTAATTCTATATATACAACCTTTCTTCACAAGAAATGGACCCAAATCTTTGTGCAAATTTACTCTGCAACATTCATGGCAGTCAAGCAATTATATCAATAGCAATAGCAATAGCATTTAGCATCATAGCAATCATAAGCATCAATAGAATTCACATCATGGCAGCATCATAGTTTTACTGTAGCTTTCATTTATCAGGTTTCATGTCAGAATAGATTACAGTAGTATCATAGCTTTTTAGTTTATCAATATTTGGAGATAGGAGATAACGAGACGCTTTCAAGCTTTCTGTGCTTTTAAATTAGTTTAATTCATGTTAAATCTTGATATAATGTTTCATTAAGAAGTGTTTTATTTGTTATTTACTTATTTACTTTTTCACACTTACACTATGTAGCAATTTTTTTTCTTAGCAGATTTAGATATTAGGGATCAGGGAAAATATAGTTTAAGAAGTTTGTAATATGTCAACTTGATCCTATGAGTTACAAGATAGAGTTGCACATATGATCACTTTCACGTATCTCCACATGGGTTTAGATGATTTTGATATTGTTTTAATATATATATATATATATATACATGTATATAAACAACAGAATATTGTTTACATAATTAACATGACAAATAATAGCATGACAAAGTATATCTATTTACATACATATGTATTGATATAAAATTATGGGTTTATACAAATCGAATGCCACACATTTTAATATGTAGTGAACTGCAACGGTATATGAGCATCGAATTCCATTTGAAAGGAAGATTAGCCATTTGATTCAATGCTTCATTGTATAGACAAATAATGTGAGGAAACCGTTGGAAGAGAAAATAGTTATAGAAAGAGTTAGGTGCAATATTAGGCTGGCCCTCTGTTAGAGCCATAAAAACCAACTACAAAATAGTAAAATAGAGATCTCAAGGTTTCGCCCCAACAGAGTCATGCATGCAAAATTGGCAGGTATCAAGTCTGATTTCACAACCTTTGTAGCATCCACTTTTCCTACGCCAAAATGGAAGCTCTGAAACTAGGTATCAACATTGATCAAATATACAGTGGAGGATATTTTGTCAGACGTAGTTTATAGCTGCACTGGAAGATAAGAATGTTAAAATGTGGACGCATAAACAAGGCACACAAACTATTTGACAGAATGTCACAAAAATGTGGTGCCATAGAATGCAATAATTGCAAGATATGCACAAAATGAATTTAATGGGGAGGCTTAAGAAATTTTCAACCAAAAGGAATTTACAGCTTGTCAGTGCCATGCGTGCCTATGCCAGAATGGGCGCTTCAAAACTGGGTATTCACAAACCCTCTGGGAGTCGTGTATGCGAAATGTAGAGACATAGACAAGGCATTTGAACTATTAATAGAATGACTCAGTGAGATGTGGTCTCGGGGGATAAAATGAATGTAGGATATGTATAAAATGGGTTTATTGGAGATGCTTTAGAAAGTCTCAAGCAATTGACAGTGGTAGGTGTAAAGCCAAATTCGTCAACTTTTTCTAGCATCCTCTCTACCTAGTAGATTAAATAGATTTGTGGAGAGGGATTTAGAAACCTTCAAGCACATATAATTGGCAGGTGTAAAAATTTTCTCGACACCCTTTGCCAGCATCTTTCCCCCTCTGCAAAAATGAGAGCTTCACAACAAGGTATGCACATCCATATAAGCATAATGGTATGGGGGCAGGGTTTGTCAGATATTGTCATTAGAAACACTGCATTAGACTTATATATAAAACATGGATTCTTAGACAAGGCTCATGAAATTTTGATTGAATTCCTGAAGGAGATGTCATCTCATGATCTGCAATGGTTGCACGATATGCACAAAATAGATTTGTTGAAAAAGCTATTTTTGAAACTTTCAAGCAGATGTTGTTGTCCGGTGTGAAGCCAACTTCGACAACCTTTGCCAAAGGTGTGAAGCCATGGACAAGGTGGCCAAACTCCTCCACTGTTTGCATTTCTTCCCTATTTATCAATAGCTACAGATTTTTGGGCAAGGACAAACTATATTGTCAATTGTTCTAAAATTCCCAAAACATATCATATACATAGGTGTGGAATCAGTTATGAAAACAAACACTACCATAAGATAGGCTACTACATGACAAAGAATATTAACCAAGATAAAATAGAGAGTAGAGAAATTTGTTATCTAAAGGAGACAGTATGGATTACTACGCAATTATGTTAGAACCAAAGCGAGCTTCTTGTATGATTAAGGATATGGAGTACAAGCAAAATGGAGCTCAGTAATGAAGAGGATGGTCATGAAATTAAAGATCTTCTAAAACCTTATTAAGGTCCACTAGTAGATTTTAGTCTATCTCAAGGATTCAATAGAAGCTTTAAGTACAAAGAAGAACTATTACCTGAATGAAGGAAAGTGATGACAAGGTAATAAGTATTGTCATCAAACATGCGAAAGAAGGGTTGTGGATAATGCCTTGAGCTTTAGGATACTATCCTCTATCGAAAACAACTTTCAAGACTTTTAAATGAAAAAATTGTAAACTATCGAAATATTGAGCTTAATACCCTATTCTTTCGAGGATATAACAAGACCTAAAAAGTACAAAATGCTTAATAGAAGAAGGTACCTAAAACTTGCGCAATGCAATCACGCCTCAACCCCCTAATTTGCCCCAAACAGGTCGCACAGGTAGAACCGAGTGTAGATAACATATATCTTTCTCGGTGGGAGCCTTGATGATTCAAACTAAAGAGGTTCATCCCTCTTAATAGAGGAGACCAGCTGGATTCCGAAAGCTACTTGAAAAATTCCCCAAAATATAATACAATCGATGCTAGTTCAAAGAGAATTATCCCCTATAATCATGCAAAAACTAGAACATAATAAGAAAAGAATTCATGTCCTTCAAACCCGTTCATTTTCTCTCCATGACACCGCTTACAGTGGCCAATAAAAGTCATTTGATTAACAATTATAAAACTGCCCTTTCTGTATCACCTTTTAAAAAAAAAAAAAAAAACTGCCCTTTCTATATGGCTTAACGTTCGTAGTTTAAATTGCAATCCATTTTCATTTGAACTATCACTTAGTGGGTACAAACATGCAAGGAAAAGATGTGGCTCAGCATGTCGAGCCTCCTCATAGTGAAACTAAGGTTCTATCATTAAAAACAGGAAATTAAGGCTTTATAATAGAAGGGCTGACATGGAAAAGAACTTGAAAATGGTTAAAGTTTCGGTGCTTGGTCCCATAGACTAATGGTCTCGTGGGCGTCATTAAAAACCATTCATTCATTCATTCATCAAGAAGCAGTTACAAGAAGGAATATATTCTAAAAAGAATATATTCTAAAATTAGTTTGCATGTCGTATGAACAGGGAGAGTGGTCGGTTCGAGTGGAGGCACATGCAACCATGCTTCTGTGAATTGCTATTAATGACCACTAAACACCTGCCATCCATTAATTATCTATTTTTATTTTATTCTACTAGTTTTATTCTAATTTATTTAAACTTAATAATTATCTTTTAATATTTGTATTTATTTATTGCAAATACTTTATTAATTTAATAATTTTATTTAATCCATCAATTACCCAAGGCATCAATCAAACAAATTTTAAATTGTATAAACCAATTATCAAACAAACTTACTCAAATGTCTAGAAAGGTCAAATACAAAGGGGCACTACATATTAATATAAATGTATAATATAAATTAATATATTTAACTCATTGTGAAAGATAATTTTGTGAATTATCAAAAATTAAAAACTATTTGTCTACGACCATTCATTTATTAAGAAAGCTCCTCCAAAAAATGGTAGTGGGAATGATGATATTTCACAATAAACTTTGCAAGAATGTCAGATGTTTGGGGGAAAATAGCTATGGATAAAACACAACAAAAAATTAAAATCAATGAAAAATATCACCGGCTCCAAATGTTTTAATCGTATTACAAGTTTTCCCGTAAATTTGAATTGTTGATATAAAAAACCAGTGGGCTTCCTTCAAATAAGAAATGCCTTTGACGTAACTAGCAATCACACCTTGGTGTGCAATGGGTACACCAAAGAGGTGTGGAAGGTCAATTAGGAAAAAGATTGGTCTAATTTTTGCATACATGTGTGCAATACATGAGGTCAATTGGTAGGTGATTTAACAAATGGTGTTGTTTGTGTAAAAAAGGTCTAAATGAAGAAATGATAGCTTCAAATCAATTATGCATTCTCTTATAGGGATCCAAAGACAATTAAAATAAAACCTTTGAATGGGGAAGATAGTTAGACTCCATTACCAATAGATTCATGTTATGTTTGCAATAAAGAGGGAGAGATAGGGATAGAAAGAGGGAGAGAGAGGGGGGGAAGAGTGAGAGAAATGGGGGGAAAGAGTGAGAGAGAGAGAGAGGGAGTAAGGAGATAGAGGAAAAAATAGTGTGATACATAACGAACAAAGAGAGAGGACCTGAGAAAGAGATAGATAAATAAAGAGGGAGAGGGAGATAGAGAGAGAGACACACACATATTGACAGAGAAAGAGATGGAGACAAAGAGATATAGAGAGATGTAGAAACCAAGAGGAAGAGGGAGAGAGATAAGAGAGATTAAAGAAAATAGATATTGAGAGAAGGGAGATTAATAGTTAAATTTGTCGATCTATAACATCTAACAAAATGGACACTTCATTATGTTGTGATAGATGCCATACCCTATTATAGAGCTCTTATTTTGGCACAATTTAGGAGAAGGTGGGCAAAGGTTTTTGAGATTGAATTTATACATGTCAATTGCATTTTCTTGAAATTTTCCAAGGACTATTCAACAAATCCATTTTGTGCATATTCTATGATCGTAGAAATCCATGACAACACATGTATTTATGGAATTTTACCAAATAACTTTCTGCCACCTAATTTGATCACTTTGAGTTTAGGCTCCAAGTGTCACCCATTAGATTCAAGTTGAAAATGTGGATTGTTTAGTTGGTCTCCAATTATAAAGCTTCATTAATTCTTGCCCAAAAATGATGGGTGAAGTTCTTTCTAGTCAATGCATTGACAAGGACCTTAGTGTAGGCTAGTATATAGGTATGATGGATACCATGTAACATATAATTAATTTTCCCAAAGCATTTCTAGTGGTAAGGGTGATCCCACAAAGCTGGTTTACAATTTCTAGGAGGAACTGATTTTTGTTGAAATCACATATTTTTAGAAAATATAATGATTTAAGCCTTAAAATGTTCCATTTAAAGAATTCCAATTGAAGAGGGTTTTATCAAACTACCTTAAATCAAATCCCCTTGGATAGAACCCCGCTAATTTTAAACCATACCTATAACAAAGTATCCTTTACACCTATCAAAATGCTGATAAAAAATTACTTTTGATTTACCTTTTGGGGATCAAATGAATTCATTTAAAATTTATTTTTTTGTAAGAATGCACCTTATTATAAGCTTCCTAAAAGTATAATTTTAAATAAATTTAATTTTATTATTATATTTATTTTTTATTTCTCATGAATGTAGGTTTTTCATTGAAAATCAAGCTCTCTGTTTTGCACATGTGGAAAAATAGTAGATTATTAAAAATATATATATATTAGTGCAGCAGATATTGAAGTCCTTGATCCAATAAAGAAAAAAAAATTGAATTTTGGTACATACAAAAAAAGTTACGCATTATACGGTCGTGTTATGTCTGAATTATAATTGGTTTGAATTCAAAACTTGATTAAAGAAAGAATATTCAATAAAAAACTATCTAACCAAGTGGAAGCACTAGATATCAGAGTTACAAATCTAAATTTGAAAGAATTATAATTTTATCCTTCATGGAAAAAAATTTATGCATTATACGGTGAGCGCCACTTTTTAAAAATGTTGTTTTCTAAAAAAAACTAGTTTTTGAGGGAGATGGAAAAAGAAGTGCAATCTAATTCCAAAAAAATTGAAAAAAATATATTTAGAATCTATAGAAAAAATGTCATGAAACTCTAGTTCACATCATCTTCAAATTCCTCAGGGTTTAGCCGCTATAGGTGCCCGGAAGTGAAGATTTAGTTAAAAAAAATTATTTCAGTGTCTAGTTTGGCCAAAAATTGTAAACCACTATTGTGGGATCACCCGTAAGCTATATTTTATTATATATTTTAACTTGATGTTGATACAATTTTGTGATGGTAGAAATGGGTTCTTCTTTTGTAATGAGATTGTTGGTGTAAATAAATGTCTTGTACCTAGTTATTTCACTTACTAGGGACTTAGGGGACATATTCACATGTTAAGTTTACTTTGGTCCTAAGATTTTTTCTAGGAGTTAGTTGTCATTAGTTGTTATTTTATCTTTTGACTTGTAACACATGTGACCTAGATAGTTGTGATAAGTTGTCTCAAGTTATAAGATTAAGACACTTGTCATAATTTCATGACATCTTATGTCTCGCCTTGGCTATATAACCAAGGGTCTCTCTCACATTGTATATTGATTATTTTTGCATTCATTGATAGGAATAGAGTTTATTCTTGTCATATTGATCTTCTCAGTATTTTGTGCTTTCCATAGGCCTTTAGATCTTGGGTGGCTATCTCCATAGCCAAATATTACATGGTATCAGAGCAAGTTGAGTTCCTTTGGTTAGTCTTTTAGGAGATCTTTAGTGTAATCTTGTATTTTCTTGAAGCATTGAGTATGCTCTTCTCTTGCATCCTTAGATGATCTAGAGAAATAAAAAGGTGTGATAGAAATACTAGATTCTAGGGGGGTTCCTTTTTTGGCTTTATATTACAGGTACATTTTGGGAGCTTGTTGCATCATATTTGAGCTCGCCATTACGTCTTGAGTGTTCAAGAAAGTTAGATTTTCCTTTTGTTTCGTCCTAGTTGGACATTGGAGGCCAAATCTACAAGGGTTTAAAGATTGAAGAAGGTTGCCAAATCCAGGAGGTAGCTACCACTTAGAGCATTTTGAGCCAAAAAGAATGCTGCCATCAAGTCCAAAAGTGCCAAAAACCCTAAGATCGATTGTCAAATCATCAAAATCCGAGCACTTCAACTAGGGCTTGAGGAAAAAAACTCTCCTATTTCACCATATGGACGCCATTATGAATAAGGTACAAATTGCAGAAAATATATATATATTTAAATCGGTTGTAATTTTATTTTAATTCAATTTAAAATTTCTGCAAAATAAGAATTTTGTTTTGGCAAAATTTAATTTATAAAAAAATCCAAAAGCATCGTACCCTACTTACACAAGGTGTTGCAAGAATGGAAAGATTGAAGGTGTTGTCATTGATGTCAATTGGTCAACTGGTTATCAACTAGTTGTTTTTTGTTTTATATGTTGAGGATAGTGAGAAAACTGTAATGAAGATATGTTACAGGTATTCAGTGGTTGCTCCAGGTTTTGGTCCAGATTTGCTCCTATGGTTGTGCAGTTTAGGCATGTTGTTCATGGTTGTTAGAAGGTGCTATATCCATATTTTTGGTTGTTGATTTGTTGTACAATGTAAGTTGTGTTCCCCAGTTGTGAACTGTGGTTTTTTGTGTTTCTGGTTGAGGTCCGAGAGAAATGTTGTTGGTCCATATTTCTCTTTGATGAAGTCTTATGACTTGCAGTTCTAAAGTTGAGTTGTCTTGATTGTATTGAAGATAATTTTGGTATCTAGAAGATTTGTGCTTAATGGTTTTATGTGTTTTACACTGGTTTAGCCGACCTTGTGTGAAGTACTACTTTCGAGGTTGATGAAGTGTATTGGATTTATTTGGGTCCCTATGAAGCATGTGTTTGGGTTTCCCTCATTCTAATTCCACCTTGGGATGTTTTGGCACTGGCTTAATCTAAATTTGGATTTGGATGGCCAACTTTAGATATGTATCAAAGTTGAAGATGGTATAAATGCAAGATGAGTTAGTGATGGAAAAAATACAAGAGAGAAGAAGAAGAGTGATAAGAGAAAAGAGGAAGTACATAGTTAGATGCGACATTGATTATATTTAGTGAGTGTGTGTGTTGCAAGTGTGGCAAATTAGTGCGAAGCTTCATGTTGAGTTTTTGGATGCAGTGAGCAGAAGGTGAACTCTACCATTCATGCAAATGGATTGAGTGATTGTGGTGGAATCCTTTGTTGCATTGGGATTGTAGTATCTTTGTAACAAGTCTTCTTTATATTTTTTGTATCTTTATGGCAATGAGCCCTCTAAGTTGTTAGCCCTGTTGGACAGTGAGTCCTTGTTTTGGATAGTGAGTCTTTATTTCAGGCAATAAGCCTTATTTCTGGTAGTGAGCCTCTTGTAATCAGTTTTGATATTCTCTATAGTGTGAGTTAATCCTCACCATGGTTTTTCTCTCATTGGGTTTTCCACATAAATCTAGTGTTTTGATTAGAGGTAAAAGATGGGTTTTGAAGGGGCTCAGAATCCTTTACAAAAAGGAACATATGAAACAAAAAGGGAACAACATTAAACAACCATCAACCCAAAGTCAGCAAACCACCAGCCAAAAAAAGCTAGAAACTAGCAAACACCACTACATATTGTTCAAAATTTCAACAGCTTCCATCTCACTAGCAGCAAGCTTTTGTCCCTTAACCCCCGTATCAGAAACCTCAATACCTGAGGCCCCAGCCTAATTTTTCAATCTATTTCTAGTCCTAACCCCAGGCCCACCATTTTTTACCTCACAACTCATAACAAAACCTTTAGCAACACCCTTAATAGTAGCATAATCCTCCACCATCAGCTTACCCTCAATAGCCATAACATCAGCAGGCAAAATTTCCTTTCTCTTTGTAGGGGAGAAAGCCATCGCTGAGTCTGAGATAGTCAAGACTTTAGGGGCTTCTCCACTCTTCATAACCACATTCCAAATTTTATCAATTTTCTCCTCAAGGGATAACATTCTTCCCTCCATACTCTGTTTCAAATTGACGGTTTCCTCCGCCATAGTATTAGCAATAGTATTGAGACCAGCCATTATATTATCAATTTGGCTTTGGATCGAAGGGTCCTCATCCTTGCAATAAATACTTCTAATACGAACATTAGTCATATTGATCTCATGAAAGAACGATTTAAACAATTTAAAAAGCACATTGACAGTGTCACGGGCCAATTCCAACACATCAAAAAGATCCTCCCTATCAAAATTTTCAATGTGATTTCCCACAGCAACGTCCTCTTCAAAAGAACTCTCACAAACCTTATCATCAGAAGCATCCTTACCTTTACCAACAAGGACAAGAGACTTCATCCTACAAATGGAATTGGCAATTTGCTATGCAGTAACCTTCCTCTTCTGAATATTATCCACATCCACTTTATTAGTTCTCGCAACCTATTCACCACCCATAACTCTAACCTTCTCCTGCTTTGGCAACCCTATGACAATGCTCAGAACATCCTCACCATGGAAGCCACAAGCTAGAGAGAGAGGGAAATCCTTCTCTAGGTGTTGACCAGGTTTCAAAACCCTTCTCTTCTGGCTCCCTCCTCAGGTTCCTGCACATGTCTAGACGCAGGGGGAGGAGAAGAAGCTTCCCCATAAAGATCATTTTTATCTCTACCCCACTTAGAAGGAACAATTGCCTCCACATCATCACTGCAAGTCATATAACCCACCTCCTCATCCATTTTCCTTTTCCTAGATTTACCCTGAATAGGGGATATGGGGCCCTCCAAAGAGGCATACAAATTTGGGACATAGTCAACATCATCATCCCCATCTAACTTAGATTCTTTATTTAAAATAATCCTCCTCTTCCTCGGTTTCTTAGAAGCCCTTTCCTCACTCGACTCAGTTTCATAACTGTCCCTAGCTTTAGCAGAAATATCCTTTGGAGAAACAAGAGTTTTATGGACATCATGAACTTTCACATGTTCATAAATCAAAAGAATCAACCCCGAATGTAGGACAAGGTTTTTAGGATTATTTCTATGCTCTTTAATCCCACAGTCCATTGACACCAGCAAGTAATAGGGAAATGACACCCATTTCTTGTGCCTAAAATGGTTAAGCAACAGAAAATGGTAATTTTTAATGGTCGTGTACCTTCCTTCCAGGGTTACATACCTCATGATTTCTTCGACAACATCCCACCAGAGAGCTTTCAAGGAACTCCTCAGATACCCACCACTCTTCGTAGGCTTCAAGTCATCAATCTCATTCTTCTTAAAGAAAAGGGACATCACAGCCCGTGATTCTTTTGTTATCCATGTACACTTTCATACCCTTAATTGCTAGGCCAGTAATCTAGGCTATGAATTCCTCATCCACCGCAATTTCCGTACCACCCAAGTCGAGGGTTCTCCCTTTCCACCCTTTCTCAACCAATTCAGTAACCCGAGGATTATTGCCATGCAGTTTCTCCATGAAAGGAGTAATACCACCCTTTTCTAAAATCTCCCACACCTCCTTTCTCAACTTAGCAGTATCACAGGATTTAGGCTTGGCACGATTTATGTCCCCACCCATGACAATAGAAAATAGAGACCAAGCACTCAATAGGAAACTCAGAAGGAAGTAGCAGACACCACCCATAATCGAATTATCCAACAGAAGACTCTAGAAACTTATGCGACTAACACCCACAATCCATGCGAAGGTAGCCACAGGACATACATACCATAATGAATTTGAACTCCACGCCATATGACAACCTTTCCTCAAAATTATAACCATAACATCCTTACTAATGGCATTCAACCACGTGAGCAAGGACGTGCACACCTTAATGAATAAATTAACTTCATTTATAACAATAGTCGTGGCCTCATAAGGGATGGGGTCATTTAAATCCCAGACCTTACTATCTCTAACACCAAAGTTAGTGAAGAATCAACTAACTTATTTCCCTCTCTCAAAATATGGGAAATATAAACATTATCAAAGGATTTAATAATTTAAATGGAATCCTTTATCAAGGCCTCAATTGTCCAAGACAGGGGAGATATATTCTTCAAATTATTAATAATGTTCAGAGAATCACCCTCCAACCAAATCTTCTTGTACCCTCTTCTCTGAGCCAAAACAAGACTATGATAGGAAGCTGCCGCCTCTGCAAAGTGGTATGTCTGGGATGTAAATCTGGTGTTATTGTGTTTATGTGTTGGATTTGAGTTTCTACATTGGCACTTGATGATTAATCATTTAAGTAGTATTAATTATTAGTTTTGGTGATTGAATTAAAGGTTTAATTTTGTGACAGTTGATTCACCCCCCTCTCAGTTATCCTATTCAGTAATTGGTATCAGAGCGTGGTTCCTTGGTGAAGAGCTTAACCGCTTGAGGAAGGTTCAGGATAGCTAGCAAAATGATTTATGATTATCAAAGGTTTTATGGAACTAATTATGGTATTTGGAAAGTATTGATGGAAGAATATCTGGAGTATTGTGGATATGATGTGGAGAAAGCTTACAAAAATCCTTACATTCCTCCTACTAATGGTCTGAGTACACCTAAAAAAATCAAAGCACTTGAAGCAAACAATAAAGCAAAGTTTATCTTGAAGAATAGTCTGGAACATTCCGAGTTGATTAAAGTTCAGAATTTGAAGATTGCTAAGGAAGTCTTGGATGCCTTGGAAAGAGTGCATGATGGTGATGAAAGAGTTAAAGAAGTGAAATTATAGAATATAGAGACACGGTTTGATCTTCTACATATGTCTGATGATGAAAATGTTAAAGCTTATGTACATAGATTGGATGAGATAGTGGTTAGAATGTGAGGACTTAGTGCTACTATAGATGAAACTAGGATTGTAAAGGAGATTCTCATAACTCTTCTTGATGCTTACAGTGAGAAGGTGAGTGCTATTGAGCAGACTATAGATTATAAGACTTGCACTAAGGATTTTTTGTTAGGATTTTTGACATCTTATGAGATGAGAAAGCCAAGTTTAAGTAATGGATGCAAACCAGAGACTACTTTTAAAGATACAAAAGCTAAAGATTTGGATGAAGAAAACTTTGATGAAGTAGAAGCTAACTTTGTAAGAAGGATGAGGAAAGGCTCCAGTAAGTATGAAGGTAAGTTTCCCTTTAAGTGTTTTAGTTGTGGAGAAATAGTTCATTATGTTGCAAAGTGTCTGAAAAGAGATAAAAGGAATAAACAAAGATATGAGAAAAAAAAAGAAAGGAAAGAAGATTAATAGAGCTTACTATGTGAATGAGAATGCTAGTATATTTGACGAGGATTCATAATATGAAGATCTTGATGACAATGAATGCTTTTTCTTGGAAATTAAGGATGAACCTACTTCTACTAATTCTCAAAAACAGGTAAAGGAAAACCCTCCAGAGAAGGAGAAAATTGAAGGTATGGTTATCTCTGCCCTACATGATAAAGAAGAGAAAAATTATTGGGTAGTTGATAGTGGTTGTTCACATCACATGATTAGTGACATGAGTAATTTTTTTAAGCTTGAAAAATATGATGGAGACTTGGTTATGTTTTGAGATGATACTAGTGCTAAAATTTGTGGGATAGGTTCAGTGAGTTTTGATGGCAAGCATCATACAGACAATGTCTACTATGTTAAGGGTTTAAAGCATAATATGTTGAGTATTGGTTAGATGTGCAGAAAAGGATATGATCTTGTGTTTATGGATGGGAGATGTGAGATCTAGAAAGGATCTGGAACATTGATTGCTACAGGAAAAGAAATTTAAGGGGATATCTATCAACTTAAGGGTGTTGATGGTCAATGCTTTATGACTCAGATTAGTGACAGTTGGTTATGGCATAGGAGAATGTGTCACATGAATTTTGATAACTTGGAAAGGATTAGTATTGTTCAAGCCATGAAAGATTTACCAAGAATTACAAATCTTGTTAATGCTATTTGCAAGAATTGTCAATTTGGAAAGCAAGCAAGAAATAATTATAGATCAAAGGAACAATCTACTACCGGACTACTGGATTTAGTTCATACAGATCTTTGTGGTCCTATAAGAGTGAGAAGCCTACTTGGTGAAAAGTACTTTATGCTTTTAATTGATGACTATTCTAGATATACATGGGTTACATTTCTTAGAGAGAAATTAGATGCATTAGATGTTGAAAATCGTGTATCAACTTGTTGGATTGTTTCTCTCCTCGCTACTTGGTGTTTTACTCCCTTGTTGGCAAGACAGTATACCATCGAAGGGACTCTATTTATAGTCTCTTTGATGGCTCAATAAGCTTTCATGTTTCACCTAGCTCTTCATCAGTGTGACATTGTTAGGTCAACGTGACTCCAAAGGTTGTCTCCATAGGTCCAAAAGTTTGTGGTGTGTGGTGGTTTGCCTTATCAGCAGGAGTTGGCTCTATCAGCCAGACCTTGTTCATTGTCTCCTCTATAGACTGATATCTCTTGTTGTGGAGTTGTGTTTACTTTTTCAGTGAGAGTAGCTCACTTCAGTAGGAGTTTCTAAGGTGGCTATTTGAAACTTTGAAGCCCTGATGGAGTTGTTTATTAGCAATGGGTTGCACTATCATCAAGACATTAGACAATGTCTCCTCGATATCCTGATGGCTTCGTATTGGAGAAACCTAGATGCTTCATCGAGACTTTGTGAATGTCTCTTCCACATGCCAATAGAAGACTTGAATTTTCTTGTCAATGTGACTTTGGGTGTTCGTCATGGCTTTGGGAAATGTCTCTTCAATGAGCTGATAAGCTAATAGCTTATGAAGGTAAAATGAAAGTGGGGTCCACATGGTGGTAAGACCTACATCGATGAGACATTTGTGATCGATGGGACATGGTTTCTTGTCTCGTCGATACTCCAATGACTGTTTTGGTTTGGCGGGTATTACACTCGTCAACGAGACTCAAATAAATCAACAAGAGGTTTGTGGTTGTCTCATCGATGGCCCAATATTGTAACTGTTGAGTGACAGTTTGTCTATTTTTGCAAACGGGAACTGAATTGGTATGTTTCCAACATGGATCTAGTGATGTAGATTGATTGGAATTCTCTCAGAAGGAAAATGCTATAATCTGTAATGCATTGTAATAGTGTTTTGAGTTGAGTTGTGAGTTTGATGAGAGAGAATGAAATTGATTAGGAATTGTAATGCTACTTGTATTGAGAGTGTGAATTGACATCTCTAGATGCAACAAACTGTAACTCTGTATGTGGACTTTTTTACTGTAATATAAAGTGTTTTTTTCTTGGTGTGCTGGGTTTTTCTCCCGAAAGGTTTTTCCCACATTAAAACTGGAGTCCATTCTGTGGTTGTGTTAAAAAAAAATTGATCTATTTTCTACTAATGTGCATCTTTAATGAGCTATATTTCAAAATTGAACCATATGCCTGCATTCTCTTCTTAGAATTAGCATGAGGAAAGTGTTTCCACACCTCTACTTTCCCTACAAGTTGTATCAGAGCCTAGCTAGTTGTGTTATCCTTATGGGTTGGATGGGTTTTTTGTGCCAATTCTGAAGTGGGAGTCTTGTAGAGGAATTTGGTAATCCCAATTGTAGATTAAGATGGCAAGCACATCAGGGAAGATAGAAATTGAAAAGTTCAATGGTGGAAATTTTGAGTTGTGGAAACTCAAAATGGAAGACCTATTGGTAGATAGAGATCTCTAGAACTAAACCTTCAAGCATGAAGCAAGAAGATTGGGACCTCGCGGATAGAAAATCCAAAGGGTTGATAAGACTCATTCTAGTAGACTCTGTTCTCCTGAACATTCATGAAGAGAAGTCTGCATCTTCTTTGTGGAAGAAACTTGGTGAGATTTATCAGGGAAAGTCCTTGGTGAATAAGTTATTCTTGAGGAAGAAGTTGTACTCTTTGAAGGAGGAAGGGGCATCTGTGGCTGATCATCTGAATACGTTCAATATGCTCATTGCTTAGTTAACATCTGTAGGTGTGAAGATAGATGATGAGAATTGTTGTATGCTTATGTTATGTTCTTTGCCTAACTCATGGGATCATTTAGTGATGGCTATTGGGAGTACGACAACCACTTTCAAGATGGAAGATGTGGTTGCTTCATTGTTGTCAAAAGAGATGCGAAGGAAATCTTCTAAGATGGAAAAGGAGGCTCTTGCTATTCAAGGCAGATCGAAGGAGAAATGCAAGAAGAAAGACAAGAAGTCTAAATTTAAGTTTGAAGGGAGGCCAAAGTCCCCTAGCAAGAAGTCCAAGGTGAAATTCTAGAATTGTGGGCAACCTAGTCATGTCTGTAAGGATTGCAAAGAGGAGAAAAGGAAGAAGAAGAAAAACAATTATTCGAATAATGATTCTTTTTAGAGCAATGTAGATGCCTTCATTGCAACCTTGGTGACTTAGGCATCAAATGATGTTTGGTTGATTTACTTAGGTGCATCTTTTCACATGACATCTCACAGAGATTGGTTTACAAAGTATGAAAAGTATGTTGGTGGAAAGGTGTATCTGGCAAGTGACTCATCTCTTGAAATTGTTGGCTGTGGAAGAGTCAAAATTCAATTTCCTGATGGAAGAATCAAAGGAATTGATGGCATAATGCACATACCAGGTCTGGCTCAAAATTTTCTTTCTGTTAGTAAGTTGAATGATGTTGGACCGCAAGTTTCATTCTCGAGTGGTGGCTGCAAAATGACTAGAGTCTCAATGGTGCTGGCAAGGGGTGCTTGAATTGGTACTCTATATAAGCTGGATGCACATGATGTTCAATGCAATAGTGTCTCTGTAAACTTAGAAAAAGTTTCTTGTGTAGAGAAGGAGGACGAAGTTCCCCTGGGTGCAAACTCTATGGAGGTGAAACTCCCAACAAAAAATACCATGCTCTGGCATCAAAGGCTCAACCACATTGGTGAGAAAGGCTTAAAAGCTTTGAAAAATAAAAATCTGGTTGAAGGGATTGATGATTGTAACCTTGAGTTCAATTTTTGCGAACATTGTATATATGGAAAACAACATCATGTTTCATTTTATTCTAGTCCTCATAGATCTTTTGGTGTTTAGATTATATTCACTCTAATGTTTTTGGTCTAGTAAATGTTCCTTCGTTGTCAAGATCAAGATATTATGTTTCTTTTATTGATGATTATTCTAGAAGGGAATTTGTGTATTTTTTAAAAAGTAAATCAGAAGTGTTCAGTTGATTTAAAGAGTTTAAAAACTTGGTTGAAAATCAGACTAGAAGAAAAATTAAAAGCTTGAGGAAAGATAATGGCGGTGAGGTTTGTTCTGTAGATTTTGAAAGGTATTGCAAAGACCTAGAATAAAAAGGCATAAAACAACACCTTACACTCCATGCAGCAAAATGGAGTTGTTGAAAGGTTGAACAGGGCGTTGATGGAAAGGGCAAGAAGTATGTTAAGCAATGCTAGTCTAGAGTTGAAATTTTGGGCTGAGGTTGTGGCTACAACATGTTATTTAATAAATCAATCTCCCTCTTTGAAACTTGTTGACAAAACCCCTATGGAAGCTTGGTCTAGTAAGAAGCCCTCTTTAAGACATGTAAGAGTCTTTGGTTGTGAGGCATATGCTTATGTGTCGAATGAGAAAAGATCGAAATTAGAAAATAAATTTGTAAAATGTATCTTCATTGGCTACAACATTGGTGTGAAAGGATACAAGCTTTGGAATTCGCGACTGAAAATTTTGTATAAAGTAGAAGTGTAATCTTTCATGAGCTAAGACCTTCTTCAATGGATATGTAGTTAGAGATGAAAGAAGAAAAGAAAGAAAAAGTAGTTGAAATTCCTTGAACTCTAGATAAAGAGGAACTATGAAGTGTACCTAAAACTAAGGAGAGTTCTAGTAGCTCTAAGAGTTATGAAGAAGAAGAACCACAACCTCAGCCTTAGCCTTTGAGGAGGTCTACATGTGAAAGGTAGCAACTTGAAAGGTATGGTTTTTCCATATTGGATGTAAATTGTGCCTATGCTTTGATTACAAGCACTGACGAGCCTAGGACTGTTAAAGAGGCAATAAGAATTTCTAATTCAAATTCTTGGTTGGAAGCCATGAATGAGGAAATGGTTTCATTAAAAAAAAGTGAAACTTAGAGTCTGGTGCCCTTGCCTGAAGGTAGAAAGCATGTTGGTTGTAAATGGGTATTCAAGAAGAAAATCGGTCTGGATGGCAATGTTGAAAAGTATAAAGCTAGGTTGGTTGTGAAAGGCTATTCCTAGGTAGAGGGAATTGATTATGGCAAAAAAATTTCTCCTGTAGCTAAGTTGACATCTATCAAATTTCTTTTGTCACTTGCAACAGCATATGACTTAGAGATTAAATAGATGGATGTGAAGACAACATTTCTTCTTGGAGATCTTGAAGAAGAAATTTTTATGTCCCATCCTGAGCACTTTGTGGAAAAAGGTAAAGAAAATCTAGTTTGCAAATTAAAGAAATCGCTGTATGGTTTAAAACAATCACCTAAAATGTGGTACCAGAAGTTTGACACATTTGTGTTGTCATTGGGATTTGTAAGATCAAAATCTAATCATTGTGTGTACTTTAAAACTGAAAATGATTGAGTTCTTATTATTGCCCTGTATGTTGATGACATGTTCATAGGAAATAGTAAGACTATGATTTCTTATCTAAAATCTCAATTGTCAGCAAAGTTTGAAATGAAATATCTAGGTGCAACAACGTATATTATGGGGATGGAAATAAAAAGGGATGGAGGAAGTAGAAAGATTTGGCTCAGCCAGAGTAAGTATATCAATAATATCCTGAAGAGATTTGGTATGACTGATTGCAAGCAGCTAGTTGTTTCAGTGTTGTAGGGAACAAAGCTATTTGTTGAAGATTGTCCAAAATATCCTACCAAGGTGGAGGACATGACAAAAGTTCCTTATGCAAGTGCAATTGGTAGTTTAATGTATGAAATGGTTTATACAAGGCCAGACATTGCTCAAGCAGTGGGAGTTCTTAGCCGATTTATGGAAAATCCAGGAAGATCACATTGGGATGCTATGAAAAGAGTTTTTAGATATTTAATAGGTACCTCTTGGTATGCTTTGTGCTATCATGGTAACTTGGTTGGGTCATAGAGATCCATCAACATTCTTGGATATGTGGATTTTGATTGGGCAGGGGACATTGATAGTAGAAGATCCACCAGTGGATACATCTTCATGTTGAATGGTGGTGCAGTTAGTTGTATGAGCAAGCGAGAGGCTGTTGTCGCTTTATCTACTACAGAAGCAGGGTATATGGAAACAACACATTCCTGTAAAAAAGTCATTTGGCTTAGAAATTTGTGTTTTGATATTGGGTTCATTTCAGGGAAAATTACTATTTGTTGTGACAATCAGAGTGCTATTTGTTTTGCAAAAAATCCAACTTTCCATGCCAGGACGAAACATATTGATGTGTAGTATCATTTTATACAAGATATGGTGGAGGATGGAAAGTTTAGTCTTGAAAAGGTGGATACTCTAAAAAATGTTGCAGATGCATTAATGAAACTAGTGAGCACAGACAAGTATAGGTGGTGTGCAAATTCGATGGGCCTTGGGGCCTATAACATTCAGTAATGTCGAACATTGGAGAAGCCAATAAGTCTTCATCAAGTGGGAGCATGTTGGAAACTGTGTGTCAACTTTCTTGCTTGTTTCTCTCCTCGTTGCTTGGCATTTTACTCCCTTTTCGGCAAGACAGTATACCATCGAAGGGACTTTGTTCATAGTCTATTCGATGGCCCAATAAGCTTTCATGTTTCACCTAGCTCTTCATCGACGTGACATTGTCTAGTTAGTGTGATTCTAAAGGTTGTCTCCACAATGATCTAAAATTTTGTGGTGTGTGGTGGTTTGCCTTATCGATAGTAGTTGGCTCTATCGGTGAGACCTTGTTCATTGTCTCCTTGATAGACCGATATCTCTTGCTGTGGCATCGTGTTTACTTTGTTGATGAGAGTAACTCACATTAGCAGGAGTTTCTAAGGTGTCTATTTGAAACTCTAAAACTCTGATGGAGTTGCTTATCCGTAGGAGGTAGCACTATCACTGAGGCATTGGCCAATGTTTCCTCGATATCATGATGGCTTTGTATTGGAGAAACTTGGATGCTTTGCCGAGACTTTGTGAAATGTCTCTCTGACATGCTGATAGAAGACTTGAACATTCTTGTCAATGTGACTTCGGGTGTTCATCGTGACTTTGGGAAATGTCTCTTCAACAAGCCGATAATTTGATAGTTGATGAAGGTAAAACAAAAGTGGGGTCCACATGGTGGCAAGACCTACATCGATGCGACATTTGTGATCGGTGGGACACAGTCTCTTGTCTCACCGATACTCTGATGATTGTTTTGGTTTGGCGGGTATTACACTCGTTGGCAGGACTCAAACAAATCAGCAAGAGGTCTGTGGTTGTCTCATCGATGGCCTAATATTGTAAATGTTGAGTGACGGTTTGTCTAATGTTATGAATGGGAACTAAATTGGTATGTTTCCAACATGGGTCTGGTGATGCAAATTGATTGAAATTATCTCAGAAGGAAAATGCTATAATGTGTAATGCATTGTAATAGTGTTTTGAATTGAGTTGTGAGTTTGATGAGAGAGAACGAGATTGATTAGGAATTGTAATATTTCCTATATTGTGAGTGTGAATTGACATCTCTAGAAGCAACAAATTGTAACTCTGTATGTGGACTTTTTTCACTATAATAAAAAGTGTTTTTGCTTGGTGTGGTGGGTTTCTCTCTTGAAAGGGTTTTCCCACATTAAAACTGGTGTCCATTTTGTGGTTGTGTTAAATTTGTTCTAATCTATTTTCTACTAATTTGCATCTTTAATGAATTGTATTTCAAAATTGAACCATATGTCTACATTCTCTTCTTAGAATTAGCATTAGGAAAATGTTTCCACACCTCTACTTTCCCTACATTAGATAGATTTAAGACATTCAAAGATATGGTTGAAAATGAAGTGAACTTGAAGATAAAATGCTTAAGGTCTGAAAAAGGTGGAGAATTCACCTCCCATGAGTTTAATATGTTTTGTGAATTACATGGAATAAAGAGATAGTTATCTGCTCCGAGAACTCCTCAACAGAATGGAGTTGTTGAAAGAAAAAATAGAATAGTTCAAGAAGTTGCTAGATCAATGATTAGTGAGGTTGGGTTACTAGAAGTTTACTAGAAAGAAGCTATTCATACTGTTGTTTATGTATTCAATTGAGTTCAAGAAAGAGAAAATAGTACAAAGAATCCCTATGAGCTATGGCATGGAAGAATTCCTATTGTTAAGTATTTCAAGGTATTCAGAAGCAAATGTTTTATCAGAAGAGATGAAAAACTCTGGGTAAGTTTGATGCAAGAAGTGTTGAAGGAAATTTCCTTGGATACTCTACTAAAAGCAAGGAATACAAATGTTTCAATAAAATACTGAGAAATATTGTGGAAAGTTCAGATGTCAAGGTTGATGAGACAGTGAAGAATTCTATTGATGGATATGAATCTAATGAGCCTAATCACATAAGAATTGAAGAGATTATGGAAGAACATGAAATAAAAGAGCAAGAGAAGCAGAATGAACAAAATGAAAGAGAAGAAGATGCTTTGGTGATGCCCATAAGACACCTAGATATGTATAGAAGAACCATTCAGAAGATCAAATTATTGGAGACAAGACAAAAGGTGTATTAACTAGAAGTAGAGTTGCTATTGAAGTGAATCTGTGTTTACTTTATGAGATTGAACCAAAGACTATAAGTGAATCTTGTAAAGATGAACAATAGAAAGAAGTAATGAAAGAAGAACTTATGTAGATTGAGAGGAATCAAACTAGGGAATTGGTCCCAAGACTGACAAACAAAAACATCATTGGATCAAAGTGGGTATTTAGAAATAAGTTGAATGAGAATGGATAAATGGTTAGAAACAAAGCAAGGCTTGTGTGTAAGGGTTACTCACAAGTAGAAGGTATAGATTTTTAGGAAACCTTTGCTCTAGTAGCAAGAATGGAAGCTATAAGGATGTTCTTGGAATTTTCTACTCATAAATACTTTAAGGTCTATCAGATGGATGTCAAGTCAACATTTTTGAATGGTGAGATAGAAGAAGAAGTTTATATGGAACAAATGGAAGGATTTGAGTTGATAGATCAACCAAATATGGTGTGTAGATTGAAGAAAGCTTTATATGGGTTGAAGCAAGCTCCTAGAGTTTGGTATGCAAGATTGGACAGGTATTTGATTCAACAAGGTTTTAACAAAGGTACGATGAATAGCAATATGTAATTTAAGATTGAAAATGACAAAACCTTGATTATAGTAGTGCATGTCGATGAAATTATCTTTGGAGGAAATGAAAATATGTGTGAAAGGTTTATGAAAGAGATGCAAAAATAATTTGAAATGTCTTTGTTTGGGGAGATAAATTTCTTTCTTGGGCTATAGATTAATCAAACAAAGAAAGGAATTTTCATTTCATAGTCTGAGTATGTGAGAGAGATGTTGAAGAAGTATGGGATGGATGGTGCCAAACTGATAAGTACTCCTATGGTGACTAGTTGCAAATTTGGTAAAGATGATGATTCACCTAAGGTTGATTAGAGCAAGTATAGATATATGATTGGTGGACTATTATACTTGACTGCTACTAGACCGGATATCATGCATGTTGTCTGTCTTATAGCTAGATTTCAAGAAGATCCCAAGGAAACAAATGTTTTTTATTATGTAACAAATAGGTTTTAGAGGGATCCCAAAACCCTTAATAGTAAGATAGCGTAATATAAAACATTAACAAAGCACAGACAGAAAATAGGAAACTGCCCACAAAGAAGAACACACAACATAACCAGGGCAAAAAAGTCAAAAAAACTGACAAAAAGCCACAAAACAACCAACCTCTAGGCCAAGTGTCGAAGGATCTCTATCGCTTCCTGCTCCAGACTGTTCATGTTGAGTGCAGACTTCTTGATCTCCTGGATGTTGACTAAAGCTTGGTCTACTTTCCTTTTCAAGTTTGCTATGGTCCTGTTACTCAACCCCCCACTATCCAACTGCCCTTCCTCATTGTCCAAATCAAGAAACACAACAATCTTTACCTGATGGGATTTTTCCAAGTTTTCCACCATGGTATTCATGTTCTGTGCAGTGGATTTTAAAATTTTATGGTTCATAATCAACACTTTGTGGAGAGAGCTTTTAATGTTCCTCAACTGCTCCTCCATATTCGCTTGCTTGACATCATGATTGCCTTTAAAATCCTATAATTCCTCCACTGTTTTCTTGAGGCACTCAACCATATACTTCTTCTCCTCTTCCGTCCATAAATCAGTAGTCTGACCACTTCCACTGCCTCTGTTATTGTCATCAGTAGCTTTCTCTAGTTTTATATTCATAGCTCTTTGATTTAACTTAATTTCCTTAATCTCAAAGAACACCCATCTCATAAGCCTAAAGTTATCCACTGCCCCATTACAGGCAATTGCAAGCACATCAGTGGGAAATTCCCATTCCTCCTTAAAATAATGATCCCCTGCCTTCAGGTCCATAGGAAAGTAAGGTCTCTCTTCTTATCAATCACAGGATGGCTGGAATACTCAGACAATGACTCCAACTGTGACTCCTCTTCATTCACATCATAGGAGGGGTCCTCTGACACTTTACTCTTTCCATTTTTTAGAGTAGAATCCCTAGGTTTACCCTTGTCCTTATCGTCAACCCTGACCTTAGGCGCGGTGGCTGGTGAGGCAAAGTCGACATGGCTTTGAAATGATCATAAATTAGGACAAGCAGTCCTTCATGAAGAATAGAATACCTAATGGGGTTTTGTCTATGGTTTTTCAGACTAGTATTCAGAGAAGATGCCAAATAAAAAGGAAAAGAAATCCTGACTTAGTGCCTGAAATGATTCAACATGACAAAATGATACCCAAAGACTCTAGTATAACAGCCATACAAAGTAACATACTCCATCAGCACATTCAAAACCCTCCTCCAATGGAAAAAAATTATGTCTATGTCGTAGTAGCTTTTGGAGGTCCTTCGTAACTCCTCCCTCTCAGCATTCGACTTGGGGAACTTGCTGACCGCTTCATCAAATTATTTCCTATCCCTATAGAATTTTATACCCTCCATCGAGAGGCTAATAACCTTAGTAATCAACTGTTCATTGATAACTACATGTCTACCAAACTGGTTTATCTCACCATTTTTCTAATCTTTCTCAAAAACCCTATTTACCTTCAGGTCCTAGCCATGGAGCTTTTCAATAAAAATAGTAATGCCACCATTCTCCAGCTTCTTCCATAGCTTTGGATTTCTCTTCAAATGTGCATTGCTTATCGGCTCCACTCTGTGACTTTTTCCACCCATCATATTGCCAACAAGAATAGAATAGTCCAGAACCCTGTAGAAACAAGCTCCTAAAATTCCCAGAAAGCATGCGATAATAATCACATGCAACCAGGGGATGAAGTAATTACCCCTCGGCCAACTCAAAATAATCATTAATTCACAGTCCCGAGACTGCAGGGGAGGACACTCAACCATCATTCAATGGAATAGGAAATTGCACCTTCCCGTGAGTACGGTCATACGCCAGCAGGGTTTTAACGTCAGCCTCCAACTCATTCTACCCCTACCACATCACCTTTTTCGAAGCTTTAACACCTTTGTTAGTGAAGAAATCCGTCACCGTGTTTATTTCCCAATAGACATGCATAATATAACTTTTTTGAAAGGTATTAATAATTTCCTTAGAGAGATCTATCCAATTTTGTATTGACCATGAGGGTTTCTGATGGCCCCTTAGACATTGGATAATATTATTCAAATCCCCTTCAATCCACACATATTTATACTTTAATTGGCTAGCCAACTTCAAGGTCTAGAGAACACCAGAGGCTTCAGCCACATGGTTGGTCTGAGTGCCTAAAGGAACCGCAACAACCACAATGAAAGCACCATTCTCATCCCTTATCACCCCTCCACTCCTGGTAGGCCCAAGATTTCCCTTGGTTGTGCCATCAAAGTTGATTTTGACCCAACCAGGGGGAGGAAGAATCCAAAATATGCCATCTCTAGGATCCTTGATGCTTTTGGACATATTGAACATATCCACATTAATCTTCCAAGCTCCCACAATTCTATAATCATACTCCTGCATACTGACCTTACCTTTACCTTTCAACTTGTTGTTAAGCAGATTAAAATTTTCAACCACAGCTCTAGTGATCTTACCGAAGACCACTTCCTCCGAGAGAGAAACATCCCTGAAGATTCTATTATTGCGTTCTTTCTAGATATCCCAGGAAAGATGAGGAACGATATAGTTCCATAGCAGATTCAGGGCCCAATTCTTTGAGGGGGCCTTCCATTGGTTATAAAAATCCATAATAGTTCCAAGAAAAACCCAGCTAAGATCCCACATTCACAGAATCCTACACCATATGGCATGAGCAAACGGACAAAGAAGAAACAATTGTGATGAGTTCTCAGCCTCATCACAACACAAATAACACCTATTACGAAAAGATAACCCCCTCTTATAAAGATTGTCATTGGTCAATTGCTTATTTTGAAGAAGGATCCAAACAAACAAATTAACTTTTGGAATTAGGTTGTTCACCCACACCTTATCCCAAATAGGGACGTTAATGCCAGAGTAACAAGAAGCCACAACAGAAGAGACATAGTAGATACCAGAGGACGATAGCTTCCAAAGCAAAGTGTCCTCCCTCCCTTGAGAGCTGATCTTAATCGAATTAAGAAGAGCCTGCAGAGGTTGAAGATCCTGACTAATAGAAGAGATCTCAACCCATTGATCATTCCTCCAATAATTCCCAACGGACCATCCAAACCTGGACTTGCAGTCCTCCATATAAATACTATAGATCGGATTATTGCAAAGACACTCCTTGCCAATCCATTTGTCTTCCCATAACCGAATTTTCTGTCCATCGCCCACCTTCCAAAAAGCTTCTTTGCTAGCCAGGTCTCTAGCTTTAATGGTATTATTCCATAGAAAAGAACCAGAGGGAAGGTTCTAAGAGTTGAGAAAATCTTGAAGGGAATCAACCTCCCTCAAGTATTTACTACGCCAAATAGAATTCCATTCACGAATATCCGCAAAAGTTCTCCAAACCTGCTTAGCTAGGAGTGCTTTATTAAACACTCTGATATTTCTTAGACCAAGGCCTCCAAACTTCTTGGGTCTACACACTCTCTCCCAAGCCACCAACATAATCCTCTTCTTCTCCTCAACCCCCAACCAGAGGAACCGTTTTTGGATCTTTTCAATAATATCAACAAACTTAGCCAAGATCTTGAACAGACTGAGATCATAAATGGGTAGATTATGAAGAGAAGCCTTAAGTAATAGAACCTTTCCAGCTTGACTCAAAAGGGCCCCTTTCCAACCAGCTAATTTCCTGTTGAACCTATCAACCAGAGAAATCCAAAAGGAGTCCGGAGGTTTGGACCCTAAAGGAAGGCCCAAGTAAGTTTAAGGAAGGGAATTAACACCACAACCCAGGATATTTGCAATCTTCCTCTATCTGTGCTTAGGGGTATTAAAAAAATAGAGGGAACTTTTGGCCCTATTAATATTTTGCCTCGAGCCCTCCTCATAAATAACAAGATAACTCTTTAAAACCCAAGCTTCACCAACAATAGCACTCCCCATAAGCATCGTATCGTTCACAAACTGCTGGTGTGAATAGACCAGATTTGCCGAAGAGGGTTTTAAACCTTTCAAGCTACCTTCTATCACTCTTTTATGCATGAGCCTCCCAAGACTTTCAGCCATGAGGATGAAAAGAATAGGAGAGACAGGATCCCCTTGTTTGAATCCTCTTGACACTTTAAAGAAATGGGAAGGAGAGCCATTTATAATCACCGAAGTGCTAGTGGTAGAAATCAATTCCCATATCAAATGTAGAAATCTTTTAGAAAACCCAAAAGCTTGTAAGACTTTAATCAGGAATTTCCAGTCCACCATATCATAGGCCTTAGCCATGTCTAGTTTAAGCAAGAAGCCTTGGTTTTTCAAAACTTCAAGGGAGTGGCTAAGGAAACAAATGTTGTTGTTGTTAAAAGAATATTCAAATATTTGGATGGCACTTCAAATTATGGATTGTGCTATCCTAAAGATACTAATTTTACACTTAGTGCCTATATAGATGAATATTGGGTTCGATGTGTAGATGACATAAAGAGTACAAGTGGTGGTGCATTCTTTCTTGGATGAAGATTGGTGGCATGGTCAAGTAAAAAGAAAGATTCAGTCTCCTTGTCTACTATTGAAGCTGAGTATATTACTATTGCATCTTGTTGTACACAAGTTCTATGGATGAAATAGACATTGAAAGACATCACAATGATATATGATGATCCCATTTCTATTTTCTGTGATAATACAAGTGTAATTAACATTTCAAAGAATCTAGTGATGCACTCGAGAATGAAGCATATATCTATCAAATATCATTTCTTGAGAGAGAAGGTCATGGAGAATGAAGTAATGCTTGAGTATGTTCTGACGAAGGATCAGATTGCTGATATTTTCACAAAGGCTCTTCCAAAAGATACTTTTGAGTATCTTTGGGATAAGTTAGGGGTTATTGCCCCTCCTTTCTTAAACTAGATGCATATGGAGATGCATCATTCTGGTGGATCTATGGATCTATCCTTCTTCTGGGCTGATGGTTTGTTGGCTACCTCTCAAGGGGAGCAGGTAGTATCAAATGTTGTCAATTTTGTTTTTCATGTCAAAGGAGAAATCAATGTAAAATATAATTTTGCCTTTGCCATTGATGTCAAAGGGGGAGAATAAGCATGTGAAAAAGGAGAGGAGGAATGGGAGAAGAAGCATGTGAAAAAGGAGATGAAGAATGGGAAAAGAAGCATGTGAATAGAAAGGAAGCATATAAGAGATTATCTACTAAGGGAGAGAAAAAAAAAGTGTATTTAGGGCTAGTATGTTGTCTTTGATGGTTTTTCACATCATGTGATTCCATCAATGATAATGGGGGAGATTTTTGCAAGAATGGAAAGATTGAAGGTGTTGTCATTGATGTCAATCGGTCAACTAGTTATCAACTAGTTGTTGTTGGTTGATTATGTCGAGGATATTGAGAAAATTGTAATGAGGATATGTTACAAGTATTCAGTAGTTGCTCCGAGTTTTGGTCCATATTTTCTCCTATGGTTATGCAGTTTAGACATGTTGTTCATGGTTGTTAGAAGGTGCTATATCCAAATTTTTGGTTGTTGATTTGTTGTAAAGTGCAAGTTGTGTTCACCAGTTGTGAACTATGGTTTTCTTTTTTTTTTGTTGAGGTCTGGGAGAAATATTGTTGGTCTGGATTTATCTTTGATGAAGTCTTATGACTTTCAATTCTAAAGTTGAGTTTCCATAATTGTATTGAAGATAATTTTGGTATCTAGAAGAGTTGTACTTAATGGTTCTATGTGTTTTACATTGGTTTAGCTAACCTTGTGTGAAATACTACTTTCAAGGTTGATAAAACGTGTTGGATCTATTTGGGTCCCTATGAAGCATGTGTTTGGGTTTCCCTCATTCTAATTCCACCCTAGGATGTTTTGGCATTGACATAATTTGAATTTGGATTTGGATGGCCAACTTTGGATATGTTTCAAAGGTGAAGATGGTGTAAATGCAAGATCAATTAGTGATGGAAAAAATACAAGAGTGAAGAAGAAGAGTGCTAAAGAGAAACGAGGAAGTGTAGTTAGATGTGACATTGATTCTATTCAGTGTGTGTATTGCAAGTGTGGTAGATCAGTGTGAACCTTAATGCTAAGTGTCTGGGTTTAGTGAATAGAAGGTGAACTCTATCATTCATGCAAGTGGATCGAGTGATTGTGGTGGAATCATTTTTTTCCATTAGGATTGTAGTCTCTCTATAACAAGTATTCTTTATATTTTTTGTATCTTTGTGGCAATGAACCCTCCGGGTTGTTAGCCCTGTTGGATAGTGAGTCCTTGTTTTGGATAGTGATTCCTTATTTCAGGTAGCGAGCCTTATTTCTGAAAATGAGCCTCTTGTAATCGGTTTTGATATTCTCTATAGTGTGAGTTAATCCTCACCGTGGTTTTTCCCTCATTGGTTTTTCCAATTAAATCTAGTGTTATTGTGTTTATGTGTTGGATTTGAGTTTTTGCATTGGCACTTGATGATTAATCATTTAAGTAGTATTAAGTATTAGTTTCGGTGATTGAATTAAAGTTTTAATTATGTGACAACTGATTCACCCCCCCTCTTAGTTGTCCAATTCAACAATCGGTATCAAAGCATGGTTCCTTGATGAAGAGCTTAACCACTTGAGGAAGGTATAGGATGGCTGGAAAAATGATTTATGATTATCAAAGGTTTGATGGAACTAATTATGGTATTTGGAAAGCATTGATGGAAGAATATCTGGAGTATTATAGATATGATGTGGAGAAAGCTTACAAAAATCCTTACACTCCTCTTGCTAATGGTTCGAGTACGCTTGAAGAGATCAAAGCAGATGAAGCGAACAATAAAGTGAAGTTTATCTTGAAGAATAGTTTGGTACATTTCCAGTTGATTAAAGTTCAGAATTTGAAGACTGGTAAGGAAGTTTGGGATGCCTTGGAAAGAGTGCATGATGGTGATGAAAGAGTTAAAGAAGAGAAATTAAAAAATCTAGAGACACAATTTTATGTTCTATATATGTATGACAACGAGAATGTTAAAGCTTATATATAGAGATTGGATGAGATAGTGGCCAAAATGCGAGGAATTGGTGCTACTAAAGATGAAACTAGGATTGTAAAGAAAATTCTCATAACTCTTCCTGATGCTTATAGTGAGAAGGTGAGTTATATTGAGATGACTATAGATTATAATACCTGCACTAAGGATCTATTGTTAGGATTTTTGTCATCTTATGAGATGAGAAAGTTGAGTTTAAGGAATGGATGCAAATCAGAGACTACTTTTAAAGCTACTAAAGTTGAAGATCCGAATGAAGAAAAAATTGATGAAAGAGAAGCTAACTTTGTAAGAAGGATGAGGAAAGGCTCTAATAAAAATGAAGGTAAGTTTTCCTTTAAGTGTTTTAGTTGAGGAGAAATAGGTCATTATGCTGCAAAGTGTCTAGAAAGAGGTAAAAAGAATAAACAAAGATATGAGAAAGAAAAGAAAGGAAAGAAGATTAACAGAGTTTACTATGTGAATGAGAATGCTAGTATATCTAATGAGGATTCAAAATATGAAGATCCTGATGACAATGAATGCTTGTTCTTGGTGATTAAACCTACTTCTGCTAATTCTAAAAAATAGGTAAAGGAAAGCCCTCCGTAGAAGGAGAAAAATGAATGTAAGATTATCTCTGCCCTATATGCTAAACAAGAGAAATATTATTGGGTAGTTGATAGTGGTTGTTCACATCACATGACTGGTGAAAAGAGTAAGTTTGTTAAGCTTGAAGAATATTATGGAGGCTTGGTTATGTTTGGAGATGATACTAGTGCTAAAATCTATGGGATAGGTTTAGCGAGTTTTGATGGTAAGCATCATATTGATGATGTCTACTATGTTAAGGATTTAAGGCATAATCTGTTGAGTGTTGGTTAGATGTTTGGGAAAGGATATGATCTTGTGTTTAAGGATGAGATATGTGAGATCCGAAAAGGATCCAAAACATTGATTGCTACAGGGCATATCTATCAACATAAGGGTGATGATGGACGATGCTTTATAACTCAAATCAATGATAGTTGGTTATGGCATAGGAGAATGTGTCATATGAATTTTGATAAATTGGAAATGATAAGTGTTGTTTAGGCTGTGAAATATTTACCAAGAATTACAAATCCTGTTAATGCTATTTGCAAGAATTGTCAGTTTGGAAAGCAAGCAAGAAATAATTACAGATCAAAGGAATAGTCTACTTCTGGACTACTAGATTTAGTTCATATAGATCTTTGTGGTCCTACAAGAGTGAGAAGCCTACTTGGTGAAAGGTACTTTACACTTTTAATTGATGATTATTCTAGATATACATGGGTTACATTTCTTAGAGAGAAATCAAATGCATTAGATAGATTTAAGACATTCAAAGCTATGGTTGAAAATGAAGTATACTTGAAGATAAAATTATTAAGTTCTAACAAAGGTGGAGAATTCACCTTCCATGCATTTAATATGTTTTGTGAAGTGCATGGAATAAAGAGACAATTATTTGCTCCTAGAACTCCCTAGCAAAATGGAGTTGTTGAAAGGAAAAATAGATCAGTTCAAGAAGTTGCTAGATCAATGATTGTTGGGGTTGGGTTACCGAAAGTTTACTGGATAGAAGCTATTCATACTGCTATTGATTTATTCAATCAAGGTCAAGCAAGAGAAAATAGTACAAAGAATCCCTATGAGCTATGCCATGGAAGAATTCCTACTATTAAGTATTTCAAGGTATTCAAAATCAAATGTTATATCATAAGAGATGAATAAAATTTGGGTAAATTTCATGCAAGAACTCATTAAGGAATTTTCCTTGGATACTCTACTAAAATCAAGGCATACATATGTTTCAATAAAAGACCAAAAAAAATTGTATAAATTTCAAATGTCAAGGTTGATGAGACAATGAAGAATTCTATTGATGGATATTAATCTAATGAGCCTGATCACATAAGAATTGAAGAGATTGTGGAAGAACATGAAATAGAAGAGCAAGAGAAGCAAAATGAACAAAATGAAAGAGAAGAAGATGCTCCGGTGATGTCCCCTAAGATGCCTAGATATGTACAGAAGAACCATTCAGAAGATCAAATTATTGGAGACAAGACAAAATGTGTATTAAGTAGAAGCAAAGCTACCGCTGAAGCGAATCTATGTTTACTTTATGAGATTGAACCGAAGACTATAAGTGAAGCTTGTAAAGATGAACATTGGAAGGAAGCAATGAAAGAAGAACTTATACAAATTGAGAGGAATCAAACTTGGGAATTGGTCCCAAGATCGGCAGACAACAACATCATTGGATGAAAGTGGGTAATCAAAAATAAGTTGAATGAGAATGGAGAAGTGGTTAGAAATAAAGCAAGGCTTGTGTGTAAGGGTTACTCACAAGTAGAAGGTATAGATTTTCAGGAAACCTTTGATCCAGTAGTAAGAATGGAAGCTATAAGGATGTTCTTGGCATTTGTTGCTCATAAATACTTTAAGGTCTATCAAATGGATGTCAAATCAACATTTTTGAATGGTGAGCTAGAAGAAGTTTCTATGGAACAATTGGAAGGATTTCAATTGGTAGATCAACCGAATATGGTGTGCAGATTAAAGAAAGCTTTATATGGGTTGAAGCAAGCTCCTAGAGCTTGGTATGTAGGATTGGACAGGTATTTGATTCAGCAAGGTTTTAACAAAGGTACGACAAATAGCAATCTGTACTTTAAGATTGAAAATGAAAAAATATTGATTTTAGTAGTGTATGTTGATGACATTATCTTTGGAGGAAATGAAAATATGTGTAAAAGGTTTGTGAAAGAGATGTAGAAAGAATTTGAAATGTCTATGTTTAGGGAGATGAATTTACATCTTGGGCTACAAATTAATCAAACAAAGAAAGGAATTTTCATTTCATAGTCTAAGTATGTGAGAGATATGTTAAAGAAGTTAGGGATGGATGGTTCCAAATTGGTAAGTACTCCTATGGTGACTGGTTGCAAATTTGGTAAAGATGACGATTCACCTAAGGCTAATCAAAGCAAGTATAGATATATGATTGGTGGACTATTATATTTGACTACTACTAGACTGGATATCATGCATGCTATCTATCTTGTGGTTAGATTTCAAGAAGATCCTAAGGAAACACATGTTGTTAAAACAATAATCAGATATTTGAATGGCACTCCGGATTATGGATTTTGGTATCCTAAAGATACTTATTTTACACTTAGTGTCTATATAGATGCAGATTGGGCTAGATGCATAGATGACAAAAAGAGTACAAGTGGTGGTGCATTCTTTCTTGGATGCATATTGGTGACATAATCAAGTAAAAAGAAAGATTTAGTCTCCTTGTCTACTGTTGAAGCTGAGTATATTGTTGTTGCATCTTGTTGTACACAAGTTTTATGGATGAAATAGACATTGAAAGACATCACAATGATATATGATGATCCCATTTATATTTTCTGTGATAATACAAGTGCAATTAACATTTCAAAGAATCTACTGATGCACTTGAGGATGAAGTATATATCTATCAGATATCATTTCTTGAAAGAGAAGGTCATGGAGAATGAAGTAATGCTTGAGTATGTTTTGACGAAGGATCAAATTGCTGATATTTTCACAAAGGCTCTTCCAAAAGATACTTTTGAGTATCTTCAGGAGATGTTAGGGGTTATTGCCCCTCCTTTCTTAAACTAGATGAATATGGAGATGCATCAGTCCCGTGGATCTATGGATCTATCCTTCTTCTGGGCTGATGGTTTGGTATTTGGAAGATTCGTGCTTAATGGTTCTATGTGTTTTACACTGGTTTAGCTGACCTTGTGTGAAATACTACTTTCAGGGTTGATGAAGCGCATTGGATCTATTTGGGTCCCTATGAAGTGTGTGTTTGGGTTGCCCTCATTCTAATTCCACCTTAGGATGTTTTGGTACTGACCTAATTTGAATTTGGATTTGGATGGTTGACTTTGGATATGTTTCAAAGTTGAAGATGGTGTAAATGCAAGATGAGTTACTGATGGAAAATATACAAGAGTGAAGAAGAAGAGCGATGAAGAGAAAAGAGGAAGTGTAGTTAGATGTGAAATTGATTCTATTAAGTGAGTGTGTGTGTTGCGAGTGTGGTAGATCATTGCGAAGCTTAATGCTGAGGTTTTGGATGCAGTGAGCAGAAAGTGAAATCTATCATTCATGCAAGTGGATTGAGTGATTGTGGTGGAATCCTTTGTTACATTGGGATTGTAGTCTCTTTGTAACAAGTCTTCTTTGTCTTCTTTGTATCTTTGTGGTAGTGATCCCTCTAGGTTGTTAGCCCTATTGGAAAGCGAGTCCTTATTTTAGGCAGTGAGCCTCTTGTAATTGATTTTGATATTCTCTATAGTGAGTTAATCCTCATCATGGTTTTTCCCTCATTGGGTTTTCCACGTAAATCTGGTGTTATAGTGTTTATGTGTTGGATTTGAGTTTCTGCATTAGCACTTGATGATTGATCACTTAAGCAGTATCAAGTGTTAGTTCCTATTCAAAAATTGGTATCAAAGTGTGGTTCCTTGGTGAAGAGCTTAACCGCTTGAGGAAGGGCCAGGATGGCTAGCAAAATGATTTATGATTATTCAAGGTTTGATGAAACTAATTATGGTAGCTGGAAAGTATTGATGGAAGAATATATGGAGTATTATGGATATGATGTGGAGAAAGCTTACAAAAATCCTTACACTCCTCGTACTAATGGTCTGAGTATGCCTGAAGAGATCAAAGCACATGAAGTGAACAATAAAGTGAAGTTTATCTTGAAGAATAGTCTGGTACATTCTAAGTTGATTAAAGTTCAAAATTTGAAGAATGCTAAGGAGGTCTAGGATGCCTTGGAAAGAGCACATGATGGTGATGAAAGAGTTAAAGAAGTGAAATTAAAAAATCTAGAGACACAGTTTGATCTTCTACATATGTCTGATGACGAGAATGTTAAAGCTTATGTACAAAGATTGGATGAGATAGTGGCTGAAATGTGAGGACTTGGTGCTACTATAGATGAAACTAGGATTGTAAAGAAGATTCTCAAAACTCTTCTTGATGCTTATAGTGAGAAGGTGAGTGTTATTGAGTAGACTATAGATTATAAGACCTGCACTAAGGATTTGTTGTTAGGATTTTTGACATATTATGAGATGAGAAAGCTAAGTTTAAGGAATGGATGCAAATCAAAGACAAATTTTAAAGCTACAAAAGCTGAAGATCTGGATGAAGAAAACTTCAATGAAACAAAAGATAAATTTGTAAGAAGGATGAGGAAAGGCTCTAGTAAGTATGAAGGTAAGTTTCCCTTTAAGTGTTTTATTTGTGGAGAAATAGGTCATTATGTTGCAAAGTGTCTGGAAAGAGCTAAAAGGAATAAACAAACATATGAGAAAGGAAAGAAAGGATAGAAGATTAACAGAGCTTACTATGTGAATGAGAATGCTAGTATATCTAATGAAGATTCAAAATATGAAGATCCTAATGAACAATGAATGCTTGTTTATGGCGATTAAGGATGAATCTACTTATACCTAATTTTGAAAAACATGTAAAGGAAATCCCTCTAGAGAAGGAGAATGAAGGTACAATTATCTTTTTCCTATATGCTAAACAAGAGAAAAATTATTGGGTAGTTGATAGTGGTTGTTCACATCACATGATTGGTGAAAAGAGTAAATTTTTTAAGCTTGAAAAACATGATGGAAGCTTGGTTATGTTTGGAGATGATACTGGTGCTAAAATCTATGGGATAGGTTCGGTGTGTTTTGATGGTAAGCATCGTACTAACAATGTCTACTATGTTAAGGGTTTAAGGTATATATTGTTGAGTGTTGGTCATATGTGCAAAAAAGGATATGATCTTGTGTGTAAGGATGAGAGATGTGAGATTCGAAAAGGATTTGGGACATTGATTGCTACAGGGAAGAAATCCTAAGGGAATATCTATCAACTGAAGGGTGCTGATGGACAATGCTTTATAACTTAGATTAGTAACAGTTGGTAATAGAATAGGAGAATGTGTCACATGAATTTTGATAACTTGGAAAGGATCAGTGTTGTTTAGGTCATGAAAGATTTACCAAGAATTACAAAGCCTATTAATGTTATTTGGAAGAATGGTTAGTTTTTAAAGCAAACAAGAAATAATTATAGATCAAAGGAACAGTCTACTACCAGACTACTAGATTTAGTTCATATAGATATTTTTGGTCCTACAAGAGTGAGAAGCCTACTTGGTGAAAGGTACTTTACGCTTTTAATTGATGATCATTCTAGATATACATGGGTTATATTTCTTAGAGAGAAATTAGATGCATTAGATTTAAGATATTCAAAGCTATGGTTGAAAAAGAAGTGAACTTGAAGATAAAATTTTTAAGGCATGACAGAGGTGGAGAATTTACCTGCTATGAGTTTAGTATGTATTGTGAAGTGCATGGAATAAAGAGATAATTATCTGCTCCGAGAACTCGCTATGAGCTATGACATGGAATAATTCCTATTGTTAAGTATTTCAAGGTATTTAGAAGTAAATGTTATATCAAAAGAGATGAAGAAACTTTAGGTAAGTTTGATGCAAGATCTGATGAAGGAATTTTCCTTGGATACTCTACAAAAAGCAAGGAATGTAGATGTTTCAATAAAATACTGAGAAATAATATAGAAAGTTCAAATGTCAAGGTTGATGAGATAGTGATGAATTCTATTGATGGATATGAATATGATGAACCTAATCACGTAATAATTGAAGAGATTGTGGAAGAATGGGAAATAGAAGAGCAATAGAAGCATAATGAACAAAATGAAAGAGAAGAAGATGCTCTAGTGATGTCCCCTAAGACACCTAGATATGTACAGAAGAACCATTCAAAATATTAGATTATTGGAGACAAGACAAAAGGTGTATTAAGTAGAAGCAAAGCTGCTGCTGAAATGAATCTGTGTTTACTTTCTAAGATTGAACCGAATACTGTAAGTGAAGCTTGTAAAGATGAACATTGGAAGGAAGCAATGAAAGAAGAACTTATGCAAATTGAGAGGAATCAAACTTGGGAATTGGTCCCAAGACTGGTAGACAAAAACATCATTAGATGAAAGTGGGTATTCAAAAATTAGTTGAATGAGAATGGAGAAGTGGTTAGAAAAAAAGAAAGGCTTGTGTGTAAGGGTTAATCACAAGTAGAAGGTATAGATTTTCAGGAAACCTTTGCTCCAGTAGCAGGAATGGAAGCTATAAGGATGTTCTTGGAATTTGTTGCTCATAAATACTTTAAGGTCTGTCAGATGGATGTCAAATCAACATTTTTGAATGGTGAGCTAGAAGAAGAAGTTTATATGGAACAATTAGAAGGATTTCAGTTGACAGATCGGCCAGATATGGTGTGCAGATTGAAGAAAGCTTTATATGGGTTGAAGCAAGCTCCTAAAGCTTGGTATGTAGGATTGGACATGTATTTGATTCAACAAGGTTTTAACAAAGGTATGACAGATAGCAATCTATACTTTAAGATTGAAAATGACAAAATCTTGATTTTAGTAGTGTATGTTGATAACATTATCTTTGGAGGAAATGGAAATATGTGCAAAAGGTTTGCAAAAGGTTTGCAAAAGAGATGCAAAAATAATTTGAAATGTCTATGTTTGGGGAGATGAATTTATATCTTGGGCTATAGATTAATCAAATAGAGAAAGGAATTTTCATTTCATAGTCTAAGTATGTGAGAGAGATGTTGAAGAAGTTTGGGATGGATGGTTCCAAGCCGGTAAGTACTCCTATGGTGACTATTTACAAATTTGGTAAAGATGATGATTCACCTAAGGCTAATCAGAGCAAGTATAGATCTATGATTGGTGGACTATTATATTTGATTGCTACTAGACCAGATATCATGCATTTTGTCTATCTTGTGGCTAGATTTCAAGTAGATCCTAAGGAAACATATGTTGTTGCTATTAAAAGAATATTCAGATATTTGAATGGCACTATGGATTATGGATTGTGGTATCCTAAAGATATTGATTTTATACATAGTGCCTATACACATGCAGATTGGGTTGGATGTGTAGATGAAAAAAAGGGTACAAGTGCTGGTGCATTCTTTCTTGGATGCATATTGGTGGCATGGTAGAGTAAAAATCAAGATTCACTCTCCTTGTCTATTGCTAAAGCTGAGTATATTGTTGTTGCATCTTGTTGTACACAAGTTTTGTGGATGAAATAGACATTGAAAGACATCACTATGATAGATGATGATCCCATTTCTATTTTCTGTGATAATACAAGTGTAATTAACATTTCAAAGAATCTAGTGATGCACTCGAGGATGAAGCATATATCTATTAGATATCATTTCTTGAGAGAGAAGGTCATGGAGAATGAAGTAAAGCTTGAGTATGTTCAAGATTGTTGATATTTTGATGAAGGATCTTCCTAAGGATACTTTTGAGTATCTCTAAGAGAAGTTAGGGGTTATTTCCCCTCCTTTCTTGAACTAGATACATATGGAGATGCATCATTCTGGTGGATCTATGGATCTATCTTTCTTTTGGATTGATTTTTTGGTGGTTACCTCTCAGGGAGAGCAGGTAGTACCAGGTGTTGTCATTTCTGTATTTCATGTGAAAGGAGAAATCAATTTAAAAATATTATTTTTCCTTTTCCATTGATGTCAAAGGGGGAGAAGAAGCATGTGAAAAAGGAGAGGAAGAATGGGAGAAGAAGCATGTGAAAAAAGAGAGGAAGAATGGGAGGAGAAGCATGTGAAAAAGGAGAGGAAGAATGGGAGAAGAGGCATGTGAAAAAGGAGAGGAAGAATGGGAAAAGAAGCATGTGAAAGGAAAGGAAGCATATAAGAGATTATCTACTAAGGGAGAGAAATAGAAAAGTGTATTAAGAGCTAGTATGTTGTCTTTGATGGTTTTTCACATCACACTAACTCATTTGACTGCAAAATATGACAAAAATTTCCAACGAAAGATGTACAATTAGATGAATCGTCGGGTACATGTATACTTTTCAAATTTTTAAAAAAAATTGTGCTCGACGTTCATCAAAATTTTGATGATCCTAATTTTTCGTCGATATTTCGACAAAAAAAAGTCATTCGACAAAATTTTGATGATCCTGATTTTTCATCAATATTTCGACAAAAAAACCATACAAAAATCTCCCCCACTTCTCCTTTTCCTTACCATTATCCCAAGGTCTCAACATATAATTAAATAAAATACAATATATCATAAATGATATTATAAACCAAGTGAGCTAATACGACGGCCCCAATAGCTAATCTGTAAAGGAGACCTCATGATATATGTGCAAGAGTTACAAACATCTTTCTAGAAGCTTCAAGACCTTTCTCATGAGCTTGGACATCCAACTTCACTAAAGGATAAAAAAAACCACTAGAAGATAAAATAATAGCTCCTAAGTCCAAAAAGGATAACCTGATTCTTAATCATCATAAAAAATGCTTTATTACACCTCTTAAAATGTCATATATGCTTCTTACACATCATAATTATGGTCAAGATTTATAATTTACTTTGTAACTCCCTATAATCATACTCTTACATATGTCATAACCATTATATTTGTCATAGATGCTCTTACAAGTCATTCATAATATATATATATATATATATATATATTTGCATATATAAATGGAAAATTAAAATATAAATTACACATGGCATAATGACTAAGGCATAAAGTGGGTAAAATAATAATTAAATAATCTGGGAATTAGAACTTTCAAGGTTTATCACGCCTAATCCCAACATTTTCTTGTCATATACATTCCAAGAGCAAAAGAGAACACCAATAAATGGTGAAATAATGAGAGTATAACTATGTTGCACTAGCTCATATGTGCCCATAAGCTCAACCAAGCATCTACAACATCCATCAAGTGATAACCATCTCAATAACAATGATTTTATTTTCTATCATGCCCAAGCATGAAAGACAATAAAGCAAGCCAAGATCACATTCTAAATATCAGGCTTTGACCCAAACATCTATACCAAATTCCATCTCCTCCAAAACAAGATCAAGTATTTATCAAATACTCAAAAAATGCTAAAATAGTGAGAAAAACATATTAATAACACATTTAACTATCCATACCTCAAAAATAGGGCACACATCAGAGGTAGGTCATTTTCTATCAACATATTCAACCAAAAATCTAAAATTGCAAGTCCCTATATATTCATTGTCTTGCACAAAGTCTACTTCCAACAACAAGAGACACATAAACACACAAAAAAACTTAAAGACCTATGTACCATAGTCTAATAACACATATACCTCCCTAGGAATACCACTACATTTGCAATGTCTAGTACGAAAAAGACCAAATAATTCAAAGAATCTACACTTAGCACTCACATAAAGGATGTGGCTAAATCCTCTATCACATAGTGTTGAATAACATAAAATGATAGACAAACCTATAATAAAATTGCTACAAAAATCTCTCCCTTGATCACCATAGCTTTCCCAACTTCTTCAAATCACATAGAAAATAAAGATTAAAGAGACCCAATTATCCTTATTGTTATTAAAAAATAATGAAGAATGTTAACAACAAATGATAAAATCTACACAAATATTGACTCTAGCATGAAATGAACCAAATGTCTAGGATACACAATAAACCATAGATATAACAATAGAAAATTCAACCATGTCCTTCTATCAACACCAACATGTGCTAAAGTTGTTATAAGTGAGATCTCCTCCAAAACTCTTAGAAATTTTTTTTTCAACATCTAGCTAACTAATCCAATGCTAAACACAATAACAGTAAATGTAAGCCTCTCAAATTGAAGGAAGATCAAACAACCGTTCCCACAAAAATGGAATACACCCAAAGCCACAAACCATTTCCTATACTCTTCAAACATATTATCCTAAAAATTGACAACACAAATCAAGAACCAAATAAAAGTAGATAATAGAAACCATATCCATGTATCTACTCATCAAACATGTCCTTAGAACTAACATCCATAGCTCAAGAATTAATTTGAAAACTAGGTGGGAAACCTATAAGATCATTTAGTACCAAGTGGAACAAGAGTGGAGTATGAGATTTCTTTTCCTCTAAGGAAAATATCCTTAACAACTCCATGTCGAACTAACATCTAGCTCTAAGTGTAGGCTCTTGAGCATTTATCTAGAAACCCCATTAAGTGAGTTATTATTTTCCAACACATAATATCCCAAAGCAAGAGATCTAGCATCACCCAAATATAATATAGGTGTACAATTGTTTATCTCATGCCAATCAAACTCCAACTACCTCTAAATTCATTCTTTTATTTCACATCTCTTTTATACACTACCTCTTCAATATATGCTTCTTTCATATCCATATTTACTAGTATATGCACTGTGCGGTCCTTCATAGAAAATATTATTTATTTTCTAGGAATCAAATACTCCATTACAATCTACAAAATATTCTAGGTTCAAAAAAACACTAAATGCATCAAAATGCTCCTTCATTTCTATAAAATCAAAGCTTACCCTTCACTTTATTCCTAGTAAGTTTACTTCTACATTTCTACATGTTCCCTTGACACTCAGAGTGTCATCAATGATTATAATGTTGTAAGGTATCCTATGTAATGCCATCTTCTAAGGTTTCTCAAATCTTCCTAGACAGTATGCTAATATATGTGCCCAAATGTACCCATACTTTTTTCGTCCATCTCTCATGAATTCTCACTTATATAAAAATAAGGTGTTTGCACCACTTCTCAGAGGTTTTGGTTTTTCTTCTAACTTTTTATGTTGTACCAACCTATTTTCACTTGTTCTAGTATTTGGTGAACTATTTCAACTTTCCTAAGATGTTTCCTCCCTTAACCAAACTACTAAATTCTTTTAATATCAATGTTTCTTTTTCAAAAAACATGTCTTGTTGCAGTCTTCTTTTCATTTTTCTTCTTGAATAATTTATTTATATTTTTTTACTATACATTTATGAACTTTTGTAGGAAAGTATTTCACACCATCTTCCTTTGAATCCTCTATGATCAATGTATTCTTTGTGGTGTCTATTTAGCCTTTTCTAATTACAACCACCTAATTTTTCTTCTTATATTATGTTATGGCTTTCCTTCATAATAAATATTTTCTTTCCAAATAGTCCTCTAATTGTTGTTCTTATATTAATAAGTATACCCCATCCTCCTCATCATTTCTTGCCTCTTCTTTCTAAAAAAATATTAAAAATAATATCAATATACTATGTCAACAAGTTAGAAAATGAGGATGTACTCTTGCATTTTCTTCTCCCACTTTTGTGTCATCTTCTTTTCTTGTAAAAGAAAAAATGAATTATTTTATTTCTTCACATTTTTAGGAATTTCATGCAATTTACTAACATTACTCTTGAAATATCAATTAGTCATTCACCACCCTCTTTCAATGGTAGAAGTACACGTTTCACTTTATTTTTTGTAGATCTATAAGAAATTTCCCTCCCATCATGTATATGTTTCCTATGAAACTTCCATGGTCCACCCAACAAAATATGACAAACATCTATTCGTATAATGTCACAAAAAACCTCATCTCCATATACTCCAATTTAAATTTCATGATATTGTTCACTAACCAAAATTCTATGATCATTTTGTAACCAAGATACTCTATATGAATTAGGATGCTCTAGCATTTTCAAAATTAATGTCTTCGCCATTTTACTTGAAACTTGATTGTTAAAACAATCACTATTAAATTTACCAAATTTACATAGAGTTCTAACTAAGAAGTTATTTGTAATAGTTCTTTTAGATCTTTACAAGACTAGCAAATTTATTTTTAGCAAGAATGATTCTCCTTTTTCTAGCATACTTGTTTAATTTATTAGAAGAAACTTCTTCATCAAGATGTGATGATCTTATGGTTCTCTTAGATCTTCTTTAATATTCTCCTTGTGACTAATTACACAAATAATCTGTGACCTTTAACTCCACACTTAAAAAAGTGGTTCCTCTAGATTACCTTCCACCACTTATTGCATATCTACCTCAACCTCTTTTATAGTTATATTTTTTATTGCACTAACTTTATATACTTTCTTTTGTTTTAGCATCATCATCATCATGAGCTCCTCATTCACTTCCATGGTTCCTACCTTTGGAAAACTTGTTGCTTCTTCCTCTCTTATTCTCTTTATTTTTAAATATAAAATTTATGTTATCTTTATGATTTAGTGAAATTAATATGATTTATCAACATAATAGATAGTTAATATATTCAATTCTTCTTCGATTGAACCCCTTCAACTATTTAATATATATCTAGACACCTTCTCTTGGTTACCTTCTTAATGACCAACTCTAATAGATAACTTATAACGATCCTTGGTATAATGTTTCTATCTCACATTTTGTAACCTATTTAGTAGATCTAGTTGATAAAATATAGGAAAAAACTTAGAATTCCATTTATTTACCATCCTTTCCCATTTTTCAATTTTAGGCTTACCTTTCCTATTTCTGTCCAATTGAGTTTCCTTACATTAGATTGTAGAATAATATTTCAACTCTATCTTACCAAAATTTACTTTATTAGGATGATAAATATTCTCATATTTAAAATATCCTTCAAGATCATTAATCCAATCAATCAATTCTTCAAGATCTAGACTATTTGAGAAATTATGTATATCCATTTCACTTTTCTTACCAAATATTGTAAGTGCTTTTATTATTATATATTTGTCTCTTTCTTCTTCAAGTATGAATGCTTCTTCTAATCCAACATCATCATGTTTGTAATCACTATCATCTAATTTATGGTTAATAATACCTCTTCTATCATGTCCAACCAAATATGGATATTCCTAATCATAGTGAAAATTTTCTCAATTAATTCTAAAACATAATTTTAGCCTCTATCCATCCTTCTAGGTGGCATCTTTAAATTTTGATATGAACTACATCAATATTTGTTAGACTATCTACTATAATTTAAATTATGAGAATATTCTACACAACATTATCTTAGTAGAAGACTTGTGGTGTCAATTTTTTAATACATCTTGATTTACTAACCTTACTATGTTACTCCATTATCAACTAATATCAAACCTTGCTTTACCCTACTCTAGTACCAACTAAACTAGTCAAGGTAGCCTAGTCTAGTTAGGCATTATCCAACCATTCACCCAATACAACTTTTATATATCAACCTTATTTAAACATGGTTAAAATTTATAGAAATCAATATGTAAGGAACAACATGATATCATTTATCGAATTTGCATAAGAGTTAAATTACATGTTTAGGCATCAACCTTTGGTTACAAAATAGATATTATGATCAATCACATTTTATTTTGATTTTTGGCCCAACGCGTGCAGGAGCACGACACAGCTCAGTGCATGGAGACCCTAACTTGAAAAACAGGGCAGGAGGAAAGCCAAAGCGATGAAGTTGAGCACACTTAGAAAGGGAAAATCGACGACCAAGGGACAATGAGTACTGTAAGTGATTTATATCTTTTATATTGGCACCCCCATTCTCTTTAACCTGCAATTTTCTTACCAATCGACGACCAAGGGAAAACATAATGAAGATAAGAATGCAAAGGAATAGGGATTATAAGAGGCTATTGGAAAGGAAATTAGGAATACAATCCTTCTGCAAATATGTTCAATGTAGTAGCTTCAGAAACCATATAGCATGAGAGAATAAATGAAAAAATTGTATTGGGAGCAAAATTTTGATAGCTTTACATCATGCCCCAAGTCTAAATGACCATTTGAAATCATGTTAGGGAAACTTAGAGATTAGGGTTATAGCTTTGTGTAAAATTTCAAATTCCCAACTTAACCCAAACACTAGTGTTCAAAGTGCATAAGTGTTGAGGACACAAGTGTTTGGAGGGCATAGGTGTCTTTCTGGGTTTAGATCTAAAACTCTTGGGGTAGTTTTTATGGGTTTGGAAAGGCTTAGAAGTGATTTTAAATCAGTCCAATCCATCTTTTAGAGGACAACAAAGCTCAATTACAACAACTTCAGTGCTGGAAACAATCTATTTTTAGTAGGGAAAAAATAAATCACAATTTTGTGGTGGCTCTGTAATGCCTAATTTTCATTGAATTGGCATGACTATATAATGCCTAGTTTTCATTGAATTAGCATGACTCTATAATGCCTAATTTTCATTGAATTAGCATGACTCTGTAATGCCTAATTTTCATTATCAAATTGGCTTAGGTACATCCCCATTGTTTAGCGTAGTGTTCTTTTGTCTGCTAGGTCTTTGATGATATAACCCTCTATTCTAAAAAAAATGATAATGTTCTTAATCCTTGTAATCCCATTAGTTACTTTTGCAAGTGTCTTCTTTAATTCCTCTCATTTTGATGTCAAATGTGAAGTCTAATCATGAGATGATTGTGTAGCACTTGATGATATTCTTGTCTAATTTTTTGATTGCACAATAGTTGTGGAAATTTAATTTGTTGCTTGTTTATCAAATAGTGTGTTGTTAGAAGGCTAAGGTACATTAGGAACAACAAGATTTATTTTTAAGTTTCCCCAAATAAGGTGATATGTGGGTAGGATAAACTTGATTTAGAGGTTTCTAACACATAAATTGATTCTATCCTTAGGAGCAATGTTTGGTATGGAGTTTAGTAAAGGTGTACTATTTATTAGGGCACTATGGATACAAGGATCTAGTTTGGCATCCCTGAATATTCTAATGAAAATCGTAAGGCTTATTGGGGCAGAAAATTGTGTTTTTTCAGCATCTTTCATGTTTTTCTTGCGTCCAACACCCGTGTACATGTAATATCTCCAAATAGGGAAAATAGAAAAATAATAATATTTTCAAAACTAGGGCACATAAGGTTTGGTGTGGCTGTGTGGCACACCAGGTGCCTTTCCAAAATGCTTAACAGCCTCACAGTGACTCTTAGGTCCATGCAAAAGGACCTGACAAACATTAAACATTGTTTTAAGTTCTTAGAGAAAATGAAAAGAAAAGTTGAAAAATCATTACTAAACAAATAACCACTTTATTATAGACAAGGATCATATTGATAATACAGTCCTAAAAAACCACTCCATATTCATTAAACAAAATGAATAGACATAGTTATGCTCTATTGTAGTACAATGTTCTATCCCAATGGTGCAAGCAAAGCAAGTTGATCGAAGGTCAAACATTCCCCTCTTGTCTTCAAAATTCTATCCCTCGTTGTTTCTATGAATCGAAGAGCTACAACCTTCAATGTTGGTAGCTCATAAAGTTGTTTATCATCTGTTACAATACCAACTAACTCAACAATACTGCCTTCCTAAAAAACAAAAAAAATGAGGTTATTCAACTATACTCAACATGTTTCCAATCCACTTCACCTATAAAGAGCTACAGAAAAATCAAAAAGCATTCCATCAATGGCCACTTGAAGTTCCAATTGTACCCCAATAGTACATCTTACCTAAAATCATCTTTCTAATATAGAGAAATGCACAAAATCATTTTACAATTTTCCCTAGCATGAAAGAAATGTGTAGGATATTCTTTTATTATTGTCTGAACTAGGTATTCTAGATGCACTGCATTGAAGAGAGATAAGAAAACTTTTTCCATGAAATGTTCTTGACCCTTGCAAGACACAAATGAGGTTTCAAACAACCAAGGGCATAAATTGGAATGGATTGTGCTAGGCATGAAATCATGAAATCTATCTTGGTCAATTTACAAGGATTTTGGAGATTCAAATGTAAAATAGCTTTCTTTATTACATCCTTTATATTTGTGAGCACACGAGTTCACAACTTATGATAGATGTGTAGCTTCATTATATAGATGTCATCAAAACCCCCAAAATGACACCTCTTTGCAACAATTTGGAAGAATTTTTAGGTGTTTAATCTCTTCTATGCTGAAAGCCTTTTATTCATCTATCTAATTTAGTTTCAAAAGAATCACCTTCTTATCATCTAAACTTGAAACTATCTATGATAAGTCAGTGCTTTGCACAGATAGCTCAACAAACCTCTCTTACTTTGCAGAAATTTGCACTTTGGCATTGAAACATATACCTTGTGATTATTTGTAAGCTTCCTTTCATCACATAGTTATTAATATATTATTCATAAATAATCTTCCTCCCCTCATCTAATATTGCTACCTGTTAGCCTATTTTTCCCCATTCGTTTCAAAATAGCCTTCAAGTAGCTCATTAGGTTATTTTCTAATTTTTAGGGGGTTTTGGGGTCATGATTGGTCTAAATTCATGGTTAATAGAGAAAATCAGATATTTGCAAAATATGACCTTGGAAATCCAAAAGAAAAGAATTAAGGCTTTATACCATTTTAGAAGGAAAATGAAAATTTCTCTTTTTCAAAATTCCTAAAAGGAGTTATCCACGATGCATGAGTAAGTTTAGGGTTTCTATTGAAAGAATTGTTTAGGATTTCACTTCTACCGATAATCGATCCTCTCATTAATGAATTCAAGAGTTGTTGGGCTATCAGTGAGACTTTAGCATTACTCCCACAGATATTAGAGAGTCTCTCTGATGCTTCTCTTTCCACTGCTTTACTCTTTTCATTTTTTTTAGGCTATCAGTGTGATTGGCTCCTCTGTTCCACCAATAGGCGTTTCTTTAGCCGATGGATTTTTTCCTTTGCGATGCTGCACCATTTTAGGGTTTATGCTTGGTTTTGTTGTGATTTGTAGGAAATTCTTTAAGATTCTTTCATGAATGGCCGAGTTTGAAGCTTTTATGAGGAGGACCTCGTATCACATTCAGTGTGAGCCTTTTCTTTATCTGTAGATAGGGTATTTTTCTTGTTGAGAGAAAGGCCACTGGTTTGCTTGTTTCTCTGCCTCCTCTTAATACCCCTAAGCCTTTCCAAGTCCATGAGTACATAGAAGCATTTTGTACCCAATCGATTTTGTCATCTACACACCATTATCCACTCATTTGGTGTTGTATCATATGAGCCAAAACAATTCATTTTAGCTAGTGATATATTGTCTGCATATATAAGGTGTGGTGGTTTTCAAAGGTTATCAAGCCATGGCCTTATTCTATTGTTCTTACACTACTACATAGAAAGGGGATTTAAGACATTAATTTAAGACAAAATATTAATTGTCTTAAATATATATTTATGTTTAAATTATATTTTTAATTTTCTAATTGTCTTAATTTAAGACAATAAAAATATATATATTTTAAAATAGACTTTTCATTGTCCTCTCCTTATTCATTTTCCCTCCTTTGACATGTATTTTCCTTTTTCCTCCCTCCAAAAACTCAAAAAATCCACTAACCAGCATTTTCCTTTTCCCTCCCTCCAAAAACTCAAAAAAGCCACTAACCAACATTTTCCTTTTCCCTCCCTCCAAAAACTCAAAGAAGCCACTAACCAAGTTTTCATGGAGGATTTTAGTGAAGAATACGCAAAAGGCCTTCATATGAGAGTCATATTATATCTTCTAACACAAAGTTGAAACCCTAATAGGAAGAACTCAAGGAAAAGGAAACAAAGATAGCATAGCAAGGTCTCATCTTCCCTCGTGTAGATCCTTGGCAGAGCGGCTCCTCAAACCAGAGCAAGAAGCTATTTATCAATTCCTATAGTCAAATCTACAAACAAACATTAACTACAATCTTGCAAGACTACTTCAATAATACTATAGAAGCCTTCAGAGTTATGCAACTTTATCCTGAAAAATATCAAGTAGGGGAGAGAAAATGACCATGGCGTGCAAGAAGTCATGGAAATAGCACAAAGTTCAAAAAAGTTAAGTGAAGATCAATATAACTGCATAATTCAACAATTTGAGTCATTTGTGGTACTTGATAATCCATTTAGGGTTTCTTTGATGCGACATTTTGAAGAGATTCAAGAAAGATACAAAGAGTTGCTGGGAAATTGGAGCATTGCAAAAAGGTTAGTTAAAAAAGGCTTGAATCTGTTAATAAAACATATTTGCTAATTTTTAATTTTTCTTTAAAGTCATTTCTTTTGTTTAATTTTGGAAATGGAAGTTTTTATAGTAGAAATTGATTTAAAGCCTTGGTAGGTAATAGAGAGTTGTTTAAGGGTAAATTTGAGAGGTATCCAAGGGTAAATTTGATGAGTATCGTTCCCTACTTGGAGTTTTCATATGTGAGGTCTAAACAAAGGAAATGGAGGCATATAAACTTTTGAAAATCCATTAACAGATCCATTCTGTGCATATTCTGTAATTATCACTAGCCATGAAATGGCATCTTGCTTGAGGCATTCTATCAAACAATTCATTACCTTGCCTATGCACCATAGTAAAATAGTTTGCATGCATTAGTTATGCCTCCACAAACTTTTAAGCTTGCATACATGTCTACCGGGGCAGTTGTGATTACAAAATCTAACAAAATTCCTCTATCTTTTATTACTTTGATGGTTTTCCATACCCTGCTCCAATACTCCCATTTGATGCTCGCCATTAAATGATGTCCATTATGAATCATTTTGGCACACCATATTTAGTTTGTGCCTTCTAGTGTGCATTTGCACGAGGGTTTCTAAATCCTTTTCAACAAAACCATTTTGTGCAACTCTTGTTCTATATCTTCCATGAGATGACATCTCTTTGAGCCATTTTTTCAAACAGATACCATGAATTGTCCTTGCTTCCATGTTTTGCATGCATACCTATAAGAAAATTGTGATTGCAACATTTGCAAATATTCTTTATGTTATATTCTTTGATAGATACCCATAACCTCTTTAAGCGCTCCATTTTGTGCATCTCCTATAACTATGACAATCATGAGATTCAAGCATTGTGTCAAACTTTCCATATGCCATTATCAAAGCCTCCATATTGACATGGGCATAAAGTTGGCGCAGGAGAAGTGGAAATACATTTAATGCACAACCTAATTCATGAACTATGGGATTATATGTATCTGCCCAATGCAACTTATGCCCTTCCTAAATCTGGTGCATATCTTTGTTCAATTTCCTCATGAAGTCTTTTTGAAGTCATTCCATGTCAATGCTCCCATAGTTGCATGCATTTCCTATAAAAATGGCATCACATGAGATGCCATTTCTTTGAGGCATTCCATGAAAAATAGTTCACGAGCCTTGTCTCTGTTTGTAGGCCACATACAAGGTATTTGCAATTCCAACATTTGATAAACAAATCACTTTTCATTATGCTTTGATGGACATTTATACCTGTTCCAAAGCTTCCAAATATGTAGATGTAGAGGTCGTAGGAATTTGACATTACCCCTATGAAATTTATCCGCTTCAAAGTTTCTAAAACCATTTCAAAGCATGCATTTCTACCAAAGCATTTTCATACCATTTGAATTCCATGAGAAGTCATTACCTTGGATTATTCTGTTAGATAGTTCAACACCTTACCCATTCAAAATTTTACAAACTTGTTCACCAAGGCAGTTGTAAATATAACCTATACAAAAATGTTTTGATGTAAGCCCATATTTTGTTCCATTGCTGCAATTTAGTGTATTCCTAGAGGATGCAGTGCCAAATTCTAAAGGCCTTTCAACAAATTCATTTTGTTCATATTTTTCAATCATAGTATTACAAGAAACCATATTTCTTGAGTTGTTCTGTAAGGTGGTCCACATGCCCTATCTATACTATGTATCTCTCCATGCCTTCTCTTTGCCTTCACATTTTCCATGCATGTTTACCAAGATAGTAGTAATTGGAACATCCGCCAATATCCCACAGTTCTCCTTTGCTTCACAACTTGCATGCCTGCCTTTCAAAACATTTTTAACTGCAACATCTATCAAAATCCCTTCATTCAACATGTATGGTGTGAGGCTTGATACCTACCATTGTATTTACTATTTAATTAATTTTTTTTTAAAACTCTTTAACAAATCCATTTATGTATGTCCTAGCGGCCATGAATAAATCTCCGTCATCCTACAATGTGTGGTCATGTCATTATATTAACTACTTTTTGGTAATGTCATTATATTAACAAAATGATAGAATTTGACATAAACATAGATAAGCCATTTATCATATTCTATAACAGAGGAGCAGATTGTGCTTGTCAAATGTATAGTGTATTTTTTGGGGTATGGAAAATAATTCCTCCGCGTACAGAAATTAATGTGAACATATATTTTTGAACTCCAGTTTTTATGAAAATAATTAGACTGTATAATCAAAAATCTATTGCTTGAGAATACTATGATTGAGAAATTCTATTGCGTGGCATTAACTAGGAGCGAATTAGCTAGAAATCTTGATTTGTAGCCGTAATAGCTAAAAAGTGTATCTATAATAGAGTAACTTTTCGAGATTCCAAGTTAACAGAAATGTTGACGAACTATGGTATGGAATAGTCATCGTAGTTTTTATAGATCAATGGGGCAACTCAAGGAGGACTTGTTGAATCTTTCATTTTACAGGCATAGTAGTAGAATGCCTATGTCAATATGATGGATCTTCTGTGACAATCAAAATTAATTTATCATCTAGATATTTTATTAATAAAACTAAGTAATGATCTTATGTTCTTTTCTTTTGATTTCAAACCAAGTCATTTTTTATTTAAATCCATACACTTTTTACTTATATTAAAAAAATATCAAAGTTTCCATCATCAAAAGAAGGAAATAGGATATCACTCCAAGTATCCAAATAAAAATGGCTCGATGAGTCAGTGATGCATGCAAATGGAACTTTTTAGTTTCTAAGAAGAAGCATTAACATTAGGATATCCATATTTGCTTCCATCCATCATCAGCATTAGATAGTTTCAAACTACTTACATATATGAAGGAAATTATCTCTCACGAACTGACATTCACTTTCAATATGGAAACACAAAGGTATTGCTATGGAATTAATTCAGACTAGTACAAGGTGAGAAATGATTTAAATTATTCTCAATGTACCATGAAGCATTTTTAATTTAAATCTAGGTAGTGTGAGGTTAGCATTTTTAATTTAAACATTTTTAAACATCATGGATTAGGTGGGCAATTTAAAAAGTTCAATGCTCATTCTGTTGATTTGGGCCTAAGTCCAAAATGCATTTAGAGTTTATTATTGAAAATATTTTATTTTGTCAATAATTGAGTCTCCTCTCTTTTATTTGTTCATTATATTTTTGTTTGTGTTATTATCTTTTGTATTGCTACACTTTCAATCTTGTAATAAAATGCTTGAGACTAGAAAAGGATGTATAAAATGGGATATCATTTGGACTATTCTTTCTCACTCAGCCCAATGTTTCATAGGGAGCAAGAGAGATTCTAAAATCTCTTTCATTAAATCAACCCTTATCCATTTTTATTTTTCCTTTTGTCATATCCAACCTTACATATCATTGCTATATTCTTAAATAGTCTGAGCTCCTACATGAAATCTTAATGATCCTTAGCAGCAAGAAATCATAGTTTGTAACATTGGGCTGAAATGAAAATGGCTTGGAAGCATGGGGTTGTAGACTTTGTGGTGCCATTCAAATTGAGGAAATCAATTTTTGGTAAGCTTTTCCCACCTTACAAATATCAGGAACAACTTTCCAAATTTTCTTGATATTGCAACTATGCAAAAATTGTCCCCACATTAAAATCAAAACAGATTAGTAGTTTTATTTTCAATAATCAAGAACAGTAGTATTCAATAATAAAAAATAGTAAAACTGCATCATAAGTGATTTTTTGATATAGAAAGTGTAATAATCCTTCCCTATGTTAGGGACAGTAAAAATGAAAAATGATTGTCATATTCATTATTAATTCTAGACTAATAAAATATGTTGATTGATCCCTTAATATAATGTTGATTATGTCTAAATGTTTTGCTTGAACTATATGCCTAGATTGGTGACAACTTCCTTATGCTTACCTTCTTTAAGTTCAGTAATTATTGTAGAGTACAGGATCTTAGATTCTTACCTTTTTCTCTTTTATGCATATTTCCTTACATTAATGTACCTATTGATTGGTGGTACTTTACTATTCTTTCGTGCCTTTCTTAGACACTCCCAATAATTTTTATGTATAACTAATCTGTGGATTTTTAAATTGCATATGAAGGAGGTTGGTAACTGCCCTCTCTCTAGTGCAGTTTCTCTTTGCAATCCTTTGAACTTAGTCATTACAGACAATGATTTTCTTAAGGGTTTCAATAATGTCTATGATAAGGCCCTTGCTAGAGGGCTCCACGCGATATTCAAAAAGCAGAAACTTTTTAAATGTATTCAAGACTTTATTATTGTGCATTAAATTGTGCTTTCATCTCTCTTGTGTGCTAGTGATCTCATTGCTCTTTTGCTACAATGGTAGGCATGAACACCTTTTTGAAGGAATAGGAGGTGAGTACAATTCACCCTTGGTAGCTAATGCAAGATCTGTGTGAGGTTTTGATGAAGGCTTAACAAGAGGTTTAACTTGCCACTTTTGAGTTTAAGACAAGATCATGTATGTTGAATGCAATATAGTTACTTATGACATCATTGTCAAATTCTAATGTATGATTTTAATCTTTTCATAGTATCCTTTGGGTACACATCAATGGATGACTACTATGCTGATTCTAGCAGCTTTCTCTCTCTAGGAGACTTCTTTGGTATGCATACAGGTACTTTTTTTTTTACGTTTCACTAATGATGATGTTTTTAGCAACACAATACAATTAGTAGTTTCTACATCTACTCTTGAGTATTTGAATATGAAATGCATGCCACTTATTATTAATAGACCTTTGTTGCAAGCCCAAAATGATCAAATAGCTCCCTCTTGTGGGCTACCTCGAGAGGATATCAATGTATGTGATATGAATAGATGAGTAGTTTTCTATACTAAACTAATAATAAGTAATTTTCATTTCTTTAGATTATTGAAAACAATTTGGACTTCCTGTGTTCTCTCCTATTCCTAAAGGTATGCAACATATTATTTTAGATGTCAAATTTGTTATATAAGTTTTGTTTATGTCATAATAAATGCAGTATTTTTTTGTTGTATATGAATGGATTTGGAATAATTAAAGTAATGACCATGTATTATTCATGTGTGGAATTACATATCAGTTATATGCATAAATATACCAAAGTCAATTTACACATTGGATACTTGATGTGATCAATTCAATACATTGTAGTGTCTCCACACTCACATATTTGTGTGTTCTCTTGTTTGCATTATGGATGTTCTTCGACTTTAGTCTTTGTTTTAACATAGTATGAAAGCTGAAAATTTGATTCCAATGACCATATTGGAGAGCCATTCCCAAATTCCTTTTATTCCATGCTTTCCTTACATACTCATAACTGTTGTCTTTTGGCAGTTTAGCCTCAGATCTAGAGAAATATCCATATTTGGCTTGAAGTTCCTCATGGTGAGCTGCCTCCTTGGTTCTCCAATGTTCATAGACAATGAAAAAGTATCGTAAGCATTTATTGCAAATTGTTGATGGCACTGTCATTCTTCTTCACTACCTTCAATATCATTGGCTCTATGGTGTAAGGAATCCCCTTTTAGTTGAGGGGATGTTATCACAAGTTTATGTGTTGAGGTAAGCCATCAAATGTCTTGAGACAATGAAACCAATTGTATTTTTTCTAGGAGATGAAGATGGAGGAGCACTTTACCTAGATGTGTTTTATTTATTATGAGATATGAAGGAAACATGACTACTGAGATAATTACTTTCAAATGTTGGGGCCTTTATCATCCATTAACTAGATGAAAGGTGTTTATGTCTCTACCTTAAAAAACCTATTACTCTCTTACATTTGGTTCCTTAGGGAACCCCTTATTTTATCCCATTTCATCCTTTGGTGGTATGAAGAGACCATTAACTTTTGTGTGCAAATGGTGATAGAGCTATGAGGAAATTTTGTCTTCTTGAGCAGCAACTATAGCATCTCAAACCTCTTAGTCTCTCTCTTGACATAGATCACATATTCTTCATTTTTCACAACTCAAACAATAGGGGTGGAATGTGCATTATAATCCAAAAAAATATGCCTTGAGAATCATTCACCAATTTAATGGTAGCCAAAATTTGCAGAATATTATGTAGGCTTCAATCTAAAATGTTTGACATGCTTCAATGCTGTGGGGTGCATGCTGATTTTGTCCTTTGAAGTACTCTATTGTTTATTATGTTATTTGCAGTTCCTTAAGTTTGTTGAGAAGACAACTCCAATAGTTGTCTACACTTCTGGGAAAGGATCATCAGTTGTTGGTTTAACAGCTTCTGTCATTTGTGACTCCAGCATGGTAAATGAACATAGCCACAAGGCTCCAATCAACAAATTCACCCACACCAATAATAAAATTCATTCAAATGTATGTAATAGCATACATTTGAACGAATTTTTTTTTTTTTAAATTGCAAGTTTCATCACAATTTCGATGAACCTAAACTGATGAAATAATAAAACCTTCGACGAAGTTGCTATACATGTGACAATAGTTTCGTCACAATTTCGATGCACCAAAACTGACAAACTACTAAAACCTTCGACGACGTTGCTATACATGCGACGAACGTTTGGTGATGTGCAATGAACGTTTGGTGATTGTTCATCAAAATTGCGACAAATTTTGTGTCGATTTTTTGATGAAGTTGTTATACATGTGACAAACGTTTGTTGATTGTGCGATGAACGTTTGGTGATTGTTCATTGAAATTGCAAAAAAAATTGTGTTGATTTTCCAACCAACACCAATTCCATTTTTTGTGGAAATGAATGATGATGCTGGGTCGTGGTTTCGACGAATAAAAGTTTGTTGTTAAAGTGAAAAAATTCAAAATATTGTTTCGTCAAAATTTCAACAATGTTTTGTCAAAATTTCAACAAACATTCGTCAGAATTTGTGGTCAATTTCAATAGTGTCATGTGTTGCGATCAATGAAAAAGGGGGAGATTTTTGCAAGAATGGAAATATTGAAGGTGTTGTCATTGATGTCAATCGGTCAATGGGTTATCAACTAGTTGTTGTTGGTTGTATATGTCGAGGATATAGAGAAAATTGTAATAAAGATATGTTATAGGTATTGAGTGGTTGCTCCGGGTTTTGGTATGAACTTTCTCCTATGGTTGTGTGGTTCAGACATGTTGTTCATGGTTGTTAGAAGGTGCTATATCCAAATTTTTGGTTGTTGATTTGTTGTACAGTGCAAGTTGTGTTCACCAGTTGTGAACTGTGGTTCTCTGTGTTTTTGGTTGAGGTCTAGGAGAAATGTTGTTGGTCTAGATTTCTCTTTGATAAAGTCTTATGACTTATGGTTCTAAAGTTGAGTTACCCTAATTTTATTGAAGATAATTTTGGTATTTGGAAGATTCGTGCTTAATGGTTCTGTGTTTTACAATAGTTTAGCCGACCTTGTGTAAAATACTACTTTTGAGGTCAATGAAGCATGTTGGATCTATTTGGATCCCTATGAAGCATGTGTTTGGGTTTTCCTCATTCTAATTCCACCCTAGGATGTTTTAGCGCCGACCTAACTTGAATTTGGATTTGGATGGCTGACTTTCGATATGTTTCAAAGTTGAAGATGGTATAAATGCAAGATGAGTTAGTGATGGAAAACATAAAAGAGTGATAAAGAGAAAAGAGGAAGTGCAGTTAGATGCGACATTGATTCTATTCAATGAGTGTGTGTGTTGCGAGTGTGGCAGATCAGCGCAAAGATTAATGCCAAGTTTTTGGATGCAGTGAGCAGAAGGTGAACTCTATCATTCATGCAAGTGAATTGAGTGATTGTGGTGGAATTATTTGTTGCATTGGGATTGTAGTATCTTTGTAACAAGTCTTCTTTATCTTCTTTGTATCTCAGTGGCAGCGAGCCCTCTGGGTTGTTAGCCCTATTGGATAGTGAGTCCTTGTTCTAGACAATGAGTCCTTATTTCAAGTAATGACCCTTATTTCTAGCAGTGAGCTTCTTGTAATCGATTTTGACATTCTCTATAGTGTGAGTTAATCCTTCTCTGTATCTCTGTGGTAGTAAGCCCTCCAGGTTGTTAGCCCTGTTGGACAGTGAGTCCCTGTTCTAGATAGTGAGTCCTTATTTTCGGTAATGAGCCTTATTTCTGGTAGTGAGCCTCTTGTAACCGATTTTGACATTATCTATAGTGTGAGTTATCCTCACCATGGTTTTTCCCTCATTTGGTTTTCCACATAAATATGGTGCTATTGTGTTTATGTGTTGGATTTGAGTTTTTGCATTGGCATTTGATGATTAATCATTTAAGTAGTATTATGTATTAGTTTCTATGATTGAATTAAAGGTTTTATTCTATGAAAATTGATTCACCCCCCTTTCAGTTGTCCTATTCAACCTAGGGTATTGCAAACCCTACGCAACAGGGTACTACGCTATACCTAGCCAGCCACTCCAAGCCACGTGGCAGGTTACCATAGGCCTGGCTCGACCCCATGACAATGGTTGGGTTCATAATATCCATCTGAAAAAAATAACTAAAAATTGGTGCATAAAAGCAGATTTGGCTCGAAGATTCCCCCGCGGTCAAAGATTCTCCACAGATTCTGAAGAAGATTTCGGTGGCACAGAAAGAATATTCTGGCTTGGTAAAGGCATATTCTGATTTGAAGAGTAGTCCAAGGGGAAGCATATTCCTTTTTGACGAGTATGGAGACATCAATTTAAAGCTCATGGTTTGTTGATGTCAGTAGGGCGTAATCATTTTTCAAAAAGAAAATTGCGCCCCTCTCTAATGAGTTTTTTGATTTTGCAGTTCAACTTCAAATGGCCATAACTTAGTCATATTGACTCCTTTTTAGGATTTTTTTTTTTTTTTCAGATAATTTTTTTATCTCTACGCGCTAGTGCAAATTGTTTCTAATTTTTATGCACGGATATTTTATAAAATTCAATTTTTCACAGGCATTGCTAAGTAGTCACCATGTTTGGAACTTCTGAGGCTTCGTTCGGGCTCAGACAAACTCCTTTTCAGGTGCAATTTTTTTTTAAAGTTCATATTTTTTTGAGAAATTCATAGTGGTGCTATTAATTTGTATTCATTGTGAGCAAAAATTGTACTTTCAGCATATAGCCTTATTTGGCTTATTTTGACAATTGTATTGTATAGATCACAGTTTGATCCTTTACATGTTGATCATAGTATGATTTGGCTTTATTGTGGCAATTGTAAGTATTGAAATCAAAAGACCACTTAGCTAATTCTTGCAAGTGGCAATTGTAACCACACTAAGTATAAAATGCCAAATCATTTGCTTGGGGGGGGGGTTTCCTTGATTGGGTGAATTTGGGGGGGTTGTTTTGTGTGATTGTGATTTGAGTTCTCTCTTGTGCTCTTTAGATTTCAGCCATGGGTCATCCTAAGTTTCCTCTTTTAACTCTACATAACTATGCAACATGGAAAATAAATGCATGGAGTAAACTAATGGAAAAAGGATTAATTCACTACATTGTGTTACAAGTATGAAGGTGTTGTCATTGATGTCATGTATGTTGTTTATTGGATGTATATGTTGAGGATATTGAGAAAATTATAATAAAGAAAGGTTGTAGGTATTCAGTGTTTTGCTCTGGAACATGCTGCTATGCTAGTGAGGATTTGAGTTATTGTTCATGATTGTTGGAAGTTGCTATATCTAGATTTTGGGTTTCTAGATCATTGTATAGTGTGAGTTATGTTCACTAGTTATGAACCATGCTTTTCTGTGTATCTGGCTAAGGTCCAAGAGAAATGTAGTTGCTCAGGATTTCTTCTTATTCGAGGGTAAAAGCACAAACCTATGTCACACTTTATAAAGGAATCGACTAATAGTAAAAAAAATCTGAACTTTGACCACATAAAAGTGGTCTTTATGTTTTGAATTTCAAAATGATGTAAACTAATGAAATGTAGAACTTTTAATGAAGTTTATTCTTGTAATTTTTTAGATTTAAAAAAAATTGTTTTCATTACTTTTTTTATCAATTTAAGAACAAATTTTGGAATCCTAAAATGTTTAGAAAAAAGTGGCTTCATGGGCCATCAAGAAATAAATTGAAAAAAACTTCATTTCTCCCTAAATTTTTTTCTCCAAATAGGTAACTTCAATATCTTGTGCATGGAAAAAAAAATCAAATTTTGATGTATATTTTTCTCATAATAACATTTTACAAACTTGTCAGAATTCAATAGTTTTCACGGGCCATCAATTGTTGTCTATTTTTTTAATCATTTTCAAAAAATAAATTATACCCTTTTGAAGAAGACTCTCTCCTCTTATGCCCCATAGATTTTTTTAAATTTTTTAATATGTTTTACTTTTTTTTAAAATTTCTAGTCAACCTCTTTTTTAAATTTAACAACCTACTTGTATTATTTTAAAAATAAAATATATCAAAACTAATCAAAATATTAAAAAAATTACATATTTGTATTCACCACTCAGAGCTCTACAAAATGGTACTTTTCTTTTTTGTAGAAAAATTATTCTAACTAAAGAAATACTTAGTTGAAGTTGAAAGTTTCAGAAAATTCTAAAAAAAGCTGAGTTGGCTGCCAATTAGGATGCCACATAGATAGTTTCGGTAGAAAGGGTTTCTCCCAAAACCCTTTCTATAGAAACCTCACACATTAAAAAAACCAATTTCAAAGCGAGAAAAGGAAAAATTTAATTTTTTGGGATTCAGGTGAAACTTATTCAGTTGAAACCTTGTGTGCCATGTATAGGCCATGTGGTTTCGGTCGAAACCTATTCGGCCAAAACATTTCTGGCCAAAAATATTTCCCTCGAAACTATTTATTTGGCCGAAAGTGTGACACAACTTTATGCTTTTACCCTCAAGTTTTATGACTTGCAGTTCTTAGGATAAGTTGATAAGGTTGTATTCAAGCAAAATTTGTTGACCAAAAATATTGGATTGTGTTAAGGTTGAGTGTGCTTAATTGATTTATGTGTTCTACACTGGTATTGGCTGACATGTTAAACACTACTTACAAAGTTCATGAAGCATGGCAAAGTGTGTAGGGACTTATTTAGGTTCTCATTTAGTGTGTTCTTGGGTCACCCTCATTCTAATTCCACCGTAGAATGTTTTGGCATCAACCTAATTTGAATTTGTAAATACAAATGGTGTATGGCTGAATTTGGATGATTTTCAAATTTGAAGATGGTACATTTATGTAAGTTGAGATGATTAAGAAAGGTGTGAATGAATGCAAGAGCAAGATAGATGCAAAATTGTGTGTGTATGATGTGATTTTGAGTTGATTAGTGTGAAATTCAAGTGGTGAGTTTTCAAAGGCAGTGATTGAAGGTGTACTATATCATTCAAGCATGTCTGCAAGTGTGTGAGTGAATTATGGTGGAAATATCCATTGCATTGAGATTATTTTCTCTCTATAACAAATCTCTTTTGTCTTCTTTTGTAATTTTGTGGCAGTGAGCCTTCTGGGTGGTTAACCCTTACTGGACAATGAGTCTTGTTTTGGCAGTGAGCCTTTGTATTCGGTTTTGATATTCTCTATATTGTGAGCTAATCCTCACCGTGATTTTTCCCTTATTGGGTTTTCCATGCAAATCTGGTGTTATTGTGTGTATGGTTTTGCTTCTTTCAATTTTTTCTTTTATAGTTAATGATTAATCATATTAGCAGAGTAAAGGATTTGTGAATAATAATAGATCTAATCCCTAGTGAAAGTTTTAAAGGTTAAATTTTCTACAACTGATTCACCCCCCTCTCAATTTTCTTGTTCAACATATTGATGGATCCATTCCAAAACCAACTGATCTAAATTTTAAAATTGAATGTCTCATCAAAATTACTATGGCTCATGGAACACTTAGGAAATATATTTCTCCTAATCTTATCTTTCACATTGATAAGTGTAAAACAACTAAGGAAGCTTGGGATAAAATTGCTTAATTGTATGGACAAATTGACAATATTAGGGGATACAAACTTGATAATTATCTCACTAATCTTGATCCAATTAATTTTGATACAATCCAAGACTATGTAACTAAGGCTAATGAACTAAGAGCACAACTTAAAGATTGTGGTATTAATAAGGATGCACAGTTGGTCTTCAATTTGTTGGACAAGCTTCCCTTAGAATATGCAACTTTTGTTTCTATTTTTTAAACTCATCGATTGACTATGGGAAGTTCCTATACCACATCTTCATTTGATTCATTTACATAGATGTTGATGCTTGAAAAAAAAAGTGTTGGGAAAATGTGTCTCAACCTTGCAATTATATATGATTTTATTGATAGGGTGTATGTTGGTATGTGGCGACTGATCATGCAAATATTGTACACTCATAACAAGATGTGGGGTTTGGGGCATTGCCCCGAAAAAAATTCTCTAACATGTCAACGTTTTTTCCCGCTGACACATCAAGGTTTTTTCATTAACATGTCAAATGAAAAACAACCTTGTAAAACTCTAATTCTAGAAGGTTCCAAAAAGCTTGTTATAAGTAGGTGGGATCTATGCAAATGGTGGTGTATTTTGAGAGTCTGATAGCATTCATGTTGTCTCTTGTTCTCTGGTGGTGATACTCCTGTAAGAAGCTTGCTCTGAAAGTATATTGTAATCTTTTTATTTCTAAATAATAATTGGGCAGCTTTTGGAGTGTGGGGTTTTTCTCCCAAACGGGTTTTCCCCACGTAAATAATTGTTTTGTGGTATGCATGACATTTGTATTTATTTTTGTTTAAGTTTTTGTAACTATTAAAGATTTGTAAAAATTTTGCACTATTCTCCTCTCAAAGTTAGTGTAGGAAGTTGGTTTGCTACCTTAGCTTCCTTACACAAAGTTGATCACTATGGGTATTCTCAAGTCATCCAAGTCTCAAGCTTTGGTGCTAGGACATGGGTTAGGATCTAGCAAGAAAAAAAAGCAATCAAAGAATAAGCCATGCAAAGATTGAGCACAATCCTCTTCTCCTCAGCAAGGAGAATCTTCATCATATTCCAAGAAGGGGAATTCACAAAAGGAGAAATTGACTTGTGAATATTGCAAGAAAGTTGGTCATGATGAGCATTGTTTCCATGCTGAGCAAGTTGATGAATTGACTAATATCCTCAAGAAGAATAACATCAATTTTCCATCTTCCTACAAAAAGGAAGCATCTCCTTCCACTTCTTCACAATCAAAGAAAGGAAAAGGACAGGCACTTATTGTAGCTACAAGATCATCATAGAAATGGATACTTGACTCGGGTGCTACACATCACATGTATTTTGATAGAGAATAGTTTTCTTTGTTGGAGCCTTGTACAGTGCCACATATTCTTATAGGTGATGATACTAAGGTGGAAGTTGTTGGAAAAGGTTCAGGTGACATAGATGATGGATCATTTGAGAATGTTCTTTGTGTTCTTGACTAGTGTGCCAACCTTCTTTCAGTCTACCAACTCACTCATCTTGGCAATGGAAAGAAAGTTGAGTTCTCTCCAAACACAGTTGTGGTCAAAGATCTTGAGTATAATACCTTGGTTGCAATGGGAAATTCCAATCATGAGTCTCAGCTATATCAATTTTCTCACTTTGTGCCATGTTCTCCTTCTACAACATTGCTCACTCATTCAGATTCAGTAAGTTATGGCATGAGAAGTTTAGATATCTTAACTACTGCTATCTTCAACAACTTATCTCACAGGATATGGTCACAGGTCTCCCTTGCATCAACTTTTCAGATGGTGTATGTCCAAGTTGTGCAATAGGTAAGCATCCAAAAGACAAATTTGATAAAGGAAAGTCTTGGAGGGCTTTAGAAGTTCTTCAATTGGTTCACAGTGATCTAGCGGGCCCATTTCCAATTTTTTCCTTCAACAAGGTTCACTATGAACTCACCTTCATTGATGAATACTCTAAATTCACTTGGGTCTACTTTCTTCACCAAAAGAATGAAGTATTTGACAAGTTTCAAACCTTCAAGGCTCATGTTGAGAAGCAATTTGGAAAATGTATCAAGATTCTTCATACTTAAAATGGTCAAGAATATGTGAACCATAATCTTGTGCAATTCTACACTCTTGAAGGGACCAATCTTTAGCATTCAGTTGCATACACACCACAGTAGAATGGTGTTGCTGAAAGGAAAAATAGGACCCTCAAGGATATGGCTAGCTGCATGATTCATGTTCATTCTCTTGGTCTAGAATTTTGGGTTGAAGCCATTAATTGTGCTACACACATTCAAAAACGAGTTCCCCACAAGGCATTGAAAGGCATGACTCCTTTTGAGGCTTGGTGTGGTAGGAAACCAATTGTGCAACATTTTCAAGTTTTTGGATCTCCAGCTTGGGCACACATTCCTCCAGAGAAGCACAAGGCTTTGTAACCAAAGAAAGCCTTGCATATTTGTTGGATATCCAGATGGTGTCAAAGGGTATCAACTCTTGGATCCAGAGACACATGAGCTCTTCATTAAGAGGAGTGTTCACTTTGGGGAAATATCTCCTAGCTTGACCTCTAATCCTCCTCATCCTTCTTCCACAATGGACTTAGATGATAGTGACTTAGATGATTCTACCTCACCTCCTACTTGCAGGGTTGTACCTTTGCAAGGTTCTCATTCTGAGGTTCACAATTGTTGTCGTTCATCCCCATCATCTTCACGACCTTATTGGGCTCAACAGACTCTTGAGTCAACGAGAAATCTTGTTGGGGATCCTACAACACTTGAACGACTCAGTCACAACATCAACATCTTCCACATGTCTACATTGCTATTGCTTCAAATCCACAATCCTTCAAAGAGGCATTAGGCATTCCTGAGTGGAATTCAACAATGGAGGAAGAGTATAGTTCCTTAATGAGGAACCACACATGGGATTTAGTTCCTCTTCCTAAGGGGAGAAAAATGGTTTGATGTAAGTGGATCTTTCAAACCAAATATCCAACAAATGTAACTGTGGACAAGTTCAAAACATGACTTGTGGCTAAAGGTTTCTCGCAGCTTCTTGGTATTGATTACATGGAAACATTTTCTCCTATTGCTAAGATGAAATCCATTCGCTTAACTCTTTCCATTGCAATAGCTCATGGATGGGTTATCCATTAGATAGATGTGAAGAGTGCATTTCTTCACAGAGATCTTGTAGAGGAGATTTACATGGAGAATCCAAAGGGATATTTTTAGGATTCTTCTTTGGTTTGCAAGTTGCGAAAGTCTCTCTATGGCCTCAAACAAGCCCCTCAAGCTTGGTATGCTAAGATGGACTCCTTTCTTCTCTCAACAGGATTCTCTCAGTGCCACTTAGATTCGAATGTCTATATTTTATGACAAGATGATTCTCACTTGCTTATTGTTCTCTATGTTTATGAATTGATCATTACTAGGAGTTCATCATCCATCATTCACAGAGTCAAATCTTCTCTACATGACAAATTTTATCTGACTGACTTGGGCCTCTTACACTACTTTCTCGGGATTGATATCACACAATCCTCTTCTTGGATCACTCTTGCTAAACCCAAGTACGCTCTTGAACTTCTAGCTTGTATCCACATGTCTGATTGTAAGGTTACACCTACTCCCTTTATGTTAGGAGTCAAACTTGAGGCCAAGTGTTCCACTCCACTCATTGATGCCACTTTGTATCATCAGCTAGTTGGGAGCCTCATCTACTTAGCTCACATGTGCCCTGATATTTCCTTTGCAGTTGGCATGGTTTCATGCTTCATGTAGGAATTTCATGAGCTTCATTGGAAAGTTTCCACATGCATCTTGCATTACATACAACGTACTCCACATTATGGGATTCACTATGCAGCAAGTATGAGACTCAACTTGGTTGGACTTATAGATTCTGAATGGGATGGCGATCATGATGATCGTAAGTCCACTTCTTGCTATAAATTTCATCTTAGTTATGGCCCCATTTGTTGGAAGAGTAAGAAGCAGCATGCTATTACTCTCTCTTCGATTGAGGCTGAGTATTGAGGAGTTGTTAATACTGCTACTGAGGCTATTTGGATTTAGAATATTCTGACTAAGTTTGGCTTCACCATTCCACAACTCGGTCATCCATTGTGACAATAAAAGTGCCATCCAAATCTTGAAGAACCCAGTTCAACATTAGCATACCAAAACACCAAGATCCATATGCACTAAATCAAGGAGCTAATACAGGAGCGGGTCATTGATTTGCAGTATTTTCATACAACAGAGGAGGTTGCAAATGTCTTCACCAAACCCTTCACTGAGAGTGAGTATCACTAGTTGTGAGCTCTCTTGGGGGTGCGAGATGTTTCTTCAGGGGGGTCACTTGACCTTGTTCATTATCTCTTATGGGGGGACTTTTTCCTCACTCGAGGTTTTGTTCTTCTCATCTTTTTGAGAGTAGTTTCTTGTTTCTTTTTCTCTCTTTTGGGGAGGATTTTTTTCCCACTGTCTTTTCTCCTTTTCCCCATTTGTGAGGGATTGCATTGCATTTGTACATGGGTACCTAACATGGCCTCGTAGCCGAGACCCATCTTTCAGTCATTTACATAATAATATTCCTGTAAGTTGCACTTAAGGGGGGGTGTTGGTGTGAATAAATGTCTTGTACCTAGTTATTTCACTTACTAGGGACTTAGGGAACATATTCACATGTTAAGTTTACTTAGGTCCTAAGATTATTTCTAGGTGTTAGTTGTCATTAGTTGTTATCTTATCTTTTGAATTGTAACACATGTGACCTAGGTAGTTGTGATAAGTTGTCTCATGTCATAATATTAAGACACTTGTCATAATCTTACGACATCTTATGTTTCATCTTGGTTATATAACCAAGGGTCTCTCTCACAGTGTATATTGATTCTTTTTGCATTCATTGATAGGAATACCATTTATTCTTCTGATATTGATCTTCTGAGTATTTTGTACTTTCCATAGGCCTTTAGATCTTGGGTGACTATCTCCATAGCCAAATCTTACAGAGATGAAATATTTATAGCTTTTAGTATGCTAAATTCTAGTTCATTCGTGTCTTGATACTTATATACTAAAAGAATTATTATCTATCAATATTAGAAATTACTTATATCAAAACAACTCTTAGGAAAGCAATAACCATTAAAGTAGATCCAACTTGTTCTTTTGAAGAGAAGATGCCTCTTTACTACAAATTTTACATTTTATTTTTCTTTCGTGTGTCCTTATTAAAATCAATGCAACATAGAGAGGGGAATACTAAAAGAGAGATAAAGCATGAAGAAGAGGGATAAGAGATATAGAGGGAAAGAGAGAAGTAGGAGAGAGGGGGCAAGAGAGAAAGAGAAAAGAGAATACGAGTGATAGAGGAGACAAAGAGATATATAAAATAAATTAAAAAGGGAGAGAGGGAGATAAAAAGGAGATAAAGAGATGAATTTATAGAGAGAGGAATAGAGAGAGATGGGAGATGGGAGAAAAATAAGAGATATAAAAGGAGAGAAAGAGAAACATTTATAGAGAGAGGAATAGAGAGAGAGAGATAGGAGATGGGAGAAAATAAGAGATATAAAGGGAAACAAAGAATAGATTTTGAGCAACTATTATGTACCAAAAATCCAAAGATGGTACATGTCCATGGGGATCTATCTCTTTACCCAACTCTCTCTATGTCACTCTATCTGACTCTCCCTTTGTATCTCTATTTCTATCTCTCTGCATATCTATCTATTATTTCTCTCTCTATATCTCTCATGCTTTATTTCCCTAACTCTGTGTTATCTCTCTCTCTCTCGCTATATATATATATATCTTTGTCCCTCTCAGTAAAAAAAAAGAGAGTAAAGAAATGAAATGTGAAAGTGTGGCATATGTGGGAAAGCCAACATCACCGATGTGAACAAAATTGAAGGGCACAATTATCAAATTATTTGTTAATTTTTTTTCATAATTATAACTATCAAGTCCTCATTTGATAGCATTGTGAACTTATATATATATATATTATAATTGTATAATTTTATTATGAGAAGTGTGGACATGAGAATATTAATTGAGCTTTAATTAATGTTTACTTATATACTAATAAATATAATAAAATAGATGTATAATAAGATATATATAATATTAATACTATAATAATTAATCGATTAGCTTGGGAAAAAGTTCTTGAAATTCCAATCAAGTACCATGAAAAAGCATACAATAACTTACCAACAAATACATAGTGGAATGTAGTCCATCCATCTACCACACTTTTGTTGCCAGTAATAACAGTGGTGTTAATCCCATCTCCGAGCATCATAATATTTGTCTTGTAATATTGGATTGTATTGTGTTTCTAGCAAAAATAGGTAGCTCTCTAGTAATAAAGAATATTTCAACTATTTCTTTTAATTATTATTATTTCTAGTAGAAATGTGGTTTGATGGATTGTAATGATGTAGGATATGTACAACCTAGATTTGTTTAAAAGGAATTATAAGCTTTCAAACAAAAGTGTAATTACTAATTTTAATAATAGGAAATTTGAAATAAGATATAGACATTCATTGAGCAAATTTGAGGGAAAGATTTTATTAGATATTGTGAGATGGGTGAGAAATCAAATAGCATAGACAAAGTGACAGCCAACACTTCAAAACTATTAACCTCATCCAAACAAGAGAAAACAATGAAAGCATAAGGAAAATAAAACATCAAATCAAAATACTCCCCATGCTTGAACTTGAATCACTTCTCTTGCTCTCCTATTTCTCCTTTTGCAAATATGCCCTCATATTTGTAGTCTAACTTGTGGAAATACCTACAAATTGTAAGTAGAAAGTTGGAGAAGGAAGGTTGCTTTTATAGAAAACCTTTCGAATGGACGACTGAGATTAATCTTCTAGATTGATTCCAAGATCAATGGATTGGAATGCATGAGAGGCATGTTACCAAATGGATGGTTGAGATTATGTCTCAGAAAAGATGCTAAGATCAATGGTCTAGAATTGATGCACCAAAAATATGCCATGCATGGAAAATTTATGATGCCAATGGCTATGATGCCTGACAGCTATTACAGACATGCAAGACATGCAGGCTATGATAGAAATGAATGTTATGACAGGGGATTATGACATAATATCTTTGACCAGGTGGTGCATAAATAATTTATTCAAAAATGGTGAGAGTGGAGGAAATGGACAAGTGGAAAATAAATAATTTATTCAAATTATTTATTTGGAGAAAATAAAAAGAGGAGCATTTAATTAAATAGAGAGATGAAAATTAAACCTTAAATAATTAGTTTAGATTAATTATTTAGTAGGGGAGGTGGCACAGGATGGTTAAATAATTTTAATAATTATTTAACTATAGATGAATTAAAGGACCGTGAATAGATAAATAATTAATGGAAATTATTTAACTATAGATGAAAGGTGACAAAATAATTAAATAAATAATAATTTATTTAACTATTGAAGAAGAGGGAGAAATTAGTGACACAATTAGTTTATTTAATCGATCAGGATAGAATAAAGATTAGAAAGTGAATTAATTAAATAATTATTAAAAATTATTTAATTAATAGAGGAATATGATCAAACATAATTGAAAAACTAAAATTATTCAATTATTGAAGGACAAGGATGAAGAAAAATGACACTTGCAGGCTTAGGACTTTTTTATTGTCTACATTTTTCCCCTCTTTGACATAATGCAGTTCATCGCATTATGTCAAAGAAATTTAATTCTGAAATGTGCCCCAATGAAAGAAGAATGACGAGGAGGGTTGTGTATGCCCCCTTGAGAGGACAGGTGAGTTCAAAGAACACGAATGTGCTCTCGAAATGGATGATAAGACTAGAGGATGAAGGATAGAAGAAATGTTAGCTTGGAAGGGGATGGATATTAGCGTGGAAGAGAGGAGGATGAAGATGGAAAGCTAGACGAGAAATGATAAGGGAACCGACTTTCATGCTTACATTTTTATATTTATCATCATTGGGAAAATTATTGTAATGGCTAACAAACACCATGATATGACATAGACCAAGGTGTGCAAGGTTGTACCATCACGTGAGACAAGCAGTCACAGAGAAGGATGATCATGACTCATACTAAGTGAGCGATTGCCCTAGTCTTTTTGTCATAATCAACTACAAACAGTAAAGGCAGGCAAGACAAATCATGAAACTTCATTGCTCCTCTAAATCCTGTTGTCAGGACATCCTCGAGGAACTAGCATCATAAAATTAAATGCCAAGTGCTTGCCAAGTGTCTGAATGTCAAAATGTCAATTTGTCAAGTGTGGTGGAATGTTAGATGTCTTGGTGTCAAAATGCCAGGGTTAACGATATGAAGATGCCAGATTGGTGTCAAGTGTAGGAAGGACACATCCTAAACGATGCCAAGATGTCAGATTAAAAAAGGACACATTTTGAATGACATTGATGCCAGAGTGATACCAAACTCGGGAAGGACACATCCCGAACGAGGTCGATGTCAAGATGTCGAATTGATGTCAAGTTCAGGAAGGACACATCCTGAACAATGTTGGTGTCAAGATGCTGAATTGATGTCAATTTTGGGAAAGACACAGCCCAAACAATGTCGATGTCAATATTGTTGAATTCAGGAAGGACACATCCTGAATGATGTCGATATCAAGAGGAATGTATCTCAAATGTCGTGAGAATCCTCAAAATTACATATGACTGTGACGATGCCTACAAAGGACACATCATAGGGCATAATTAAATGACGGGTTACCCTTCAGAAGGACACATATTTAGAGTAAGCAAAATTTGACTAGTTTGACTAAGTTTGACTAAGTTTGACCAATTTTGATATGCCAAGATGATTGTCATGCTTGATTGACAGATTGTAGAAGTTCGCTTGGGTAGATTGTTTGTTCGAATTTTGACAAAGACCATGATAAATTTAAATACTATTTCATGTGTGAGAAAATCGTCCAATGAACCCTAATGGACTGACTTAGTGTGGCCTCGGGGGCTCATCGACAAATGGTCTTGCCTACATCATACACTCAAAGACCTCATAGTTCGACACGACTAATGAATTTGTCTTGTTGACCAAAGATTGAGTCGTGATTTATTTTGACAAACCTAATAGGACTGATCTAATGTCTTGGGGGCTCAAAGACGAGTCTTGCCTACGCAGCAAATACGCAAAAACAACGTAGTTCGACAATGACAAAGACTAATCAAGACTTGAATTTCATGTGACTATGTTGACTGACATGACTTCATTTTTTGGAATTTTTATGTTTTCTTCATGACGTTTTTTGATTTTTAGGTCCTTTTTCAAGACATTTTTTTATTTTTAGGTCTTTTTACAAGACATTTTTTTATTTTTAGGTATTTTTTCAGGACATTTTTTGATTTTTAGGTCTTTTTTTAGGACATTTTTTTATATTTTTAGGTCCTTTTTCAGGACATTTTATGATTTTTAGGATCACATGCGGTACCCACTATAGTCTCATGATAAAAAATTTCCCCTAGTCAAGTTGAGAATGAGCCAGGCAAAATGGAATGTAAAGAAAAGGTATGACTAGCATGGACAGTGGACAATATGCAAGAATTGATTTCAACCATTGTCAGCCATGGATGGAAATGTCATGATGTCGAGGTGAAGTGTTATGAAAAATGCCAAAAAGGAGTACGTTCATTAGGGACAAAGGTAGATAGAGTGACAGTAGATGGCATAGAAATGACTGACTACACATGGCGCTTGTTTACCAGGTTTTCACCATGGTACTTATCCAAAGCGCTTGTTTACCAGGTTTTCACTATTGGACGAATTATTTCTCTTTATTTTTGTCATTTTGTTCATCATTTTTTTTTTGGTGTCACCAAGATGCCTGTTTGCGAGGTTTTCATCAAGGTGACAATTTTTTGTATTTTTCATTTTTTTTTTTGGACTTTTTCCTTACCTCAATGAAGCTAGGTATAAAATTGATAAATTCCAAATCCATGGACTGCCTTGATGATGCCCTGATCTTGTGTGGATGATCATGTTGGATGAAAGGACCTGATTGGGATGAGGAGTACAAGTGGTAGATATGAAGGATGGTAGATGTGACGAATGAAAGAGGCTATGGTAGGATCCCTAATGTGCACACTATGTGGACCATCAGGCCTCAACCGAAAAGGAGCTTGGGCAACCAACAAGCTAGAGTACAAGAAGGATTTTTCATCAAAGATACATTGAAAGACATCGCCAATGGACGAATATGATTGATATGTGAACATGGATGGATGGAATAGAGTATATGGTATATGAGTGAGAGTGACATGGATAGAGACCTTGGATCAACAAGTGCGTTGTTTGACTTTTTTCCTTGATAGATGCCCCCAGTGATTTTTGATGGAGAGGCATACTTTGAGATCAAATTTTTCTCATTTTCACTTTTGAATTTTATTTTTGTTTTGTCCGATAGCTTTTTATTTTGGCTATGGGACTTGTCTTGATATTCTTTTCTTTCTTTTGATTTTTGATCTCCTTTTAAAGATATCTCGTTCATTGGAGTGTTTCCTTTATTCTTTTCTTGAGCTATGATTTGTTGATCCATGTCTATGATGTGAGTGGACATGTGTGAAATGGGGGAAGTAGGTGAAGTGAAAGGAATGTTTAGTGGATGAATGGGAGTGGCGATGCCATTAATGGAATCTTTTGGACTATCCTTTTCTATACTGTTAACATCAAAGGAGGCTTGTACATCCTTAATGACTTGGCAAGATGACTTTGTAGAGATGACAATAGGAGATTCATATCCTAGCCCAGGGTAGGTGGGATGGAAGGATGGTGATTGGATATCCTCAATGGGGTCATGCTCAAAGAGTGGGTTATCAGAAATTTCTTGGTTAAACAAGGGGTTATAATAGAAATGAAAAGCTTCAGAGGAAGTAGATATGGCAAAGGCTGATGTGTCATTAGGCTCCCGAAAGGTTTCAATCCAAGCACAACCATCCTTTTGTGTTCCTTCTTTAACTATCTTGACATCAACATTGGAATTTAGATCTCTATCACGACATTAGCATTGTTGTTTGCTGGTAAATTATCCATACAATATTCTCCACATCCCATATCATGAATTTGGACCTTGGGGTTTGATGGCAGGGTAAATGGAGTGTATGACTTGGTCAATGAAGATGGATCAATGAATTGAGATGATGTGGTGATGGATGTGGATGTGGAAGGATTCACAAGTGCTGATAGGTCAATGAATTTGGAAGACAGATGTCAAAGCTTCCCTATTGATAGGCACTTGACGCTCTGAGACACCACATAAGTTGGTACAATATTGGAACGAATCAGGGTCTCCATATATAGTAATCTCAGTGCCCTCAAAAGGAAACTTCAAACATTGGTGATACATGGAGGGGACGGATTTCAGTGTGTGGATCCAAGGTCGACCAAGTAAAATGTTGTATGGAAGGTCCAAATCCAAAACTTGACAAGTGGTATCGACAATGACTGGCCCAATTTGAATTGGGAGTGAAATTACGCCCTAAGAGTAATGTTCTTCATCATCACACGCCTTGATAACAATGCTTCTTGTGGCATCTACGCAAGCATCAGAAAAGCCTAGTGCCTTGACCAATTTTAAGGAACATATATTTAGTCCCACTCCACCATCTACTAAGACTCGTTTGACCTTATGTTTATGAATAAAAAAATTGATATGAAGGGAATCATTATGGCTGGATTTGGATGACTAATAGTCTTGGTCAGAAAAGGTGATATAGTGGGTAGTCATGATATATTCTACCATAGCTTTGAATTGGCTGACAACAATATCTTGGGGAACGGAGGATTCTGGCAATGTTTTATCTAGGATGGCCTTATGGGCAAGCGAGATGTGTAACAACTCAAGGATAGAGATTTGTGCCGGTGTTTTTCCAAGCTGGTCAATAAGATTAAAGTTTCCTTTAGGTTGGGACTACTTGTTTGGTGGACGCAATTGTGACTGCGAAGTGGACGGGCTAGCTATTGTTACCTTTGGTTGTCTAGGGGGAGGAGGGCTGGCTATGGTGACCTTTCTGCTGCGAGTGGTGACATTGCATTCAGGGGCCTTTCTGATGGTAACTGTACAAACATGTTCATCAGTTGTTCTAATGTGATGTACGATAGGTCCCCCAGAATAGTCATATCCAATACGGGCATGGTTGGATCGACTATTGTTATTTGTATTTGACGTAGAAGGGTTTCTAGAACCATGATCCTGTAGTGGGTTCTTGTGTATTGTATGATCTGCATTAGAAGCAAACTGTGGTCCACCAACTTCAATGATACACTTTTCAATAAGGTCTTGTACCAAATTTTTCAATTGTCTACAGGAAGAGGTTTTGTGTCCTTTTATTCGGTGATAGTCACAAAATGCATTATCATCCCACCAAGATGGTTTAAACTTCCCAAGGCCATATGGTTTGGGGTCCTTAAGTGTGATGACACCATTCTAAAGGCATTTCCTGAGAACTTCTTCAATAGGCTCACCCAAGGGAGTGTATGTACATCCTCTAGGGAATTGTTTGGGTTGTCTAGGATACCTTTGAATTTGATTGTTTTGATTGCCTTGGTTATTCTGATTTGTTTGGATAGCATTAGCAACATAGGTTTGTGTCATCATCTGTGTGTTCTATGGTTGTGTCCCTTTTAGAGTAATCATAGGACCCATAGTGTTGACAGCCTTAGCATCGACTACACCATCGTTGGTGACATGTTTGTTCTTAACCCAGTATTTGTTTTTGTCAGTAGAAAGAGGGTTTGCGTTTGTGTTTTTGGGACCGTATTTTAGTCTTCCTTCAGCAATGAGGGCTTGTTCAACTTGGACACCTCGTTCAACTAGGTCTGCAAAAGTTGTGAACAATGAACATGCAAGCCATTTTTCAGTGGGCCTAATAATGTTTGTACGAACATGTCAATTTTTTCCTTTTCAGGTATGTCTATATGGCAATGACTCGCTAGGCCCCTCCATTTTTGAAAGAATGGTAAAAAGGTTTCACCTGAATCTTCTTATGTGAGTTGGCATAAGTTGGTAATGGAGGTGTCTGTGTCAATGTTGTATGTGTAATTTTTCATGAATTTTTCAGCAAGTTCTTTCCATGACTGTATTCTAGGTTGTAGTGTATAGAACCATTCTAAGGTTGGTCCTACGAGGCTTTTAGGAAATAGTCACATTAAGTATGTGTGCTCATGAGCAATATCCACACAACTTGTTACGAACTCTCTGATGTGGTCAAGTGGATTTTTTTTACCCTTGTATTTGTTGAAGTTTGGAGCCACATAACCATGTGGAAACGGTGGCATGTACAAATTTGTATCAAAAGGATATGGACATAAGTCATATGGAATTTGCGTCTTCTTGTCAGAGGTTTTCATATTTTCCATCTATTTTTGAAGGTCATCCACTCCTGCTAGCAAGGTGTGTACAATGGGATCATTGGTTCCCTGAAAGTACAATATGTTTTGATTAGGTGTTTGCTGATATTTCCAATTGTGAGTGGGAATTTGTTGTTGAGTATGAATCTGGGATGAGTATGTGGGAATATGTGACCCAACCATGCTTGTTTGTATTTGAGGTATCTGAAATCCTTGACTCATTTGATTGCCAAAGTTACACATTTGTTGCGTCATTTGAGTTCCTTGTCCTTGTTCAAAGAATTGTCCATGTAGCATGTTGGTGTTTGTTCCTTGGAAGTGTCCATATGGTAGGTGGAGATTTTGTCCTTGTCCATGTGATATATTCATATTTTGTCCTTTCCCATGTGGGATGTTCATATTTTGTCCTTGTCCATGTGGGATGTTTAATTGTGATGATGTATTTATGTTGTGTTGATGGTCTTGAATGAAGACTCGTCGTGGGTTTCCTCCAAATGAATTAGATGAGATTCCACCATAAGGATGTGATGAGGATGCCCCCATTGTCATAGATGAAGATCCCAACATAGGGATTATGGGATTTGCTCCCATTGATGTGGACCCAACAGTTATTCCTATCATTTGTGATGATGATGTGGACATTGTAGGCATGGACATAGTAGATGTTCCTCCAATAGATGTTGTATTAGCTGAGGTGGAGGTGTTTTGACTTGTGGTGCCACTAGATGTCACATTAATGGTGTTAGTAGCAACTTGTGTGGTGACCACAATATTATTGCTATTGGGGGAATTGTTCATGTTTTGATGAGATGTCATGGTTTGTGTCATGTTGTCCAGAGAAGGTCTTATGGTATTAATGTTGAATCCTTTTGGTAGTTTTTCCCCTTGGTCCAAAAGCATAGCAAGGTATCTACCGGGATTGTTCAAGACCAATTCTTCTACAAATGAAGCTATGTCAGAGTTTTGAGCGGCAACGTCTAAATCCTCAGCTAGTACTTGTCCATTTTGGTCTCTTTGTATGAATTGTTCAAAAAGTGGATTTTGAAAGGAAGTTGACATGCTCATGGATGATTGTATGTTCAAATTTTCAAATGGGTCATCATAAATCTAGTCATTGGGATTGGTGTTGGTGTTGGTGTTGTTGTCAAAGTCTTGTCCAAAGTCTGCCATTTGTCTTTCCTTTCTTTGAAGTCTTGTTTCCACCATCAAGGAAATTGCTCGAACGAAGATGATGATAATGCAAGTATGACACTAGTCTGTGTTTTGTCTTTTTGTGTGATAATGGCTGACAATGCAAAGAGATGATAATGCAAGTATGCCAAAAGCCAAGGTGACTAGGATGACGATGTTGACTTAGATGACAATGTTGATTAGGAAAATGACAATGTGGACTAGGAAAATTGTAAGGTCAAGGTGCAAAATGAGGACTAAGCTAGTGAAATTGAATAAAGAGGTAACTAATGTAAGTTTTAGGTTCAAAATGATGACTAGGATGCACAGTATTTTTGGATTTTTAGGAATAAAGTATACAAGGTATGAACTAAAATGAATGCAATTTGGAGAAAGGGGTACCTAAGCACTCTAAGCTTAATCTTTGTTTTCGATTTTGGTTACCAAAGGACTTGTTGAAAATGACAAAGTGACAAGGTCAAGATGACTAGTGAGTTTTCCTAACTAGATTGTTGAGTTGGAAATTCTCACAAAAGGGACAATGACTAAAAATAGGAATGATGACTAAGTCCAAGATAACCTAGTTTCGAAAGCAATGATTTTGAAAATTGTGATGAGGTTAACCTAATCCAAAGTATGCAAAGATGAAAACCTAGGGTCAAGCTAATGCCTAATGTATGCAACTAAAATTTGAAAGATTAAGCCTATGGTCAACAATACAAACTAATGGTTGAATAATGAGGATTTTGAGCAATTTCAAAGCTAATTTCTGGCAGAGACCTCTTACAAAAAAATGTTTGACAGCAGGCTGAGACTATTTTTTTTATGTTTTGTTGAAAATTCTGAGTTGTTTGAGGTCGATTGTTTGTGTCCAGATTTGTGAATGTTGTGTACATATTGTTTGAAAATACATAGAACACTTGACAAGCACGATGTTTTAGTGTAAGCAAACACACGTAAGACAAACATGATCCTAATAGGCCAAGGGTTTGTATACTTGTTATAGTCCACCAATATACCCCGGATTGGTGTTGAACACCTCTCCTTCTCGAGAGTGGATAGCTTAGAAGTTTGGTGGTATTGGCTCCCCTCCACGACACTCACTTTTACGGGCACACCAACTTCGGATTCTTGGGTAGTCACTTCCCAAGAACTGCTATCTCTACTCAAAGGAAACAGTAGTGAGTATCTTCGGGCATGATATTGTACCCTGCACTATACCAAGCAACAACTAAAAATGGTTGGCTTCTAAAACAATAGGTGTCTAGTAAGGGCATCTGCTCGAGTGGCCACACATGGGACGAGAGATTAATCACCGATTAGGTGGCACTCCAGCCTAAAGAGGTTAAGCTCAATAGGGTTTATGGGAGTACTACTTCGTCCGTGCGACACAGCTGCACTCATAGTACTTGAACTTTTCTCAAGCACCCATTTTATATCCCTGCTGGAAGTGGCTTGACTTTAGCCTGTTACCGGTCGAGTCGTCCCTTAAGGTGAGTACTTTCTCCCTTAAGGCAGACCCATTTCTAGAAATAATAATTGTTTCTCTTACACCCAGGATCACTCGAAAGTTCAAGGGGAGAGGATACTTTGATTATTAAGTCGTGAGGGTGACAAAAAATAAGGTGTGTCTGGTTTTCTGATCACCTAGTTTTCACAAGGTGAGAGCATAATCACCTATCACCTTCAAGCACAGTCAGACAAAATCAAACACATGTTCATTTTAATGCACCAATGGAAGTGTTTTCTAAACTAGAAATCGCAAACACATTGTTTGAGAAATGAGTCTTCGACTAACGGAGCTGCAAAACCACAAATTAGTAGTTTCATAAATGTCTTGGACCAACGAGAAAGCTGCAAAAAACTAAGTTAGAACAAGAAATTAAAAACCAAACTAAAAGTCAGTAAATAACTAAACTAGAAAATGAAGAGACTAAACTAAAATAAAAACCAAGAGTTCAATTTTTTTGTTGCTCCAAAATAAGCAATTTTTGGGAGCCCTACTCCAAAGCCACACGCTACAAACAGAAGATTAGTAAAAAAAAACTTCAATGAAAATAGCAAACTAAAATAGTGATAACTTTCTCAAAACTAAACAAAATTTTAAACTATAGATATCTATGGAAAGCTAAGCCATAGACCTCCAAAACCCATAATTTTTTTTGCAAAATCCTACACAACAAAAGTATTATAAACAAAAGAAAATTCGGGTTTTAACAATTAAATCTTAAAAAGCTGTGATCACTAAAACGGCCATAACTTTCTCAAATCTTAACAAAAATTTAAACCGTTTGAAGTTCTGAAAAGCTAAGAATGAGGCCTACAAAACCTAGATAATAATTTTAAAATATTTAATATGTCTATTTTTCTGTGTTCAAAAGAAGATGATGAGATTTCGTATGAATTCTTGGCTGTAACTTGCAAAACAAGAAAAATAAACAAGAAAACACAAATTTCTCTACAAAATTATGGGTTCACCAATGTGAGATGGGGTCAAAAATCAAATAGCATAGAGAAAGTGACAACCAACACTTCTAAACTATTAACCTCATCCAAACAAGAGAAAACAATGAAAGCATAAGGAAAATAAAACATCAAATCAAAATACTCCCCATGCTTGAACTTGAATCACTTCTCTTGCTCTCCTATTTCTCCTTTTGTAAATATGCCCTCAGATTTATAGTCTAACTTGTGCAAATGCCTACAAATTTTAAGTAGAAAGTTGGAGAAGAATAGCTATTAAGGTGAAAATGGAGAAAGAAGGTTGCTTTTATAGACAACCTTTCGAATGGACGGCTAAAATTAAACTTCTAGATTGATTCCAAGATCAATGGATGGGAATGCATGAGAGGGATGTTATGAAATGGATGGTTGAGATTAAGTCTTAGGAAAGATGCCAAGATCAACGGTCCAGAATTGATGCACAAAAAATATGCCATGCATGGAAAAGCTATGACGCCTGACAGCTATGATAGACATGCAAGACATGCAGGCTATGATAGAAATGAATGTTATGACAAGGGATTATGACAAAATATCTTTGACCAGGTGGTGCATAAATAATTTATTAAAAAATGGAGAGAGTGGAGGAAATGGACAAGTGGAAAATAAATAATTTATTCAAATTATTTATTTGGAGAAAATGAAAAGAGGAGCATTTAATTAAATTTATCAATTTAATTAAATGGAGATATGAAAATTAGACCTTAAATAATTAATTTAGATTAATTATTTAATAGAGGAGGTGGCATGGGATAGTTAAATAATTTTAATAATTATTTAACTATAGAAGAATTAAAGGACCATGAATAGATAAATAATTAATGGTAATTATTTAACTATAGATGAAAGGTGACAAAATAATTAAATAAATAATAATTTATTTAACTATTGAAGAAGAGGGAGAAATTAGTGACGCAATTAGTTTATTTAATTGATCAAGATAGAATAAAGATTAGAAAGTGAATTAATTAAATAATTATTAAAAATTATTTAATTAATGAGGAATATGATCAAACATAATTGAATAACTAAAATTATTCAATTATCGAAGGACGAGGATGAAGAAAAATGACACTTGTAGGCTTAGGACATTTTTCATTGTCTATAGATATTATACTTGGATTTCTTGTCCTTCATCCCCATCATCTTCACGACCTCGCTGGGCTCAACAAACTCTTGAGTCAATGAGAAATCTTGTTGGGGATCCTACAACACTTGAAGGACTCAGTCACAACATCAACATCTTCCACATTTCTACATTGCTATTGCTTTAGATCCATAATCCTTCAAGGAGGCATCAGGCATTCCTAAGTGGAATTCAACAATGGAGGAAGAGTATAGTTCCTTAATGAGGAACCACACATGGGATTTAGTTCCTCTTCCTAAGGGGAGAAAAATGGTTCAATGTAAGTGGATCTATCAAACCAAATATGCAGCAAATGGTACTGTGGACAAGTTCAAAGCGTGACTTGTGGCTAAAGGTTTCTCACATGTTCTTGGTATTGATTACATGGAAACATTTTTTCCTATTGCTAAGATGAAATCCATTCGCTTAACTCTTATCATTGCAATAGCTCATGGATGGGTTATCCATTAGATAGATGTGAAGAGTGCATTTCTTCACAGATATCTTGTAGAGGAGATTTACATGGAGAATCCAAAGGGATTTGTTTAGGATTTTTCTTTGGTTTGCAAGTTGTGAAAGTCTCTCTATGGCCTCAAACAAGCCCCTCAAGCTTGGTATGCCAAGATGGACTCCTTTCTTCTCTCAACAGGATTCTCTCAGTGCCACTCAGATTCGAATGTCTATATTTTACGACAGGATGACTCTCACTTGCTTCTTGTTCTCTATGTTGATGAATTGATCATTACTGGGAGTTCATCATCCATCATTCATAGAGTCAAGTCTTCTCTACATGACAAATTTTCTATGATTGACTTGGGATTCTTACACTACTTTCTCAGGATTGATATCACACAATCCTCTTCTTGGATCACTAATGCTAAACCCAAGTATGCTCTTGAACTTATAGCTTGGTTCCACATGTCTGATTGTAAGGCTACACCTACTCCCTTTATGTCAGGAGTCAAACTTGAGGCCAAGTGTTCCACTCCACTCGTTGATGCCACTTTGTATCATCAGTTGGTTGGGAGCCTCATCTACTTAGCTCACATGTGCCCTGATATTTCCTTTGCGGATGGCATGGTTTCATGCTTCATGCACGAACCACTTGAGCTTCAATGGAAATATTTCAAATGCTTCTTGCATTACATACAACATACTCCACATTATGGGATTCACTATGTAGCAAGTACGGGACTCATCTTGGTTGGATATAAAGATTCTAATTGGGCTGGCGATCTTGATGATCGTAAGTCCACTTCTTTATATAGATTTCATCTTAGTTATGGCCCCATTTTTTGGAAGAGTAAGAAGCAACATGCTATTGCTCTCTCTTTGATTGAGGCTGAGTATTGAGGAGTTGTTAATACTGCTACTGAGGCTATTTGGCTTTAGAATATTTTGACTAAGTTTGGCTTCACCATTCCACAACTCGGCCGTCCATTGTGACAATCAAAGTTCCATCCAAATCTCCAAGAACCCAGTTCAACATTAGCATACCAAACACATCGAGATCCATATGCACTACATCAGGGAGCTGATACAGGAGCAGGTCATTGATTTGCAATATTGTCATACAACAGAGCAGGTTGCAAATTTCTTCACCAAACTCTTCACTGAGAGTGAGTATCACCAATTGTGAGCTCCCTTGGGGGTGCGAGATGTTTCTTCAGGGGGGTCACTTGACCTTGTTCATTATCTCTTATGGGGAGACTTTTTCCTCACTCGAGGTTTTGTTCTTCTCATCTTTTTTGAGAGTAGTTTCTTGTTTCTTTTTCTCTCTTTTGGGGAGGAGTTTTTTCCCACTGGCCTTTCTCCTTTTCCCCATTTGTGAGGGATTGCATTGCATTTGTACATGGGTACCTAACATGGCCTCGTAGCCGGGACCCATCTTTGAGTCATTTGCATAATAATCTTCCCCTAAGTTGCACTTAAGGGGGGGTGTTGGTGTGAATAAATGTCTTGTACCTAGTTATTTCACTTACTAGGGACTTAGGGAACATATTCACATGTTAATTTTACTTAGGTCCTAAGATTATTTCTAGAAGGTGTTAGTTGTTATCTTATCTTTTGAATTGTAACACATGTGACCTAGGTAGTTGTGATAAGTTGTCTCATGTCATAATATTAAGACACTTGTCATAATCTTATGGCATCTTATGTTTCACCTTGGTTATATAACCAAGGGTCTCTCTCATAGTGTATATTGATTTTTTTTGCATTCATTGATAGGAATACCATTTATTCTTCTGAGTATTTTGTACTTTCCATAGGCCTTTAGATCTTGGGTGGCTATCTCCATAGCCAAATCTTACAGAGATGAAATGTTTATAGCTTTTAGTATGCTAAATTCTAGTTCATTCGTGTCTTGATACATATATACTATAAGAATTATTATCTATCAATATTAGAAATTACAACTCTTAGGAAAGCAATAACCATTAAAGTAGATCCAACTTGTTCTTTTGAAGAGAAGATGCCTCTTTACTACAAATTTTACATTTTATTTTTCTTTGGTGTGTCATTATTAAAATCAATGCAACATAGAGAGGGGAATACTAAAAGAGAGATAAAGCATGAAGAAGAGGGATAAGAAATATAGAGGGAAAGAGAGAAAAGTAGGAGAGAGGGGGCAAGAGAGAAAGAGAAAAGAGAAAGCGAGTGATAGAGGAGACAAAGAGATATATAAAGGAAATTAAAAAGGGAGAGAGGGAGATAGACAAGGAGATAAAGAGATGAATTTATAGAGAGAGGAATAGAGAGAGATGGGAGATGAGAGAAAAATAAGAGATATAAAAGGAGAGAAAGAGAAACATTTATAGATAGAGGAATAGAGAGAGAGACAGGAGATGGGAGAAAATAAGAGATATAAAGGGAAACAAAGAATAGATTTTGAGCAACTATTATGTACCAACAATCCAAAGATGGTACATGTCCATGGGGATCTATCTCTTTACCCATCTCTCTCTATGTCACTCTATTTGACTCTCCCTTTGTATCTCTATGTCTATCTCTCTCCATATCTATCTATTATTTCTCTCTCTATATCTCCCATGCTTTATTTCCCTAACTCTGTGTTAGCTCTCTCTCACTATATATATATATATATCTTTGTCCCTCTCCCTCAAAAAAATAGAGTACATAAATGAAATGTGAAAGTGTGGCATTTGTGGGAAAGCCAATATCACCCATGTGCACAACATTGAAGGGCACAATTATCAAATTATTTGTTAATTTTTTTTCATAATTATAACTATCAAGTCCTCATTTGATAGCATTGTGAACTTATATATATATATATTATAATTGTATAATTTTATTATGAGAAGTGGGGACATGAGAATATTAATTGAGCTTTAATTAATGTTTACTTATATACTAATAAATATAATAAAATATATGTATAATAAGATATATTTAATATTAATACTATAATAATTAATCAATTAGCTTGGGAAAAAGTTCTTGAAATTCCAATCAAGTACCATGAAAAAGCATACAATAACTTACCAACAAATATATAGTGGAATGTAGTCCATACATCTACCATGCTTTTGTTGCCAGTAATAACAGTGGTGCTAATCCCATCTTCGAGCATCATAATATTTGTCTTGTAATATTGGATTGTTTTGTGTTTCTAGCAAAAATAGGTAGCTCTCTAGTAATAAAGAATATTTCAACTATTTCTTTTAATTATTATTATTTCTAGTAGAAATATGGTTTGATGGATTGTAATGATGTAGGATATGTACAACCTAGATTTGTTTAAAAGGCATTATAAACTTTCAAACAAAAATGCAATTACTAATTTTAATCATATGAAATTTAAAATAGGATATAGACATTCATCGTGCAAATTTGAAGGCAAGATTTTATTAGATATTACAGTTGGAAATGTTTAGGTATACATGTAAAATGTGAATGCATGGATAAGGCACATGAACTATTAGATAGAATGCTCCATTGAGATATTGTCTCATCCCTGATAAGCTAAGCCGAGTTTTCCATCCAACCCAAATAATAGAATATCACACATCTATATAGATTGCTTTTTCTCAATACCCAAGTGGTATATATGGTAAACTCTATTTTTTACTTAATTAAATGCTATTGTATATTTTTGTACCTATTGTGTTCCATTAGGGTAGGCCACAGAGACTATAATACAGAAAGGAGCTATATAGATTGTGAAGGAGATCAGTGAAGATCAACCCAGTACATAAATAATTATGCCAAAGATAAATTTCCTTACAAATCTCCACCTTACACATTTGTAAATATGATTTTTTCATCATCGAAGACCTATACTATATATACGAAGAACTATCACTTCAAAGACAAAAGAAAATTTGTTAATCACTGACAGTATATATCCCTCAACATTAACGTGTTTGTTGGCTATAGAATGGTAAAATCGTATGACTGTGTTGTCCTGGAGACAAATTGGAAAGAAGTGCCAACAAGCTCTACATTATTTATGTTGTGATTCTTATGTTGAATTTAGTAAATAAAATGCAAAAAGTGGTGAATGAAAACTAGTAAAAGGATGAATGAATAAGATTGTTGTGTTTGTCTTGCATTCATTTTCTAGCATTTGACATCGTTGATGACAGAAAGGTCGCCCATCTCGAATAGGATACATCTTCGATGTAAATTACTTAATATTCAAAAATATTTCATATAATTTGTATTATTTATTATGAAGAAGTATTAACACGATATATCTATTATATGTAATGTCTTTTTTAGAATATTTCTTATTTTTTATTTTTAAACAATAATTCTAACTCAAAATGATAGTTACATTATATTTATAAACATGACTATCTAAAATTATGAATTCTATTATAATATTCAAAATTTTAACTTATGACATAATTTTGAAAATAGAATTTATCTTGATTTTCTATTATAATTCTCCTTCCAATTTGTAGTTATTCTCCTTGAATGATCGTCCCTAATATCTAGTCAAGTTATGGGTTTTCATCCAATAACTTAATAGGAGTTAAGGGTTTTCATCCTTAAATCTCCCAATTTTCCTTGGAGAGGATTTGCCCTCTTTGGTTGTAATATTCACTTGCAATAAGTCATAATATTCGTGTTTGATGGATTGATGTCTTCTTCTCATGAAATGATCTCCCATATAAATCTTATTTTTGAAATTCACAACCTTTCTCATACAATTTTTGGCCTTTGGTAGATTATAGTTTAATTTTGATTTGACTATGTTTATCTTAAATTGCTAGTATAACACTAGCACCACTTTTGTTAGCATTATCTCATCGATGATATTAGTGCCACTTTTCATTGACTTCTTAACAACTCACATGTTTCTATCTAGATTTGAATTTTTGCGGGGCCATGATAGTCCACCCTTCCCAAGATTGCCGGACCTCAAGCAATCACAAGCTAGAATGCTCTTGGAATTACCAAGATCCCAAATCAACCTTGTAGATTTATAATCTTTATTCATTGAGCCTCCTTGTGATGTAATTAGCTTTTGATTCGACCCTTTGATATAATTAGGAATTGAATCTTTGCTCTAAGTGATGCTTCTCTCATTGTCTTGGTTATGCCTGAATTTGTACTATACTGATGTCTCTAGAGAGTTAGGATTAGTATACTTTCCTCAACCAAATTATTCATATAGTATTTTAAGGTTGTAAGGTTGATACCATCCCCTAATGTATGAGGAAATTTATTGTCCAGTATTCTTCGGGATCATGTATTTTTCTTTCCCAATAACTCTCAACAACAAAACCAAGAGTTGGAAATAAACAAGGTCCATAATTTAAGATAAGTTTTCTATCATCCTCAGAGAGAAGAAACACAAACACATCTTGTAATTTTTAACATAGTTTGAACCAAGTAGAGGAATCATCGATCTGAAAAATCAATTCCCTTTTTGGCAAAAAATATATTTGCAAAGAACTAATTTGGTTGCCACCCAATATTTGTATATTGGCATGCATATCTCTTTGAGTCAAAGCAAAAGGGTGAGCTTCTCATATATTAAGATGAGAATTAGAACCATGAAACACATCTATGACCTTAAACGCAATGTCTTTTTTCCAAAATTATTTTATATTCTTTTGGTCCACTTTGGAGGTTCTCACATGTTATAACTAATCCAATTAGAGAGTTTCTAAAAATATCATTGAGTTCTTCTCTCATTTCATTTTCACCATGTATCCTGGAGAATGAATACAAACTCTTGATTGTCATTGCTGACATCCAAAATGATAGCAAAATGTTGCATCCTCCATCATGATGAATTATGGAATTGTGGTGAATATCAGGATCCCAATCCTTTTTCCAAACTTGATTTTATATTTGAGTAAAGGGATTTAGGTGTCCTTCACTATAGGTTATATCTTTTACTTCAATTAGCATCAAGCTCCTGGGGGTGACTATATATATTTTCACTTCAAGTGTTATGGGAGGATAACATGGTGAATGCATTCATTGTTCTTCAATGTCCATATTGGTTTTCCTAGAGGTAAACCAAAAGTATCCTTCTCATGACTACAAACTAACCCATCAACAAGCCCATCGATCTTGGAACTAGGAAGTTTGAATGTCCCCTAGTTAACTTCCATGTAGTCAATATGTATCATCATGGATTTTTCTTGATACACATGCAATTCCTCCTTATGGGGGTCAATCTTAGATAAATAATTCCTCACAATAGCATTACTAATATTTTTCACATCATCATCACATGGTCCAATCATTTTCATACCTTGTAAATCATTTTTACATGGATCAATTACTTCCATACCTAAAAATTGGATGGATGTTTATTGGACATAATTTGCAATTATTGACACTTCTTTGAAACCCAACATTGGCTCTTCTCTTATATGGTTTTAGAAACTTCTTGTGATTATTGTTCTAACTTCTTTTTGTTGTAATTAATGATTCAATTGGATCTTTCTCCTTGATCTCCTCCTTAGCCATTTTTCTTATGTATTCATAGAGACCTCTTTTGTTGGGAAATTGGTACCCGAGTGCCTCCATGTACTCATCAAAGAGAACACAAGCTTTTGCATGATTTGATAAAATTTGATATTGGTTAATAATGTGAGGAGCCTCAATTTTGTACAATAATTATTGCATAAGATCCATGTTTTCTTCCTTTTCTAGACCTTCAAGTCTTTTTGACTAGAATGTATCCAACATTTTAGCTTTACCATGCAGCTGGTAGAATCAAAGCTCTAATACCATTTGTAATGTCCCTTTCTAGAACATTTTTTTTAATTTTTTCCTTTAAATAATAATTCAACTCAAAGTGATCTACTTGCATTATATTTATAAACGTGACTTTATCTAAAAATATGAATTTTATTATAATATTCAAATTTATAACTCATGACATAAGTTTGAAAATAAAATTTATCTTGATTTTCTACTATAATTCTCCTTCCAATTTGAAACTATTCTTCTTGAATGATTGTCTCTAATATCTAGTCAATTTATGGGTTTTCATCAAATAACTTGTTAGGAGGAGTTAATAGTTTTTGTCCTTAAATCACTCAATTTTCCTTGGGGGGGTTAGGTCCTCTTTGGCTGTAATATTCACTTCAATAAGTCTTACAATAAGTCATAATATTCATGTTCAATGGATTAATGTCTTATTCTCATGAAATGATCTTCAATATATCTTATTTTTTAAAGAGTCACAACCTTTCTCACATAACTGCTACCCTTTGATAAATTACAGTTTAATTTTAATTTGACAATGTTTATTTTAAATTTCTAGTATGACATTAGCCCCACTTTTATTAGTATTATCTCATTGATAAAATAGCACCAATAGTGTCACTACCTTTCAATTTCCAAACTCCATCTACCCATTTGTGAACTTGATCAATATTTGGTTTGAAGCCAAGAAACTTACCCAAAAAAGTGTTGTCCATACCAGCAATCGCCTCATCCAACAGATCATCAAGCACATTAAGTGCAAGATCATCCTCTGATTGAGTCACCAAAGGGATGGATCCCTTGTGAGGGTTTGGAAACCTAGATTTGATCAATTTTTCAACAGAAGAAGAAGAATCTTCTTCCATAAAGAAAGAATCGGCTCCCCCACCATAAGACACAAACCCTAAAACTACTTCTCAACTAGCAGAGACAGTTCCCGAATTTAAAGAAGCAAAAGTCACACTATTGCCACCCAAGCTACCAGACCTTGACCTCCACCCTAACTCCCTTCCTCTTCGTTTTTCTCCCTCTGCATAGAAGAATTTACCAGCATAAACGACCAATCCACTGCACCTGTTGCATTTTCAGCAACAAGGGTCTTCCTGAAATTTATGCCCATCTGAGCATTTTTGTGGTGTTGGGACACATTCATGCCTAGCCCCCATATGATGAACGAGACCCAAGTCATATGGCGTTGGTCTGCAACTCGTGGCTATATGCCTCCTCCCTGTGTGAGTCCTATGCTTGGTGAGGTCTGACAGAGGATGTCCTTCATGCCCCATCTCCACCATGGCTAGACCAAGTCCTCCATGATTTTCTCTACCATCTCTATCTCCTCCCCAACATCCAAGAGAATTACCAGAAATAGAGATGATATATCTGTGTTAATACAGTACCATGATGCCTCATTGGTATATGCGTCTCCCAACACCAATCTAATGGCATGCAACACCAGTCCACTATTGGACTTGAAAATAAACTGCATCCGCTTCTCTAAAATCTCCCCCAAGAAGGCCATTTGTCTTTGCTTTGCTTTCAAACATACCGTAGTATCCATTTTTACTCTATGAAGGAATAGAACGGGTGCCAAAATGGATCATCCATCCTCTTTTCATGGATCAACCACAATAATTTTATATCATTATTCAGTCCTTTTCTACATTACGCCATGAAAGATTGTGATTATTTGTCATCCTTCCTTATTTATGCCCCTACATGACTACGTAATCTCTCTAAATTCTCTCAGTGTAGTTTGTGGGCCAGCTTATCTCTGAATCTGCCTCTACCTCATCGCTAGTCATTTCAATTTCTATGTTGGCGGCTCTGTCTGTGATTTCATTGCCCTCTCGATATATGTGGGAGATTTAAAAAAATAAAAAATTCGAACATTGTTCAATTGCCCCCATCCACTTATTTAATTTCCAATTTGAGGTAAATTTATTGCGAATGAAATTAATGGTATTTTGGGAGTCCCCTTCTAGGTGGACCATAGGAAGATTTAGTTTTTTCCCGTCTCCAACTCTAATAGATCTGCTTGAAATTATGCATCATTATTTGTAGCTTACCCAATTTCCTCACTGCCACCAATATCACTTCCCCCTTCCAGTCAGATCATGCAACTAGCACCTACCAATCCAAGGTTTTCATGTGATGCCCCATTAAAATTTATCTTGACCCATCCTTTTTTTAGGGTGTCCATTTGACCTCGTTTCTCCAATTTGAGCATAGATGAGCTTGCAGATCCCCATAAATGGGGTGAGATGAGCCTTGATCACTTTTTCTTCATTTTTTCATCCCAATTCAAGTAAGCACTTTTACTCAATGATTGATTTTTTGTTGCATTGTTTATTATTTCTATAATTGATATTTCAATGCACTTAAAGAGGCTTTCCGTATTCATTTCCTTCCCTTGAAATATCCTTCTATTTCACTCCTTCCATAGTTCCCAAATTGTAATATATGGTGCAAATATCCAGCTACTTGCAAATATTTCCCCCTTATTCAATCTTGGCCATGCCACAAATAGGGATTTGAGGTCTTGAGGGAGTGGGCTCTGTCATTCCAATAGTAACATTAGTTTCTTCTAGCACTCCTTTTGTAATTCACATTTTAATAGAAGATGGTTTGCCTCTTCTTCTTTTCTCATGCACATTACACACCTATGAGGGCCCAAGAAACCAATTTTCCTTAACCCATCTCTTGTCAATATTCTCTTTTGTAATGCTACCCAAGCAAATACCCCCACTTTTGGTAGGAATTTTCTACTCCATAATAGATGAGTTGGCCAATCTTCCTTATACACAACCACCTTCTTCAATTTATAGCCAATTTGGACTCTATATTTCCCTGATTTGGAATTGCACCATTTTATCTCATCTTCTCTAGGGGATGTCACTGTTTTCCTATTGGATAGAATTTCCCACAACATTTCCTTCTAATGGTTTGGGGCCTAAGTATTCTCAAATAACCTCCATTTCCAACTTGCCCATCCTTCTTCATCCCCTTGTTCTATATAATCTTTTAGCCTCTCCCCTCATGTGTTTGTCAAGATGTTTCTTATATATTATGATGTTCTTTTAGTGCTTTGTGTCCTTCCCATGAATCTAACCAAAACTTTCCTTTTTCACCATTTTAATAAACCATGTGATGTGTTTAGTGATTATATCTCTACATGAGACACCAAAATTCCAAATAGTGGAACAATGTGGTAGGTTGCTTACTGTGAAGATTCTTTTGGGGCACGTGGAATCTAAGTATTTGGATTGTAGGATTTTAGCCCATTTATGTTCATTATTGATTTATAAGTGTAATGTCGTAAAATTGCACCACTTGCAATTTCACATGCATTTTTGTATCCACTTTAGTGTCCACTTCCTTAGCATCTTGAGTAGGCCCATTTTAGCCCTTGCATCAATTAAGATGCTCGAAATCCCTTTTCAGTAGCTACCTTCGTGCATCAACTTTACTTCAAACTGTGTGCTTTTCTCGTTCTTGTCATTTTGTAGCATGATGCGTTTGGACACTAGCGCGCCGCACTAGCGTCCTGTGACATTTCAACGTTCAAACGACTGTTTCCATGCATGCTTTCCATTTGTCACCTCCTTTGGTTAGTGGTAACTGCTCGAGATGCTTTGTAATCGCCCGAGAAGCTTCTTTTCCTTAAATGTTATTCCTTTCAATCCTATGGCTTCTGCTAAGTACTTCTAACTTCTCTCTAGCTTTGGCTCTATCCTTCTACTCTCCAAATTTTTCTTGCACAGCTTCATACAACTTGTTACAACAACTTCAAGTACTCTCAAGCTCTCTTAGCAACTCCCTTTGCAAAACTCTTAGCTCTTGTAGCTATCTTGCTCTCCCTCTTTGCATCTCCTTTGGCTCTTGCATCTATCTCCCTTGCCTTATGCTTGTGAACATCTTGGGATTTCACACATCCCCTATCTATTGCATGCTTACTTCATGATACGGGTTCTCCTCCTCAAGTGGGGATTGATTTTATCACATTGCATTTGCTTACTTCTTGCACTCTCTCTATCTTTTTGGTTGTCCGTGGAGGTGGGAACACCAAAACGGGGGTTTGATTGAGGCAAACCCCTATACATCCCCAACACTTTCTCTAGCTTTTACGCATTCAAGTATTGAAGACATCTACTAGCTGGAGGCTTCATCACTTGCGTGGTTGTAAGCATTTCCTTTCTATCTCTTATTCTCTTTATCATTTCTATTCCACTTTATTTCAGCTTTATCACATTTTGTTATTTTCTAGTACTTTTGAAGTTCTCAGTAATCAAATTGCTAGTAGCCACTTTGTCATTTTTTGTGATAAACTTGCTCTCTGGTCCATACAAGGCACTGGTGCGCCTCTAGGATGCCAGCACGTTGTGCTATTTTCCGTATTCTGTGTTGTCATCCTTTGGCCAAGAGCTTGTCAGTTTGTCCAAAAAAAATTTGTTACTTGCTCTTTCTGATTCCATAACTCTCACGCCGTTCCTTGAGGTAGTTGAGGGTAGTTCACCCCATGAGGCTCTCTGAATGAAGAGAACTCACAAGTAGCGAATCCCCCTTCTCTACATTTTGGTGAACCTGACGTGAAGGACAACTTTTTTTCAAAAACTAGGAATTTATTTACCCCTACTTGGCGGGGTCATAACTTTTGACTCGAAGCTTGGAATTCAAAACCGTTTGCACCGTTGGAAAGATCTTCAAGAGGACTACTTCAGTCCCTTAAAAATTGTGCCTTCAACAACCTATTTTTAGGGACCAACACAAATTTCAACCCCAAATTTTGCTCCAAAGACCTCCGAAAATGCAAATTACTAGAACCCAGAAAATATCAAAAAAAATTGAAAATCTCGATTTTCAGTTTTTCTTAGTTCTATCACCAAAATGAATTTAATATCTTTTATTAGTTCAACATCTGATTTTATTCAAAGTATTAATGATGTTCCATTTCATGCATGTGATGGTGACTTGGCTTTACCCATGTCACTCGGTATCTTTGATCCTTCTCATGAGATTTCTTTTGCTTCGAAGGATGTCTTATTGCAAGAAGATGAAATCATTGATACCTTCCTTAATATTACTCTATCTTCTATTCATTCCAATGCACTCTCTTCTAGAGATGATGCATTTGTGAATGATGAATCTCTCTTTCATTCCAATGCACTCTCTTCGAGAGATGATGCATTAGTGAATGATGAACCTCCTTCCACACCTGATCCTCCCTAGATCGATGTTGAGAATGTTTCTTTGAATAATTATTTCACTAGTTATGATGAGTCTGTAAATATAATATGTCTCTACTGCCCCTCAAAGGCCTAAGAGACCTATTATTTATTTGACTCCAACTAGTCCTAAAAGGATTTGTTCTATTAATGGTGTCCCATCTGAGAGTGATTCTCCTGATCTTTCTATGGCTCCCTCTTACTGAGCAGTAGCCCATACTTATGAGAATATTATGAATAAACAACCAAGCTTTCCTCAAGCACCTAAACCTACAACTAAAGCACCTAGTGATTATGATCTTGTCGAGCAACTCCATGTTCCTTCGGCCAAGATCTCACTATGGGACTTGCTTCAATCTACTCCAGTTTATCAAGGTATGCTTCAAGAAGCCTTGCAAAAGGTCCTCTTGCCTTCTTTTGCTAGGCTGATGGATGTTGATGCGTTGATAGCACATATTCGTGCAAATTCGCCGAATATTACGTTCTATCCGTAGGAACTCCCGCCTCCGGAAGTACAAAAGCAAGCAAACCCTCTAATGATTATAGTAAACATTAATAATATTGGTATTAGGCATACTCTTGTTGACACCGGTTCGGTGCTCAATGTATGTAGCATTGATCTATTGCCTAAGATTAATATTGATTCATCTTCTCTTAATGATTCTTCTATTGTCATCCGTGCATTCGATAATGTTGGTCAACAAGCCCTAGGCATGATAGTCATGCCTTTGAGGGTGGGACCCGTTACAATACCCACCCTGGTATATGTTATGTCAGAAACATTACCATATAACCTTCTTCTTGGTAGGTCGTGGATTCATGCTATGGGTGCAGTCCCGTCTACCTTGCATAAATCTATCAAGTTCATTTGTAACAACCGAGTAGTCACAGTCATGGTGGACTCTGAGGCTATGCACTTATGTGAGATGGTAGCTACCAGTCAAGCTTCGATTGTGCCTACTCTTATTCCTTCAGTGTCTTCCAATGTGTTGATGTTTAATCCAGCAGTACCTACTACGAACTTGAGATAGATGTCCCTGAAGAAGATCCTTCTGAAGCAAGAAATATTAAGTCTTCTCCTTCTACCTCTTCTCAAGAAAATGCATGTCTTGGTGATGACTTGGGTTCTTTAGAATTTACAGATTCCTTCGTTAGGGAATATAAAGTCGACCCGATACACCTAGACCTTCCAATAACATCATCCAAACTCGCTATCGAAGATGGTAATTCTTTTGCATCGCGGGATAGTGTGAGCAATAGTTGTAATATCCTTGATGCTAATCCTCCTCCTTCTGAGGAAGATTATCACACTTCTATTAAAGAGGTTAATGTTGGTAATCCTATCAAGAAGGATGATGGTGATCCCGTAGAAGAGTGCAATCCCCATTGTTGGAATAATGCTCTCCATGAAGATCCTGCATTATCTGCTATCTTCATGTCTTCTTCTTGTGAGCAATCAAGTCTTTCTCCACAAGATAAAGGGTTACTTCCTACTCCTCATTCTTTGTTTGAGCAAGAGTGTATTTTGTTGTGGCTTCTAAGAGCTCGCTTAATTACTCTTCCTTCTCCTACTTGTAAGAAATCTCATGAACGTGATAAAGAAAAACACTTTCTGTGCATACTATCGAGTGCTTGGCCATTCCACTAGTGAATGTAAGGCCTTGAAGGATAAAATAAAACAAATTTGTGCCATCAAACTCCTTTTTGATTGATACACCCACTTTTTCTTCACATGACAAGTGATATTGAGGTTTACCTCTATCCTGTATGTTCTAAGTATCTTGCACGATTCTCCTCCCCTATATGTTGGGGGCAGTGATAACTTGTTCCAGAGATGTGTGTCCTCCTTAAGGACCCCTCTCTTCTCTATATCTTTTAAATGAAGCGTCCCTTGAGTGGAACCCCTTTTCTTTTGAAGGGTTCTTGAGGGACCCCTTTGAAAGCCTTCTGATTTGTTGATAGTCTGCGTGACTGTCCACTTGACTACCTATGTGGCTGATTTATTTTTGAATATGCTTTATCTGTGGGTAAACATGTCGCTTTGCAGGTGTTCCTATAAAGCCTCTTTCCAATATAACTCTGTGGAGTCTCCTTCCTTTGGGTTTCCTCCATGCAAGAGATCTTGGGGGATGCCTTCTTACAGGTCTACAGGCCTATAAGGCACTTTTTCTTCAGGTTTACTTCATGTGAGAGATCTTGGGGGATACCTTCTTGCAGGTATATGAGCCTGTAAGGCACATACTTCACAGGGCTTCCTTCATGTGATAGATCTTTGGGGCTGCCTCCTTGTAGGTTTGCGGGCCTGTGAGACACTTTCATCTTGCGGGATTTGTCCATCATTGGTTTGAGGGCCTTCGGTGTACTTTGTGCAGCTTCATAGTTTTGCAGGGCTATGGAGTCTTTTATTCGAAACTCCTTAGGGAAAGTACCTATGGAGCTGTCTCTCTTGGAATTTTCATTCCTCCTTCTTGGTCTCTCTTGAGCCTTTTCTATTCTCTTCTCTTCTCTTCTCAATTGTGTGTATATCGGATCAAAGAATTGCATCTTCTTCATCCTGAGTATATTCTCTTTCTCTCTTCAACATCTTGGATTTCTTCTATGTATTGTTTTTAATTTGGGGATGATGCATAGTACTAAGACAACCTTTTACATTGAGGTCTCTTTACTTTGCTGACTCAAATCCTTTAGTTTTTTGTGCACTAACATTATTGTCTGGTGTAGGTTTTTCTTGTCTAATGCATTTGCAAGTCTTCATCCTAGGGTCATCCTTCTTTGGTTTGAAGAGTCATTTGCTTCCTCTATAGTATCCTTTTGGAATGATGATTTTATTTATGTTTAGTATATTTCCTTTAGCATGCATATTAGTGTACATTCATATGCTTGCTAAAGAGGGGGCAAAATGTAATGTCGTAAAATTTCACCCCTTGCAATTTCACATGCATTTTTGTATCCACTTCAGTGTCCACTCCCTTAGCATCTTGAGTAGACCCATTTAGCCCTTGCATTAGCCTTTTTCCCCTCTCAGGATGCTCGAAATCCCTTTTCAGCAGCTACCTTCGTGTGCCAGCTTTACTTCAAACCGTGTGCTTTTCCTGTTCTTGTCATTTTGTAGCGTGATGCATTTGGACACTAGCATGCCATGCAGACATATGCGCATCATGCTAGCATCCTGCAATGTTTCAACATTCAAATGACCGTTTTCGTATGTTTTTCCACTTGTCACCTCCTTTGGTCGGTGGTAACGGCTCGAGATGCCTTGTAACCACCCAAGAAGCTTCTTTTCCTTAAATTCTATTCCATTCAATCCTATGGCTTCTACTAAGTACTTCTAACTTCTCTCTAGCTTTGGATCTATCCTTCTACTCTCCAGCTTTTACTTGCACAGCTTCATATAGCTTGTTACAACAGCTTCAAGCACTCTCAAGCTCTCTTAGCAACACCCTTTGCAAGACTCTTGGCTCTTGAAGCTATCTTGCTCTCCCTCTTTGTAGATCCTTTGGATCTCACATCCATCTCCCTTGCCTTATGCTTGTGAGCATCTTGGGATTTCACACATCCCCTATCTATTGCATCCTTACTTCACGATACGGGTTCTCCTCCTCGAGCGAGGATTTCTTTTATCACTCATATTTTGTGATACAGGTTCTCCTCCTTGAGCAGGGATTGCTTTTATCACATCACATTTGCTTACTTCTTGCACTCTCTCTATCTTTTTGGTTGTCTATGGAGATGGGAACACCAAAACGGGGGCTTAACTGAGGAAAACCCCTATACATCCCCAACACTTTCTCTAGATTTTGCACATTCAAGTATTGAAGAAATCTACTAGCTAGAGGCTTCATCACTTGTGTGGTTGTAAGCATTTCCTTTCTATCTCTTATTCTCTTTATCATTTCTATTCCACTTTATTTCAGCTTTATCACATTCTGTTATTTTCTAGTACTTTTGAAGTTCTTAGTAATCAGATTGCTAGTAGCCACTTTGTCATTTTCTGTGATAAAATTACTCTCTGGTCCATACGAGATTCCAACACGCCTCTAGGATGCCAATGCGCCGCGTTGTCATTTATATTTTGCACTGTCATCCTTTGGCCGAGAGCTTGTCAGTTTGTCTAGAAAATATTCATGACTTGCTCTTTTTGATTCCAGAACTCTCATGCCATTCCTTGAGGTAGCTTAGGGTAGTTTTCCCCATGAGGCTCTCTAAATGGACAAAACTCATGAGTAGTGAATCCCCCTTCTCTACAATAAGTTCTATACTAGCTTCACTCCATGGGTCATATTCATTAATGCCATATTCCTTAGACCAGTCCCCCCACCTCCTTAGGTTTGTATATTTTGTCCTAGGAAATTAGTGGGAATTTCTTTTGATCCATGTTTCCACTCCAAAAAAAATTCCTCACCAATTTCTCTATTGCTTCCTTTATCTTCTTGGAAATTTTAAGGCATGACATTGAGTAGGTTGGTAGTGCTACAATAACTACTCTAAGCATTAATATTTGACACATATATGTCAACCAATGCCCCTTCCAAGAGTCTGACTTCAATCAATATTTTTTCAAAAGATTCCCTCATAGCCCTACCTTGTTTGCACCTCTAAAGAGGGGCATTCCTAGGATTTTTCCAAGTAGACCAATGATTTTCAAGCCCAGTGTTTTGGTGAGATCTTTTTGTTTTCTTAAATTACTATTAAAGAAATTTATCTTTCTGATTTCTTCCAATTTACCTTCTGTCTCAATGCCCTACAATATTTCTCAAGAATGCCTTTTATTATTTTTACCTCCTTGTTGTTGAGCCAAATAGCATTATGTTGTCCGCAAATTGTTGATGTGTTATTGCTTCAATATTGGGAGTTATTCTTATCCCTTCCCAATTTCCTTGGATATTTTCCTCTTTGATACTTATTCTCAAAGGTTTAGCCTTATTATAAATAAAAATGAAGACAAGGGGTACCCTTTCCTAATGCCACTTGATGTTTAGAAGAAACCATAGGGGTCCCATTCACTAGTACAAAACATCCTGACATGTTTATGCAACAATCTATCCATCCAATCCACCCTTTGTCAAACCTAATTTTTTCCATGACTTTCATCGTGAATTTTCTATAAACCTGATTGTACGCTTTTTGGATATCTAATTTAATTAGCACCTTACCTACTTTTTCTCTCCTTATTGTGTGAATGGATTCATGAGCTATAATGATGCCTTCCAAAATCGATCTTCTTGGAACAAGCCACTCTATTCTTTTGAGATTATGCTAGCTAGAACCTCCTTTAGTCTATTCGTCATAACTTTTTTCATTATCTTATATATTGTATTGCACAAGGAAATTGGTCTGGAATCATCCAAAGACTTAGGTTTGGACTTCTTTGGTATTAATTCTATGAAGGTATTATTGAAGTTTCATAACATAGAGGTTTTCTTCCTAAATTCCTCCACTGTCTGAGTGAGATCCTTGCCGATTCTATGTCAAAAATATTGGAAGAAGCCTGCAGAGAAGCCATTTGAACCAAGGGATTTATCCTTTCCTAATTGAAAGGTAGTCTTTTTACTTCAATTTTAGTCACTTCACTATATAGATGTCAATTTTGGTCGTCATTTATGAACTTCAAAATGCACTTCAAGATTCATTCCCTTTCCATCGATGTCCCTATAGGAGCTTTGTTCAAGAGTTTTTGAAAATGCATGATTGCTTCCTCACTTATTTTATTTTCTATTTTTAGTTTGACTCCTTCATAGCTAAATTTTGTTGTTATTCTGTTTATGCTTTTGTTAACTTTAGCAGACATATGGAAAACTTTTTATTTCTATCGCCTTCTTTCAGCCACATTTCTCTAGATTTCTATCTCCAAAAAAATTCCTCCTTTTCTAAAATCTCTGAGTATTCTTGTGTCAATATTCTTTCCTACTGAAATTATTCATCACTCATATCCATGTTGATCACCTGACTATTTACTCTTTGTAAAGCCTCCTCTATCCAATACTTTTACTCAAAAATGTTCTTAAAATAAATTTGGTTCCAGTCTTTTTATTTTATTTTTACAAATTTGAGTTTCTTTGACAATCTATACATCTTAGATCGACCATTTCCATGTTTTATCTTCCACCACTTGTCCAATTCCTTTTCCAAGGAAGCATCCCTCAATCATATGTTCTGAAATTTAAATATGTTGGGTGAATATTTTGTAATCCCTTTACAGATTACAAAATAGTGATTTCAACCACAATTATGATGAGATAAATCTCTCCTCTTAGAAAGGGGAGGCTCCCTTCTTACTACTTATTGAAACAAAAGTAAACTATGCTAAGCTAAAGGTATTTACACTAGCTTTAACCATGTGGGGGTGTGTTACATTCATCATTTTCTCTTCTTTTAGAAAAGATGTTTACAATGTTTCATGGTAATATTTAACAATGCTTCTACACGTCTCATATTAACCTAAGCAGTAATCATCAATATTCTTGATTAAACGTGTGAATAATCAAAGTGTACGAGTATAAATATGTGATAAGTGACTGGAAGACACACAAAAGCACAAAGTCTTTTCGCCGCCTTCATTGAGAGTTCTATAGTAACTAATGATATAAGTTGAAGCACAAATTATTTTAACTCACTTCACAAAAGAGTCATGCACCAAGTGAATAATCCCAAGCACAAGGTCTTCAAATTATCCTCTAGAAAGATTTTAAAATAAATGTATCACCAATTGGAGCACAAACCCTGTCGACTAATAATACCCCCGATCCACAAAGTGAATAACTACAAGCTCAAAGTCTTGATAATTCTCCACAAAGAAACACAATTTCAACACACACAATTTCAAGTAAATAATATAACACAAATTTCATATAACTTATCTTGAAAGTACTCCAATCATAATAAAGAAACACCACTTATCCAATCAACACAAGAGAAATCAACAAGAATGACATAAGAATATCCCTACACATACAAATTTGATTCAACATAAAGTTTGATATCAAAATTTTCCTCCTTTATTAATTGGAATTGATCTCAAGTAATTTGAACACAAAGTCTCAAAGTTGAGTCTCAATTTGGGAAACACTTCATTGCATAAGATTAAAGGTGATAATTATAAAAGAGCTCTCTCATATTTATCGATGAGAGCTAAAGAGTTGATCTAGGAAAAGTCTAACTACTTTGACTTATTCAACATTGGAGTCCAAAATTAGTGGAGGACTTCATTGTTTTTATATGTATTTACAATTTTACAAATGACAAATGACATGTAAATTGTCTTCGACTAACCACAAAAACTTGAAATCTAAACTAAGGCATGTGATCATCCTTCTTCAACATTCTTCATTAGGAATTCATCATGCTTCTTCAAGATCGTTTGCACTTCATTTTTATCTGGCCTTGAAGTATGTTTGATGATGCCATAGGCTCTTGATACCCAATCTCTAAGATTGTTGTAGGATTTTTCATGTCGCCCAAGGTACTATTTCAGGTTCTCAAAAGTTAATTGAATATCAAAGATTTGATCCATTAGAGGCATTGAAAACACCTGGTCTTCAAATTCCTTCTGAATAATGTTGACAAACTGTTGAACAACATTATCTGGGGGAAGTAATTTTTGACCATAATCTTGCAGCTTACATGGAATTTCTTCAATTTTGTTAATAAGCTGCAAATCATTTTCTTCACCAAGTTCACGTGCAGATTGTAGATTAATAAGTTGGTGAGAATAGTCTCTTTGTGAATCAAAGAATCTTCAATTTCCATGTACACATCTCAGTTGGGGATGATCCCAAGTTCCTCTAGGGTGTCCAATTTGAGTTTCCTCATTTTTATCCAAGCCTGTATTTTGTTTTCCATATTCTCTTTCCCTTGAGAGAAAGTGTTTATAGTGTCATCCAATTTTACATTTATGTCTTCCATCTTTTCTAGCTTCCCCATGGCAGACCCTAGCATTTTTGTTCCCAACACAATTATGCGGTCAAGATACTCACCGACGCTAGTATGCACCTTTTCCACCTTTTTTCCATGATAGGATCTTCAATACCAATAGCAATTGCATCAAGTTCAATTGATTCAGAAGATTGGGTAATCTTCTACAACATGGTTGTCAATTGTTTTTTCTTCGCCTTATAGTGATCCTTCATCTTCTTCTCCTTGTCAAACTTCTCTATGAGAGAATCTAGAGAATATTGAACATATACCTTTGTACTCTCATGGGTTACCTTGCCCAATTCTACCCTTGTGACAAAGTAGTTTGTGATATCCACTTCTTCATAAGTTTTGTGAGAGGGAGGCTAAGCTATTTCTGCATACTTATTACCCTCTTTATCAAAAATCATCTTGGAGTGAGTCTTTGATTTTTTCTCGGTTCTCGTCTTGGCAGATGTAGGCTATGAAAATTCAAACTCATCTAAAGAGATGGCTTTTTTTGTCCTCTTTGATGTTTGTGACGAAAACCAAGGTAGGAGTAGTGAGATTTCTTTAGGATGTGTAGTCTTTGTATGTGATGTAGTTGTTGCACTCACAAAAGTGGTAGTCACAATGGGAGGAGTGTCAATTAAAACAATATTTGGAATTTCAACACTAGACACTTGAACAAATTCATTCAAGAATTTCTCTAAATCTAAATGTGACGTAAGGTCAAAAGATGGTAAGGAAAAACTTGGTAAAGACATAGAAGAACCAGACACATTATCTAACCCTTTTTTTGGGCTTTCAAATGGTGACCCTGAGATAAGGGATGAATGCACAAAATGAATTAACACAATAGGAGAAATAACACTTGTTACTAAAGGAGGAACATTAACAAGAACACTTGACACGGATGAGGTCATAGGAGGAGGAGTGGGAGTAGACACAACATTGGTAATTGAAGGAGAGGAAACAAAAGGTTCCTTGATAATTTTCTCATGAGGAGATAATTTTTATTCCTCGTATCTTTCTTCCTCAAATCACCCCTCTTCCTGCACAGGCTCCTCTTGTGTTTCAGTAGATGGCCCCTCTGTAGATTTCTCACTCTTCTTCTTGCAACTCTTGACCACAAACTTGATCTTAGGCTTTAAAGGTCTGTTGGAGCTTGAAGCATCATTTTTGTTCTTGGTCCTCAATTCAGACCTCTTTCTTGTTTGACCTTGTGTCTCATCTTCTAATCCAGTGAAGAAATATTTCAACTGCATTCCTCTTTCTTCTAACCAAACATTTGTGCTAGCTAAAATGGGTTTAAACCACTCTCAAATCGAGATTACCTCTTTCAAACCATTAAATGGGAGAAAAAGGTGAACCTACAATATTCTTTCTTTCATAATCAGGATCCAATATATTATCATCATCCTCTATGTCTTCATGGATATTAGTGAGACCCAATTCCTTTATTTGATCCAGAGTTAATCTACAATAGTTCATTCTCTTGATTTCCTGCTTTATTTTGATGTTAGCTCACATGTCTTCAATTTGATGTACATGAGAGTAAGCTATTTTTATTTGGTCCTTCATAACCCTATAATCAAAATCAGGTCTTGCTTTGAACAATTTTATTATTACCTATTGTATTTCTGATTGAACAACCTTGGCCTTGTGTGAAGTTTGAATAGTGTATCTTCCGATTGCTAATGAGAATTTGAATCCGGGTTTATGGGATTCCATTTGTTTACTATGCACTATAATGATCTGTCTACATAACTCCATCAAAACAATCTTATCTCTAGGATAACGAGGAAGCATATATGGATAACTAGCAAAACATCGAACTATCAAATAAGTAAGAGTTGGAAATTAAAGATAAAGGCAACCATATCTATTTACAATCTTCTAGGCCTCATCTGATACTCTTTTATTCTCCAATTATAGATCAAAAGCACACATGAGTGGACCAAAAAAGGAATCATTTACCCTTCTAAAGTGATTGATACTTCTTTTGAGAGTGATTTGCAAGAAATTGTTGTAAACCTTAGTTACCCTCCTGTCTCCCTCAGTGGTTAGACTTGGGAAACTCCTTATTGTTGCTAAAACATAGAACGAAAAAGAAGTCATATAGAACTTGTGCATTGTAAGCACTTGGGTTAGTTGTTCATGGAGAGCATTGTTGATTTCCTCACCCCAAAAGATCTACTACTTCCCTTTTAAGATAATCTTGATGTATAAGAACATCCATTCCTCAAAGTTGGATGAAGTAGGTAAACCATGTACTCTACTGAGAAGAGTAATGATGTCGTTCACCTCTTCTATGAAATCACTACAAGGAGGATTCTTAGGCAACCTTGTGACACCTAGTCTAGGGTCCTTCAACCATTTACTGTTGATCATCATTTTGGAAAAATTAGGATCTTTATCATACTTTTCATGTGTATATTCTTTGGAAATCTCTACATATGTGTTAACACTTGGGCACATGAATGCTTTTTTGAAGAACTCAACATCTAATTACATCACCACATTCCCATTTAAATCATAGACTTTCCTATCATCTTTTTTTATAATGAGAAGCCACTTGAAGTACAAATTCAGGATTTTGTGTTGCTACCAGAAATGAGGCATAATCAATAGTTCAATCAAATGTTTAAAATTAGTCCAACCTAGAACTTGTCAAATACCAATCAAAAGATTCCTTCGAAGAGGGAAGCTTGGATAGATAGCTTTAGGGAACCTGATGACTCTACCTCATATCTTCCTACACATTGACCCTTGATAGTACTGATGATGGCTTACCCCTTTTTACCCACAACATATAGATTGGGACTAGCAAGGACCACCGAGTTTAAACACATTCGAGAACAATAAAGTAATTGTTGAGTTTATGGGACTTCATGAAGGTATACCAAGTGGGGATCATAAAGTTGGCTTCATCATTGAGCTTGAAAATGCAACATACTTTGGAGAGGTTGCTCCTCCCTCTAGTTGCAAAAGTGAGAAAAATGATAAAAATGATAAAAATAAAAAGAATAGGTCTTTAGGTGAAAATCGAAAGGTGCCTTTAGACTGTGAAAAAGTAAAAATAAAGGATGTATTCAAAGGTGAAAACCTCTCTAAGGCACCTAAGGATGGAGGTTTGGATAGTCTCCCTATTGACCAAGAGAGATCGACATTGTTAGTAGAAGATTTAGAAGAAGTCAATATTGGGACCAAAGATAATCTTAGGATCGTTCAGTTTGTGGCATCTTTGACCATAGAAGAAAAATCAAAGTTCACTACATTCTTCTAAGAAAGACAAGTTAATTTTTCATGGTCATATGTTGATATGCCTAGATTGGACCCTGAACTAGTTCTACATCATCTACCACTGCTTCCAAATGATAAACCTGTCAAACAAAAATTAAGAAAAATGCACCCATAGATCACACTCCTAGTAAAGGTTGAGTTGAAGAAACTCTTAGATGTTGGTTTTATTCGTCCCATAGATTATGTAGAATAGATTTCCAACCTTGTTCATGTCACTAAACCAACTGGTGGCATCAGAATATGCGCAGATTTTAGAGATTTAAACAAGGCTTGTCCTAAGGATCATTTCCCACTACCTAACATTGATATCATAGTAGATCTCACATTAGGATACGAGATGTTGCCACTTATGGATGGTTTTTTCGGAGACAATCATATTAGAATTTCCACTGAAGATCAACACAAGACAACCTTCACATGTGCTTGGGGTACCTTTTGCTAGAATGTGATGCCTTTTGGACTCAAGAATGGTGAAGCAACATATCAGAGTGCTATAACAACCATCTTTCATGATGACTATATGCACATGCTTATGAAAGACTATGTTGATGACTTATTCACAAAATCTTTGACAAGAGGTGGTTGTATGGATCTGAAAATTCGATTGGCGAAGCTTAAATCCTTGAAGGAAACCACCAAACCATTAGAATTAAGCTTATAAAATAAAATCCAAAACAATGAAGCATAAATAAGAATAAAGGAAATTGAATGCAAACAAACAAAGAAAATTATACCTTATACCTTCATTGGTTTATCTCCATTGTTCTTCTCTCCTTCGCTTTTGAATATTTAAGATATGTTGCTCTCAATTTTAAAGTGCACAAAGTAAAGGCTTAAGATGAAAATGGGGATAGCGAAAGATTGAAGATGGTGGTGGTTCAAGATGATAATTTCAGCGAAAGGTTGAAGATGGTGGTGGTTAGAGAAATGAAGAGCTCAAAGCCCCGAATTTATAGATGAGAAGATGGTGAAATTGACAGACGAGATTGAGTAGAGAAATGAAGGGTTGAGATTGAATGAGACAAATTTCATGGGAAACTTGCTCACTCTCAAATTTGAAATTAGTGCCACGTGACTGGAGAAATTTGTGGAATGGAGGCAAAATTAGTGGGTGGAAGAAAATCAACCAAATTAATGGCAATTTGGAAGAGTTTAAATTTAGAAATTATTGGAGGTGTGTAAGAGTTCATTTTTCGAAAATCATGGAGAACTATAAGAGTTCATTTTTTGAAAATTAAAAATCATTTATTTTCAAAACCATGGGTAATTAATTAAATTTAAATAATTCAATTAATTATTAGATTAGTGAGATTAAATAAATAAAATTATTTATTTAATCAAAGACAATGTTAATAATTAAATAATTAAGTAATAATTATTTAAGCAGATGGATTAATGAAATGGGAAATATTAGTATAATCAAATAATAAAAATTATTTAATTATGTGTGCATGAAAAGAGGGTGCAATTGGATTAAGGGTTAGATGAAGAATTAGACGAAAAATTAATAAAAAAAAGGCATCATAAGCTCGGGACAATTTTAAGTGTCTATAGTGGTCATCTTAAAGTGTTAGACAATATTTTTAGAATATTAGAGGACTATAAGCTCAAATTAAACCCAAAGAAGTGTGTGTTTGGGGTCCAATCAGGAAAATTACTGGGATACATCATCTCTCATAGAGGAATTGAGGTTGATCCTGTGAAAGTGAAAGCAACCATAGATATGCCACCGCCTACAAATATTAGTCAATTGAGGACTCTGTAAGGAAGATTATAGTCAATCTGAAGATTCATTGCCCAACTAGCAGAGAAAATTCATCTATTTCAATATCTGTTACACAAAGGAGTGCCCTTCAATGGATCAAACATTGTCAAGAAGCATTCTAACAAATAAAATATTATCTATTGTCTCCTCCAGTTCTTATGCCTCCTATTGACGAAAGACACTTGATCCTATGTACATATCAGCCACTACATCAGCACTGGAGGCAATGCTAGCACAAAATGATAATGATGGAAAAGAGAGAGCTATCTACTATATCAGTCAAACTTTGGTTGGATATGAGCTTAACTATAGTCCCATTGATAGATCATGTCTTGCAGTCATTTTCGTTGCACAACAGTTGAGACATTACATGTTGAACCACATAACAAAACTAATAGCCAAGATTGATCCTTTGAAGTATTTGCTAAGAAAAGCAACTTTGATGAGTCGATTAGCAAAGTGAGTTATGATTATGAGTGAGTATGACATAGAGTATGTTGATCATAAAGCAATAAAAGGACAAGTAATAGTGGATCAACTCGTTGATACACCAATGATAGTAGACCATCCTCTTGTGTCTGACTTTCCTGATGAATGTGTCTTTGCAATAGAAACTACCACAATGTGGAAACTGTACTTTGATGGATCTTACACAAACCATGGTTTTGGGGCTAGAATTATTTTTATCACACTTCAAGGGGATTCCATTCCTAAGTCCCATAGAATAGCATTTTCGTGCACGAACAATATGGCTGAATACGAAGAATTGTTGATAGGACTATGCATGGCAATCAAATGAAAAATCAAGGATCTTCAAGTCTATGGTGAATCCTAGTGAGTTATCCGACAAGTGAATGATGATTATGATACAAAGGATGAGAAGCTTACCCCTTACAAGTGTGTGGTGGATAGTTTTAAATTATACTTCAATGAAATTTCTTTTGAGAAAATTCTGAGAATTCAGAACAAGGTGGTTGATGCAATAGCAACCATTAGATCTCTTTTAGATATTCCTAACGATGTCTCACAGTTTGAGTTCTTGGTGGAATAGTTGTTGATCCTTACGTTCGAGGTCCCTGAATTTGAACTTGTGTGTGAACTTGTTGGTCTCGAATCTCCCTAGTACAAAGACTTCTATAACTACCTACACGACTAGATTATGCCTCCTAACTTGTCCACAAACCAACGCAAAACCTTTATTCGAAAATCCTCCAAAGATGTCATCATCGATGATACCCTTTATCGTCGTAGCCTAATTAGTAGCCTTCTTAGATGTCTCGACTCAAATGAAGCACAAACGGCCTTACAAGAGGTACACAATGGTATATGCAGAGCTCACTCTGCTAGTCCTACTTTAGCTAAAAAGCTCATGTGAACGGGATATTATTGGCCTACAATGGAACGAGATGCTTATTACTTTGTGAAGAAATATTGTCAATGTCAAATACATGGAGATCTTGTGCATGCACCTACTCAAGAGCTACATCCACTTACATCCTCTTGGCCCTTCTCTCGGTGGGTACTTGCCCTTGTGGGAAAGATTCAACCTACTTTTGCCAATGGACATAAGTTTATCCTTGTTGCTACTAAATACTTTACCAAATGGATTGAAGCCATTCCGATGACCTATATTATTGGAAAACAAATATCTAAGTTCATCCTTAATTACATCATACATTAGTATGGTGTTCCTTAGTCCATCATTACAGATAATGGCCAACCCTTTAAGAATCAAGATGTTTGTGAGCTATGTGAAAAGTTTCATATCCAACACCATTTCACTACTCCCTATTACCCCAAGGTAATGGTCAAGCCGAGGTGTTTAATAAGACTATACTCAAAATATTAAAAAAGACTATCAATGATGTTGGCCACAACTGGCATGTCTAACTCAATCTCGCATTATGGGCCTACCGCACTAGCATCCGTACACCCACTGGCGCCACTCCATACTCCCTTGTCTTTGGATCTGAAGCTATTCTTCCCATCGAGGTCGAGTTACCATCTTTAAGGGTATCCATGCAACAGTTTATTGATGAAGAAGAGTACCGTATAACCCATTTACATGAGCTTGAGTTATTGGATGAGAAAAGACATAATGCCTTAACACATTTATAGGCATATCAAGAATCGTCTTCGATGCAACTATAATAAGAAGGTCCAACCTAGATATTTTGACATTGGTGACTTGGTTCTAAAAGAAAATCCTAAGAATCAAGAAAATCAAGAAAAACTCAAAAAGTTTGAACCTAATTGGTTGGGTCCCTACGATATCACAACATATGGATCCGGGGCTTATGCATTGTCTACTCCTAAAGGTGAACCATTTCTTAAGCCCATCAACAACATGCATCTTTAAAGATATTACACCTAGCCTTCAGAGTATCCCTTTCAAAAGGTCAAAAAATACAAAAAAAAACAAAAAAAGTGGTCACCCTGATGAAAACCTAGCAAACAAGTGTCTTGGTGACAACAAAAAAATCAAAAAAATATTAAAGAGAAATAATTCGTCCAAAATTGAAAACCACTTCGGTGGCACTTTGAATAAGTACCATGGTGAAAACTTGGCAAATAGGCGCCATGCATAGTCAATCTATGCTCCTTTGTCTACTATCACTCTACCTAGTTTTCCACCTTTCATTTATCCATTCGCACATATCATTTGTCCATAATAAAGCTTTGTTATTCTTCCCATGGTCTGAGAACCATTGGCATTTAGCATCTTTTACTTTCATGACCATCTTGTGCATCCATCAAACCCCTCACACATAATAAGTTGGCCCTATACCTGACTAGAGAAAATTCCTTGACTTACATCTTTATGGGATCCTACACATGGTATTAGCTTTTAAACCTTCAAAATCCAAGAAAATAAAAAAACATCAAAAATCCAAAAAAATCAGAAAACATCAAACACTCCAAAAATAGAGTCAGAGTCAAAGTCAGTATGTGTCAGTTTGGTTGAACTATGTTGTCACTGCGCATTGCTACGTAGGTAAGGCCATCAATCGATGAGCCCCCGAGGCACTAGGTCAATCCCTTAGGGTTTTGGTGAGTCATATCAATTTTGGTCAGTGTCAGTCGAACTACAAGGTCTCTACATGTACAACGTAGGAAAGACCATCAATCGATGAGCCCCCAAGGCCCTAGGTCAGTCCTTTAGGGTTTGTCGAGTTTGTTTGGGTCTTTTGTCTTCAAGCAATCAAATATTTGAATCAAATTTCAAACCAACAAATCAACTTTCCAACTAGTCTTTTGTCCAGATCAATCGATTATCTATTCATCAATGCTTGTCAAGTCATTGGTCTTATCATTTTATCCTATTTAGGATGCGTCCTTTTGGAATTGGGACATTGGTCAAATTGGTCAACCTCATCATTTTCCTTTAAACAAGATGTGTCCTTCCTGAAACTAGATGTGGTCAAACAAATCAATCAATCAGTCAGTTAATTTTTCCTTATACAGGATACGTCTTTCCTAAAACCAGGCATAATCAACAGTGGTCAATCAATCTTGTCAATTGTTCAAACCTATCAATCAGTCAATTTGGTCAGTTAATCAATCAATCTTGTCAATTGGTTAGTCCTATCGGTCACTCCACTCTGGTCAATCAATCTTGGTCATTTAATCAATTTGGTCAATCAAATCTTGGTCATTCAATCAATCTTGTCAATCAATCTATTGGGTCAAACAATCAGTCAATTGGTCAACCTTATCAATCAATCAACATCAGTCAATCAAACCTATCAATCAGTCGGTTCATCAATCACATCAATTTCATCATCAAATAAACTCTAGCAACTGATCTAAATGGTTGTTGACTTTGTTGGGCTAGTTAGTCTTATCTTTTTTATTGGTCTTTGGTCATGTTACTAGCTACCTCAAGGATGTCCCATGAAGGATTTGGAGGGGCGATGATGGATCATGATCTCTTTTCTTTTGATTGTTGTATGTGGTTTGTCTTGACAAAAAGACTAGGGCAATTGGGTCCTTAGTATGAGTCATGGCATTCCTTGTCTTTTGGCATTGTCTTTTGACTGTTTGTCTTGCAAGTGGTGACATTGTTGGTCTATGTCATACCATGGTGTTTGTGCTCCATTTGCTATAATTTTGACACCCAATGATGATAAACATGTAAGTTGACATCTATTAAGTAAGAACATCCATCCATTTTCATTTGACTAATTCCACATTGACTTTCGTCTTTTCCATACTAACATCCACCTTCGCACTCTCACCTTTCCTTTCCGCAATCATCCTGATAGCCCGCAAACCAAATTATTCTTTTCTTAATGCATCAAAATGGCTTTTCAAAATAATTTCTCAATTTTTTTTGAAAATTTGAAAAAAAATCCGAGGGGGCATAGGTCTATCCTGCCTTCACCGAGGCACATTGGGGCATGATCTGAACTTGATTTTCTTTTTTTTTTTTTGACACAACACTCAAATCACATTATGCCAAAGAGGGGAAAAATGTAGACACTAAAAAATGCCTTGGTCTACGAATGTCATTTTTCTCATCAATCTATCTTCTTCCTTTCATAATTAAATCACTTTTAATTATTTAATTATTTTCTTTGGTCGCATTCTTCTATTAATTAAATAATTTAATTCATTTTCTTTGTCTTTATTCTTCCTTCGATTAATTAAATAAATTGCATCGCTAGCATCCTATTTCTTTCTATAATTAAATAAATTCTCGTTTATTTAATTATTCAACCATTTATCTCTAATTAAATAATTATTTTAATTATTTGGCTATTCATTTAATATCTTCCTCTATTATTAAATAATTAATCTAATTTAATTATTTAATATTGTCATTTCCATTTCCTCGAGATTTAGTTAAATGGTCAAATAATAATCATTTCAATTAAATTCCATTTTCCCTCTTTTTTCACAAATGAATAATCATTTTAATTATTTTATTCCTCCACTTCCTCTCCCAAATTAAATAATATGATTTAATTGTCAAGATTCCCTTCTTCAATTAAAAATTATTATTTAATGGCATTTAATTTGCTCCACTACTTTCCCTCCACTTTCTCATTTCAAATCTTGATCGTTGATTCTCTTTGGTCTTCTTTCATTCTTGATCGTCTATCTTTAGTCGTTCCTAACCCTACCACTGTGTGGTGATTTCATCCTCCACCATTGATCTTGGCATCTTTCTAGAACTTTAATCTCGTTTGGCCATTCAAATAGCTCTTCTATAAAAGAAGGTTTTCTCCATCATGTTGGTTTTACAACCACATATCTCCAACATTCGTACCTATATTTGCAAGTACTTGCATACAACAAAAACTGAGGAGAGGCAAGGAAGGTTATTCAAGTTCAACATGGAGAGTTTGCTTTGATTTTGTTCTCATTTGTTTGCTATGTTGATTATTCTTGCTTGCTTTGGATTTGGGTTTTTAGCTTAAATTTAATAGTGGTTGCTTCTTTACTATTTGGATTTGGATTCTAACCCCTATCTTACAATTTATATATTTACAATAATATTTTATATTAAATTATTGTTTATTTTATTATTAATATTATAATTACTAAAATATTATTTTATTCTTATATTATTATAATTAATTTGATTTTGTGTTCAAATTAAAATATTAATTTAATCACTAACTTATAAATAAATTATATATTTAATAAATGTTATATTACTAACTTTATATATTAAATAAATTTTATTAATAAAATAAATATAATATACTAAAAATAAATAAATTTAAATCTATATTTTTGTTTTTTCAAAATTGTGTTTTGGTGATTGTTCCAATATTAACTATTTTTTTAGTTATATTATATAATATATTTACAACATTAATTATAATGTTGTAATATATTATAATTGTTTATATGGTATAATTTATAATATATTTAATTTTTTTATGTGATTCTACATACAAAGGAAAAAGAATTATAATAGAATTTGTGCTAATTTTTATAGTATTATTATCATTATTATATTATATTATAATATTTTTAATATTATAATTATCGTATTATAATTTAATTTAATTTATAATATAATATTATTCTATATTTATAATCTTCTTATTATATTATAATATTTATAAGATTATTGTGTTATGTTTGATATTTTAAAATGAACATTGTTATTGTACCATTTTAGTATTTTTTATACTAGTTTATTATATATTTATAATCTTATTATATTATAATACTTATAAGATTATTATGTTATGTTGTATATTTTAAAATGATCATTGTTATTGTATTGTTTTTTTGGTATTTTTTATAGTTTATTTTAAAGAGATTTAAGAAAATGGCTTTATAAAAGCTAAAAGTGGAATAAAATACATTCCCAAAATAATAGTTCACTTTCATTTTTCTAAAAAGATACCTCCATTAACACTCCAAACTTTTTAGCCAATCATGTTCAAAGAGATAATTTTTAAAATATCTAAAATTAGATAAACTTAACCAAATGTAGATTTTTTCTTTTAAGAAATTAGGTATTATATGATTTTGAATTACTTGCATGCAAATTTAAAACGGAAAGCAATGCAAATCAAAAAGAAAAGTTACCATCAAATTGACAAAAATTACTGCAAATGGAAATAGAATGTTTCCATCCAATTGGCAAATCAATATTTATCTAGTTTTTACATGATAAATGATATTTTGGAGGCTTTCACCTGAAATTTTGGAAGCTTTCACCTAATATTTTGGAGGCTTTTACCATTATACGGTAGCTGATTTACTATTGAACAGCAGCTGAAACTTGTTTTCTGATGACTTGAAAATTGTTTGCAAGGGTGAGACTTGTTTTGGCTAATTAGTGTGAATGGACACTAGTTGCACTTTAATTGGCACGGGCGTAAATTATTCAATGCCTATGCTTTAAAAGAGCTGGTAATCAATGCCTGTGTTTCCATAATTTCAAGCAGTTCGTTGCAACAAAGCCAGATAGACACTGTTAGTTTATTCAAGCCAAACAGTCAATAACCATTGTTTATTTTTCTCTGCACTACCAACTGGCTACCTAAGAATTTTGGGAAATAAATTATTTAAAACTAGCACAGAAACAGTGGCACATGTCTAATGCATCTCATTAATAACTAGACGATATGGAAGTTGCTGAGAATAATATTTCCATGGAAGGTTGCAAAGAGAAACAAGACCAGACTCAACATAAAGTAGTTGCAAGATAACAGAAAGAAAACCATGTGAGGATCGACCATATCAAGCAGTCAAAACACAATCGCTCACGCAAACATCTATAGAAGGGAAAATGCATTTGTTCCTATGGTAATTCTTCTTGGTATGTTATAGAGAAATTGAAATTGTAAGGGAAAAAATAGCAGTCAATATATTTGAGATTGTCAAAGCATGCATAAACACCCTTCTCAGATATATGTTACATTATAAAGAAAATATAAAAATTCAAGTGTTAAACAGAAAATCAACCACCAAAAATTAAATGATACATTTCTCATGAAAATGGAAATCCTTCTTTGCAGAACCTAAGGAATGGAAATATACATGATACCATGGCAGGAAAAAAAGCAATCAATTTGGATAAGAAAACACTTCTCGTTGCATACAAAACCATCCTTGGCAGATGTATGTTATTGTTAGCATTATACAAGAGCAAAAATATGCAAGTGTTAAAACAGGAGAGCAAACTAGTTGTTAGAAGCCCTTGACAGCATTCTACTCAAAAGCTCAATGCCAGAGACAATCGAACCCTCAATACTGAAAAACCTGATTTGAACTCTCAAAAAACAGTGCCGCATACTCTAGCATTAGCTCTATCGTTGCTTATACAAAATAACATTCATCACAGAATCCCGGGTTCCTATAATCCAGACTCTGGAACTCAAAATTTAATCATGCCATACGTCCATCTCTTAACAAATATTTGAAGCGGACTAAAAAACATACACCACAACATAGGAAAATAGCTCTAAAATATCAAATGCTAAAAACGCAATCGTAACCAGGGAAAGTAGGAGGCACATAGAGAATAATGTGGCAGATAAATATGGTTCAGAATATTCAACCAGAATAACATCAACGCCAATAAGAATAACCATGCCACCTTTAAGGTACTTAATACATGTGAAGCAGAGATTTCTGAGTTTCATTAATAAGAAGCAAGCTGCTGCTGTCATGGACTAAAGGTTGCTGCAGACATATCCACAAGAACTCGAGGATATTTTAAATTATTAAAGTCATAAATCAAACATACATCCATTATCGTACGCACTAAAAATATGTCTTCAAAATCAGATAGCAAAGAGCCGGGAAACATTCCCCAATCTCTGATTTCAATCACTAATAAGTAATAACAGCTAGAACACATATAGCAAGTCTTTAATCAAGTTTCTTGGTCAAATAAAACACTGCTACTACAGAGAAAGAAGCAGCAAGAACCCAGAGATCAAATCTCTGGTTCAAGCACCCTCCGGATCTCAACCCTTGTATTATTGAAATAAATTTAACACTATAACGGTATAACCCTACTTCCAGAAAATTGATTTCTCTTTGGCAAAAGTAATGCGTTCACAGCCCATATGCATGCTGAGAAATCCTTCTGATCATTGTAAAGCATGGCAGTTCAAAACCTTGATTCTCATATTTCCAATTCAAAATTCAAACTGGAAGGACACATTCTCGATCAATCTGATTTGTAAAGCCCATGGAAAGAATGAATAGAGGATACTACTGAACCTTATGTTTCACTTTCTTTGTTCAATAACCCACCAAATTGTCACCACCTCCAGCTTAATAGATTACCAATGCAGATAAAGATCTTTGGAGGTAATGTACCACCTCACGTTTTGCTAAGCCTCTGATGAAAAAGATCACTGAAGAACCAACCAGCCAGCAAATCCAACAAGAGATGTCAAAGACATGACAAATCAAACTTTATCTAGATACTTATCACATAATTGATCGCGAGGCAGGAAAAGTCAGGTGAAAACCCTTTGACTCGGTGGGCCCTATAGATCATTGATGGGCAATACTTAGCTCAGAAATCCTTTCCAATGAAGCCACAGAGCATGCCAGACATCAAAGCTTCAATGCATATCCCAAGTAATGATAACAGCATATCCTGTCAAAACAAACACACGCTTAGACAAATATAAAATCCTCATCATAAATCACAATTTTATTAGAAAAATAATTAAAGCCTAGGCCTAGGTAAGAATAACCCAAAGGACAATAAGGACTGCTGTATACTGTAAAAAGTTCCCATATTCTAAAGAAAGGAAACTCTCTAAATGTAACTATAATCTGCATACTGGTTAACTATGGATAGGATGAAATAACACTATGTCCATCTTTAATCATAATTCATATACAACATACCAATTCATTACTAAAAGTGACTTCATAAAACTTAAGGATCACGACCAAAGAATTGCTCAGACCACAACGATTGTTCTTGGCTCCTCCTGTTATATTGAAGCTGCTGCTGCTGTTCTTCGCACAACTTCATATTTGGAACCTGTCTGCCTGGAAAAGGAAATGTTGTAGCAGCATTGATCAGACTGTCACTCACTGGCAAGAAGGAGTAGCCTGAGTGAGGCACAAGAGAGTCTTTTCTCCCTCCATCTTTATTCAATGGAGTATACCCATCTAACCAACTGTAGTCATCCAGTTGGGGCTGCTCATTCCTCTGAATCACCTTCTCACTTCCATTTGAAGCAGCAGAACCACGCTGTATTGAATCAACCTTGCTGTCTAGTGGTCTTGAGGGTACAGGACCAAATCCAGGTGGAGGTCCAAAATGTCTAACAGGTCTACTCACAGGCCCCTTCTTAGAGCTTACCGTAGAGCTTACAGTAGGGATGCTTGAAGCCTTTGATGTGACACTTGTAGTTGATGATGTTAATGTACCAAACTCAGATCGTGGCAGTACCTCAGATTTTGCTACATCCTGTTCAACTGAAATTTTTTGCTGGTTGGAGTATGTTGAAGCTGTGGCTAAAGAAGGATCACCTAAAAGTGGATTCCCTGACATACCAGAAGCTACTGCACCCACAGAGGTTCCACTATCGTGTGGAATTGATGAATGCAAAGCTTGAGATGGAACCATGCTCAGATGTGTAGGAACAAATTCAGCTTTTCCATTCTTACCAGCTGGAAGCTCTGACCCAAACATAGACCCATTCCCCGCAAACTGATGAAGGTTCAAGTTTATTATCCCATCCAAAACATGTGCCTCACGATCTCCATACCATAAAGGATTCGGTTGATTTATAAGCTGGGCAGGTTGTTGACTTACATTTACCATGCTCGGGAGGCTTGTATGGTTGTTTACAAATGGTACTCCATAACCTGTCATACCCCAACTACCAAGAGAACTGGCAATTCCAGGGGCAGATAATCCAATGCCAGTTGACCAATGATCTACAGTACTTGCAGAGCCCCCAAATAACTTTGAGACTTCTTGAGGATTTGAATATGCTCCAGAAGAAATGTCCATTCCTGCTGTCAATGAGGAAGAGGACTGAGAAATATGAAAAGGGATCTCCACCGAAGAGACCACATTTGATTTCTGTTGCAATTCTTGAGGTGTAATGGCTGTAGTTGTATTATGAAAACTTAAATTTGCACTAACAGCGACAGACGACTGCTGTGAGTTCAAAACTGCAGACTCAGGCTGCTTTTCGGCTACAATAGGTTTGAATACAATTACTTCATCCTCCTCCTCTTGTTCTCTATCTGAATCTGACTTCACAGTCATAGCAACCGAAGAACTGACCACAGGTTTCTCTATGTAAGATATATCTTGCTTTACAGTTTCAGGTCCAGTCACCTGTACATGATTATCAAGATTGTTCATGAAATTCGTGATCTTTGGCTTGACGGCTTCAGATTCTTTCTTCTTTTTGTATTCAGGATAACTTCCAGCAACATGAAAAATCATCATATCAGCATCAAAAGACATTCCTTGCCCAGAGCCTTCAAGTAAATTTCCAACAGCCTTCCCAGCTGTCAGGATCCTTTGCACACGTATGTTCCTTTCTTTCTTTCCACTGAGAGAATGTCGTTTAGAAAAATCCAAAGCAAGCTGTGCTGGTGCTAATGGCAAAAATCCCCTTAGTTCAAAATCCTCCCATATTGCAACACCACCTGCTTCCTCCTCATTATACCTGTTAAGCGAAGTGAAAGTGACCTCATTTTCCAGCCTACCTCCATTAGAATCTTGGTAAACCTTTTCAAGGTCCAATAATTTGTTCAAGAATATAACACATTTTGTCCAAAACAGTGTTCTTGCCTTGGCTTGCTTATCTTCAACAGATTCATTACCCAATGCAACATCCCGCCTGCAGGCCAACCACTCCATGAAGACTAATATTGCTGGCAAGAATGGACATGAGAAAATATCATCCACATTCAAGCATCTGCTAATAATGCACCCTGCAAATCCGAAGGAAGCAGTGAAAGCATTCTGCAGCAAGACAGATCGCTGCAAAATTTCTGCATAAGACAGATTACTGCTTTCAGCTTCAGCATTTACATTATGAACTGTATAAATTAGAATTGACAAAAGCTGGAGAACCACAAGTCCGCAAAATGTGGAACCACTAGTCCATGCATCCGAACCAATTCCCATCTCTGAATTATTTCCAGGTGTAATAAGTTCCTCAAATTCATTTATAGCTGAAGAATAAACTTCATCAAATGTCTCCAAACTGGCACAAAAAATGGAACTTATAAGAAAAAACATATTTAAATAGCACTCAAAAGAACGGAATATTATAATTATAACAAACAAAACACACCTTGTGCGTGTGAAAAGGATCCCATTAAGGCGGACAAACCGAATACGAAAGGTCTTGTTAACCTCTGCAATGTTCACTTGCATTCTCTTTATAGCAGGGTCTTGTTTCTCTTCTCTTACAGCAAACTTTGTATCCCCTCTTCCTCTACCCCTTCCTCTTCCGACAGGTTTTGCAGGCATCTGCTTAATGAGAGCTACTTCAGCTTCACGTACTTGAGAGTAATGCTGACGATTCTGAAAACACACCAGTTAAATTAAATGTCTATCCAGCAAAACAATTAAAACATAATGAAACACAATGAGCATACATACACACGCAATGAACAGCCCAAACCAAACTTAAGAAAACAAATACCTTTTAGCTTTTACTGGTTGAGCTTATTGAAACAGCGAATTGAAAACTTCTAGATTAAAAATGCATAGGAGCTTTTCTGTATCAATATTTTAGATCACACTCCATGATCCATCATTAGGGGCCCAATTAAGGATAGATTGTAGACCAAGCCAATAAAATAGCAGGAAAGGCTTGATAAACAAGAACCCAAAAAGAGCAATATAAACATAAGAGACCCAAAAAGTAAATAATAAAATAATAAAATAGTAAATATATTACTATTATACTATTAACTATTAGTATTAACTATTATACTATTAAGAATAAAAAAAGGTTGAGATTAATATATTACAATTAAATTAGTCTAAAATATAGTTATTAAATTAAATTTATAGAATTTGTTTTAATATTGATAACAATAAACGATTGATTTTTATAAAATTATAATAATTAAATATGTTCATTTTTTAACAGACAATAAGATTATCATAGTTAATAGTGAACTAGCATAGATATCTTAAATACATCTATCTAAAAGACACTGAGAAATACCAGTCTTGAGGTGCCTATATTGAATTTAGAATATACGTTAAATACACTAAATTCAATATAGGTTAGATAGGCAACCTTGAAACTGATATTTCTCAGCATCTTTTTAAACAAACGTATTTAAGGTATTTTTTGCTAGTTCATCTACAATTTTAATAATTTATTAACTCAATATCTAAAGTATATACATATTTGAATAGTGCTAAAACTTAAATGAGAACAAATTATTTCAACAGTTTTATATGTGACTTTATTCACTAAAAAAATAGTTTTTCAATTATTTTATTTACGTGTTAAATTATTACTCCAACTTTCAATTGAAGAACCATTTTATTCTTCTATATGAATATTAAATTTTATTATATATTTACATTTAGAGACATTAGATTTCCACAGTCCACATTCAATGAATGTTTTTTCTGGATTCACTGTGTAGCTTATTTGCATCAACATTTCGGATCACCATCCGAAGTGTCATCCGAAAGGTTGATGCAAATAAGCTACACACAGTGAAATCCAGAAAAAAAACACTCATTATATATTTACAGTTAAGCTACTACAGACACACATCTGGACACATAAATAGATAAACAAATTGATGAAAAAAGACAAAAAACTGTTTCATATAATTAAAGAGTTATTTTATTTTACTTCAGAACAATTTTATTTACTACACACACATGGACACATAAATTTTAACTTATATTTGAGAACTATTTTTTGATAGCACATGTTTTTTGCTTTTGTTTTGAAAGGGATAATAAATATTTTATATTTATATGTAACTTTTGGTTCTATTTGTAGAAAAGCCACCATTCAATATTTTGTCAATCCTTTTGTTTTGTTTTTCCTTTGAAAAGTGTAGTAAACATTATATACTTATATGTAAATTTTTAATGGTTTCATTTGAGGACATTAATATTTATTTTAAAATTTTGATGGCTTTATAATTATGATAAATTATAGCAAATTTTATGAAATGAAAATTATAAAAAGGAATATGTAACTTATAATTATAATTATAATAATCTATGTCTCCGGGTTCTCCGCCTGCAAGGCTGGATCCGGGTTCGGGTTCAGGTTCGGTTCCTCTGTGGGTTTGTACAGAACAGTTTTTTTATTTAAGGGTTTTTAAATTTGATAATGACATTCATAAATATAAAGAGTATTTTTGTCAATTAGGTTTCAACTACAATTTGTTTCTTTTTATTTAAAACCATTTTTTGTCAATTAGGTTTCGACTACTATTTGTTTCTTTTTATTTAAAACCATGACCATGCTCTTTGAATTAAGATTCATTTCATGTTGCCTCTTCATTTGCTTGCTGCCTCTGCCAGGTTGTACTAAAGAAGTCTCTGATTTTTGTGCAGTTTGATTACTATTTTAAAGGGTGATTGCATGAGTTTCAAAGATTTTAGCAAAGACTTATGCTGTTGATTTTATGGTGGTTTTATTGTTTATATGATGCTATGTGATATTCTAATCCAATAGCTAGCCAGCATAAGCACAATATTAGTGCTGATGATAGTGCTACTGGCACTGCTTGTGATTCATCTAGTCTTCCTACATCATCTAATGTCAATGTTGACAATGATATTGATGATTTAGATAATCATTTGATGATTAAAAGTGTTGAACTTGATATTATTGTTTTAATATTGAACTTGAAGTTTGAACAATGAATATTTATCATGCATGTTTTAAATGACATTCAAGTTTGTGGTGGTTTTGTTGTTTATATGATGTTGTGTGATATTCTAATCCTAATTTAGGCTTCTAGGCTGCATATATATATTATTTTACATGTTTTTTGTACTAATGAACCCAAACCCCAAAAAAAATTTAGCCGAACCGACAAACTGAAACCCTGAACCCGAACCCAAACCAGTACCAGAACCGGCAACTTAGATTAATAATAATGGCAGATATAGACTTATAATGGTTATAAAAAGTAAATTATACTTTATACTTTATAATTAAGCAAATTGAAATAATTAGGATAATTTGCAGTAATTAGGGTGAATAAGGGATAACACCAAAAAATGCAGAAAATATAAAAAGAAAACAAAAAGAGTGAACCATATTACAATGCTAGAAATAAATACAAAAAGAAATTGGAAATATTAAAAGATAGTGGAAACAAAATACAAATTGGAGCTACACTTCTAATAAAATTGAATTCAACAATTGTTAAAATTTAAAGATAACATAGATTACCAAAATATAATAGATCATACTAAAAATATTGAATCAGTGTTCGCTGCATTAAAAAAAAATAATACCTTCTCAAATATCAGAATCAAATTATCCCTTGCTGTAGAAAATGGTGCCTCAACTGCCAAGCTTCGAAAATAGCGATAGACTGCCACCAATTCATTCCCCATGTATGTTGCCAAAATAGCAAGCTAAAAGCCAAAACAATCACAATAAAAGATTTCAGTTTAAGAACTTTATTGGTTATTTTTAACTAACCCTTCATGAAACTGAATTTAGATAAAAAGTTCATTAAAAAAAGTTACAAAAATATAGTTCAGAAACAAGAACGCATTGGTTAGCTCACATAGCAACAAACCAACATATTTTATAGCATCAATCCCCTATCACATCAACACGAAAGAGAGTTCATTAAGAAATTTGTATCAAACCTGATGGTGTGGATTCCCACTTGCTGGCCAGAGTGAAGCAGCCTGTATATAATAGCTTTCTGCAACTTTGAAATCCCGCCCTGAAGGATCTCCCTCACCATGTAATTCCTTATATCGAGCAAGATCTCCTAAGTATATCAGGCAGCGATGACAAGATACCTGAGCTTTCCTCAAATCAGCAGACTTAGTTTTATCGTTGGGAGAACCCAAATAATCTTCCCTTTGCTGAGAAAAGGGATCAACTGGGAATCCATATTTCGCTTTGATCTTTAGATTTAATTCATGGTAGAATCCAGTTGCCTCGGAAAGAAAACTCTTGAAAACAGATCGGATTTTATTAACTTGTTCTCTCCTAACAACACTTCTACCTCCCTGAGTTGTATTGTTACCACCAGCTGCCACAACAGCACTCCGCATTCGAGCTCTAAACTCCTCAATACGCTTATAATGCAAGTGCCAAAGTGCATGTTCAATTTCCTTTGCTTCAGCAAAATCATGATCTTCAAGTATTATAGCTTCATAGTTCTCCCGCATCTGGCTCCAAATATTAGGATCAGAAGGAGTCTTTGCCTGAATTGAATCCCTCAACTTTTTTTCCAAGTCCATAACCTGCAAAAAATACAAAAAAGATGCTTCAATACAGTTGAGAAAATAGGAAAAATGCAAAAATCACCCCACCAATCTAAAAAGGACTAAAATTTTAGAAAATAAATCAAACAGTAAACATATATAAAAGTCAGAAAACGGAAGCACAATCCCAAAAAGAATTCAAATTTCTTAGTAACCAAATACAAAAGATTCAGGAACAAAGTTGTACTAATCCAACATGTTCATTTGACATCAAGACATTCAAAATAATATTTTAGAAAACAGAATTATAAAGAACAATGCTGAATATACATAACACTATACACACCCGAGTTTAAAAAATTGGATTAGACTTATCTACGCATCGCATGATTAAAATTAGTCTGAGTATGACTAGACAAGTATGGAATATTTCAGTCACCTTTAGAAAGCAATAGAATATATGCACTTAATATCAAAACAGACGGAATAATAATTTTTAAAATTTAGATTAGGCTTCTCTGAAATTAAAAATCAGTTTCAGTCATCTTTCTTGAAAATCTATAAATCAAATAATATAAATAGTTTATATCTCCATCTCACCATTCTCAATTTGTTTTTAATCACACAAACAATTGAACAAAATATGAAGCAAATGGCAACAAAGGAATAATTATGAATTGCATATGCTTCAGAAAGTAAATTAGAGATATGAACAAAAAAGAATGGCAATTATTGCTTACTAGGAAACAATTTTTCTTTAAGCCAACACAACAACCGACAGTTTGAGCGATGGGAGAAGATACTCGTATTGTACTAAGACTGGGCCATGAAGGTCTTTTTCACTTAATAAAGCTACATATGATGTACCAAAACAGGCAGATACTCTGGAATGAAGATGGTTTTCCCTTCCAGCTGGACTAAGACCGGGGCATGCTGTTCTTGCTCACTTAAAGCCACACACAATGTCCTAAATCAGGCAGATACTTTAAAATGAAGATGACTTTTCATTCCAGTTGGACTATTTGGCAATGATCCCTCCTTCGTTTCTAATTGCATCCTTTCAATTTCCCCTCTAGTCATCCTGTTTGCTTTTGCAAACACTTAGCTTTCATGCAAGTGTTCAAAGCATAACAGTACTAAGAAATTATTATCTAAATACCATGCTTAAGTAAATACTTTAAAGTTTAAAGGACTTAAGTAGAAACATAAAAACACTCAAACCTTGGCATGCTAAGCACTATTTTCACTGATACTAATATATAACCCTTTGCACAGAATAAGTCAGCAGATTCATACAATAAATTTGCATAACAAGCAACCTTTACAATCCAGCATATTGTAATCTACAGCCAAATCAGCAAAATGAATAGATGAGACAATATTCAATACATGTTACACAAAAGAAAGAAAATATCCAATATATGTTACAGTTACTCAAACAAATCTTAATAGATATATGATGGGATTGAGCAGAAAGCACTAGCAAAAGCTTTTATTAACTCTGCTTACCCCCAACAAAAAAATATCAAGAATTTCAAGACTAGGCAAGGTGCTATCTATCAAAATACATAATGCACAACTGTAGAAAATACCAGAAGTTGAAAAGCGTACCCGTTTGTATCGACGTTGAACCATATCTTGTGTTGATTGAGAAGACGAATTCTCCGTAGGGATAGCCATTTTCCATCAAAATCAAGCATACCAAAGACACTCTCAAAGAATTTTATTGTTCTACACAAACTGTGACAAAATGTTTAGCGGTCAAAAAACTTTGAATCATCATACTGCAAAGACGAACAAGTGAATGTAAGCCAGAAGTAGCCCATCTAAACAAAAGAACAAATGTTAGCTAGCAGTAATAACCCACAACACCACATACAGTAATAAGATTAATACATAGGATCTCAAATTTTTTTGACTGCCCCAAAAAATAGGAAAACCAAAAGGCAACCATCCATTATCAAGTGCCAGCTAAGTTCAATTCCTAGACATTTTAATGAATGTAGAAGAATCACATATTTTGTTAAATGCTCCCAAAAATGCAAACAACAGCTAGAAAATTCTCCAAATCCAGTCAAATAAAAGGAATCACCAAGATTAAAAAAATCGGTTACTAGAACTTTAATAAGCATGCTGTTGATGTATTAGCACACACAAAGGGATTTTTTTTTTTTTAAACTCAAGTCATTAGACTGAGGAAAAAACACGGTAATTTCCTATATACGTAGAAAAAATACACAAAATGTAAAACTTCAGGAAATGCTAGGAGTTGGTACGGTATACATGTTTGGCAGAACTGAAAGTTTCAGTCCTTAAGGAGCATGCTAAGTTTGCAGGCAAAACTCAGTATTGTCCAATGGACCAATAATACAAAATAGGATCTTACATTAGAAGCAAAAATTAAATGTGCAAAGTCCAATGGGTCATGGTTAGGTGCAAAGAGAGTCATTGAAATTTAATGACCTGGGTGCATGTCTACTATTCGTGCTAGATTCCTTATAAAACATAGAAAGGGCAAGACAGGCCCATATCTGATGACAAGTTATAGGATCATGCAAATTCCAGCAAGCCATAGTACAGTGCAAGGGAGATCAATTGAGTTCAAACCAACTGTGCATGTTACAGACATCATAGAGCCCAGAAGCCAAGAACGGTCTTGGCTAAAAGAAAAAATCCAAGCAATACATTCTCTGGTGCTAAGGAAGATCAATTGAATTATCTTGGCTGGAATTCAAACCTGTTACGTGTGCTACGGTAGTGCTAAATCGTAGGGGCAAAGATCAGTCTTGCTTGATGACAGAACAATAAGATCATACAATAAAAACAAAAAGATATATTTAAGTACCAAGTCCAACAAACCAGAGTCTAGAGGTAAGCTAGAGACAATTCCAAAAAGCCACTGTCTAGTGATATGGGAGAGCAATTAATTCAAGGCGACATGGGTGAAAGCCAACTGGGCATGCTTCCTACATTTGATCAGTTGTGATAAAGCAGGCTACACCTCGACAAGGCTAACTGTATATCCCACAAAAGTTGGCAGACCTATCACTAGCTATAAAATGGGTTCTAAGCCAAAGAGTATTCAAAATACTGGGATACATGGTTATTTCCTGTCTTTAATTAAATGCACAGTGGATGACTAGTGAAAAAAGCAAAAGTGCCAAAATAAAAATACTAGGTTATGGTAAAGAGTTTAACATTTAACCTGTACACTATCTAAATTCCCAGTAAGAGAGCTATAACTAAGATGTATTTATTCCTAATTTATGTCACAAAATTCTATTTACAGCAAGGGAGCTAAAAATCACACAGATAAAATCCACGAGCTCTGGTGAAAGCCTAAAATCCATTATCAAATGATAAAGAGTGGGACTATCAAAACATAAATCAACCAAACAAAAAAGAACTGGCATGATCAACCACTTGAAAGCCTTAATTATCCAAGCCAAAAAGAGTTCAGAGTGCTGAGCTTTACAATTAAATCATGTTTCAAATTAACAAAAAAACAGATGACTGAGGAAATTACGGCACAGAGTGGCTAATAAGAATAATAGCACAGTGGATGGCAGATAAAATAAATAAATCAATATTGCAAAAATAGTTAAAACTAAGTTTTAAAAAAATTCAACATTTGCCCAGGAAGTGAATAAGCATATATACATTTTTTTGAATGCAGGTGGAGGGAAGCTAAAACTAAGATCTGTTGAAGCACGAGAACCAGAAAATTATAAAATTGCAAAACCAAATTCCAGAAAATCCTTCTCGAATAAAAACCCCTTTTCAAGGGTTGGACCAAACCAATTCAGTAAAAAAGTTAACATCAAACCAACCAGCCAATCAAAACCCTCAATTGTCCGAAAAAAAACGAATTGAGGGCAGGAAAAGAAAGACAGTAACAAAGAAAACAGATCATGCAATATAAAATACCACAAACTTATCAATTATCAAACAAATGGCGGCCAAAAATCCAAAACCCTCATAAAAATATGGCGCAAAAAAAATCGAAATTACGATTTTTAATCCAAATAGCCACAAAATACAAAACCCTTATAAGCAAAAGAAAAAAATCGGCATAAGGCAGGAAAAAGGAAGTGAATAAACATAAACAAACCCTACGAAACAAATCTTGACACAATTACGAATCACAACTCAAAGAGCCACCAAAATCCAAAACCCTCGTCGAACACCCCCGTCAAAAACAAAATAAAAAAATTGATTGCAGATTATAAAATAAAAATCCAAAACCTCCATTAATCGTTTTTTTGTTAAAAATCATAAAGGGTTTTCAGCACATACCTTTCACAGCATTCGAATCGCCCTAGCTGATAAATTCCTACGCCAAATTAGCCCAAACCAAACCCCGTCAGAACGATTGAAACGAATTTATTCACAGATAATTATGAAAACAAGAGGCGGAAAAATCTTGAAGATAAATATAGCAGTAATGATATGCTTGCTCTGCAAGTCATTTGGGGTTTGTTTTAGCAGCCCCTGGGCGCACACGCCTAATAAATTTAACTAAATTTATTTTTCCTTACAATGAGAAGATCCGGTCAAACGGCAGATTGCCCGTTAAATACTTCTCCGGCCAAATTGCATGCCGTGTTTTCTTGTTTATCGCTGTGATTTGAAGGCGGTTAAATATTGTTTTTTATTATTTATTTTAATTTTCTTTCCATATTTACGGGCATGCTTTACTGGCATTTAATGTGTGATCGTTGTTAAAGACAAGGAAAGAGACGAATTGCATGACGCATATTTGCTCCTTCGATTTTCTAATTTTTTTGTTTTTTAATTTATTTATTAAATGTTATACTTTCTTTCTTATATTTATAATTAAATTCTAAATTTAAACTTTTGTTTTCTAGTTGTAATGGTGAATTTTATATATCTATGTCATTTTTTATTTAACATTTTGTTAATTTTGAGGAGAGAATTTTAATATATTGACGTATGATAAATGTTGTATTCTTGTTTAAAATTAGATCTTTAGTCATATATCACCCACTTAGCTCATCTATATGTTCACTCATCTCAATATATTCATCCTACCCATGCGTTTTATCGCATCCATTACATGCAAATACTTTCATATACCTATTATACATATTGATTTAACATTTTTTTATATCTTGAGTTATATCCAGAGTCAACCCCACAATCATAGACTTGACCCTTTTAAATTTTAGATTTTGAATCAAAGTTAGGTTGATTCCTATAAATACTTTCCCTCCAAGGATGGGCTAAACACAAATTTGTGTGATTTATTGTTTTGTCCTTGTTTTAAGGTCACTCAATACACTCATTTTAAGGCATCCAAAATTTACAATCCTTCTCATTCTAAATAGTTGAACATTTGGATTCAGTGTGCCAAAAGGATCTAGATTTGCACGAGCATTTTTTAAGCATATGCATCTCTAAAGATTCTTATTTTTGTTGTTTTTTATTATTATTTTGTACACATAATTCTTCGTGTTGATCTAGGAGAGCATGTACCTTAGTATACAATGATAATCCTACCAAGGTATTTTTAAATACCAACAATCTTCAAATACTAATAAACACAAAAGAGACAAAGACAAATGAAACAAAGAAAAATCTAGAATTCTACAAATTGACAAATCAAGCATGCAAGTACATGACATTTTTTCAACCATGGACGTAACCTTGATCCTTAGATTTAACCTCAATTCCTAGAATTGACCCTAAACAAATCAAAAAGAATATTTATTAATCCAAAGGTGAATAATAAATTATCATATACTCTTTTTGATTTTAAGACTTGTAAATTCCAAAACCGTCATTTCCAAATCATTCATTCTTCAGTAAAAAACTTGCAATTATATAAATTTATTTATCTTAGCTCATCATTAACCTAGGTTTATTTGGGCTTAATTGATTATATTTACTTAATTAGTTTGGGTTAAACCTTATAAATAAAAGTTCATTTTCCTTTACATTTTGTGAACCCATCCAGTCTCACATGAGCTAGTTTTTTATATGGGGTAACTTATCATCTCATTGAGTTTTTATATCTTCATTTTTTATTTTACATATTATCTTTGGATCTTATCTTCATTTTACACCCTTTTACTTTATCGATCTATCTTTCTTTTAGGGTTGATATCCTTATTCATATATCTTATCTTTCATCCCCTACTCCCCTTGTATTTGTGTTAGGGTTTATACTCTAGTCTTCTTTCTGTTAGAGTGAATTAAAGTCTTGTACCTAGTTAATTCATTCACTAGGTAATTAGAAGACTTATTCACATGATTAAGTTTACTTGGGATATAAGATTCTTTCTAGAAGTCTTAGTTGGCTTTTCTAGAACTTATCTTATCTAGTTGTTTTGCATGAATCCTAGGTAGTTAGTTTGTTAGTTGTCTCATGTCATAGGATTATGACACATGTCAACATCATGTTCATTACTACATTTCAACCTTGCCTATATAAGGAAGGTTCTTGTACTCATATGTAATATGCTTCATACCTCATCATTTTGATAGGTCTTGATATCAAGCAAGTTCATATTCTTGCATACTCTCTTGTAGAAGGTTTTCTTTGTTTTTGCAAGTGGTCTTGGGTATTGAGCTAATCTTCAACTCTTACACTTTCAAATCAGATTTAGGAGTGATATGTTGATCGGCAACAAATTATACCCTATTTCTATATTGTTTGATTACATTTGTTTGAGTTTTATATTTTATCATATACTCTTCTGAATTATACATTTCTTATGCCTAGATAGGTCATTGCTTTCACACTACAGATTATCATAGTCCTCTATCATTGACATCAATTTATGTTTCCCTTACTAATTTTGACATGTTTGCATGCTTTAGGACATGATCCATTTGTCCTTGTAGTGTTGAAAAATGTACTCCTTTACATTTTTCACAATATGTTTGCATCCCCTTAATTAATTGGACTTAATTAAGCTTCTAATGACCTAAATTATGTATTCCCAAGCCTTGTATTCCCGTTTTCCAAAAGGAAAACCAACATTAAACAAATGCTAACATTAATTAGAACACTTTGGAAATTGTGTCCTAGATTAATGCGAATGGGTCCTCCTTAAGTGCCAAGACCCAATTTTTAATATGTTTTTGGTGGCATTTTAATCATTCAAATTCAAGTTTCAAAATTCGGCTTATGGAATCTAATTTTCAGAAAATTAGATAAACACCTGTAAATACATAGTTATTTTATCAATTCAAAATTAAGACACACTATCAAGAGATCGTATAAGCAAAAAGTATTGTCAAGAGAATTGAAGAGCAGATTTATCAAGTATCTATAGCAGCAATCGAGATCATATCATCAGGTCAAGATTCATGTGTGTTCATACTATGTTTTGGAGCTAACATTGTAATGTAGGTTTCAAGCATTCAAACATCAAATCAAGCAATCATTCAAGCCAATTCAAGCAAGATTAAGCTCCTTAGAGAGATGTATTAGATTTCAGTCCTCCAAGGGAAGTCATTAAGGGTTTGGTGAGTTGTGACATAGCATTGTTCATTCATCAAATTCTTTCCATTTTGTCATTATTTTATCATTAAGGTTTAATTACCAAATTGAGGTTTGACCAAGGCAAACCCTTATTCACCAAAAAGAAACATTTTTTTTCCTCCCTTTGTATGTACAAATTTGCAGGTGAAGAAGGACTAAAATTGGATCAAAAGAGAAATTTTGCAAAGTTGTCAAAGTTGTCATTAAAGTTGTCAAGCCACAGAAACTCATCTACAAAATTTATTTCTAAATTTCCAATAGTGGAATTTGGAGAAATCAAGAGCTAAGATCTAGGATCAGAGGACTGTGAAATCAAATTTTGGACCCCTATATAGAGACCCGTTTTCCCTAGGGCGAATTTGTCCTTGTAGGACACGTAAAACCCATTTTTGGAGCTTGGTACATATCATTCTGCCCTTCTCAAATTTGCCTGAAAGTTACTATTTTTGTTTGTGCTATCCTTAAATTTTGCATTTCAAGTTTTACATCATACAATTGAGTTCATCAGGTATTTTATTTTTATCTCCCCAAAGTCCATTTCAGTCATTTTTTTCATTAGGAAACAACAGATTCCCATCCCCATAGTGTTGAATCACCTTGAGGTTGAAATTCAATTCTATCCTTGGGAAAAAAAAATTCAATGAAACTAGGAAAAGTGAGGGAAACCTAGGTCATCATTTCATTCTAGTGAATCCCTTTTATCCAACACACCCCCTATATATATTTTTGATGTTTCATATTGGTGAGCACATGAAATTCTTACACTATAAGCTCTTTGATTTGGTAGTATTTCAAAACCCTAGATCTAGGATTTGCATTAGTTTGCATTGCATCTCATTTAGGGTTTTCAAAATTGCATTATCTTGCATTTCATTTAGGGTTTTAAAAGTGCATTTTGCATCCTTTAAAATCTAAAAAATCCAAAATTTGCATACATATTGCATTCATTTTACATAGTAGTTTTCATATTAGTGTTTTTCAATCATTTACATAAAAAAATTCAAATAAAATTTCATCTAGAAAGTTTTCATTTTGCTTGTTTGTCATCAATTTGCATTTGCATGTAAACATAAAAATCTAGAAATTTATAACTAAAAGAATCTATTTGCAACCTGAAACAACAACCTTAAACATTAACTCAAAAACTCAAAACTTAATTTTTCAAACCCCTGTGCAAGGACCTATTTGCCCTAGGGTGAATCTATCCTTATATAGGTCATTTTCAAAATTTTTGGGCATAAAAATGTCTCTATTTGCTTTATTTCTGGTTGTTGGTAGATCTCAATTTCAATTTCTAGAATTGCAGTGTTTTGAAAATGTTTGCATTCAAGTTAATTGGTCAAAACAAGTGCCTTGTTCAAACATAAAATTTGCATTCAAAAGACATCATTTTTAGGTTCTTGCATTTTACAATTAGTCAATTATCATTTCAAATCTAAAAATTTGCATCAAACTTCATTATGGATATGTGTTTTGGTAGCATATAGATGACCTTAAGATCCTTGGTTGATGTTTCAAGTTGTATATTTGGAGATGATCCTAATGCAATTGATAACACTCATGAACCTTCACCTTTTAATGAATGTCCCCATGAGGTGGACATCTTAGGCGAAGATGAGGTTAGCATGCAACAATTCATACAATAGTCCATATGCAACCTTGAGAATAATGCATCCTCTTATCCATCCATGCAACAACCAACACCTCCTATCATCCCATCACTTGATATGTTCAACCTTTTGCATCCTGAATTTGAAACAAAAAACAAGCCTCAACCATTAATCATGAAAGAACTTGTTAACAAAGACAATAGTGATACTCTTCTATCCCATGCTCATTGAGTTATTGATATACCCATCAATCTAGAAGAGAGTTATGGTCAAGGATTCAAAATATTAAGCAAACAAGGATGTGACATAACTAATGAACATGGAATCCATCAATGGCTAGAAAAAAAACCATCAGAGGATACCAAGGGACTAGGATATCAAGGATCTCCTCCTCCCGCTACCTCTCCTAATGGGAAAGGTATTCTCTTTCACAAGATTGTTTCAAAACACCAATTAATGCTCATGAGCATGATCAAGTAACCATAGATCCTCCACCTCCACCTTAAAGAGTTTCCCAACCAAGTAAGAAACCCAAGCTCTATAAACTCAAGAAGTTACCATTCTTACACATTATAATAGAGACTGAATGAAAATTGGATCAACTTCTCAGTACAAGATTGATTACGATACCACCTATCAAAGAGGTTAAAAATGGAAAAAAGTACAAACATGTCTTATTGTGCATATCATAGAACTCTTGGATATCTTACTGATGAGTGTCATGTTCTACAAAATTTGCTACATGAATATAAAACTATTGACTAGAACACATTTTGCTCCTTTCCATGTGATAGTCGTAGAATCATAACATACTCACTATTACTTGTATTGCATTTAATGCAAATCATTTCTATATTGCAAGGAGCACATTCTCATCACCTATCTCGGCTCATCCTTGTCCTAGATTTGGAGGGAAAGTGGTTAGATAGCCTTGTCCTAGTACAACACTCATTTTTGCCCCTTTGGCTAGTCATTTGCATTCTATATACGATGAAAAAGATTGGGATGTAGACAACTTGCTTTAGGTCGGCTCGCATGTGTCATACTAGCTTTATCTTCTTTCTATGTTCTTTCTGTGATTGCATGTGCGTAATGTGATCCCTCATACTATGTTGCTTGGTGTGTCTTTATGTTTGTGAGCCTACTTTGGATGACCCTTGTCACTCTGTTGGTGCAAGGACAAAGGAAGTGAATCTGTTGTGACATTATTGAACTATTTGTATTTTCATTCTTCTATATGTCGTAACCATTGTATTTTTCATTTTTCTTGTGTTTCCTTTTGGGGGTGATGCAAAGCATTGAGACATTGGAATGATGACGATTTCGAGCTCGATTATATCATTGTAGCAAAGACATACACTGACCCCAAATTTGTGGATCCCTTATGTGTTATCTTAGGATTGCATATGGAGGGCAACCTCCTTTTTATGATGTAGCTTCATTTGGAAACATATCATTGGCATAGGGATTTCCAAATAGGCTCTCATGTCTCTTTTATCAAATGGTATTTATCATTTTCTACTTTAAAGTAATTGCTCATAGCATGGTGTTTAGAAATTTCTTTAAAGTGGGGGGCATTATGCCTCCCTCTTGTTGCTTGTTTGATGACATGACCTTGTTCAAAGTGTGGTCTTCTTATTTCACGTGATGTGTCTTCTTGGTGGTGACATTAGGTTTGATGTCCTTCAAGAGCATGACCTTTCAAGTGGCATATGGCATTCCTCTTAGCGGTAATGCTACAACTTGCATTACCTAAGGTGTGAATCTTTTATCTCTCAACTAGTCCTCTCTTGATGGCGATATCGAGCATGATGTTCCCTAAAGTGAGACCTTTCGTGAACTAAGCAAAACCCCTTTGACTATCTTAAAACAAAACTCTTGGCCACCAAGCATGACACAACTTGCTTTGTGGTGCTTTTTATTTCACGAGTGTCTAGCATAATGCAGCTTGCTAGCCTTATGATTGTCATGTGTGTTTGATGGACATGGCATAATACAATTTGCTAGTCCATCTATTTTGCATTAATTTTGACATTGCATGATGTTATATCGTGTGTCGTTGCTAATTTGTATGTCTCTTTGTGCCTTTATTGGTTTGGCATGGGATCTTTAATCCTGGGGGCTTGATCATCCTCCTTGATCCTTGTCATCTCATCTTTCTAACAATTGTACAATTAGACCTCTCTTGACTTATCTGTCTACTTTAGTGTGAGTTCGAGCATGGGCTCATACTCTCACTAAAGCGGGGGCTAAATGTAGTGTTGAAAAATGTACTCCTTTACATTTCCACACTGTGTTTGCATCCCCTTAATTAATTGGACTTAAATAAGCTTCAAATGACCTAAATTATGCATTCCTAAGCCTTATTATTCCCATTTTTTGAAAGGGAAACCAACATTAAACAAATTCCAACATTAATTAAAACACCTTGGAAATTGTGTCCTAGATTTAGGTCCCAAGATCTATTCACCCAAGGGCGAATGGGTCCTCTTAAGGGCTAAGACCCAAATTTTAATATGTTTTTGGTGGCATTTTAATAATTCACATTCAAGTTTCAAATGTTGGCTTGTGGAATCTAATTTTTGGGAAATTAGATATTACACCTATAAATACATAGTTATTTTATCAATTCAAACTTAAGACACACTATCAAGAGATCATATGAGCAAAAAATTATTGTCAAGAGCATTGAAAAGCGGATTTATCAAGCATCTATAGTAGTAATCAAGATCATATCATCATGTCAAGATTCATGTGTGTTCATATTATGTTTTGGAGCTAACATTGTGATGTAGGTTTCAAGCATTCAAGCATCAAATCAAGCAATCATTCAAGCTAATTCAAGCAAGACCAAGCTCCTTAGAGAGATGTGTTAGACTTTAGTCCTCTAAGGGCAGCCATTAAGGGTTTGGTGAGTCGTGACATAGCATTGTTCATTCATCAAATTCTTTCCATTTTGTCATTATTTTATCATCAAGGTTTAATTACCAAATCGGGGTTTGCCTTGCAAACTGCTATTCACCAAAAATAAACATTTTTTTCCCTCTCTTCAATTATGTATAGATTTGTAGATGAAGAAGGACTAAAATTGGATCAAAAGAGCAATTTTGCAAAGTTGTCAAAGTTGTCAAGCCATGGAAACTCATCTAGAAAATTTATTTCTAATTTTTTGATGGTGGAATCTGGAGAAAGCAGGGGCTAAGATCTGGGATCAGAGGACTGTGAAATCAAATTTTGGACCCCTATACAGAGACCCATTCACCCTAGGGAGAATTTGTCCTTACACAACACTCAAAACCAGTTTTTGGAGCCTAGTACATATCATTCTACCCTTCTCAAATCTTCTTGAAAGTTATTGTTTCTATTTGTGATATCCTTAAATTTTGCATTTCAAGTTTTACATCATATAATTGAATTCATTAGGTATTTTATTTTTATCTCCCCAAAGTGCATTTCAGCCATTTATGTCATTAGGAAACAACATATCCTTATCCCCATAGAGTTGACTCACCTCAAGGTTGAAAGTCAATTTTATACTTGGGAGATCTCTTTCTAATGAAACTAGGAAAAGTGAGGGTGTCCTAGGTCATCATTTCATTGTAGTGAACCCCTTTTATCTATCCACCATCATATTTTTCAATGTTTTAGTCCTTGATTCACTTATAATATTTTATCACACAAATGAATCACTTTATCTATGGACATGCAAAAGTTTTCAGTGTTTTATATCCTTGAAAATACTAGAATTTTTCTTTTTAAATATCCTTTGACTTTTGAGGATCATTGCAATAAGGCACATTTTCAAAGTGATACTAACATCTTTCAAATAAATAAAAAATCCTATCACCTCATGTTTGTGCTTTTAAAGCTATCAATTATTTGTATGGTACATCTAAAAGCTAAGATTTAAGGAGATCAAAGAGGAGGTTGGAAGCTCATTCCCATCTTGAGTTTTCTTTTCACTCAAAGATCCAGTACTACTTAAGAGGCACAAAATCTTAATTTTGTTTTTCCTTTGGAGCAAAGAGGAGTTTGGGGACATGTTTGCTAGTTTTGTACCTATGAATGTAAGGTATTTCTTAATTTATAAGTGGAGTGTTGTTGTTGATTAAAGTGTGTGTTGATTTACAAGTGGAGTAACACATTGTGGATAGTGAGTGTGTCTCAATTCACAAAAGGGTGTTTAAATTTTTTGGTGTAAATAGGTAATTTACTTAACTAGTTAATTAGTGGGGTCATATTTATATGTTAAGTCCAATTTGTTCCTAGACATATTTCTAGAAGTCTTAGTTGTCTATATAAGATATTATCCTATCCCATCTTTTTAACTTTTATTTAATTATAGTGTCCTAGATCATTTAATAATGACACAAGTAATTTCATGTTTTGCATTAGGTAGTTCATCACACCTTGGCTATATAAACAAGGTCATTGCATACTTTTGTAATATACCTCATCATCATATTTGATAGATCTTAATATCAAGCAAGCTCATTTCTTGCATACTCTCTTGTGGAAGATTTTCATTGCTATTGCAAGTGGCCTTAGGTATAGATCCCATCTTCAACTCCTATATTAATAATCATGGATAGTGTGTTTGTACATATTCACAAATAGGGTTGTGTGCTCATGATTAGTGTGCATGTCCCTATTCACATTTATTGAGAGTTTAGGGTGGTCGCACAATAGTGGTTTACACTTTATGGGACATCTTGATTTTTGCTATAATCACATATTTTTAGAAAATATAATGATTTAAGCATTGAAAGGTTTCATTTAAAGGAATCTAATTGAAGAGGGTTTGATCAAACCCCCTTAGCTGAAACCCCCTTGGATAGAACCCTTCTAGTTTTAAACCACACGTATAATGGAGTCTCCTCTACACCTACCAAAATACTGATAAAAAACCACTTTTGATTTACCTTTCGGGGGATCAAATGAATTCATATAAAATTTATAATTTTTTAAGTATGTATTCCTTATTATAAGCTTCCCAAAAAGTATAACTTCAAACATATTTAATTTGATTATTATATTTATTTTTTATTTCTTACAAATGTAAGTTTTTCACCAAAAATAAGCTCTTTGTTCTACACGTGTGGAAAAATAGCAGATCATAAAAAAAAATTTGAAAAATATCTATGCACTTGATATTGATGTCCTTGATCCAACAAAAAAAAGAATTTCAATACACACAAAAAAAGTTGTGTTAGCAAGTAAATGTATGCCTAAATTGTAATTGGTTTGACTTCAAAACTTAATTAAAATATATATATTCAATAAAACACTATGAAACTGATTGCATGCACTAAATATCATAGTTACAAATCTAAATTCAAAAAAAAAAGAATTTTATCCTTCATAGAAAAAAAGTTGTGTTAGCAAGTACATGCCACTCTTTAAAAATGTTGTTTACTATTAAAAACTAGTTTTCGAAGGAGACAGAAAAGGAAATGCAATTTGATTCCAATTTTTTTTAAAAATATATATTTAGAATCTACAAACAAAATGTCACAAATCACTAGTTTGCATCATCTTCAAAATCATCATGGTTTAGCAACTATGGGTGCCCGACAGTGAATATTTAGTTAAAAAAAATCAGTTCAATGTCAAGTTTGGCCAAAAGGTGTAAACCACTATTGTGGGATCGCCCTTTATTATTATTTATAATGTGGTTTTGTGCATCATGTCCATGGTATATATTATTATTGATAATGTGTGTGTCCATATTAAATAACTCTCCAGTGTGTGATATTTTACTTTGTTTGTATTTATCTAACACCAATGCTCCTAGCTTTGTTTAGAGTGGCACAATTAGGGAGAATGTTGAAATATTACATTTTACTAAGGTTGTTTGGTCAGTCTTAGGTTAGATTAATAATATTTGTTTGGTTAGTAAGCTATTGCAGATTAGCAAGATGGTTAGAGGGTTAAAAAATGTAATGACTTTTATAATCCATTGTAATGAATATTTTGAGCGTATAAATAATCTTTGATATTTTATCTTTTTTAATAATGTCTTAGATTTGAAATATTTATTTTATCCATTTTGACAAACCAAGAGTGGTTGAGTGCAACAATGTTTAAATTGATTGTAAATAAACATAGAAACAAAACAAAAAAGGAGCGAAGAGTTATGTAAGGTTTTGTGGGCTATGTATGCATGTGAAGTGACGTGCATGATTTTGTCTTGGAGCATAAGTTTTAAAACCAAAAATAAACAAAAAAATCAAAAAAATAAAGTTTTGTTTTAGTCTTTTGCCTTTGCAAATGGTTATTTTATTAAATATTTTAATTTTTTTTAGTAAATTATTATTTTAATCCTATAAATAGTAAGCCCCCTATTTTCAAAGATTTGGTCACATGGAGAAAGTGTATATGTATTATTGATCATATTGGGTAAAATTGACATTTTTTTTAATATTTAGAATAGTTTACAAAATTGATCATACAGATCAAGCATACAAATTTACATTAACAACCAATATTGATTTTCAAAAAACCTACTTATGTTGTGAAGTATGCCTCGAAGGGCTATTGTGTTCTGACTTTTATGCTTCTTACAGATTTCAATTATAGTAGGGATGTTTACATATGTGAGATTTTAAAACTATATATTAGTCAACTTTTTCTTTTTTCTTTAGTTTTGGATTCTTCTTGCCAATATTCATATCTTCCTTCATGATATACTTCATGCCTGGTTTGCAAAAAATCCATTGGTTTGCTTGGATCAACTCCTCCTTGGTTATTTCAACTTTATCATTCTCCATTAGCCTTTGAAATTTCTCTTTGGCGACCTTAAGAGTGATGGAGATCTGCATATAAACATTATGGATTGTGAGTTTCCTATTGGACTCGATAAGTGCCCTCCTCATGCCTTGATATTTTTCTATATTTCTAGATTTCCATAAGAACCAAAGAATTTCTATGGTTAAAATCAGCCAGAAAAAATTCACTGGTTACCCTAATTCATTATTTTTTCCCAAGATTATTTCCTTTTTCCTTTTTTCCCTTTTATCTCCCATCCATACATATCAATAAAGAATTCCATATTTCTTTAGAATAGAGGCAATCAAAGAAAAAATGAGAAACAAGTTCATATTTTGTACATATCTCACAAACATTAGGATTACCTTTCAGATCAAAATTTGGAAGTTTTATAGCAGCATCATTGATTTGAACTCTACTTTTTTTGGTTCCAAGATATTATTCCATAAACATGTAAAAGAACTATTCCATTGTTTCTGATTTAGGTTAAAATTACAATTTTTATTAAGTTGATCAGTTAAATTAGGGGGTTCAGTTACAATCTTATGTATTTCCTTTTCCTTTAGATGCATTATCTCCTTATCCTCCAACCAAATTAACTCTTGGCTAATGTTAAAGTTACAGTATTGAAAATTATCCAAGTTAATATTATGGTTTCTTAATCTTTCATAAGTTATTTTTTGAGTTTGGGGGAGGTTAAAATCTTGCTTAAGGAGATCCCAGCTTAAAAGGCAACCATTTCTTATGATGTTTTTGAAGTTATAAATTCCTTTATTTTTCCAATCTTTTGTCGAGCATCCTTGGAGTAGAGCTAGTGGTTTTATTATGGTAGATATTCCACCAAATAGATTTGTTAGGGATATTTTTTTTTTCAATTGGATATTTAGAAAGGATGGCATCTCTGCTTAGTTCCCAAGCTTTCCACAAGCTTTTAAAGACATTTGACCTACTAGGGAGATAGGGAACTTACCAAAAAATAGATTATAGAGAGGTAGGTTTTTCAAGACTTGGCATTTTTTGGTACTACATTTTGAATATTATTTCTAATCAACACTTTCCACGGTTCATTCCCATTTAGGATTTTGTAAATCCATTTAACAACAAGAGAAATTCCTTTCTTTTTAAGGTCCTTTAGTCCCAGACCCCCATTTTTCTTTTCAATACAACACCACTCCCATTTAACTACATGTCTTATTTTTTCCTTTTCCATCAAACCACAAAAACAGTCTTATCCTTTTTTGAATCTCATCCACTTGATAGCTACTAAACATCCAAACTGAGGCATAATAAATATTATATGAGGAGAGAAATTTATGGAAGACTTGTGATCTACCTATGATTGATAGATATTGCTTGTTCCAAGCTTAAAGATTTTTTCCTATTTTGATTTTCATCCATTCCCACATATCTTTTAAGTTAGGATTTACTGCAAAGGGCATTCCTAGGTATCTAATAATTTTATTTGGTCCACCCCATTAGAACTCATGTTCTTTAAGCCATTCAGGCTGTTGGTTATCTTAACTTAGGAGAGTGGTCTTGGTCTTTGAAATTTTAGCTCCAACAACTTTGGCGTAAATATCCATTTTCTTTATTAGATTTTCAAAGTTATCTTTTTTTCCAAATTGACAAAGAGTGTTGTGTCATCAAAAAACTGTATATTGATTAAGTCCTCCATGTTTTGGAGAGAGAGAACTTGAACTCTTGGGCTTAGTGTACAATGTCTCTTAAAATGTAGTGTAAAGCATCTACAATAATGACAAATAATGAAGGGGAAAGGGGCCAACCCTTCCTTATAGACCTCTGAAGATGGATCTCATCTATTAGCTCCCCATTGACCTCTACACGAGTTGTTGTGTCTTTCATAGAGTTTTAGCTATTTTGCACATCAATTCTGGAAACCAAAAAGCTTCCAATATCATTAGGATGAAGGGTCATTATATTCTATCATATGCTTTCTCAAAGTCTAGTAATAGCATTCCAATGTTCTAATTAGAGGACGTAGCCCAATCCATTGCCTCCCAACTAGTTATCAGGTTCTCAAGTATGTATCTTCCTTTTATGAATCCAATTTGAGTATTATTGATGACTTCTGGGAGGAGAGTGGTTAGCCTTCGGGAGATGTCTTTAGCAAGAATTTTATAGAAGACATTCAAGAGTGTAATCGGTCTCCAATTTTTTAACAGTGTTTTGTCTCCCTCTTTAAGGAAAAGCTTGATGATGCATTCATTTATATCCTTCCCAAGAGAGCCATTTTCTATGGCCTCATTATATACTTGAAGAATATCCTCACTTATCCATTCCACATTCTTCTTGTAGAACCTAGCTAGCTTTCCATCTATCCCTGGTGATTTATCATTACAAAGTGAGAGGATTGCATTCTCTACCTCCTCCTTTGTTAGTTTCCTATGTATTCTTTCTTCATTTTCATTTGAGACCTTCCTTAGAATTAACTTCCTACATTTGTATTTAACCTCATTACATTGAGTGATGTTACTCAACAGTGAATAAATCTTTATAGAATTGAAAGAATTTCCTCTTGATTCCTTCTAGGTCTCTTATCATGACCCCTCCATCCCAAATGGCCCCTACAACCTCTTTCACTTCCTTCTCCTTTAGTACTTTATAGAATTATTTGGATCCTCTATCCCCTTGGGTTACCCAATTTCACTCCAAAATTACCCTCAAAATTATGAGGCGAATGTTATCACTAAAATTTGCACCCTGTAAATTTAGAATTCAACAATCTAGTGAAACATGGGAATGATCCCAAGGTGTGAGTACTTGAATGAGACCAAACCTCTGGAGAAGGCCGACTTCCTGTTGGTTATCACCTAACTACTAATCTTGAGGGGAAAAGGGAGAAAGATTGCTGAAAAAATGATAAAACGAAATTGGTAAACACTACTTTCTAATGGTGATACACCTAACTGGTATTTGGACTAGAAATTCATATTTCAATACACTTACATACAATGATTTGAAGAAAACAAACTTGCACAACCTATCTATATGTGTTTTGCATAAATATTTTATAATGAGGTATGATGCATGAATATTTAGAAGGAAATAAATTTCATAGCTAAAGTAACTTGCATTTTTGACACTTATTATAACCCACAATAGCACATTCTTTGCTAAAAAGGTGTTGAATATGAGACACAATTATCAGGAAATGGAAATATTTCACAAGTAATATAATCAATCAAAAATTTCACACAATGAAGCAAAATAAGAAGGAAGGAAAAACTAACTCTGTTCAATGTTTCCAAGGTTTGCACTGTATTTCATGTCCATGTGAGTTACAAAAGTTTGCAAGAATCTCTCTTATGACTGTCAAAGTCACTAAGTCTAAAAGCTGCATAAAGAAGAACTAAGTTAAAAATGAGTTACAAAAGGCATAAGTAGCCAAGTTCAAGTGGTTCCACCAAAAGAGGAGTTGGAAGCTTCTTGGGGTCAGATGGCTTAAAAAAGCCAAAAATATAGCAACAAGATCTCCAACAAGTGAGCTCCAAAGAGTGAAAAAGGTCAAATTTGACCATGTCAAAGATAAAGGCATAATAAATTAATGCCTATATGCTCTCAAATTTCTCCAAAAGGAAAATAAAGAGTCTCCTAAATCTTCTCCATGTGTTGGCAAACAAACTTCAACTCCCTTATATGCTCTCCCTGTCATAAATATAAGCATATCTTCATCTCTTCATGGATTGGAAACCTCATGACTTAGTCATATAAACATGGGCCCTTTTGCATTTAAAAGATAATGATTTAAATCAAATGATTTATAAATCAGAATTTAGATTTAATCATTTTAAAAAATAAATTTTTCTACTCCATGCATCGATATAAATCTCTAAGTAATAGGGATTACTAAGTAAAAAAAATTGACTTAGACATGCCTAAGTCATAAGGCATATTTGTAAGCCAAAACTATAAGGTGAAGGCACAAAAAGCAATAAGACATAAAGTCTTGACCACAACCTTATTAATTTCAATGCAAACTTTTAAGAGAAAAGGCAAAAATGCCTAACTTTTGTCGGCCACACAAAATAGGGTTTTAACCCTAAAGTAAAAGAATGCAATTCTATTTCATTTTGTAAGAAGCTTACTAAGGAAGCTTGGTCGCCGCCATATGAAACCCTATCGACCTTTCTTGCTAGAAATTTCTACTCTGTACGCCATTCATTTGCAAATTTTGAGGTCCGAGACATCATAAATCTGGTCTTGTCTTCAAATCTGGAAGATCCCTGTGCATTTTGAAAGCTTTTGTAAGATTTCTTGTCTTCTAAGGCCACAAGTTTTTGCATTTTTGACCTACAGAAATTATGGTAAGTATTATGGAAAAATACTTTGACTTTACTCTTTTATTTCTAAGTATTCTCCTAAAAATATCCATAGCTTTCATTACTCTTTGTGTAGCTCGACTCTTTCATCATACTTGTAGGGAATTTGATGGTCTCTTTGTATTTCCATTTTGGGTTTTTACTCTCTGAGGCTATAGCTATACCTTTATATTCATGGTTGTTCAATATTTCTTTCTTTAATTAAAACCCATTAGGGTTTCTTTCCAAACTATGACTTTGTGTTCCTCTATTAATTCCTTTATATCTATGTTTTTTATTTGAAAAGACTAAAAATATAAAAACTCCAGGTTACAAAAGGAAAACCCAGATGGGTTTGATGGATGACACTATTCTCTAAGTTTGATGAAGAGAAAAGAACCTGTTCTTTATTTTAAACTCATGTTAGGGCTTACAAAGTACATGGCGGGCCACAACCTCATATTCGTGACTTATTTTTGAAAGCCCTCCCTTCATGCATTTCTCTATAGATTACTTGAGTAGCAAATCATGAAATACTTTTGTAATCTGTAATTATAGTTTTGTCTTTGGATACTTTTTTCACTTTGTTTCACAACCTCATGTTTGTTGAACAAAATTGAGGGTTTGATACAAAATATCATAAAACACTAATTCTACCCTAATACATTTCCAGTATTTGAAACTTACATCATGTATTCATGCATTCTTGGAAAACTCATCAACAGGTCACACACTACACTTCTTGTAAACTCACATATATGATCTTAAACTTTATGCCTCACAGTTATAGAAAGTATGGGTGTCCATATGATATATAGAAGATATATCTCTTTGAAGGAATTGTATGGCTATCATCTTGTTTTTTTAATCAACATTCATGCTTATACCTTCAAATACTTGGAACAATGATTTCTGTTATGATGCAATGCATATTACCAACGTTTATGCTTCCAAGTCATAAAATTAGTGTTACTTGAGCATGTACTATTTCACTGTTCTTAAATCTCATCAAATCTTTACATTGCTACCATGGTCATAGGAAACTGTCCCTCACTTGAATTCAACCAAAATACCCTGCTCTTTGTCATGGAAAAGTTGTAGTTTGCATAAATGTGTCATTTCTTCTTCTTTTTTTTGTTGCTAAATACAAATTTTCTGATGATTTATGTATCTTATCTTTGGTGAAATGGCAGTCATTGCATGACTGTTACTTTGACTATTATTTTGTATAGTCGCAGTATTTTGTTTTCCCAAAAATGCACCTGTAAGAGCACACAACAAATCATGATTTCTTTGCTATCACATCAAAATTTTGTGCCTTATTTTCCATGAGATGACATCATCTTTTAGGCATTTTGTCAAACAGTTCCTTATGCTTAACTTTTAGATTTTGTAATCCCATAGACTATTCATTATTGTTTATGGTAGTGAATCTATGAATTTCATACTTATGAATGATGAATGCATCCTCAATTGTATTACATTGTCATGGAAAGCTTGACAAGTTAATCTGATCATAACACAAACTGTAAACACACTGGGCTCAACCCTTGTGGGAGCCACATTTATCTCACGTGTTATAACTTGAATAAAACAAAGACATGATTACACCTATAGCTGCACATGAAGCAAACAAGTTAGAAAAAAAATAGGTGTGTTTGATGACTCCAATGGTTTTCTAGGACACCTAAAATGTACACATAGCTTATTTAATACACATTATGATTAGTTTATGCACGCATAGGGTGAATGTGTATATAATGTTTGGAATCAATCATTGCTTAGAGCGTGCTCTAACACCATTGTTACTATCATATGCAGGACTAGGAGCAGAAAGGAGCTAGAAGGGACAGATAAAGCTCTCGGGATAGCAGCAAAGAAAAATGACACCAGTCAAGACCAGTCATTCATAGGCAATGGCTAGTTACCTTCCTTCTATGCACATTCATTTCTTTTCCTTACTTATTCATGTATATATTTTTCATAGTTTGTATTGAATAAGTTAAATTAATCTCACGGCTTGTGTGAGATAATGTACACTTTACATTCAATAAATATTACTTTTTTCTTGAAAAAGATCAAAACCTTTCTTCCATTACATGCATGTGTATGAATGTAGTAATTTGTAATTGTAATCTTTTTTTGGATTGTTCCATTTATACATCTGAATGTAATGTAGGAAAGCTAATAAAATGTACCTCATTTTCTCAGCTTAAAATCAACAAGCTCAACCTGATTTGAGCTATAAATAAAAAATGGGTAACATTTCTGGTGACATTTGTTTTATGTTTGTCTGCTAAACATTCTGACCAGTTTCCTAGACCTATCTTTGGGCATAGAGTCATTCAGAAACTAGGCTCATAACTTTGGAAAACAAATTCAAAACTTTTGTAACTCAAATTTGACAGTATGAAAGACACCTTGGCATTTATTGAAAAAAAAATAGCAGAAGAGAAACTATCTAGCCGTGCTGAAAAGCACCTAGGGAATGAAACTTGCAACTAAACTATAGTGCAACAACACTTTATTGAAAGCATAAAACCTAACCTAATATTTACAGAAGTAGATAATACCTCAAAACAACGTTTGAGGTGAATCCCATTAACTAGGATTAGAAAGATTTCTCCATCCATCTTTGATAACTGGAATGTGTTATGCTCCTTGCATTCGGTAATGACAAATGGGCCAGTCTAGAAGTTGTGAAACTTTGAATGCTTTCCTAGCCTACTCTTCAATATATCCCACTTGAGAACAACATCACCTTCCCTAAAAACTTTGGGTGTAGCTTTCTTATCAAATACCTTCTTTGTTTGGAGTTGATGATACTCCAAAGCCTTCATTGCTTTGTCTCTTGTCTCTTCAAGCTCCATGAGCTCAACATATCTAATGGACATTGGGTCCTGTTCTTCAAACATCTCCAACTAGTGAACAATATCAAGAGTTGGCAACTCTACAAATAAAGGTAGTCTTGCCTCCTTTCCATAAACCAACACATATTGTGAATTTCCAATTGACCTCTTAGGAGTTATTCTTTCTGCCCATAGAGTAGATTTCAATTTGGTGTGCCAAACTCTTTGATTCTCCTCCATAGTTCTTTTAATAATCTTGATCAGGTTTTTATTTGTACTTTCATCCAAACCATTACCCTTTGGGTAATAATTTGAGGAGGTATTCAAATGGATTCCATGTCTTACGGCCCAATTTGTAACTCTTAATCCTACAAATGCAAGAGCATTATCTGAAATGATGGAATCGAGAACTCCAAACCTGGTTACTATGTCCTCATAAAAGCTTAAAACAGAAGATTCATTAGCTTCTTTCAAAGCTACTGCTTCTATCCAACGTGTAAAATAATTAGTTGTTGTAAGTACCCACTTGTGACCAACACTAGAAGGTGGATTTATTGGTCCAATAAAGTCAATGCCCCATCTTATGAAGGGTTGTTGAACCTGAATTGGCTGCAAAGGCATAGCTGGCAGCCTCTCTTTTCCTGTAAATAAAGCACATTTTACACATTTCTTTTCCCAAGCATGGGCATCCTTAAATAAGCTTAGCCAGTAATAACCAGCTCTCATAATTTTCCAAGCTGCTATTCTTGGAGCAAAGCGACCTCTTGAAGTTCCATCATGAAACTCATGAAGCACTTTTTCTATTCGGTCAATGTCAATACACCTTAATAAAACACCATTAAGGTCTTTCTTGAAAAGAATATTATCAATGAGCACATATGGAATTGATTGCAACTTGAAGTATCTTCTTTTAGCTCTATCTAGACCTAGTGGACATTCACCAGTCTATAGAAAATGGGTTATATCTTGAACCCAACTTGCAACGGAACCAGGTACAACATTCAGAGGATCATTATCATTGACTAAAAAAGTCTTTGATTTTGATTTTTGTTCATCTTCAGGAGTTGAGGCTAACTATTCACAAAGTCCTCTACCCATGACAAGTTTTGTGATTTTGATGTCAACATCAAACTCCATAACTCTTGTAATCCACCCTGCTCTTTTCTCACTCAGGTCTTTACTTAGCAAAAATTCTTTCACACTAGGGTGTGCAACCATAACATGTATCTTATTGTTGGAGATTAGAGGCTTAAATTTCTTTAGACTCCTAATTACAACAAGAACATGTTTCTCAATAAATGTATATTTCTGTTCATAATTAGCTAGACCTTGACTGAAAAAGGCTATTGGCTTCTCTAAACCATCATTATTTTTCTGAACCAGCATAGCAAAAAATGAACTAATGCTACCAAAAGCATATATAATGAAATCCTTTAAGAAATCTGGATTTACCGATGCTGGGGCTAATGCTAAAGCCTCTTTGATTGCTTCAAATTTGTTTTTGGCTTCTCTAGTCCAACTAAAAACTGCATTCTTCTTAAGCATGGTAGTCAAAGGCTATAACAAATTTGCAACATCAGGTATTAATCTCCTCAAAAAGTTGATTCTGCCTAAAAAGCTCTGCAATCCTTTCTTATGATTGGGTAATGGCAACTCAAGTATGGATTTGACTCTCTTAGGGTCAATAGCAATTCCTTCCTTTGACACTATGTGTCCTAATAGTTTACCTTCATGAACAACAAATATACTCTTTTTCGGATTGAGAGATATACCATACTCTCTGCATTTTTTAAAAACTTGTTTGAGATGTGACAAGTGTTCATCTACATTTTTAGAATATACTGTTATGTCATCTAGATAAACAAGCAAAAAATTCTGAATTAGATTATGAAACACCATATCCATGGCCCTCTAAAATGTGGCACTAGCATTAGATAAGCCAAAAGGAATTCTCTTGTAGGCCATAGTGCCCCACTTTGTTGTAAATGTTTGTCTTATATTGATCTTCTTCCTTGACTAAAATCTAGTTATAACCAGAATAACCATCCAGAAGAGAAAATATCTCTGAACCAGCAACAACTTGAAGAATTTGTTTCATGGAGGGTAATGGGTAATGATCTTTTAAAGACGTTCTATTAAAATCTCTAAAATCTACACAATCTTATTTCCCCATTTTTCTTTCTAACCAGAACAAGGTTAGAAACCCAGGATGTGTTTTTAATTGGAAATACTATAACCCCCCTCAACTAACTTAGTTAGCTCTTTAATCATTGAAGGTTCAAGCTTGGGGTTCAAAGGTCTCTGCTTTTTCCTTACAGGCTTAGCATTAGGTTCTAACTCAATTGTGTGTTGTGCAATATGAGGGTCAAAACCCTTCAAATCAGAATATTGCCAAGCAAAAACATCATGAAACTCTTGGCATAAAGCAATAAAAGCTTTTCTATCTTCAGCTGAACAAATTTTGCCTAACTTAAGAAGCTTACCTTTAAAGATTTCAATTTCTTATGATCTTCTTTGACTTGAATACTGACTTTACTCTTCTTAAGTTGATCATTAGTGTTGAAAATAGACTCCAAGGTAACTAAACCCTTGTGAAGATTATTTGTCTTCAGTTGTATGGTCTAATCTTCATATTACTTTTTAAGCTTCTCTTGATTCACTACTGAAAACTGATTCTCTTTGAGCATAAAAGATAAAATCTACTCATCACTATTGAATACTTGCCAGTTAACGTTGTTATCAAGAATTGATGGCCCAACTACAACTTTGACATACTACTGTATTTTCTCCTTTTTGATATCATTTGGGATATCAAATTGTGCTCCAATTAATGCAAGTCTATCAACATGTTTGTTTTGGCTTCTTGGGATATAAACCAAGTTGAAGACATCAAATTCCTCTATTATATCCCACACTCTATTTTTGTAGGACTTTAATGCATCATTTTTAGCAACCCTCAAGCCTCTAACCATATTAACTATCAACTCACTATCCCCATAAACCTTTAGGTAGTTTATTCCTCTTTTCCTTGCCCATTCAAGACCTTGAATAAGACCCTCATACTCAATAGTGTTATTGGAGCATGCAAAAGTGAAACAGAAAGCTAAAAAATATTTTTCACCTTGTGGAGAAACAAGCATTGCACCTCCACCAGCTCCATTTTACTTTTGGAACCATCAAAATACATCTCCCAAAGTTCATTTTGTTGTTCTAGCAATTGATCTGTACTCTTTTCAAGGTTTGGAACCTCTGCATCAGGTTCATGAAGCAAATAATTACCCATGCCAACATCTTGAATGAGGTCATCAGGACTATCCATTACATTTTTTGCTACCCATTCATGTAATAGCACATCAGGAACACTCTTTGCTTGAAGCTCTTGAGCAACAACAAGCTCACTGTCACTAAAAACAACACAATTTATGTCTGCAACAGTTGGAACAACATTAATCACACTTGGACTATAAGGTTCTATACGATCCTTGGCCAATTTCTCAGATTTGATGGTAACCTTAGTTCCATATATCATTCTAAACAACATATGTGACCAGTCAACAAAAACATAACCTCTTATCTTAGCTGTAAAATCTCTTGAAAGACACAAGGCAAAGAAAGGTGGTAGATCTATGACACAAATATCTTGTGGAATTGAAAAATTTGGACAAGTGTGAAGTGTAAGGCTCAAGCCTTTGATGACACCTAAGGTATTAACTGAGGTTCCATCTAACTGAATAACTCCCTCTTCTAAAGGCTGATACTTTAGTCCTAGTTTATCAGCAATCTGCTTTGGCATTACAAAGCTACTAGCTCCACTATCTTCCATACAATTATGGACTAATTTATCACCTATAATCACAGATACATAAAACGAAGGTGGTTTAATATCCTTATCGGTTTCTTTGCTGGGCTATTTATCATCTTGAGGATCATTTGTTAAAACAAATCTAACCTAACCTACTGGTGGCTCATCAAACACTTTCAAATTTGAAAGAGCTGACTGTAGCATGTCTTTTTGACCTGGAATAACTAATGAGTCCCACATTGACATTGTTATGTTCATCTTTTTCATATTTTCAATGATATTAAAAGGCACAGTCAGATTTACCTTTTGATGGACCTTTATACCAGCATGATCAACTTGCATGTGTGGCTGCTCCTTGGCAACAACTTGTTGATTCCTCTGCAAAATGCGAGGCACTTGTGATGTAGATGGTCCTGTAGCTACTGCTTTTCCTTTACCAACTGTTTGTTCAAGCTCTAGAGCTCTTTTCTTTGCTCTTGTGTTTGCTGCAACTGGAGAATCATCTACATTAACTCCACAAAATTCTTCTCCTTGCCAGTTAAGCAGAGTAGCATCATTTGTAAGCTACTCTTTCTATTGTGGAGCTCCATCATTGGGCACATTCTGCTATGAGATTGAAGCATTTTGCACCATTAATTCCTAATTTATAAGCCCATTAGAGCATGTGGTTTGATTATGTGGTTGGTTGCATGGGTAGCACCACTCATAATCAATAGCAAGATTATTTTGAACGATAACAAGGTCCCTAGCTACATTAATAGGTGCTGGATTATATGCCTGAAAAGGTCTTGTATTCACATTTTGTCTTGGACCTTGGTAATTAGCTTGGTATTGTTGCCTATTGCCTTGGTACTATTGATTTGAAGCCTGACCTTGCTGTTGATAAGGTTTGCTATAAGATTGTTGCTTCTCTAAGCTCACCAACTTGTTACCAAAAGTTTGTAAAATATTCTCAATCTTTTGCTAACTCTCTTTAATTTCTTGCAACTCTTGTGATTGTATTGGGATTGCAACTTCTTATTTACTAGCGGCTGGTAATGTTGGGACAATAGGTAAAGGTGCAAATGGTGGTATTTGTAGTGGCATATTAAGCTGAATATCTGGAAAAATAGGCATTGGTGGCCTAGGAGCAATTTTACGTGCTTGAATTAAACAATTTTTTGCTCTAATTGTTGTCTCATATGCATCTAGTAAAGAGACCCCTCCCATTTATTGTGTCATGACAACTATATCGTTGTTGAGAGCTTTTAAATAATACAAGAATGCATATTCTGGAGGAGGCCTCACTGTAGCAGGAATTTTGTCCCAAGTTCTCTGGAACCGAAAATTGAAGTCTATCATTTGCTTTTGAGGAGCTCTCTTTATAGTAGTTAGCTGCTCTAACAAGGACAAATTATCTGATCTATCCTGAAACTGTTTATGCAGTTTATCTCCTAATTCATCCTAAGTTGCAATGGAGCCAACTACTAGACTTGTAAACCACTACAAAGCCCTTCCTTTGAATGATGCGGCAAGTAGCCTCACAGCTACATCCTCTTGAGTTATGTGGTGAACACCACACAATGATGCTATGTCCCTTATGTGCTCAATAGGTGTTGTTTGATCCTTCCCAGTGAAAATTGGCAAGCTTTTTAAAGCAACAACTAGGATATCATTGTGTTGTGCAAGATTTAATGGACTCCCTCCATTAAATGGAAGAAAAGGTTGGTTTCTAGCAGCCATTAGAGGTGGCTGAGATGGATTTGTTTGAGTTTGAACAATATAAAATGAAGTAGTAAAACTTGAAAACATAGGTACAACACCTGAAAAAGCAGCAAATGTAACCTTCTTTGGGCTGCTTGAAGATGATTTTGCTATTCTGAAGCTTGGTGAAGCAAAACAAATCTCACTCTGCCTCTTTGATGGTCTACCTCTTCTCTTTGGTGGTGAGAAGAAAAACTCCTACCTAACACCAAGTGGTGTTAACTAAACTCTTTTTGATGGAGGAGTTCTCTTTGCTGTCCTGCTTGAAGATGATTTTGCTATTCTGAAGCTTGGTGAAGCAGAACGAATCTCACCCTGCCTCTTTGATGGTGTACCTCTTCTCTTTGGTGGTGAGAAGAAAAACTCTTGCCTAACACCAGGTGGTGTTAACTGAACTCTTTTTGATAGAGGAGTTCTCTTTGTTGTCCTGCATTGTCTTCTGGGTGGTGACAGCTGCAGAAACTCAAAATGTTTGGAACTCCTTATTTGCATTCTTCTCATGTGCTGCAACAACATTGAATTTACTGCTCTTTCACCTCATAGAGTCACCAGATATGCTAAAATAACCTCTAAAAAGGTATGAAAATCACTGGTTGCACATCAAACCAGTAAATTGCATTGATGAACGTGTTCCACCGGGCGTGCCAAAATTGTTATCACTAAAATCTACACCCTATTGAATTTAGAATTCAACAATCTAGTGAAACATGGGAATGATCCTGAGGTGTGAGTACCTAAATGAGACCAAACCTCCGGAGAAGGTCGACTTCCTGTTGGTTATCACCTAACTACTAATCTTAAGGGGAAAAGGGAGAAAGATTACTGAAAAATGATAAAACGAAACTAGTAAACACTAATTTCTAATGGTGATACACCTAACTGGTATTTGGACTAGAAATTCATATTTTACTACACTTACATACAATTATTTGAAGAAAAAAAACTTGCACAACCTATCTATATGTGTTTTGCATAAATATTTTATAATGAGGTCTAATGCATGAATCTTAGGAGGAAATAAATTTTATAGCTAAAGTAACCTACATTTCTGACTCTGATTATAACTTGCAATAACACATTCTTTGCTAAAAAGGTGCTAAATATGAGACACAATTATCATGAAATGGAAATATTTCACAAGTAATCTAGTCAATCAAAAATTGCACACAATGAAGCAAAATAATAAGGAAGGAAAAACTAACTCTATTCAATGTTTCCAAGGTCTGCACTGTATTTCATGTCCATGTGAGTTACAAAAGTTTACAAGAATCTCTCTTAGGATTGTCAAAGTCACTAAGTCTAAAAGTTGCATAAAGAAGAACTAAGTTAAAAATGAGTTACAAAAGGCATAACTAGCCAAGTTCAAGTGGTTCCACCAAAATAGGAGTTGTAAGCTTCTTGGGGTCGGATGTCTTAAAAAATCCAAAAATATAGCAACAAGATCCCCAACAAGTGAGCTCCAAAGAGTGAAAAAGGTCAAATTTGACCATGTCAAAGATAAAGTCATAATAAATTAATGCCTATATGCTCTCAAATTTCTCCAAAAGGCAAATAAAGAGTCTCCTAAATCTTCTCCATGTGTTGGCAAACAAACTTCAACTCCCTTATATACTCTCCCTGTCATAAATATAAGCATATCTTCATCTCTTCATGGATTGGAAACCTCATGACTTATTCATATAAACATGTGCCCTTTTGCATTTAAAAGATAATGATTTAAATCAAATGATTTATAAATCATCATTTATATTTAATCATTTTACAAAATAAATTCTTCTACTCCATGCATCGATATAAATCTCTAAGTAATAGGGATTACTGAGTAAAAAAAATGACTTAGACATGCCTAAGTCATAAGGCATATTTGTAAGCCAAAAATACAAGGTGAAGGCACAAAAAGCAATAAGACATAAAGTCTTGACCATGGCCTTATTGATTTCAATGCAAATTTTTAAGAGAAAAGGAAAAAATTCCTAACTTTTGTCGGCCACACAAAATAGGGTTTTAACCCTAAAGTAAAAGAATGCAATTTTATTTCATTTTGTAAGAAGCTTCCTGAGAAAGCTTGGCTGCCGCCATATGAAACCCGATCAACCTTTCTTGCTAGAAATTTCTACTCTACACGCCATTCATTTGCAAATTTTGAGGTTTGAGACATCATAAATCTGGTCTTGTCTTCAAATTTGGAAGATCCTTGTGCATTTTGAAAGCTTTTGTAAGCTTTCTTGTCTTCAAAGGCCATGGGTTTTTGCATTTTTGACCTACAGAAATTATGGTAAGTATTCTAGAAAAATACTTTGAATTTACTCTTTTATTTCTAAATATTCTCCTAAAAATATCCATAGCTTTCATTACTCTCTATGTAGCTCGACTCTTTCATCATACCTACAGGGAATTTGATGGTCTCTTTGTATTTCCATTTTGGGTTTTTGCTCTATGAGGCTGCAGCTATACCTTTATATTCATGGTTGTTCAATATTTCTTTCTCTAATTAAAACCCATGAGGGTTTCTTTCCAAACTATGGCTTTGTGTTCCTTTGTTAATTCCTTTGTATTTGCGTTTTTTATTTGAAAAGACTAAAAATATAAAAACTCCAGGTTACAAAAGGAAAACCCAGATGGGTTTGATGGCTGACACTATTCTCTAAGTTTGATAAAGAGAAAAGATCTTGTTCTTTATTTTAAACTCCTGCTAGGGCTTACAAAGTACATGGTAGGCCACAACCTCATATTCGTGACTTATTTTTGAAAGCCTTCCCTTCATGCATTTCTCTATAGATTACTTGAGTAGCAAATCATGAAATACTTTTGTAATCTGTAATTATGGTTTTGTCTTTGGATACTTTTTTCACTCTGTTTCACAGCTTCATATTTATTGAACAAAACTGAGGGTTTGATACAAAATATCATAAAACACTAACTCTGCCCTAATACATTTCCAAGATTTGAAAAATCACATCATGTATTCATGCATTCCTGGAAAACTCATCAACAGGTCACACCCTACACTTCTTGTAAACTCACATATATGATCTTAAACTTTTTGCCTCACAGTTATAGAAAGTATGGGTGTCCATATGATATATTGAAGTTATATCTCTTTGAAGGAATTGTATGGCTATCATCTTGTTTTTTTAATCAACATTCATGCTTATACCTTCAAATACTTGGAACAATGATTTCTATTATGATGCAATGCATATTACCAGTGTTTATGCTTCCAAGTCATAAAATTAGTGTTACTTGAGCATGCACTATTTCACTTGTTCTTAAATCTCATCAAATCTTTACACTGCTACCATGGCCATAGGAAACTGTCTGTCACCTGAATTCAACTAGAATACCCTACTCTTTGTCATGGAAAAGTTATAGTCTGCATAAATGTGCCATTTCTTCTATTTATTTATTTTTGCTAAATACAAATTTTTTGGTGATTTTTGTATCTTATCTTTGGTGAAATGGCAGTCATTGCATGACTATTACTTTGACTATTATTCTGTATAGTCATGGTATTTCTTTTTCCCAAAAATGCACATGTAAGAGCACACAACAAATCATGATTTCTTTTCTATCACATCAAAATTTTGCGCCTCATTTTCCATGAGATGACATCATCTTTTAGGCATTTTGTCAAACAGTTCCTTAAGCTTAGCTTTTAGATACTGTAATCCCATAGAGTATTCATTATTGTTTATGGTAGAAAATCTATGAATTTCATACTTATGAATGATGAATGCATCCTCAATTGTATTACACTGCCATGGAAAGCTTGACAAGTTAATCTGATCATAACACAAACTACAAACACACTGGGCTCAACCCTTGTGGGAGCCACATTTATCCAACGTGTTATAACTTGAATAAAACAAAGATGTGATTACACCTGTAGCTACACATGAAGCAAACAAGTTTTGAAAAAAAATGTATATTTTAGGTGTGTTTGATGACTCCAATGGTTTTCTAGGACACCTAAAATGTACACATAACTTATTTAATACACATTATGATCAGTTTATGCATGCATAGGGTGAATGTGTATATAATGTTTGGAATCAGTCATTCCTTAGAGTGTGCTCTAACACCATTGTTACTATCATATGCAGGACTAGGAGCGGAAAGGAGCTAGAAGGGACAGATAAAGCTCGAGACAACAACAGAACAAAATGACACCAATCAAGATTCAAAATAAAATTCATTGGTCGATTGATTAGATGATTTAATGCTTGGATAGATTCTGGATTCAAAATGTAGATTCAAAAGATCTTGGGATTTAATTAGATGACGATATGTGTTGGCCTCCTACAATGATTTAATAACTAAGCCTTTACATCCATGATTCAGATACTGGACATCTAACCTAAATAGCTATTCAATCATCATGAAGGTGCATTTAACTTGTCAACCCAGGGATGTGAACTTGAAATGGGACAGCATAGTATGTGCACTAGGGGCTCAAGTAGCCATTGCATTCTACAACTAAGAAACACAATGATGAAAGTAAATTGCTGGAAAGAAATGAAGCAAATGTTGAACATCAACCAAAACTATTCTAAGCTGAAATGCAGAACAAAAATGAAAATATGAACAACAAACAGGAAACTACGATGTCTGCTTTGGCTACAAGAACAATCACAAAATGAAATTCTAGTGGTTGCAAGAATAGTCGATGCCAAATTTCTAACTACGTACTAAACAACAAGTAATACTAGACTAATGTTAAACTAAGAAGACAAATTACTCACCAAGTGGGCCCCCTTGGATAAGTATCCTCTAAACTAACAAGAACTCAGATGCTCGAACTTAAAACTTTATTTCATTCACTGTAAATCATGCATACAAAGAGTAATGTATCTATATTACTGAAACTGGAGAATGAGAGTACAATGTCAAATTGTGCAACCTCTTGAAGAAGGAGCATCAAATAATTATTTATACTATAGCTAAACAAGGCAGTCAACTCCACAACTGGGAAGATGCCATTTAGGGAAAATAGGGGAGAAAGTAGAGCGATGGTTGTTACACATGCATGGAATCTGGTCAGACATGCAAGTCAAGCGCAGATCCAACACAACAATAACGCCCATGCATGCTCAATCATTAAGGTCCACTACAAGGCAGTTACATTCAGTTGCATGAAGAATCTTTACTGTCGGTTGCCTTTGACTTGGAGTGATTCCTCAGTTGGAAGTTATGGTGCATGACCAGCTGGCGGTGTCTTCCTCAACTTAGCTCATTAAATCTACATGACAAGGTCAATACACATAATAACTGCACATCTATAACCACTCTAAGAAACATTCACCAATCACATGCAAAATCAATATAGATAACCCACATATTATGCCAAATATCATTAAAGCTTTTAGAGATAGGATAATATCAAATGTCAATGGTTTGAGGGAAACATTATTCCAATACCAACACTTAAGTATTAAAATTCATGACATCTATGAGCAAATAGACTATAGATTCTACACAAAATTAGACCAAAAACTAGGCTCATCAATATGAAGATATGGGCCCTCAAGAGGATTGTCAGGTTGGAAGAACACAAGTGTGCTCTTGAAATAGATGAAATGATATTAAAAAAGATATAGGGAAATAATATATGAATGTTGGAAGAAGATTAAGAGAAGTAGGATGATGTAGAGATGGAGGCTAGAAGGAGAATAGTAAGGATGATAGAAATAAATTAGGATGGTAGATATGGGGGACCCACAATGAGAATGGGGTTGGATGAAATGTGAGGATAAGATTATGAGAGGTGTATGATGGTTAGATTTGAGCTTAAGATGATGGAGATGGAGATGGATGATTATTATATATCCCTAAAGTATTCAATATGAGGTATATGGTAAGAATCTATGAGGATATTCTTATGTGTTTGAGCAATAGTTTTTATTTTACATAGGAGTTTTACATCATAATATAAGGGATCATGATGATGATGTGTCATATACATAAAGGATTTACTCAAAATAATAAAGGAAAGATAAAATTTTTATTCAAAGCAATAATAAAGCAAAAGTAAAAGACAAGACCCAAATGCTCTTGTGAGCACAACCTTGAGAGATAATCATAGTGTAAGGAACTATGACGTTCTTATGGAAATATGTCATTGGAACAAAACCAAGCATGATAAAATATAAAAATCCAAGGTGTCTCCCATTCTCAAGTTGCCATGAAACTAATAGTAATTGTTGGATCATCCAAACTAGAGTAATATAATGGAACCAATATGGGAGAATTGTTCTTTGATTTAATACTAGGAGTGTAACATGTTAAATGTTGTTATAAATAAAGGTGATTGGTGTCGGTTAGGATTCAAGGGCATTAACAAGTTAATAAACTAAGTAGAAAAATGAAAATTTAAACTAATAATAGTAAATATTATCTTATTACATGCAAATCAACTTATTACTACAAGAATGTTCTAGCATGCATTCATGTCTTCCTTTATACATGCCTTGAATTCAAAGCCTTACAACTTATATGTATTGAACTAGAAGGTATTCTAAACCCTCATGTTGAAACCCTCAACTATTCAACTCTTTGGATTCTAACTTATGCAAAAAAAAGCCCTCTCATAAAAAATGGAATCCCAATTTATAGCCAAGCATATAGAAGGTGGCAACCACTCCACACCCTAGAGTGATGGGACACATGTCAAGTCTTCATTTTCGTCAAAGATACATGTAGACACTGAAAAATGTCTTGATCTACGAATGCCATTTTTCTTGGTCCCCGTCTCTGCATAATTAAATAATTTTTAATTATTTAATTAATTCACTTTTTAGCTTTATTCTATCTTGATCAATTAAATAAATTAATTGTGTCACTAATTCCCCCTCTTCTTTAATAATTAAATAAATTATTATTTATTTATTTAATTATTTCTTTATCACCTTTCATTTATAGTTAAATAATTAAAGTTAATTATTTAACTATTCACTTATCCTTTAATTCTTCTATAGTTAAATAATTATCGAAATTATTTAATCATCTCCCAACCCCCTCTTTTATTAAATAATTAATTCAAATTAATTATTTAATGCCTTCTCCCATTTTTTTCTCCTATTTAATTAAAATGATTTTATGAATTGTTTTAATTAAATGCCCACTTGCCTTTTTCCTCAAATAAATAATTTGGAAAAATTATTTGTGCCTCCACTTGTCTAAAGATTCCTTCCTCATGAATTAATTGATTTCCAATTTTTAATTTGACCATTATCCCTCCACTTTCTCATCTTTGAATCTCAGTCGTTGATTACCTTTGGTCTTTTTTCAATCTTGACCGTTCGTTTTGTAACCTCCCTCTCATGGATTCTCATCCGTTGATCTTGGAATCCTTCTACAAGATTAATCTCATCCGTCCATTTCAATGGTTGTCTATAAAAGCAACCTTCCTCTTCCATTTTTTCCTTAACAACCATTTTGTCTCCATCTTTCTACTTATAATTTGCAAGTATTTGCACAAGTAAAACAACAAATTTGAGGGAAAAGTTTGCAAAAGGAGAAATAGGAGAGACAAGGGAAGGAATCAACTTCAATGAGGAGTGTTTGATTTGAATGCATTTAGTTTATTGCTCTCATTGTTTGTATTCTCTTGTTTTAGGTATGGTTTTTAGTTTAGAGGTGTTGGCTATCACTTTTTCTATGCTAGAACTGTTTTAACCCCATCTTACATTGGTGAAACCGACGTGAAGAATAGTTTTTGCAAGATTTCATACAGTTTTTATTTGTTTTTCTAGATTTTAGGTACAAAACAATGCATTTGATCAAAGAAGCAACACATTTGACGAGAAACGACACATTTATTAGAAATAATGATGCATTTGCTAAAGGCATGATAGGCGGGAAAATTTGAATTTGAAAGTGCAACGTAATCACTCTGGCGTGACATGAAGTGGCGACACAATTGCTAAAAAGAACAACACATTTGTCTATCTGGTATAAACTTTCAGTTTTCAGTGTGTCTTTGATTTTTCATTTGGGATTTTGAGTAGAGTAGGGATTTTTGGTTTACTAACTCTTTGTTTTAGTGTGTGGCTTTGGAGTGGTGCTCTAAAAAAAATTGTTTCTTTTGAAAAAACAAAAAAAAATCGAGCACTTTCATTTCATTTCAAGCATTTTTTCATTTCCTTTGTTTTCCACAAATTGCATCAGGATCATAAGGTTAAAAAGAACTGCACTTTTCACTCATAAGGCTTAAAAAAAACAACAATATGCATTTTTACACTCATGGGCATTAAAATGAGCCTTGCAAAAAATGTCATTGATCTAAAATTTACAAAGTGTCTTCAAATAATAAGAAAGGCTTAAAATCAACCAATATTCTTCGTGTTTGGTGATTTGCAACTGTCTTAGAAAGTATGTATGCTCTCCTCTCACACAATCCAACGATCTTGAGTGACCAAAATCACCTCTTTGGAATTTTTATAATCACATCACATATTTGGATTTGGTGCTTAAAATTAACCCCATGTGAGTGTGAGGAAAATGCACCAAAAATATGCTCCCATCCTTGTGCTTTGAGCGATCTGGGATGCTCAAAAAATAAGTGTACTTCCTCACTTTTGTTTACCTTTTTAGAGGGCCTGCCACCTTGCTTCGAAAGGTGGGAATGGCCCAAGCGATAATGGGCTAAAGCCAAGCTCTTCCGAACCACTATATAAATGTGTGGTTGCGATGAAAATTACGATCAACGGGAAGTGGTATGTGATATCTCTCCCCTATTATCTTTATGATACAAAAAGCCCTTGTTCTACACAAAAGAAGGATGGATTGAATGCTTGGAGGTTGCAAAAAGAGGATTTGGGTGATGAATGGATGAATTTAAAGGAGAAGAGGGAAGAATATGTTGTTTATGGGGTCAATTGGTCGAAGAGGGACATTACAAATTGACTCCAATCGAAAGTGTAATGCCTCTGCCAACTTCAGACGTAGCAATCCGTCAAGGACGTAAGCATGTCATGTGAACGTCTGTGCACTGCATGTGTGTCCCTAATAAATATTCTTCTACAGACACAAAAGACAGATGCCAAGTGGAAGGAAGGCAACTTGCTTATGTGGAATTTCACCTTCAAATTTGGTTTTCTAAGGTGAGGATGTGTAAAAGGGGAATTTGCATAAGGGGTGCAAATTCACTCCTATACATTTTGTTTACGTGCTTTAGCGAGCACGAATACTGATGTGTGCTTTGGTAAAGTAGATCGAAAAGGTAGTGGAGTTAGAAATGTATACATGAACCGTTGAGGAAGTAGACCACAATTTGGTGAGCTCGAAAGCGTAGGGTAGGCAAAGGACTCCATAGCCCCACATAAATATGAAGCTGCAAAATGAAAGCACCTTACAAGCCCACAGACCTGCAAAGAGGCGACCCCCAAGATCTCTCACATGAAGAAAGCCTCGAGAATTAAGCACCTCACAGGCCTGCAGACCTATAAGGAAGCTGTCCACCAAGATCTCTCACATGAAGGAAACCCAAAAAAAGCACCCTACAGGCCTGCAGACCTACAAGGAAGGTGTCCACCAAGATCTCTCACATGAAGGAAACCCAAAAAAAGCACCCTACAGGCCTGCAGACCTACAGGGAAGGTGTCCTCCAAGATCTATCACATGAAGGAAACCCCAGAAAAAGTTCCCTACAGGCCTGTAGACTTGCAAGGAAGGTGTCCTCCAAGATCTCTCACATGAAGGAAACCCAGAAAAAGTGCCTTACAAACCCATAGACCTGCAAGGGAGTGACCCCCAAGATCTCTCACATAGAGGAAGCTCAGAGGAAGTGCCTTACAATCCCGTAGACCATCAAGGAAGGTGACCCCCAAGATCTCTCACATGGAGGAAACCCAAAGGAAGGAGACATTGTAGAGTCAGAAAGCAGCTTCATAGGCGCACCTGCAAAGTGACATGTTTACCCATAGATAGAACATGTTAAAAAATGGCCACGCTGGCAAGTAAGCGGACTATCATGTAGACCGTTAACAAGTTAGAAAACTTTCAAAGGGGGTCCCTTGGGAACCCGGCGTGAAGAGGGGGGTCCACTCAAGGGATGCGCTATTTGAAAGTGCGGAGGAGATTTTTTTTCTCAAATTGATTCATCATCAAGGAATCCTTTTGAAAGATGTTCACTTCATCAAGGAATTTGAAAGGAAGAAGATGTCCCCTTGGGAGGGGAAGGTCAAAGTTGCCTCCTCAAAGGAAAATTCTCAATTTCTTTCTTTACGAACCCATGATGAAGGAAACACATTTCGTTAGGGGTCCAAGTCAAGAATGTGATTCTCAAAAAAGGTTTGCAAAGATTCTCAAGAAAAGATTTGTTGGAAATGAATAAATTTTCTAAAAATTAAAGTAATGGCATTGTCATACATGAAAGGGACAACTCAAGCAAAGAAGAGAGAAAGATAATAAAGTAGCTAAAAAGAGAAATAAACATAAACATAAGGCACAAGAGTGATCTGATATTTCGAGGTTAGAGCTGCTCATAAATATATATAAGTATAATAATAGTAGTATATAAAATGAACTGTTATCAACCCCCTACTATATCAAACCATGTGAAGAATGCACAAGAAGAAAAAGTAAAAATAAAAAATTGGGTCAACATGGAAGGGAAGCCTAAATGCCCCCAATGCTTTGCATCATCCCCAATTTATCAAAAATCAAGCACAAACATGGAAGAATGATGATACAAATAGAAGAAAGTTTATGCCACAAAAACCACACATGTATCCAAGCACCAACAAGAGCGACAAGGATCATCCATGAACACATAGCACGATCATGGGGGAACACATCACAACACACACACACATCTAATCTAAAGATAAAGAAAGGTCTCTCCCTGAACCAACAATTTTTGGGTCTATGTACTTCTCTTGCACTCTTAGGGTTTTTCACCTAAAAGGAGAGAGATAGGCCAAAAACATAGGTGGTTCACTGTAAAATAATGCAAGTATAATGGAAATATGAATGAAATGCACCTAGATGAGATAAAATAAATGCAAATAACTAATAAAATCTATTGATCATTAAGTGAAAACTATTGAAATGCAACTTGTTGGAAAACACATTGTGATATGCAAAAAAACCTAGAAATGAATGCAAATTGTAACATAAATGGGTGAAACTGGAAGTGTGCACTGAGATCTTGATGGAGACTGGAAATGACATCTAGGATGCTTTTGATCCTAACTTTTAGGCTTGATGGGACTCATTCGCCATTCTGGGTGAATTAGTCCCAGTTCTAGGAAACTGTTCTGGAGCCCGTTTTGAACAAATGGGTATCCAAAACTGTAGAAAACCTATTTTAGGCCTGGCAGTGGGACTCATTCACCATCCATGGTGAATCAATCCACTTTCAAATTTATGAAAATCCAAAGGTGGAAACTGAAGTCTCCAGTCTGCACTTCGGTTCCTGACAGGTGTCCGCCTCCGAAAGTCTAATTTTCAAGTCTAAAAGTGACTTTTTGTTGATATTTTTCCTTGGAAAAAGAAAAGAAGACTTAAATAAATTTTCAACTTGATTCTTAATTATTTTCAAGCCTCCAAGATGCCTAAATATGCAAACACACAAGAAGAGAAAGAGAAATGTTGAATGTTAGGGCATGGGGGTTTGCCTTGGTCAAACCCCTTTTAGGTAATTAAACCAAATGAAGAGATAATATGAGGAATGAACATGGAATGAAGGGATTGATACCTTTCCATGATGATTGACCTTGATTTTCTACAACAATGGATGAAGATTCAACCCTTGAATGTCTTTGGAAGCTATCTTGATAACTTAGAATGTAAAAGCCCTAGCTTGCTTGACTTGATAGAGAAGATAGATGATGGATGAATGATAAGAGATGTGTGAATGAGTTAAAAGATTTAAATTATGGTTTAGAGACTTGGTTTTATAGGAAATTCTCCTAATTTTCCCATTAATTGGATCCCCAAGGACGACATGAAGAAAAATTAAAATTAAAACCTATTTTTTCCCGCTCAAAAGTAAAAAATGGCCCAAATGGGACTCATTCACCACCTTGGGAAAATCATTCCCACCTAGCAGGGACTCATTCACCACAGATGGTGAATTAGTCCCAGAGGGGCCCATTTGCCAGCTAGGTTGTTGGGAGATAAGAAAATCAGGTTTATATAGTGACTTTGTCAGTTATTTCATTAAATATTGCCTCAAGATGCACAATATGGGGTCATAGGGGCCTATTAATGATGACGTAAAGGTCAATTAGGGCTTGGGACACAAAATTCAATGTGAAAGTGTGATTAAATACACTTTACAACACTAAAATGAAGTCCACATAGCCTAGAAAGGCACAACATCCAATGTGAATGTGCAAGACACATTACAACACTAGATTAACATTTAAGTTTATTTTACAAGCCTTCTAGATTGATGTAATAATGCTATTAAATACATTTTATAATGTTGAATTAAGGGAAAATGGGTTTATTAAGTCTAGAAAAGTGTGAAATTCTCTTACAACACCTTTACAAGACATCAATAAACACATTTGTAAGGGTCCAAGACCTAGTGTGGACATGTAAAACACAAAACAACACTAAATCAAGGCCTCATTTTAAGTCTAATTTATCATCAATTATTCCCCAAATCAAGCAAGTTGCCTTTTTTCTACGGTACACCCCCTAACACTCATCGACCAAGAGGTCGTCTGCTTCCCACTCTAGATCATCATAAGGGGAAGGGGCCTGCAATGGTGGAATATTAAGGGGAGGAGATTCCAACCCTCCCGCTACAAGGGCTAAGGAAGAAGGCCCCGCAAAGTCTTCTCCACTCGACTCTTGTGGAGCTATGGTCCATGATTTTGTGAAAATCGCTGACAGGGCTGAAACTTCATCTAGCGAGTTAAATATGCACTTTTTTGGAGTGTCATGTCATACCTCAATGGATGGAGATGGCTAAGCCTGAGATTCAACACTAGGCTCACCAAGTGACTTGGGAGCGGTGATGAACTCAGGGGAAGCTGGGGCTGGTTCTATTACTAGGATGGAACAAGCCAACACAGGACCACCCTACAGAGAAGGTGGGCTCCTCTTACATCCTCCATTCCTGGAAGGGCCATCCACCACCTTCTGCTTCATCAAGGGGTTTGAACTCCCCAAAGATGAGGCAACAGGTGCGGAGGAAGAGGAGGAGAAAACTGTAGCAGATACTACTAAACTGTTTGGCATATCCACAGGTTTTGGGAATGGAGGGATGTCTGGAAGGGACATCAACAAGGGTGGCTCCACCGAAGGAGTGATGAACAACTGCACCTTTTTAGATTTAGGCATACTCACAATAGGAGCTAGAAGCAATACAGAGCTTGGTTGAATGGAAGTAGAGGGGAGGGGAGAGGAGGATGTAGAAGGAGGCCCTAAAGCAGGGGTGGTCATCTCCTCTTCCTTCCTCTGCAAAGTGGCCTATTCAACCACAAGATCCTTTTTCCAACGCTTGCACTCACATGCAAGGAAATTTTTGTGGCTCTTCGAGCTAGAGACCAGAGGTTGCGAAGGAGTGGAAGACTCCTACTTAGCCATGGGAGTGTCCACCATAGTTGTTTCCAGCAGAGGGACAAACTCCTAAACAGGAACAAGAGGAGAAAGTTGAGCGGCAATAAGGGGAGTCAGCTCTAGTGCCTCGGCAGTGGGCCTCTTCCCATTGACTACTTTTGGAGTAGGAGCGATGGGAGGCCGCAGAGGATGGGACATAGAGGATTCCCCTCGAGGACCTTTTCTCTTGCCATACAAGTAGTACCAAGGTCTAGGTGGATTAGTAGGGAGGTATGATATCCTAATCTTTGACTTACACCAAGCAGGTATCATCGAACTCAACGAATAAAATCCAGACATATTCATCCAAAACTCTTCTCTAGGAAGAAGAGTGGTAGAGCCATCCCGAGAATGGGGTAGCTTCTCTTTTCCCTTTCGAGAAGGGGAGGCAGTCAACTATTGTGCTATCGGGAGGATCAATTTTTGTTGTCCTTTTCCCTCGGTCTTATACTTCACATAGTTTTTGTAAAGTAGGTTCATTCTTGGAGGGAGCAAACTGACTAGGGTGGGCTAAAAATGATCCAACAAGTAATCCCCACGGGACACCAACGACTGGTATCCAATGTCATGCACTACATGCACAACACCTTCGTGGGAGAACTTTAAACATTTATGAATGATGAAAGTGATTCCATTTATGGAAGCTAACCAAGGTATGGCCAACTTCATCCTAAATAGATCCAACTCTGGAATAACATCAAAGACTGTGTCTATAGCCCTAGTTCCTACTAGGACGAATAGAGTTATCAAGCCGTGTGGTTTTAGAGCAAGGCCATCATGTGTGTGGATGATGGACTTTGGATCATGGGGTTGAGTGAGAATGCAGAGGGGATATGATTCCCTATTAAAGCCCATCAGAAGATCCTGTGAGGTTAAGTTTATACTAGTACCACTACTCGCAGGCTACATAGAGGGGGTAGGTTGATGCAGGAAAGAGGCCATCACATGCACTAAATGACACACTCACAAATCCCCCCAAAGGTTACAAGATAGGATAGTGACCCAATTAAGGTTTTGTTGTGCAACACTTTTGGAACCTTCCAATTACGCCTACTAGGGGTCATAAGTTGGGTTGTAAGGCGAAGGCATCGCAACACTCACACCTACAACACTCCTAGAATACGAGGAAAGGAACTTTTAGTATCGCAAAACATAACCAAAATGGTTCACATCAGGTTCACCGAAAATGTAAGAGAGGGGGACCAACCACGTCAAGGCCCTAGGTCATAAAGAGCCGAGAGTGGAAGACTTCCCTAACTTACCTCACTCTAAAGGGATGTTTTGAGACAAGGATCAAGAATGATGAGGACTATAATATACTTCAATCACTCTGCAAATTCTGAACTTAGGTTTGGGCTAGGCGAGTTGGTTTTCAAAGTTAGTACTGTGCCTCACACAACTCTCTGTTCGAGGATGGTAGTGTAGTTCAGGGACATCAGAGGCGTGCTGGTGTCTCTCGGGCATGCTGGCATTTGTGCAGTCAGAAAATAGTGAACATAGTATGAACTACTCAAAAACTAACTAATCGGCCTAGCTGGTTGGTTTCGATGGGAAAAACATAATAATAAGATAGGATAGATACAAAGGAAGATGATAAAGTAGGTAGATAAAGGCTAAAGTAATAAAGATAATCTCACAAAGATGCACATTCACCAATTAGCTCCACACACTCTTTCACCTACACACAAGAAGGAAGGGGGAAATTGTTGGGGCTATATAGGGGCATGCCTCAGTCAGACCCCCATTTTGGTGTTTCCACCTCCACGAATAGCCAGATAGAAATGAGATAGAAATATATGATAAAGAAGTAAAGGAGGAAGGAATGCAAATAACACTAAAAAATAGTAAAGAGATACTCAACCAAATCACAAAGGAGAGGAGTGAATCGTTACCACCTCCACCAAGAGCACACTAGCTAATGGAGGAGAAAGAAGGCTTAAACAATCACCGCAACCTCAACTGCGATGAAGGGAAATCTCGTAAAACCTCAATCCCACATTGCAATGGCTTGCTTCACAATTGCTTTGTGGATTTGATGGAGTGTTGTTGCTGCAATGGAGTGTTGAAAATGTTGGAAGTGCCTGAGAATGTGAAAGAAGGATGGATTGAATGCTTAGAGGTTGCAAAAAGAGATGAGTTGGATGAAGAATGGATTAATTTGAAGGAGAAGAGGGAAGAATCTTCCATTTTCGGGATCGGTTGGCTGAAGAGGGACGTTACAAATTGAATCCAATCGAAAGTGTAATGCCTCTACTAGCTTCAGATGTGGGAATCCACCAGGGATGTAAGCGTGTCGCACAAATGTCTGCGCATTGCGCACGCGTCCTCGACAAATATTCTTCTACTGACACAAAGGACATATGCCAAGTGGAGGGAATGAAGCTTGTTGATGTGGAATTTCACATTCGAATTTGGTTTTCTAAGGTGAGGATGTGTAAAAGGGGAATTTGCATAAGGGGTGCAACTTCGCTCCTATACATATTGTATGTTGATGATATGGCATGTATTGGTAATAGTAAGATGATGATTAGTGAGCTCAAGGGACAAATTTCTAGTACACTTGATATGAAGGCCTTAGGGGATACAAAATATATTCTTGGTATGGAGATCAGTAGAGATGAGGGTGACATAAAGTTTTGTTTAAGTCAGAGTGAGTATGTTGATACCATTTTACAAAGGTTTAATATGCATGACTGTAAGATGGTTAGTATTCCATATCAGTCTGGTAGTAAGTTGAGCTTAGATATGTGTCCTAATTTTGATGATGATTTTGAGGATATTTCTAAGGTTCATTATTCTATTTTCATTAGTAGTTTGGTGTATGCAATAGTTTTCACTAGACTAGATATAGCCCAAGCAATGGGAGTTCTAAGAAAATTTATGTCTAACCCTAGTAAAAAGCATTGGAATTTTGTTAAGAGGGTGCTTAGATATTTGTGTTGTACTTCTAATTACTATTTGGTCTATCATGGTACTGATGATGTGTTCAAATCATTAGACATATAGGGGTTCATTGATTTAGATTGGGCAAGTGACTTGGATAGTTGAACATCCACTAGTGGTTATAGATTTACTTTGTTTAGAGGTGCAGTGAGCTGGATGAGTAAGAGGTAGGGCCTATGGTTGCATTTTCCACCACTAAAATATAACATATGGTTGCTAAACATGCCTCTAAGGAGGTGGTTTGGTTATAGATGCTTGGTAATGGTGTTGGTTTTAAATGTATGATAGTGAGAATTGTATGTGATAGAGTGCTTTTTGTTTGACCAAAAATCATATGTATCATGCTTGTACTAAGAATTTTGATGTTCAACATGACTTTTTATGATAAATGGTTGAGAATAGTAAGGTCCTGATTGAAAATTTTGACACTTTGGATAATGTTGTAGATTCTCTTATGAAGCAAGTGACCATGGATAAGTTCTCTTGGTGCACACAAGGCCATGGGCCTTGATCACTGTACTTGATTTTATTATTTGTATCTCTTGGATCATGTTATTAAAATGTATAATTTCAAGAGGGATAATGTTAGGATAAGGTAACATTAACCTTGTAATTATGCCGAGAGGCATTCTACTGTCACATAAGGATTAAAAGACCTGAGTACATAAAAACTATTCACGATTTAAATTAATGTTCATTTTGAAGGTTGAGATCTATAACATAAGAAAACAAGGCATCAAAATTAGCGAGTAGTGTTGGTGGCTTTTGGGATATAAATAGTTTGTGAAACCATTTTTAAATGAGTTGTAAATGTGTTGGCATAATTTTTGATGTCATTTTATTTATAAGTGTCTAGAGTAGCCCATTCCATCATTATTTGAATATGGGCAAACAATAAATGAGAAATAAGAAGTGTAAGGAGTGTTCTACCTTAATTTGGCTCCATTCTGTAACCTATGTTTCCTCAAGGTAATGAGTTTGATTCCTCCAGTGTTCTGTGCTATTTTATTCTTTATTGATTAATATTGGACTCATGGATTGCTTTGTTTTGGATCAAAACCTACGTGGAGAATGACATTGGGAATTTGTTCATTGGTGTGTTAAAATTTGCATTGTTGATATCATAAACCCTAATTGGCCTTACATGACTTTTTTGAGGTAATAGTAACAAAACTGAACTCATTTTCTTAGTTCAACCTAATTGGACTTTTAGATTTTCCTGTGAATTAATCTTGGCCATTATAATACATAGGGATGTGATGTATTTGTGTTGTTCGATTCATGCCATGGAAGCTTTTCATTTGAGAATAAATCAATCCCCAATATCAATTCTCTGAAGGGATATGACATAATTGATGAGATAAAGCAAATATTGGAAGCATTCTATCCTTTAATAGTTTCTTGCATAGACATCATTGTGCATAGTGCAAGAAATGTTATTTTTATTATATGTAGTATGTATTGAATCTTGTTCCTTCTATTTTTCATAGCACGCTACTTTTTTTCCACAATATTGTGCTCTTTACCATATAAGAAAAGTGATTCTCATGCTTACATAAAAAGATGGAGAATTGCATGTCTATTTAGTTACATGATGTATGACCAAATAATGACATTTTCTTTCTTAGATTCTCAATAGTCACCACAATAACAAATGTCATTGCCACAATGACGAATGTCACAACACTTATATTCCCCAACACAGTCTCCATTAGTGTTGTACGTATTTTCATCTCATGCTTCATGTGGTGAAATCATCATCCTGAGAGTAAGTATTATTATCATCATAAACAGTACCAAATATTTTTTTTGCAATCACCATCCTTCTTGCCATATTTCCTATAGAAACAGTCCTGTGAAGAAGATGAAGAGTTTGTATAGATATTATGGCCATAAATAAATCCATCTTGGAATTGTAATAATCGTGTCATTTTCTTTCAAGGGTAACAAACATTTAGCATTTAATTTGAGGTGGAATCAATAAAGGGATGTCGAAATAAATATATCATAATCAGTGGAAATGTCCATTATAAGTACTGAGCTATTTTGTTTTTAAAATAGTGAGATGAGTCTATGTGATGAATATTCCAAGTAAAAGATGGTTGGATAGATTATGTAGATGTGTTGGGTTTAAGCCCACACATAGATGTGTTGGGTTTAAGCCCACCAATTTATCCCAACATAAGTGGTTGTGTGAGTAAATCTCCATTTATTTATGTTTTGAAGTTCTCTATACCTAAATGATTATCATTATTATTATTAATTAACCATCTATATTTTAAGCTACATATTCTATTTGCATATTAGCAGATTATGGACATTGTAACTCATACTATATTGTGATATTCTATGTATTTCTTATGTTGTCCTTATTTTTAAATGGTTATCCCTAGGGTGAGCAAGAAAGAGTTTTTTGTACATTTCATTGGCATCTATATATTTTATAAGACATCAATTATCGAAGGATTAAGTTTTTTTTTCACAAATCTTATATGATAAACGTTTAATTTTTTGAATAAATACAATGCAATAATGATACATTCCTTTGTGACCAATAGTATAAAACAACCAATTTTATTTTTATTTTTTTCCTTCACAATAGTCAATTTAATCTACTAACTAATACATCTATCAATTAGTGTTGTTTCAATTATGTAGATAGTGAAATGAATAAGATTATTTATAGAATGATCACTGAACATTTTTTATTTTATTTCTTCTCAATTATATAGATAGTGAAATGAATAAGATTATTTATAGAATGATCATTGAACATTTTTTATTTTATTTTTTCTCAAAGGGAAGAGAATGGTGTGTTTTATTATAAACTCATTATCACAAACATTTTGAACAATAATTTAATAGAGATGTGATTGTAGGGGATATGTGTTTGATTTCTTTTAGCATTGGTCATCTTCACCCTTTCTTTGGTTTCAATTTAAATATTTTTGGTTAAAACTTTAATTGTGTCACATATAAGGTTTTTAACCTATTCTTTATAGTGAAATATTTTGTTTGGAAAAGAATTATATGGCTGACATGTTGTTAATAAAATATAAGTAAAAAATAACTATTAAGTAAACAAAAGTAAGACTTTAAGTCTATTTTTGTGAAACCATAATTGTAGATAGGTTGAGATGATTTTATAAGTTTCGACAAAACGTATGAATAAATATTTTTCATATTCATAATTTTGTTTTTTTTTTTTTTAAATTATTTTTGGTTTTATTTTCACATCCTAAAACATAAATATTTCCTCAAATCAATTGAATTAAAAAATAAAAAATAACCATTCAAGGAAGAACATCATTTTTTATTTTAATTTTTGAATATCTAGGCCAAATGGTTATTTCACTCTATTGGTTTTTGTAGAGGATATTATTCTAAATTCACATTTAATAGGTTTTATTACAAGCTAAATGTAATTTTTAAAATTAATTAAGAATGGTTTTATACATCAAGAAGAATAATTATTATGACCTTATTAGTTAGATCATTGGTCTACCTAAGTCACCCCTCTTCCCCCAAATTAAACCATAACAATTATCTATCACTCACAGTAATCTAAAATGACTTATTAATAAGGTATTTTCATTTAAGTATTTAAAAATGATTTCACATGTAAAGATATATCGATATAACAATAAAAATCATCATGCAAGAACTTCTCACTAAGAGGAATGATGTCATAATATAATATAGGAGAAAAATGACTCATCAACTATATTAAAAAACATAAGAAACGAATGAGCTATCATTGAAATACCTGTTATCATTGTATAATGTATGACAAGGTAAATAATCAATATGAATAACCATAGATTAAAGATGAGATGTAAGAGAACTATCATCATAAACAATAAAATTATGTATACAAGAAGGTAACTCACATAAATCATTATGATTAGACTCCTCACAATATGGATTATTTATGAAACATGAAACTCATTAAACATCTAAAGATGCATCACTAGAACCATCAAAATCATCTTTCAAGAACTCGTGACTAAAAGGAATGATATCATGATGTAATACAAGAGATAATTATTTATTAATAGAAACAAATATAAGAAGATAACAAACTATCTTTATATAATATATCACAAGGTAAATAATCATTATGAATAACAATATATATTACAGTTAGGATGAGATGTAAGAGAGTTATCATCATAAACAACACAATTATATATAAAATTATTAAGGTTGCCTTTTATACTTATTTAATAAATAAAATTATTCCTCCATTTTCAAATATTTTTCATAAATATTATTTATTAATATCTATTCTAGCCAAAAAAACATATTATCCATTATTTTTCTATCTGCCTATAATGATAAATGGGTTAGGGTTAAGGTTCTAGGAATTTTCTTAGTGTTTGGGTTAGGGTTATAGTTAGGATTAGGATTAGGGTTAGGGTTCAATTAGGTTTATGATTTAATTAGGATTACAATTAGTGTTAGAATTCAATTTGGGTAAGGGTTAGGGTTAGGGTTCAATTACGGTTGTAGGATAGAGCTTGGGGTTAGGGTTAGGGTTAGGTTTCTATAATAAATCTTAGGGTTAGGGTTAGGGTTAGGGTTATAATTTAATTATGGTTAGGGATCAATTAGGGTTTAGTTAGGGTTCTAGCATAAATCTTAGGGTTGGGGTTAGGGTTCTAGGATAAAGCTTGGGTTTATGGTTAGAGTTACAATGAATGCTATATTTTGGGTTAAAATTAGAATTTATGTTAGGGTTAGTTGCAGGGTTAGAATTTTTATTCTAATTATGGTTACACTTACAATTGTAATTATGGTTAGGGTTACAGTTCAATTAGCATTCAATTAGGGTTAGGTTTCAATTAGGGTTATATTTATAATTATGGTTAAAGTGTAACAAATGTTATGTTATACAAAAATCATATTTATATAAAATGAGAGTAAAAAAATCATGATTTATCAAGTAAATAAATTTAGTACAAAGAAGAACACAATGTTTGACCCATACAATTGACATATAATATATATTGCACTCACTTTTACTAAAATAAAATGGACTTTGTAAGGTACAGTGAAGCTCATCTTTAATAGGGATGTTAAGATTAAATTAGGGTTCACTTAGGATTCATTTTGGCTTAGGTTTCAATTAGGGTTAGGGTTAACATTATGGTTAAGGTTATTATTAGGGTTAGGGTACAATTTGGTTAGGGTTAGAATTATGTTTAAGGTTAAGGTTATATCCCTATCCCTACCCCTAACCTTAACTCTAACCTTAACCCTAACCCTAAACTTAACCCTATCCCTAATTGTAACCATAACACTAATTGTAACCATAACCCAAACCCTAATTCTATCTTTAACTACAACCCTGACCTTAATATTAATCTTGAATCTAATCCTAATCCTAACCTTAACCTTAACCCCAATAATATTGTAACTCTAAATCTACCCTAATTCTTTCTCTAACCATAAACCTAACCTTAACCCTAATTGTAACCTTAACACTGAACTAACCATAAACATAACCATAACCCTAAATGTAACCATAACCCTAATTAAACCTAAGACTTAAATCTAAACCTAATCCTAACCTTAATCCTAACCCTAACCCAATCATAACCCTAATTCAATATCTAATCATAATCCTAACCTTAACCTTAACCCTAAAAGGAAATATGCACCCACCCAAGATAATTTCCACATAACCTAACTAGAGAAATCTATGCAAATAAGTATTAAGAATCAATATGCAAAAGAATATACAACATAGCATCAAAGATGACACAAGATATACCTTGGGAAAACCCTCAAGAGGGAAAAACCTAGCCTCCAAAAGAATCCATCACTCATGTATTATTCAGCATTAAAGATTACAATACATCTTCAAAGTCCTCTATAAACACCTTTGAAACATCAAGCCCTCTACAAGCACTCCATGTGAACAAGCATGTAACAACACATCCCATGCCATGCTTCAAACCCTCACAAATTCTAACAAGAGCTAATCTTAGCCCCTTCTAGCCAAAACAACCAACTATCTTAAACAACTACCCATGTGGTTGCTTTTATAGAAACAAGCTCCCACAAAAACACCAAGTGGTATTACATAAAACCATGTGACTAATACCATGAGCTTAAAAAACCATGACCCCACATTTAATATTGGGTACTTTATTTAAATTACTTTTCCTAATATTAAATAAATGCATTTTACAACTTATAACTTATGTCCTAATGTTACATACAAATCCTAATTCTAAATTATGTGGTCCTAAGAATGTTAGACCCATGTGTTTCACATACCCCTAGATTCCCTAGGTGCACCACATAGTAAATAAATAATTAATTAAATACAACATTATAACATTATGCAAGGCGGACAACACACCTTTTCCTAACAAACCCTAATTCTAACCCTAACCCTATCCATAACCATTATCCTAATCCTAACACTAAACCCTACCCCTAATTGTACCCTAATTTTAATTCTATCTCTAAACTTAATTCTAACCCTAATACTAACCCTAACCCTAACCCTATCCCCAACCCTCACTTTAATTTTAACCATAACCCTAACCTAACCCTAATTCTATCTTTAACTAGAACCCTGATCCTAACCTTAATTTTATCTCTAACCCCAACCTAATTGTAATCATAACCCTAACCCTAGCCTTAACCCTACCCCTATCCTCAACCCTAACTCTAATTCTAACCCTTACCCTTACCCTAACCTTAATTCTACCTCTAAAACTAACCCTAACCTTGATTTATCTCTAATTGTTATCCTAACACTAACCCTAATTTTATACCTAAACCCTAAACATAACCTTTCCCCTAAACCTAACACTAACCCTAACCCTAACCCTACCCCTAACCCTACCCCTAACCCTAATTATATCTCTAACCCTAACCCTAACCCTAAATTTGTCTCTAACTATAACCCTAGCCCTAATACTAACTCAAATATTGATCATAAACCTAACTCACCCTAATTTTATCTCTAACCCTAACCCTAAACCTAAACTTATCCCCAACCCTAACTCTAATTTAACCCTAACCTAACCCTAATTATGCCTTCTACTAGAGCCCTGACCCTAACCCTAATTTTATCTTGAATCCTAACCTTAACCCAAACCTTGACCGTAACTCTAATTCTAACCCTAACCCTAACCCTAATTCTACCTCTAACACTAACGCTAACCCTAATCGTAACCCTAACCCTAACTCTAACTTTAACCCTAACCATATCTCCAACCCTAACTTTTTTTCTAAACCTAACTATTATTTTAACTCTAACCCTAATCCTAACCTTAACCCTAACCCTAACCTTAAGCCTCACCCTACTCCTAATTGAACCTCAATTGAATCCTAACCCTAATAACAATCCTAATTGAACCCTAACCTTGTTTGATCCCTAATTATAATTCTAATTGAACCCTAACCCTAACTATAACCATAAGTGCAACCCTAATTATAATCATAATTGTAACCTTAAAGTTAACCCTAATGCAAATACTAATTCTATCCCAAACTATAACCTTCATTCTAACTCTAACCCTAATTGTAATCATAACCCCAATATTTATTCTATAACCATAATTATAATAAGAAATTAATATCCCGAACCCTAATCATAAGCCCAAGATTTATCCTAGAACCCTAATTGAACCCTAATTTAGTCGTAATCTAATTGAACTGAAATTGTAACCCTAACAGTAACCATAATTGAACCTCATATATAACCCTAATTGAATGTTAGCCCTAACCATAACAGTAACCTTAATCAAACCCTATATGTAACCTTAATTAAATACTAACCCTTTTTAACCCTAACCCTAATTACACCCAATCCATAATTGAAACCTAACCCTAATTGGACCATAACACTAAACCTAAACACTAATTGAATTGTAACTCTAATTGAACCTAAACCTTAACACTAACCCTTACCCTTATTGAACTCTAACCCTAAGTGTTCAACCCTTATTGAACCGTAACGCTAATTGAACCCTTAATGAATCCTAACCCTAATTGAACCCTAATCTTAACCTTGACCCTAACCCTATTTGATCTCCAATCCTAACCCTAAATCAAGCTCTATCTTAAAACTCTAACCCTAACCCTAACCAAAATTGAACCCAACCCCTAACTCTAAGTGAACACTAACCCTAATTCAACCCTAACCCTAATAGTGACTAAAATTGTAACCCTAAACCCTAACTTTAATGCTAATCCTAACCCTATTATTAACCCTAACCCTAACTAAAACCCTACCCTAACCTTAACCTTAAACCTAACCTTATCTCTAATCATAACTAATAACCTTAATCCTAACCCAAACCTTAACCCTAATTGCACCAAATCTTTAATTGAAAACTAACATTAACTGAACCATAATACTAACCCTAAACACTAATTGAATTATAACCCTAACCCTAATTTATTTAATGTCTTACATGTTCCATCATGGATTAGGGTTACACTTAGAATTAAGGTTGTCATTAGGGTTAGGATTACTCTAATCATTAGGGTCAGGGTTAGGATTACTCTAATCCTGATTCTATCTCTTGCCCTAACCCTAACCCTAATCCTAATTCTACATCTAACCCTAACCCTAATAGTAACACTAACTCCAACCCTAATCCTAATTTTATCTCTATCCATAACCCTAATCCTAATTTTATCTCTATCCATAACCCTAATCCTAATCCTAACCCTAACCCTAACCCTGATCCTATTTATTTCTCTAATCATGATACTAAACCCAACCCTAACCCTTGCCCTAATACTAACACTAACTCCAACCCTAATCCTAATTCTATCTCTAACCATAACTCTAATCCTCATCCTAACCCTAACCCTTCCCCTAATCCTATTTCTTTTTCTAATCATGATACTCCCCAACCCTAACCCTAACCCTAATCCTAATCCTAAGGCTAACCCCAACCCTAATACCAAGTCTATCTCTAATCCTAACCCTAACCCTATTTCTAAAATTAACAGTAATTCTAATAATAACCTTAAACTTGACTCTAACTCTACATCTAACCCTAACCCTAATTTTATCTTTAACCCTAACCCTATCCCTAATTTAAACCTAATTGTATTCCTAACCCTACCCTTAATCCTAATTCTATCTATAACACTAACCCTAATCCTAAAGCTAACACTAACCCCAACCCCAACCCTAATTCTATCTCTAGCACTAACCCTAACCCTATTTCTATCTCTAAGCCTAACCCTATCCCAATAATAACATTAACCTCAACCTTAACCCCAACCCTAACCTTAACCATACTCTTGTTCCTAATTTTATGTCTAATCCTAACCCTAATTGTGATGATAATCCCATCCCAAATTCTAATTCTACCTCCAATCGTAATAGTAACCCTAACCCTAATCTTACTACTAATGCTAATCCAACCCTAATCCCAAATTTATCTCTAACCCTAAACCTATCTGAAATGTTAATCCCAAAAGCAATCTCCAACCCTAACCTTGACCCTATTCCTAACCCTAATCCTAAACCTAACCCTAATAGTTTTTTCTTATATATATATATATATAAACGCTGAGAGATACCCTTCTCAAGGCATTTATTGCACTTTTATGTGACTAATTGATTAAAAAATAGACCCCCCGAGAAGGGTATCTCTTGAAACTTTTATATATATATATATATGCCAGTGCATTCAACATTTTTTTGTGAAACCAATAAAATAAATTTTAAAACTTAGATCATAATTTAAGTTTAAATTTACAATTTATCACAAATGCATATCTCTAAAACTGTTGCATTTAAATTTAAATCATATATTTGAATATTTTCCTTCCACAGATATATATTTTAAAATATGTTTTAAACATTTACACCAAATATATCAATATATGTATTTTAGCTTTTCATGTTTAAACTTTAAATTGCAAATATAATTTCCACAATCAAATTTGAAATTGTATATTTTAATGAAAATATGTATTTTAATGTTTTATACTTAAGCTAACATAACATTAAAACTTAATTTTTTTGTCAATTTCATAGTTATGAAACTAATAGACTGAAACTTCTACTATGATGAATTGAGCAATTGACACAAGATGAAATGTGCTCATAGGTAAAAAATAATTAAATTTGACAAAGTGTAACCAAATGTGATGTGTCAATAAGGAAAATGAAGCGTAACAAGTACAAGTCATTTGTAAATCTTATGAGAAAGTGTGACAAATAAAAATTATAACACATATGCAAGTGCAGCAGAATACAACTTTCAAAAAATTATGCAACTAGTGAAAAGCCTAATGCTATAATAGTGAAAAATGCAATAAAATCAATGTCATGCAACCAAATAAAAATATAAGAAATGTGACAAGGTAAAATGTGATAATTGTGATGACAAAGACAATTCACCAACCCAAGCATGAACATCTAAATGACTGGTTCCCCATGACCAAGAGGGGTATAATGATTTCAATAAGGCTTGAGAAAAGAAGGGTCCCCACTATGTTGTAACCCTAATCAACATATACTCGGCCTATCTAAATATAAAAAAGATATTATGTTTCAAATGAAACATAGATGATAACACCTATAAATATTGCACACTTGAATAGTTGTGATCTTATTAAGATACAAAATTATTTATCAAATTACCCTTAAAAGTATCATTGAAATGAATCAAATCCAAGAAAATTTAGAATGGAAATATCACCCAGTGAATAATTTTCACAATTGATACATCCAAGCACACGCGTAAAGGTATTCATGCAAAAGCTACAGTGAGAAATTTTAAAATGATAGCTACTTACTTTCCCCATCATAATAGCATCTAATTTCTCTTATTTTTAACATTTAGTTCCCAAGAAACATTACTTAAATCAAATTTGTAAATTGTAGTAACAAAATAAAGTTTATTAGAAGTTTTAAAGCCAATGAAAGAAAAATAGTTTATGTTTCTCAAATGAAATTTCTCATTAATTTCTTGTTCCAAATTATATTTGATATTATCCAGTTAAAAAATGGCCATATTGGCTTTAAAATAAAGCAATTTGGCTTCTTGAATGTACAAATTTAAAAGTATTTTTTTAGCATTTATACCAATATTACACTAGTTCAAAGCTTGATAAATCAGAGCCAACAAAGTACCATTACCTTTATTTTTTCTACACTAAAGAGAATGCAAATTTTCATTTGAAAGTGTGCTTGTACTAGCATTTTCAACCATTAATTGCATCCAAGCATTCTCTTCAAAATTTCTAGCACTATCATTATAAAATTTATCAATAAATACTTTAGCATCATCTTCCTCAAGTGTGCCAAAATTATGATTTATTTCCTCTTCAAATTTGAGTGGCATTGGGTCATCTGCCAAGTCAAGGGAGTCTTTGCACTCATAGATTAATTTATTGTTGTTGACTAAAAATATGTTATTCTTCCTCTTCACATGACAAAACAACAACATACAATTGACTCTTGCACTAAATTTCCTTTGTGTCCAAAATTTCTCTAAGATTCATATCCAATCATATTATTACCTAGGAGAAAGTGACTTCACCATGATTGGTTGTATTGTGAAATTGACACTTATCTCTTAAAAACATTTGCTCAAAGATGCTAGGAAATCCAATATTTTTCATATCCTTATTTATCTTTTGAATAAAACTCCAAATGTATAATTCTACAGAAGGCATGGTTGCTTGGGGTTTGGTATGTTGATTGTTTTCTTTATTTGTATCCATTGGAATGTTATTTTCATTCATTTAAATCTAATTTATTTTGATTAGTGGGAAAAATAGGTTTTGAATGGACTTGAAACCATTTACAAGAAGGTTTTTAAGTGACCTGAAACCCTATCCAAAGATCACTGCAATTAGATAACACTCATACAATCAATATCCCATCCATAATAACCACAAAAAGATAGACAATACTACACATGTTGTAAAGAACAAGTTTTAAAGGGAACCTTAAACCCTCTACAACCAAGTTTTTACAAGCATCTTAAACCCTAACTACTTGAAGAAACTACCTGAGTCAACCAGGCAACAACTCAAGCTACAACAGCCAACCCACAACAAACCATCTGCTTAGAATAGTCAAAGTTGAGCCAAGACAACTTGTGAAGCTTGTACAAAATAGGGTAACCAGAACCCCCTTGAAACACCATCTAGCCTAACTGACCAACTCCATTACCATCTCTAAAGGATAGAGCTCCCCTCTATATGAGAGGATGATATGAACACTCTTTCCACTAGAGCCAAAATTCTCCAACAACCTCAAACTCCACCTCAAAAGGAACAACTTCCACTTCAATAGAAACAACAAAAGAGGACACCAAAAAAGAAAGATTCCTTCCATGTCCACAAAATCCAACTCCACCTCAAAAGGAGAGGAAACCACCTCAATAGGAGTAGTATTCACCTCAATAGAAGACACTAACTGTAAAACCCAAAAGAAATCCAATGCTCCAACATAAAGGGAAAACACATCACACTTTGACAACCCAGACATCAATAATATCAAGAGGAACAATGAAAACATCCCCTTCAACAACAAAAGGGAAGACACAGGTCCCTTTAGATTCATAAACTTCTAGGTCTTCAAAAAAGAATAATAAAGAACCCAAACAGTAGCTAAAGAATGAAGATAGAGGCAACCTCCACCCCTAAATAAATTGAGGAATCCACGAAATATTATAAGCAGCACCACCAAAATCAAGAAATCAAGCAAAAATAACTCTACAAAAGAAAGCTAGCAAACCCCAACAACAATAAGTGTTTTACATACCAAAAGGGGTTCTAAAAGACAAGTAGAAACCTCGGCATGGAAGAACAAAGGAATCCCATCCTATAAAAATAGGACACCAAAGTTATTAAATCATACCAAAAAATCCATCCACCACAAGCGAGGAAGTCAATATAAACCAAGAAACGATCTTCCAAAAGGAAGACCAACCCCAGAGTAGCAACCACCAAGCACCAAGAGAAAAAACCCAAACACCAGGCCCAAAGCATCACACCATCTAAGACCCCAACCCACAACAAATAACAATAGAGATAATCCAGGAAGGCAAGGAGAAGCCATGAAGGAATAATTCAAGGAATAGGTTGAAACATGAAGCACAATAGTTTCCCCAACACACTGATTGGAGCTAAAGAATGACCACAAAGTCTCCACAAACAAAACCAATGGGGAACACCACCGAGCACCAATAGGGAACCCAAGAGACACCAAGCAAATATCTTCCATTAGGAAAAACCACCATTGTGCAGTAGCCACTGCAATCCAAGAGCAACAACATCCAACAGGATGCCCTAGGAAAAACCAAAATACAGGGCCCAAAGCACAATGCCAGTTGAGACCCAAGACCAAAGTGATAGCAGCAAAAGGAATCTAGGAAGGTAAGTGGAATCTGCACAAGGAGAAATCATGGAGTGGGCCAAAACATTAAGCACACTAGTAACCCCAACATGATGGTCAGAGCCAAAGAAAGGCCATAAAGACTCCATAGAAAACCCAACAGGGAACACCATCGAGAACCACCAGGGAACCCAAGAGGCATAAGATCTTCCATAAGGAAGATCAACCACGGTGCAACAACCATCGAACACCAAGAGCAAAGGCCACCAAAAGGAGGCTCTAGAACAAACAACAACAAAGAGAGCTTAAAAGGGCAAGGGGACACCATGCAAGAAGGATTTAGGGGGGTAGGTCATAACAAGAAACATAACAGTTTCCCAACACACTGGTCATAGCCAAAGATAAACCAATCCACAGAAAAGAAAACCTTGCAAGGGACCCAGAGCACAAACCAACAAAACTCTCCTGCAACCCAAACACAACACAAGCATTAAGTAGAACACATGGAACTTGGTTTGCAGAGCAAGAGGAAACCTCAAGTGAACCAATAGCACCATCCATCTCATCCTCTACATTAGAATCACCATCTTCCTCATTCACACCTTCTCCCAATTTCAAACTCCTGCTCCCACTCAATGCCATCGAGTTGACTAAAATATAATTTTTTATTATGAGCATTATTTTGAATTTTTTCACAAGTTTTCCTCGTAATTTTATCATTATATTTGAGTTAATTTTCTTATAAAATATTCAAGAAAAAACATTATTAATATTAAAAACTAAAGGAAAATAAGAAAATCTTTGTTGGCTACCTTGATTTTCTTGTTTCAAGTTCAAACTTTGATGAGGGTAATTGTTCACCTTCATTGATTGTATTCCATACATGTTCAATTGATGGAATACTTGATTTTAAGGTCGTGTGCAATAAAATTGCTTTTGAATTCAATTATTTCTTGCATTCATCTAATTGTGCTTCATAATATATTTTTGATTGGCCCTATTTTTTATCTCAATTTTTTAAAAAATTAGCAAAAACATTTATTATTCTTTTAATAGCCTTACCATTTTATTTTTATCACTGCATATTGTAAGAGGGGTTCCTTTTGATTTATGTTTTATCCACATTTCCTTAAAAATGCCTCTTCCAATTCATCCCATGAGTGTATGGAACTCAACATGAGTTTATTGTATCAATAAAGAGTTGTATCACAAAATTTATTATCAAATAATTGACAAGCAAAACTCTCATGGTTAATCAGAATTTGATTATCGATTGATCCCTTACAAATCTTGATATACTCATATGAATTTTTCCCAATTACAAGGGATTAAGTAGGAAAAAATTTGCATGCACTTGAAATAATTTGAAAGGGCTTGGTGAGATTTTCCTTCAAGATCAAATTATCCCGTAATTTTGGTTATGTTTGGAAAATACCTCATTTATCTATTTGATAAACATTGTTCTTATGTTCTCAAAGATTTATTTTTTAATTTATCATTTTTAATGTTTTTAAAAGAATGATAAATTTTGATGTTAGAAAGGGTAGATTGAGCAATAAAAACATTAAATTTTACTTATCTTGTAACTCTTTTGTTTTCCCTCCTCCTATCACTATTTCTATTAATACAATTTTTGAAACACCAATGTACCTAAAAGTTGTGAAACCTATAGGGTGGAATGGAAAAGGTTCCCCTATCTAAAAGGTGGCTAGCCTCAAGAGTATTTCACAAAATCATAGTGAGCTTTACTAGAATCCTCAATCAGAAAGTTCTTTGGTTGATCCATTCACAAGAGGCTCCATAAAGTGATTAGGAGTTGATAATTTGAAATAGGGTATTGCTTAGTGAATTGCATCACTTATTAGCTATATAAACAACCTATTTTATTCAAGTTTATTTGAAGCTTAATTAATCTTATTTCCTACAATTATTTTTTTACTTTATTTTTTTTAGATTGAGTAAGAAAAATATTTTACTTATTGAAATTAGAATTTGATTAGGTGAAATTGAAATTAGAATTTGATTAGGTGAAATTGAAATTAGAATTTGATTAGGTGAAATTGATAAGTTTATTCATTAAAATTTATTCATTGTTAAAATACTTAATCTTGATTTATGGGATACTAATAGAATAATTTAAAAATTATTAAAATTTAAGTTGAGAATTTAGAAAATACATTTAATTTTTACTATTTATATTTTAAAACCTTAAATTGATAATTTGTAAGCATAAATTTAGACTAATTTTATATTAAATTTATTTATTTTTTGATATATTTTAATTTTATTTTGTGTAACAAAAATAAATATATTGAAATTTATAATAAATTTGTTTCCAGATGTTAAAAATGAATTAATTCTCTACCCTACTTGATTAAAATTGATTATTTTTAAATTGAATTAAATTAGGCTAACAATTGATCTAGTAAGAAATAAAAAATATGAAAGGAAAAAAATAATGGAAAAGGAAAAAAATGAAAAATAAATACTATGGATATAAATTTCCTCGAGCTCCCTTCAGGTTGTTTATATTTTTGCTAGGTCTGGTCCACGCCTTATATGTTTGAACATCATCGGGCCCCTTTTTGAAAAGCTTCATGCACTGCCACCACATGTCCACTAGGCGCTCCTTGTAGGAATTTCTTCCTTCACTCTTCTACTGACCCCCACCATGCTTCCACGTGTCAACATCACGGGCACTCAAAAACTGCTTCCCTTCACTTTTCAACTGGACTCCATCTACATGCCATGTAGCATCGATCCGCATTCACTTTTTGGTAGGCCCCATAGTCAGCGCTAACAATGAAGAATTATCCATGTGTCTTCCCCGCACAAGGTTTTCATCGCAAGGAGGGAGGAATGAACCACAGGCCCCGACTTATCGCCACGTGTCTCCTCTGCGGGGATTTCACTGAGAGGAAGGAACACACAACGAGCCCCGACATGTTGCCACATTTCATAACTGCCTTCATGGGTTGGTGACACATGTTGGCACGATGTTCTGTTGGGACCACCGCCATCATCGCAGGGGATGCATTTGGTTCAAAAGCAACCATGTTCCATGGCTCAAATCTTTTTCTGTTGCAACGACCAAGGGAAATCACTACTCTGGGCATCATTGTTCATGATAAGGGAATATTTTTTGTTACTGGCTCGCCAGGCAGTGAGATTATTTTCTATATATGTTGCTTCTTCCTTTAGAAAATGAGTTTGAAAGATACAGAAAAATTGTGAAAGACACTAGGCCTCTTTGTACTATTTTAGATTATTGTATGAGACTCATAGACTGTGCCATTGTTCGGCCTTTCTATTTTATTAAGCTATTTTACAAAACATTATACTGTGCCATTACTGTACTGAGTTATTTATTTGCAGAACTTTTATGATTTCAATATAAGTTGTTGATTTAGACCATGTCTTTGACTCTTCTTTTCAGTAAATGTTTATGGGAATTATTTTATGTTATTGGATAAATCATTCAAGTTTTCATCTTTGATTTTTGTTATTTCAGGACTTAGCAGATTGCTGAACGGGCCCTTAAATTGCATCCAAAAGATAGATTTATTGTGCCTACTATTAGAACTGAGATATAGCTCTGATACCATGTTAGAATTGGCTATGGCTACCAAGATCTTGAGACCAAATGGAAAGCACAAAAGAGAGAGATGAATATGACAAGAATAAACTGTATTCTTATCAATATCATTCAATAATATGATGTGATGTTTACAATGAGAGTGACCCCTTCATTATATAGCCAAGGTGAGATGCAAGATGTCATAGGATTATGACAAGTGTCTTAATCATATGACATGAGACAACTAATCACACTTACCTAGGTTCACATGTGTTACAAGTCAAAAGATAAGATAACAACTAATGACAACTAACACCTTCTAGAAAGATTCCTTCCTAGGACCTACGTAAACTTAACATGTGTAAATAAGTCTCCTAGTAATGAATTGGCTAGGTACAAGACTTTATTTATACCAACGCCCCCCCTTAAGTGCAACTTAGGGAGTAGCAGATTATTATGCAAATGACACAAAGATGCAAGAATGGTCCCTGCTACTAGGCCATGTTAGGTACCCATGTACATATGCAAATGAAATCTCTCACAAACAGAGAAAAGGAGAAAACCTAGTGGGACAAAACTCCTCCCCAAAAGAGAGATGAAATACAAAAAAGAAATGCTCTCAATGATGCATGAGAAGGCCAAAAACCCATGTGAGGAAAAAGACCCCCCCATAAGAGAGAATAAGAAGAGAGACAAGGCAGCCCCCCTCAATGTTGAGTCTCCTGCAATGATGGTAGAAGCTTGAAATTGAATGTTGAAGATGATCCAATCTTGTCAAACAACATTCCTCCCCTTAGGAAGAAACAAAACCATGGATGTATGCAGGATGTCAAGAATACAGATGATGTATGATGATGTCTCTGAAGCATGCATAAGTGTCTCCATGTCGATCTTGAAAGCTGACACACTCCAAACATGTGTTCTAGGCCACACTACTGAAGAGGACAATCCAACATCTAGTAGAGAGGAATGTAGAACACGATCCAAAGACAAGGATATCCCCTCTGAAGACAAAGAATCCTCCTCCAAATGTTGTCCAAAAGTATCCATGGTCACATCAATCTGTGAAGAATGATCATGTAGAGAATGAACAAGAGGGTCAAGGTATTCCCTCGTAACAACTGAAGAAGAATCTTCTCCATCAAAGAGAAGATGAATGTCATCAATGGTGTCCTCCAAATATGCAAGATGAGACTCCATAAACAAGTCTAAAATACCTGTCAAGAAGCCATCCAAAGTAGCCATATCTGGAAGACAATCAGGATCCTACTGCACTGAATCACAAGGAACCAAAATTGTGGAATCACAAGCATCTTCAGCTGCAACAGTAGATGGAGGAGATAGAATGGATGATTCAAGAACTTGATCTTATGTGAGTACTTCCAAGTTCAAGAAGCCAAAAGTCTCCTCTAAATCATGGTTCATATCAACAATCGAAGGAACAATGTCATCATCATAAGGAAAATTTGCAAAGGTATACAATCGAGATGAATGATCAACTACCCCAGTAGCAGTGATCTCTCTACTCTCCAAGTCTCGAATGATGACGAAATCAGGTGTGAATTCCATAGTTCTCTCATCTCCACCATGTGTAATCTGATATATGGAAAGAAGATTGTTTGTCAAATGAGGAACACATAAGACATCTTGAAAAAGTGTTGTCCCCAAAACTAATAGATCCCTTCCCAATTACACTCATGTATGTATTGTTTCCCATCAAGATAAGAGACATAGTACAAGGATGGAAAGAAGAGAATATAGACTACAAAGATGCCATATGATGAGATGTTCCTGAATCTAGAAGCCATCTCCCTAATCTTGGACCTAAAAAATCACAAAGAGCTTGACCTTTATTTCATGATGTAGATGCTTGACCTTTGTCCTTTTTAGACTGTTTGGAAGAAGGAGGTGATTCATACATTCTAGAAGGAAAACCAATGTGATTCCTTTTGAGAAGATTTTTCAATTCATCAATATCCTTCTTATAACAATAGTGTTCTTCATGTCCATCCTCCTTGCAATATGCACAAAAAGGTTTCTCCTTCTTTGATGATTCTCCTTTTGATGAGGATGAGGATTCTGATTCTTTATGTGGCTTGTTCTTTTTCTTCTTTTGCTTCTTATCAAGATTCCATGATTCTTTCTATACCTTAGACTCACTTGTCACCAATGCTTGTGACTTGGAAGACTTGATTAGACCCATGTTCATTAACTTAGCTTCCTCTTGAATTAGGAGATTTGCAAAGCCATCAAACTTAGGATCAACATATGATGCTCCCATAGAAAGTCGATGGGTATGAAAGCCAGAAACAAACACTAAATACTCAAGACCAAGCTTGGATAACACATTCAGAATCAATTGTAAATCCTATTTTTCAATGTTGCATTCCTTCAAGTGTGATCTTAGTTGCTTTATTTTGGAGATGTAGTCTTGGATGTGGTAAAAAAATTTAGGATCAAGATTCATCAAATCATTATCAATTTGATATCCCCTAATCTTATTTGTTTTACCATACAATTTTTCAAAAGTATCCCAAGCTTCTTTAGGTGTTTTGCATGATTCAATATGAAATTGTAAATCAAATGAGACTAATGAAGAAATGCATCCAAGTGTTTTCTCACGATCAATCTCCCACCTTGCCAATTATTTAGCATTAGTAGGTTTTTGAGTGGTTTCCTTAGATGGCCTATTAGACTTTTCATCATGAGATAGTGTCATATTGATTTTTCCATGTAGCATAGTTATGTGGAGTTAGGATTTAAATTTGAGATTTCCCCATTTCAAGAACACAAACCAAGAAAAATAATGCAAGCAACCATTGCAAGATTACCCCCCCAAATCACTCAATCATGAAAACCCCCCAAGAAATATATGAGCTTGGAACTTTATGAGTAGTGTGTTTACAGTTGCCACTTGCCAAAAACAATGAAGTGGTCTTTGATATTGCTATATGTAGATGTCAAATTTGGCCACCGAATCAAGTATAATTTTTGGCACAAAATGAGATCAATCTGATCATACCACTGAGAATTACATGAAAAATCATGCAATTTAAAAAAAAATTGCACCCAAAAATGTTACCATAGCAGCAAGATATGGGCTCCTAAAGTTCCCAAAATGAGGACGAAGCAACAACACCTATGAAAATCTACAAATTCTAGAAAAAAAAAAGAAGCACCAAAAATAGAAACTGATTGCACTACTACAAAGAGCACAAAAAATTAGCTCAAATAAAAAAAAATTGCTCGAAAAAATGAGTCAAAATGAGCAAGATATGAGCCTTTGAAAATCAACTGAAAAAATCAAAAAGCCGAACGATGAGAGGGGCACATTTTTTTTAGAGCGCTGATGTCAACAATGATGTGTTGTTGACATCAACAAACTATTGTATTAAATTTGATGGTTGTATACCCGTCAAAAAAATTCTCATGCTTAAAATTGACGTCCACGAAAGCGTCACTGGTCAGGTTGACTAATTGACAGAATCTTCCCACAGAATATTTTGTGGATGGGAATCTTTGCCAAAATATTCAGGTTCTTTACTGGTTGCTTGAGAATGTACACTAGTTTATATTTCTCCAACTTCCAGATTTTAAAAGAATGTGGCTAGTTTTTATGAGTCTCGATCGCTACTACTTTTGAAATGACCTATAGCTAAGGTGGGGCCACCTTCCCACATGGTAGTACTCGCTTGGCACTATGGTACAGTCTATAGTACTGTGGATGTCAAGTCTACAGATCGTAAGGTTTGCGGAATTTGATTGTAATTTTTTTATTTTATGATTTTTACAAAATAATTTCGATTGGCATAATATAAATTTAAAAAAAAAAATTCAAAAAATTTCACCTGAATAAAATAATTATTTTTTCAAAAAAATTGTACCATGTCATAATGATACGACCTGGGGGGTTGTACGGGTCCCTGGGAAATTTTTTTTTGCCTCACCAGACAACTACTCCAATTCGGACGATTTGGCAATTGATCTTAGGGTTTTTGGCCCTTTTGGACACAATGGAAGGGTTAGATTTGACCCAAAATGTTCCAAAATTGCAACTACCTTCTAGATCTAACAACCACACTTCAGCTTCAAACCCTCATAAATTTGGCCTGGTATGTCCGATTTGGATGAAACAAAAGGAAAAATTGACTTTCTCGAACACTCTAGATGCAATGGTGAGCTTAGATTTTCACCAGCAAGCTTCAATTTAAACTTGCAATAAAGAGCCAAAAATGGAACACCCCTAAATCTGGTATCTCTCTTTAGAAAAAGACTTTCCAATGGAACCCAACCCACTCTGATACCATGTTAGAACTGAGATATAGCTCTGATACTATGTTAGAATTGGCTATGGCTACCAAGATCTTGAGACCAAATGGAAAGTACAAAAGAGAGAGATGAATATGACAAGAATAAACTATATTCTTATCAATATGATTCAATGGTATGATGTGATGTTTACAATGAGAGTGACCCCTTCGTTATATAGCCAAGGTGAGATGCAAGATGTCATAGGATTATGACAAGTGTCTCAATCATATGACATGAGGCAACTAATCACACTTACCTAGGTTCATGTGTTACAATTCAAAAGATAAGATAACAACTAATGACAACTAACACCTTCTATAAAGATTCCTTCCGAGGACCTAAGTAAACTTAACATGTGTAAATAAGTCCCCTAGTAATGAATTAACTAGTTACAAGACTTTATTTACACCAACACCTACATCTACATCTTGGCGCATCACCTTAGTTAGATCTTTATTTTTTATATCTGCTTATGTTTCCCATTCCAAAACCCCAAATACAGAAGAATTCGACTTCTTTAAAAATCTAGAGGTTTCTCCGTTTAAGCGCAATTTGTCTCCCCATTAACTGAGTTTCCCATAAGGTTGTTACCTTGTCATTTTTTGGCATCAACAATTTCTTTTTCTAGAATGCCCGGTGGGACTGCTTAAATGTACCTAAACCTAAAGTGGGTGTATGAGCCATCGACCTATTACTAGATCTCAAACAACGAATAACCTCGGCTTGCTAGTACCATCGCTAGTAACAGTGCAAACTAGAACCCATCCAGTGAATGTTCTAATCCCTCCACCTGCCATGTTGCCAATTGCTAACAAAAATTACATGGCGTGGGATGCTGTAAGTCCCCTTGTAACACCAGTAGCACCCATTGTTTGGGCCCCAATCCTAACCTTTGCTTTAAAAGCTATACCAAAATTCATCGTGGATGGCTCAAAAACACCATCCAAACACCTACAAGATGTGGTGAATGTGTTTTTGGTGCACGGAGTTACCAACCAAAATATAGTGCTAAGGTTGCTTGCAATCTCTTTTAGGGGTAGGGTGTTGGATTGGTATCACACTCTGCAAGCTAACACTATCGGTACCTAGGATTAGCTCAGATATCCTTTCTATGAAAGATTCTCAAATGATGGAGATAGGTCTTCGTTATATCATCAACTAGTGACCATAAAATAGGCCTCGCATGAAGCCATGATTGACTTTAATGCCCAATTCCATACAACTTGGCAGAGGATTCAGGCTGCTATCCACCCACTGGCCGAATTGGAATTCATGTTCTACTTGAAATCCATCAATGTCGACATCTCAATGATGATCCAGTCTCTTGGTAGGACCACTCTACTAGATGCATACAACGTCACTATCAAGGCAGAGAACAATCTGATAGATGCTGAGAAGTTGCCACCCCGGCCCATTATGCCCATATTTCCTAAAATATCAGTTCTCACCCAGGAGATGCCATCTACCAGTGCGTTCGCTCCTCCCCAGTCTATGTACACATATCTGAATGTGCCACAGAATGTTGCTTCTACATCTGTCTCTTCAAAGGATGAGATGAGCAATGTCAAGGAGATGTTGTAGACCATCGCCAATGAAATAACTACTATCAACCAGAACCAATCCATGCCTCCGAAGCCAACCTACCAAAATTATCAAGGTGGACAATCTTCTTACTAGCAAAACTAGTTCCAAGGAGGCTCACACACAAATCTACAAGCTCAAACAACTAATCAAATAGTGTCAGTACCTACTCCACTGCAAGGTGCTCACCCAACCTCGAGCAGAGAGATGACAGTAGGGAAAAACAATTTAGTTGATGACATCAACCCCTGGTGCTTCCCCTGTGGTGACACACATATGCATCGAAACTGCCCGCACAATAATCTACAACAAAAGGTGGCAGAACAATGCAACCAAGGCACGACGTTAGATTCTGAAGGTTATGTATATGCCTCTCCACAAATGGAAAATGTGGTACTCACCGCGCAAATGCAAGGGATGTCCCTGGAGTAAGAAATGGATATAGCTCTCAATCACACGCTCTTCTCATGTATGGAAGAAGAAGAAGCATTTTTTGCAAATGATGCATCCACATCGAAAGCCCCACAAGTGCAATCCAATTACAACACTTGCTCAAACAGGAGATTCACGGGCGAACTAGTCGTCCCACAACTAGTCAATCCGCAATCCAAAAGTGCCTTCGACCAGACTCCTAGTACCTCTAGTTGCACAAAAAATTCAACCACAAAAGGAAATTTTTATAACCAGGGCTAAGGAATAGAAGCCTTCAAATCCACCATCATTCAATGTAGTGGAAGAATTAAAAAAATCATCTGCTAATGTGTCCCTTTGGGATATCTTAGCTATTCCAAAGCAGAATACATTGCTGTAGAAGGCACTCTAGGAAGATCCAATCATTAAGCCAATAGAGCAATCACTCAATGGAAAGGTTGTTGACCCATCACCTCCTACCAAAGTTCTCACAAATAGCACAAAGGAAGCCTCTACCGAGGTTAGAGATAACCTGAAACTAAAACCCTTTTTCCTAACTCTTATTGTGGGTAAAAAACTATTGCATAATTCCATGATTGACTCTAGCACTAGCACCACAGTCATGCCCAAGCAGATAGCTGAAGCCTTAGGACTTAGTTATGAACCTTTAAAAAGGGGGGTTATGTAGCTTGATGGGAACAAAGTCAAAACCATAGGTGTCATCAAGGACCTCCCCTTGACTTTATTCTCCTACCCTAGCATCATAGTTCTGCAAGATACTGTGATCATAGACGTTCCCCCATGTTCGGCCTCTGCCTATCCTAGGAATTCACTTCAAATATAGGTAGATACATTTCTTTGGATTGGTCACATTTGATCCTCAGGAGCAAGCATGGAGCTAAAATGAAAATAATATCCAAACCTCTACATTCATAACATGTGGCCAATGAAGCCATGATCAACTTTGAGGTTGCTCACACCTCTTTCACCGAAGAGGAAATGTACTATACTAAGCTACTAGAAGATGAAAAGGTGATTGGAGACCAGATGAATTCTGAGGAGGTCCTCTTGAGTGAATATATAGATACTAACCCTTTCAGAAACTATCATGCCACCAAGTTAGGGACCTATGTCATCTATGATGAGGATCAAGTACTCCTGAAGGTCATGAAGGAACCTGAGAGCGGTCAAGCCTTAGAGCTATGGACGCTACACTGTGATGGAGCAAGATGCAAAGTTGGCATAGGAGTCAGGATATGTTTGAAATCCCCATTAAATGCAAAGACACTAAGATATTTCTACTTCCAGTTTGCTTGTTCAAACAATGAAACTGAATACGAAGGCCTGGTGCAAGGTTTAATCCTTGCATAACATATTGGCATTAAGCAAATAATGGTGTTTGGAGACTCTGAGCTAATTGTAAATCAAGTCCAATGGATCTTCGCTACAAATAATGTTCACACACAATCCTATAGACATCGATTTTGGGACCTGATTGAGGGTTTCAAAGCCTTCAACATCCAGATAGTGCTCCGAGAACAAAATGTTGATGCAAATCGCATGGCTGCAATCGGATCTCAATTTGACCCTGCCTCCACCCTAATTCATAACCAACACTCTATGTAAGTGATCATCCGACCTGTAATTCCCAACAATGATTAGAACTGACAAGTGTTTGAAAGTGATGAACACATTGCCTCATTCATCCAATAGTCGGGAAAGTTCGCAAAGCAACTCCAACCAAAGATTGTCGAGGCCTACAACAAACAAATCATTTAGCTGAAGTCCAACAAGCTTCCAAAGGGGCTGGTCACTCTTGAAAACCTATTAGATTGTGACGATGTGAGGAATGATAAGAGGAATTTTGTAGCAAACAAAAGCGACTATGCAGAACTTCAGGTTGGAGATGGAAGAAAGATCAAAGTCGGGAAGGATGTCCCGCATCATGACAAAGAAAGACTCATCCATTTTTGTGAGAAATATGAAGGAGTAGTGGCTTGGTCATATGATGACCTCAAGGGATACAATCCTGACATCATCTAGCATACGATAGAGCTAACAGAAGGTGCAAAACCAGTCCACCAAAAGCAGAGGCCAGTGAATCCTAAGATTGAGGCACTAATGGCCCAAGAGTTGACAAAGCTAATTAAGTCTTGGATCGTCTTCTCGATCAAGCATAGCACATGGGTATCCAACTTGGTCCTAATCTGAAAGAAGAACAAAGATATCTGCCTATGTGTTGAATTTTGGGACCTGAATAGAGCATCCCTAAAGGACCACTACCCGTTGCCTTCTATGGAGTCAGTCTTGCAAATAGTGGCAGGATCAAAAATGTTTTCTCTACTAGACGACTTCTCCAGGTACAACTAGATCGGGGTCAAAGAAGAGGACCGACACAAAACAACATTCACTACCAAGTGGGGAATGTTTTCACATGCAAAAATGCCTTTCAACCTCTCAAATACAGAAGCCACTTTCTAGCGAGCAATGAATATTGCTTTCAGAGAATTGATCAATAGGATTATCTTAATCTATTTGGATGATCTGATTGTATTCTCTAAGCATAAGGAAGATCATTTCGATCACCTTGAAATGGTTTTTAAAAAATGATAGGAGTTCGAGGTGTCCTTGAACCCAAAAAAATGTGTTTTCAGAGTGTCACAAGGAAAATTATTGGGACATGCAGTGTCCAAAGAAGGAATTGCAATCAATCTTGAGCGAGTGAAGGAAATCAAGGAACTTCCCCTACCAGTCAACAAGAAAGGAGTCCAGTCTTTTTTGGGGAAGGTTAACTTTGTAAGCAAATTCATTTTTGATTTTTTAGGGCTAATTAGACCTATCACCTTGATGCTAAAAAAGGATCAATTATTCAAATGAACAAAGGAAGCTAGAGAAGCCTTTGAGAAGGTTAAGGATGCTATTTCTTTAGCTCCTATAGAGGTCAATTTAGACCTATCAAAGGACTTCATAATGTAAATATTTAGTAGCAAGTCAACCATCGCTATTGTTTTGACTCAAAAAGACAATGAAGGAAAGGGAGAACATTCGATAGAATTTCACTCCCGGGCCTTAAAAGGAATATGAGATGAACTACAACTCCATCAAAAGGAAAGCGTTTTCCATTATAAAGGGACTTAAGAAGTTCTGACATCTTATATCTTGCAACAAGGTGGTTTTTTATGTCATGCATTCTAGTGTGCGTGAGTATATCTTGGAAGGAGAGATCACCAAAAAGAGGGCCAATTGAATCACTAAGATCCTTGAATATGACATTAAGGTCAGGTCTACAAAGACCATCTGAGGAGGGGGACTATGCGAATATTTGGCACGTGATGAGGAAATGATAGTTGAAGAGGAGCAACTAGAGCTGGTTCTGACAAATGAGTCTAACTTTGAAGGTTGTTGGCTAGCAAACATAGTGAGATTCATGCACACTAGAAAGTATCTGTTGGGCCTTCCTTCTCAAAAGAGAAGATTCTATAGACTGTAGGACAACATATATGCACTTATTGAAGGGGCCCTCTTCAAAATGAACTTCAATGGCATTCTACTGTGGTGTGTCACCATGAAGCAAGCGAAGAGAATTCTTGACACTTTCCACAACAATCTAGCGGGCAGACACTTCTCTGCAAAAACCACTGCCATCAAAATCACTTGTGTTGAATACTTCTGGCATATGCTATTCAATGACTCATACTCCTTGGTAAAAGCCTGCAAAGAATGCCAATTCTTTGTAGGAAGAAAAAATTATGTAATGCCTCTCAATCCAATAGTAGTTGATGACTCATTCGCACAATGGTGCCTTGATTTCATTAGGATAATCAATCCCACCTCCAGCGTCAAACACAAATGGATTCTCATGGTCATGAACTACTTCACCAGATGGATCGAGGTCATGCCCCTGAAGAATGCAATGGAGGCAAAGATTGTGGACTTCCTTAAGGAATTGGTGACGAGATTCAGCCCACCAAAGACCATCATCTCTGACAACGCCAAGGCTTTCCTAGGCTCTAAGGTATGTCAATTCACACTCGTGCATGACATATTCTTGAAAATGTCATCAAATTACTACCCATGGGGGAACGACTTGGCCGAGTTGACTAACAAAAATTTGATCTGACTCATTAAAAGAATAAAATTAGAACATCAAAGAGAATGGCATAAGAACCTTTGGGCAGTGCTCTGGGCAGACCGCATAACTCCCAAGCAAGTCCTCAAGACTTCGTCGTTAGTGTATAGAAAAGAAGCACTATTGCCCATCTCCATGGAAAATCCTGTGCTACAATTGCTCAAATCCCTAGAGGTTGAAGAAAATGGAGCCATGGAGGTTCGATTGGCGGAGTTACTATAACTATAGGAGAAGAGGGGAAAGTCCCTAATAGCCATGTCTAACCACCAATAAGTGGTTAAAAGATGGTTCAACAAGAAAGCCTCAGACTAAGGTTTAAAATGTGGAGACCTAGTATTAAAATTCAACGAAAGGGTCATGAAGCCTAGCCAACACGAAAAGTTCGACAGTCTATGGGAAGGCCCTTTTAGAATAATTCAATGCAAGCAACACAATGCATTTGAATTGGAAAATATGGAGAAGGAAGCATTGGGGATTATCTTTAACGAAATCTACCTTAAATTGTTTAATTAAGCTTCATTATTATTCTGCTAGTGTAAATATGTAAGAAGTGTAATTATTTTTCCTTCGTGTTTTTGTCGGTTGGTCTTTCCACAAACTCATCAACAACCCATGAAGTAGGAAAATGAACCCATGTGCGAAAAATTGAAATGAACCCATATGTGCAAAATTGAAAAGATACTCAAAGAAATGAAGGAGGAAGATAAAGAGAACCCACAATGCAGAATTGTAAGAAGAAAAAGAGACATGAATTTGATATAAGTTGTATATTCATTCTATATATACTTCGATAAATACATTTTCAAAATGGCTCTGAGGCCAAACTTTTAAAGAAAATCTATATAGTATGCAGTTTCTTCATATATACATATACGGTAAAGGCATTTTATAGGCATATATACAAAAAACAAATTAAGAGTGATTTTTTTTTAAATGGAGAAAGAGGAGTAAATATCAAGTAGGAGCATCATTATCAGTAGAAACATCTGGGACAACTTCATTGACAACATCAACAGGAGCAACAGGACCATGAATCACAACAATAGCATCAACAGGAGAAATGGCGAGTGGCAGAGGGAACACTAGGTTCCTAAAGTCAGTATACCAGTCAACACTATAGAAGAGCACCACATTGTAGCAGCGAAGTAGGAAGTGGCAGGCACAAGTCACCCTTTGATGATGCTCTTCATGTGTTAGGATGCGAAACCCACTCAAGAACGATACACATGGCACTATTGCATCTTCTTCAATATGCTTACAAAAGTCACTCACCATTGGAAGGCCCAGACCATACACAACATTCGCCACCACCTCTCCAAGGCCGCTTAAGTAGCACTTTGGAAATATTTCAAGCATAAGGTGTAGGATGATTGGATTGGAAACTTGGATATCAAGTAGAGACGTGAAAAAATGAGAACATACATCAATATTGACTTTGTACTTATCTTCATATTCCACACAATCTTGGCCTAACACCCACTTCATGGCTATGATAGCCAGTGAATGCTTGTTTTTGGCCATTCTTTTCAAGATCCTATTAGAGATTTCACCTAGAAAAGTCATTTGAGACTTGTTGCAAACTAGCCTAATCAGAGTATTCATGATGCTAAGCTCTACACAACTGCCTAATGCAAGCTCTACACAACAGCCTAATGCAAATTCTACCTAACTACCCAATACCAATTCTTTCAAATTGCTAAGTGTGATTTTTGCTACTATCTTAGGGCCTATTTATAGAAATATGTGAGCTATTTGTGTGCCATAAGCATGATGCTAATCAAGTACCAACTCAAAAATCCTACCAGAGGCCAACTCAAATTTCCCACCTAGTTGTGTTTGTCATGTACGAATTTTTGTGTGCAAAGTTAATAAGAGGTAATTAAGTAGCGCAAATTGGTGGCATTCCCAAGTGATCATCCATACAATCTAGTCCTAATGTGTCATGTTGCAGGCGCTTATCAAATTCCAAGGAGGAACTCATATCTTTTCAAGTACTCATTACATCTTTGGCTTAATTATTCCTTTTTAGATATTAATTGCTAAAGCATGCGAAAGCTTAAACCGCCTTCAATCGCCAGCTCAATTTCCAAGGAAATCACGTTGTAGGACATGATTATCAATTTTCATTATGAATTATTTCCTTTTCAAAATAGCAAGAAATTCATTTTGCATGAGCAAAGGAGTTGGAGGTACATGTCAAAGTAAATGCTAAAAGGCAACCATTGTCTACCACTCTAAGAAAGAAATCGCTAAGTATTGCATGCGAAAGGCTAACATTGTAAAAGCTTCTTGAGTACACTATCCAGAGCAAAGAGTTTTGAGTGTAGACAGAGCTGAAGTGAATTGCAAAAAAATTGAACATCGCAAAAATTTATAGTACCCTAAAATGGCTGGAAGTTCTCAGATGGAAGCACAGATTGAGGCAACCCAAAGCTTATTTGATGCCATCATAGCAGCACCAGTTGTCAATATTTTTTATGAATCTCTTACGCATCACCTAGGATGCTAGAAAAACCAGAATGGATTCATACACGGGTTCCAAACAAGCAAAAACCTCACAGGTACCAGAGCCAAATAAAGGAAGAATGGGATAACATTCATGATCCCATCCTCGTGAAGAACCCTAAGACTCTTAGGGAAGGAGCTTGTGAAAGAATGAAAGTGGCTGATAATGAACAAAAAATGGTGTACAAGCTATAGTTTAGCGGTCTTCCGTAGTATATGGTTCCCTCTGTGCATTACTGCCCAAAGATCATTCACAAGGGCATTGAACATTTCAACCCAGCTACCAACACCATCAAGGGCTAGGAGCTGAGAGTTAACATCAGCATAGAAGCTCTCTAGAGAATGCTATGCATTCCTGTAAGTCACTCCAAAGTGGACAGAATGAAATCATTTACTCCAGAAAGTGGGTGCAATTTTTGGAGAGGAAGAGACAAAGCTATGGATTTTTATAATCAGGAAACGTGGAGGCCCTAAGAAGATTGCAACAAGCTGCGACAAATTCTAGTTGCACACAACACTTTTAAACAAGATATATAGGATGCACTCTCTATGATGGCCTTTGTTTGCGGCATGGATGAGGAAAAATGGGTGCATGAATTTCAATTGGATTTGGGTTTTCAGTTGCGTAGGCAATAGTTCTTGTTCTAGTATGACTTTGCAAAAGTCATCTATCGTGCAATGATGAGCCAAATCAAGGAGTATCTCATGTAGCGTAAGTTTAGGTTTCCTTCTTTCCTTGCTCATATGTTTTTATACCAGAACCCTGAATTTTTCAATAAAAGGATGTCATTATCTATTTTTATTGAGAAGGGATCCAAAAATCTAGTTTCTATATGGACTCTCCTCCTTTCTACAACACATGATTATTATGCATTTTTAGAATTTTTCTTAACTTTGATTTTGCAAGACTTGAGTAAGGATGGAAATCTCTATCGGCTTTCCACTGACCAAATGGGGTGGATGTAGAGTTTCACTCCTAAATGCGACTAGTTCTTTGGGAGGGATTTTACATTCATCCGCATGCATGGCTTTACCAAGGAGCCATTCCAACTCCCAAAGAGCGTCATAGATAGGGTATTGGCCCTTGAAATGTTTTGGCAGATGGCAGTTATTGACAATAATTTTTGTGGAGGATAGGGCAAGAGAGGATTTTTCAAATGCCCACTAACCTTCAATTGGGTGGTAATGGTGAAAAAGCAGACACATAAGCTACTTGAAGCAAAGCTGCCTCATTTGGGGTTAGTGTTGATCTACAAAAAATGGCAGTACAACCCCTTCAATGACTTAGGAAACACATTCATCAAGGTAACTCATAGCCCTCGACCTTATTGGGAAAAGCAGCAGAGTCCCCTGAAGGAACAAGATGATTTGTTGGTCGACCTGGCTCATATTCCTATAGAGGATACAAGACTGCCATGGCTCAAGTTCTATTTTCCTTTGGCGAAGTATGATGAGAAGTGCCAAATAGGGGCCGCCCTTTGCAATGATTTAGTAAGGAATTTTAACTGGATTGGGGAAAGGATTAAAGATTTCTAGATTTACCGCCAAGAGATCAAATTCCATGATACCCCTTATCAGGGCGTAGAGTCAGATGATAGATTTGATATTTTGTGGAATAATGGGCATGAAGATACCAATGCAAGCAGTGATGAACATATCAACCCTAATGAGGCTAGAATGTATACAGGGAAGGGAAAGGATTAGGAAAAAGAAGTATAGACGCCCCCCACATAGCAGAAGGAAAAGGAAATGAAGCAACCTAGCAAGGCTTCTTCAAATGTACGGGTGAATATATCACGGTCGGGATCCTTGCATACACACACCTAGACCGCAAAAAGGTCCATAACAACCTAGCAGCAATGATCAGAGGCTATAGAGGGGGATGAATCCCCACACAACAAAAGGTAACACATGGATACAACCCCTAGAGAGGGTTCACAGGAGCCTACAACAAGCCAAGGATCACAATCATCTGCACCACAGGTATCTCTCACTCCCTCTTTTCTCACTTCATAATCCTTTGTTCCTCCTACTATGTCTGCATCACCCCTCACTTCAAGTGTCGACCTTTCTTTTTCCACTTCTGCAACAATGGTCGCGAGAGGTTTCTCCCAGTTCTCCCAGGCAGGACCATTTTTCTTTACTCCTCTGCAGACCTTTCCACCTTTTGTCAAAGCCTAGTCCACATCTGCTATCACTTCACCTTTTTCCTCTGCAACCACCATTGATCCCCTTCTTGCTACTACTGTGTCAGACCCGACCCAGTCCGCCCAGCAAATGGAATTCACCATGACTCTGCTACCACCACCGCACCTAATGAGTCCTCCCACTAGTTCATAAACTGGACCTTGGTAGATTCACCCATTCTCCCCACTAACAGTCAATCTTTCGAGGAATAAATTGGTTAGAATCACTACTGTCTCATTCCCTTTTTCTCTTCCTCCTAGTGCACCCTTCGCAAGTGAGCTTATTAAGTCACCAACAAAAATTTTGTTAGAGGGTGATGCTATCAAGATCCATAAACAAAATGCTAAGGATGCTAAAAGGTTAGTTGAGCCAAAGGTGCAAACACTTTTCAATGAGGCTCAGTAATCACTGCATTTCGCAACCATGTATCCAACCGTCATCAAAGCACATGGAGAGATGCAATGTAAGGATTAGGAAATCTATGCTATGGGGCTCGATCTGAGTGTAGCCTGACCATAGGATAAGGTTGAGCTCATGGAGGAAACATAGCGAGTAGTGACCACAGACTTCTTAAAGTCTGATCGCCAGCTAAAGAAGAAGGAGGAAGAGCTCAAAACTATTAAGGAGAGAATTGAAGTCCTACTAGCAAAGGACAAGGCAAGGGATGCAAATTTTGTGTGCTTATCATATCAAGTAGAGGCAGAGAAAGAAAAACTCTAGGAGGAACTTGCGAAGTTCCAATCCTATGATCCCAACTTGGTCGTCGAGCTGCAGCAGAAAAACCAAGAATTACAAGACCAGTTGGCTCAGGAAAAAGAGGAGATGCAACGAAGGAACAAGGAGTTTCAACATCAAAGTGCTCAATTAGAGCAAAGGATGTAGCAAAAGGACATAGACTTTGAGGGCCAATAGGCTCAATTGGAGAAGGAAGTCTAGGAGATGAAGCTTTCCCTTGAAAGGGAATCATCAAACAAAAGTCAGGCCAAAGAGAACTGCCTTGCCGAATTGAGGAAACTGTAGGGACAACTTTCCATCACAAACAAAAGGATTGCAAAATTGACACAGGATGTTGGTTCAAGGGATGTGGAAATTAGATTTTTGAAGAATCTTCCCCAACCCCCTGCTTCCAAGTTGGACCTCCTTCAAGTAGTCCAACGACTATATGTCTCATACTGGAAAAAGGTCAAGGCCTTTTGCCTGACTCTTCAGTTGACGCTTCAGTTCATGGTGGAAGCAACAAATTTAGGGAGGGAAGTTCGTGGAACTATTGAGTAGTTCCCACAATTCATCATATAGAAGGTTCCTAAGGTAGAAAAATTGTTGAATAAGCTATACAAAATGTTGGATGAGGACTTAGCGAGAGCGGGGATCAAGAACCAAAAAGTTGTTGCCAAAACAACAAAGGAGTTCATCCACTACCACACAACCATCCTCTATGCTAGCAAGTGTGCTGCCACACTAGGCCGAACTATGAACAACATGTAGGTGAATTTCTCCCAGCTAACTCAGATGGGCTTACCCTCCCCATTTCTTTCCGATAACTTAGTGACCACTACAGAGCAAATTGCAGTAAAGATCAAAGAAAAGCAACATGACACATCTACTTTTCAGCACTTCAGCCAAACCCCTACTACAAAGGATATTGAGGGCATCACTCATCAGATAGTGTGACTTCTCTTCCAACTCGAGTCTAGGGCTGGTATATCCATGACGTTTCCATACAAATAAGTGATCGATCTGCACATAGCGCAAGAGAATTTGCGTGACATATCAACGCCATTTGAGGCTGAATAGTTTCCTCTATAGACCGCTCTCTCCAAGCTTTGATTGCATCACCCAATGGATAAGGCTTTGGTCTGTGAACAAAAAAAAAATTAGTTCCTCGTTCCGCAAGCGAAATGCCCCTGGTAGTCGTCAAAAGCTGTGGATATAAATTTCATCGAGCTCCCTTCAGGTTGTTTATATTTTTGCTAGGTCCGACCCACGCCTTATATGTTTGAACATCATTGGGATCCTTTTTTAAAAGCTTCATTTGCTGCCACCACGTGTCCACCAAGTGCTCCTCGTAGGAATTTCTTCCTTCACTCTTCTATCGGCCCTGCCATGCTTCCACATGTCATCACTGTGGGCACTTGAAGACTACTTCCCTTCGCTTTTCAACCAAGCTCCGTTTGCATGCCACGTAGCATTGATCTGCATTCACTTTTTGGCAAGCCCCATAGTCAATGCTAACAGTGAAGACTTCTGCACATGTCTTCCCTACGCAAGTTTTCATCGCAAGGAGGGAGGAATGAAACAAAGGCCCTGACTTATTGCCACGTGTCTCCTCCATGGGGATTTCACCAAGAGGAAGAAAGGAATGTGCAATGAGCCCCGCCATGTTGCCACATGTCCTAATTTCCTATGTGGGTAAGCGACACATGTCAGCATGATGTTTTGTTAGGACCACCACCATCATCACAAGGGATGCATCTGGTTCGAAAGCGACCACATTCCATGGCTCGAATTTTTTTTTGTTGCAACGACCAAGGGAAATCACTACTCTAGGCATCATTGTTCATGATAAGGGAATCTTTTCTATTACTGGCTCGCAAGGCGGTGAGATTATTTTCTATATATACTGCTTCTTCCTTTGAAAAATGAGCTCAGAAGATGCAAAAAATTTGTGAAAGAAACCAAGCCTTTTTTTAATGTTTTAGATTATTGTATGAGACTCACAATCTGTGCCATTGTTCATCCTTTCTATTTTCTTAAGCTATTTTACAAAACATTATACTGTGTCATTACTATACTAAGTTGTTTATTTGCAAAACTTCTATGATTTCAATATAAGTTGTTCATTTAGACCATATCTTTGACTCTTCTTTTCAGTAAATGTATATGAGAATTATTTTGTTATTGGATAAATCATTCTTCATCTTTGATTTTTGTTATTCTAGGACTTAGCAGATTGTTGAACGAGCCCTTAAATCGCATCCAAAAGATAGATTTACCATGCCTACATCTACATCTTGGTGCATCGCTGTAGTTAGATCTTTATTTGTTATATCTACTTATGTTTCCCATTCCAAAACCCCAAATATAGAAGAATCCGACTTCTTTAAAAATTCAAAGGTTACTTAGTTTAAGCACAATTGGTCCCCCCATTAATTGAGTTTCCCATAAGGTTTTTACCTTGTCATTTTTTGGCATCAACAAATACAATACTAATTTATCTCATACATATGCACCATTCAAAGAATGAATGAGCTCAATCAATACTAATATTCATTATATTTGTTGCCATAATCCCAATATGAGATGGTGCAATCACCAAAGGGAAGTGTGTGTAAATGATCATGAATTAAATGTAAATTTGTTCATTCAACTAGAGATAACACTTCACCATCAACTGTGTTAGGGCTATAAATGCATAGTCAAAGATTCATCAACATTCATTGAACTAAATGTGTATATTTAAATAGAAAGAAATCAATTTTAAACCCTAGAAAACATCATTAAATGAAACTAAACTTTAAAAAATAGACCATAAATTATTAATCATATCCAAAATTAACACCTCAATAAGTTTTCCAATGAGTTGCAATTGAAGAATGTATAGATATAAATAATAAATTTGGATGGGAAAGAAAACAAATCTTCCATCCAAATTGTCAAAAAATGTTAAATGAGTCTTCAAAAATCAAGATTTGTCAATCATCCCTTCAAATTCTACACTTTCCCTCCAAGCACTCTCATTTTTAAAAATAATTAACTCTTTCACTTATGCAATTTTTTCCATCTCTACAAATAATTTAAAATCATTCTCTTTTTGCAACAGTTAAAATAATTTGCATCTATAGGTTTCCATTCTGCAATTATATTTTTAAATCAAACATTTCTTTATATTTTATTTTTTGACACATATTATAGGCCCCTCTAGTTAAAGCTAAGAATAAATGAAAACTTGTACGAATTTTTTCCAATCCCAATATCTTCAACGCCATATTGCTCAATATATTTTCTCTATTCTACTCACTACAGACTAGCACACCAAGGGATATTTAATGCATACTCAATCTCTCCCTGAAGGTATTTTAGAATCTTGGAGCATTGAATTCAAATATTTGATATAGTAAAAAATTCTAGTATGCATTAGAGCATTAAAATTAGAGAAAGAGAATTAGAGAAAGATCCATCATTGTTCTAATCTATCATAACTTGGTTCTAGTCAATAATTTCTCGAATACCTTCTTTTTCCTAAAAATAAAATACTTATTAGATTCAATATGTTGAAATGAATTAGTAACAAACATGAGATCATCTTACAACCTATCTTTTTTTAGCAAAATTTGTTTATCCACTGTCTCCTTTATTATACTCCTCATACGGTTTCTCTTCATATTCTTGTATCTCAAATTCACTAATATCACCATCACTACTCAAATCCATTGCAATACTAATTCAAATAAAAAAAAATTAGAAGTATGCTAATTTTTTGGCCTTAATTAGGCACTTCAAATGTCTTATAATAATAGTTGTTTATGGTCATAATCACCACCCAAAATATCCTCAACCATTCCTTTGCAGTCATTGCTTTCCTAATTATTTAGGAAATCCATCAAATAGTTGGCACGCCTATTCAAAACTTTCCAATAATTCCATATTGGCAAATATTTACCAAAAATCTATTTTTTAATTGTATTCCAACCAAACCTTGTTCGTATTCACAATATGGGATGACATTGTAAAAGAATTGAAAAATGTGTTGTCTATGCACAACCCCTTTAGCATGAAGTTTTATCAAACTCTTTAGGAACATTGTAGATATTTCATGCTTTGCATATGTAGCATTGTAAATTGTCACCCTTAACAATTTTATAGTAGGTTTAGCTCCCCCCTATGTGCTTGGACCCAATTATGCTCTTAAATTGAATGTTTTATGGTCATCTTAAAAACATTATAATTAAATTAGGAATTTATTATTCAATATTTATTTAACACTTAAAGACCCAAAATAGGCCCGGACTAGGGTGTTAGCACCCCTGTCCAACTTATTTTGACCCTAATTCAAAATATATTATTGTCAACATTTTAACATTTACAAATTTAAATTCATTTATAGGCTTTTGATAATTAAGTTTGTGGGAAAATGAATTAATGCATATAAATACAATTCTTTTTCGCCATTTGAAATCCCAGTGAATTGATTGAACAATTGAGAATCCTAAAAAGCAATCAAGAGAAAAACTAGAAGAGTTTGCAACACTTATTATCATTCAAGATTCATGTTATCACTGCATCAAGTTTATATGTGAGTTTATGCATGTTTTATGTTTAATTATTTTGTGAGTACTAATGCTTGCAGGACCTTCAATCAAGCATCCAATTCTCCTTGTATAATATGAGTACAATGAATTCACTCCATCAAGGAAAGCAAATCTAAGTGGTAATTTGCAACACTTGTCAATTTATCATTCCTTTTTATCCATTTGCCTTTGCCTGACCAAGGGTAATCACTCTTTACATCATCATAGCCATTGTGGAGTTAGAAACACCAAAAAAAGGTTTGACTTAGGCAAGCCCTTATACAACACAACCCATGATTCATCACTTGGTATTCAAAGTAGATGCTAATTTTTTTAAGAAAAATACACCCCTGTTAAACAGGTGCAAGACAACTAAGAGGGGGGTGAATCAGTTGTCACACAAATTCAAACTTAAAACTTTATCACTTATCAAATCTTCAACCACACTATTTTGTTATTAAATATGAGCATGAAACACAGATAATAGAAAGTAAATCAACACAATGAACACCAAATCTTTACATGGAAAACCCAATAAGGGAAAAACTACGGTGAGGGTTAACTCACAATATAAAGATTATAAACTGAATATAAAGGCTCACTGCTCGAAAGAGGACTCACTGTCCAAGTACAAAGGCTCACTGCCTACAAAGGACTCATTGTCCAATAGGGAAGCTCATTGCCTATAGATACAAAAGAGAACAAAAGATCCACCACAATAATTAAAGCACATTCATAGGATTACAAAAACCTTCAATTCACTATCTTCAGCACACTGAAAAACTTCTCTCACAAATCACTCACACACACTTCTGCTCTTATGATTTGTGGCACACTTTCATCACTTTGCATCACACACTGTCATCCAATTCTTCACAACTCGCCTTGCTTTTATACCATTCTCGACCTTAGAAACATTTACCAAGGTTGGCCACAATACATCGTTTCATAAATTCAAAATAGGTCGGCAACTCTAAATTCCTCCAATGGAAAGGAATAAGAGTGGGCCAATAAAAACATAAGAATAATATTTTTGAATCTTCTACATGCTTCTGCATTTAAGTTTTATTCTTCAAATGAAGTGTAAACACTAGGTCAGTCAAACCTAATGAAAACAAAAATTATCAATGATGTACATGCTTCCTAACAAGAAAATGACACACGGACAACACAAAACGCTTCATTATGCACGAGAATACATCTCAGAATCTTCCAGATACATCTATAGCAAAAACAACAAGCTTCAAACACTGAACTCTTTTCACCAGACAATTTGGACTATGCATACACACACAAAAACACAAAAACATGATTTTCGGATCACCAAATTCTAAACCTCTTCACCATAGCATAGTAAATTCCTTCACAAGACATCTCCCAAATCCACATGATTTGAAACAAAATAGTGGAGAAATGCAAAGCAAACATATTTCTCCCAGTCCACAGAACACTGACACTACCAGTAGAACACATATACCGGTGGACACAACTTCTACGTACCATCTCACTAGAAACTGAAACTTAGACTATATCATCATCAGATCATTATCAACACACCTTCAGATCCGCATAGGCATAGGATCAACACAAGAGAAACGTGGAGCACATACCGAGCACACACTGAACACTTCCAACACTCTAACTTCTTTTCTTCATTAATTTTCTCAAAAGCACTCAGAAACTCATCAAACCAACATATATGCAATGCCATAAAGATAGCTCCATGTACTCATAGCATCTCAGCAACATCTCAACCATACATGTACAATATGCAACGTACTGAACAATGTTGACATCAATGACAACATTAATGACAACACCACCAAAGTAGCTCATATCTGCAACAACCCAATATCACTTTATTGGTTTGAGAAGAACTTTAAAAACTATTGGATTTCAGCATCATTAGGCCTATTGACTACTCGTAATGGACCTTTAATATTGTACAATTTCAAAATAAGATGAAATTTATTTATGGTTACTCATAATTTCATGATATCAAAAAATATTTACCTAAATATGATTTCCCTCTACCCAAAATTGACTCAATCATTGATTTTATATGAGGTTATGAGAACAAAATCATTAATCTTATAGTAGGTTATGATATGCTCTCCCTTATGGATAATTTCTCAGGCTATAATTAGATATATATTGTACCATATGATCAACATAAGATCATTTTATTATACCTTAGAGAACCTTCTATTATCTGGTTGTCTTTTGGCTTGAAGAATGCATAAGTAACTTGTAAAAGAGATATGAAAGTAACTTTCCATGACATGCTTCATCATAAAGTCAAGGATTATGTTGATAATTTTTTTTTTAAGGATAAAACTAAAGCATAGCATCCAATGGTCTCGTGTCACATCCTATAATAGCTCATAATATATTAAGATTTATTGAATTCAAGAAAGCGTGTCTTTGGCACAATTAAGGGAAATTTGTTATGTTACATCATTTATCAACATGGAATTGAGGTTGATATTGGACAATTTAAAGCTATATTGGATATTCCTTCACCATGAAATCTCACACAACTCCATAACCTTTAGGCCAAATTGTACTCTATCAAATGCTTCATTTCTCAACTTGCATACTAGTTTCAACCATTCATGTCTACTCAAGAAACATTCAAACTTCATTTTGGATGATTCATTTGAACAATATTTTGACATCATTAAACAATGTCTTTCCAAATCCCTAGTGCTTATATCACCTAAAGCCAATCAATTGCTACTCTTGTATATCTCCACACTCAAACATGCCCTAGAGGCACTTCTTACACAACATGATGAATAAGGTAAGGAAAAAACCATATAGTATCTTAACTAAACTTTGGTTATCCATGAATATTAGTACACAAACATCAAAAAGGCTTGCCTCGTAGTGGTATTTGCTTCACAAAATCTTAAACATTATATGCTCTCACATACCACTAAGCTCATTACAAAGATTGATCATCTAAAATACCTTCTCTCTAAAATGACATTATCAAGTCACATGGAAAAATGGGTGATGCTCCTTAGTGAACTTCAAATTGAATATGTCAATTATAAAGCAATGAAATGGTAAGTCACTGTTGATCAATTAGCAACAATGCCTCAATATGATACACAACCCTTAGAACTTCTAGAGGAATTCCTTCTCCATACTAATGAATCATAGGTATGGAAACTATATTTCAATGGCTCTTGCACCAACCATGGCTTGAGGGTAGGGATCCTATTGGTAAAAACTCAAGGGGATCTTATCCCTCAAAATTTTAGACTTGGTTTTTTATGCGCCAACATAACATAATATGAGTCCTTATTGGTAGGCTTGATATTGGTTATTTAATGGAACATTTAGCATCTTTTAGTCTTTGGGGATTCACATTTGATCCTTAAGCAAGTCACAAAATAATATCTTAAATAGGATGAGAAGTTACTCCCCAATAAGAATATGGTGGATGACTTTAAGTAGTATTTCACCCAAATCCAATTCAACCATATCCCTCACATAAAAAATAAGTCCATTGATGTCATGGTTACTATCAATTCTCTACTTGACATGCCTCTTAGTGTACAAGAAGGATAGTTTTTAGTTGAACACTTGTTGACACCCTCATATAAAGTTCCTAATATAAATATGGTATGTGATTCGTTTGGTCCTACTTCTCCTTAGTGTCATGATATCCATACTTTCCTCACTACCCAAACTTTTCCACCTAAATTATCCCATAAAAAATGCACATTCATCCAATGTGCTACTTGTACCACCCTTCTTGGTGGTACCATCTATTATAGGGGCTATGAAGGCACACTTTTGTGATGCCTTAACTTGAATGGAGATAATTCAACACTTATTAAATTTTATGATGCTATTTTTTGAGCTCACACTAATGATATCACTTGTACAAATAAATTACTCAAAACTGGTTATTACTAGCCAACCATGAAGTATGATGCCTACCAATATATCAAGAAATGCCTCACTTGTCAAAAGCATAGGGATCTAATGTATGCACCTTCATAGTCTTTGCAACCATAACTACACCCTAGCCCTTCTCCAAATGAGGACTTCACCTCATTGGAAATATAATTTCCTCCTCCTCTAACAACCATAAGGACATTATAACTACCATTGAATACTTCACTAAGTGGGTAGAAGCCATTCCTCTCACTTATGTGAAAGACAAGCACATTTAAAACTTCATCCTTAATCACATCATTTTCTAGTATGGTATTATCAATCCTATTTTATTGATAATGACCACTCCTTTAAGAATAATGAATTACAAGCCCTATATAATAAATTTCATATCCAACACAAGCAATCCATTCATTGCTACCTTTAGGGCAATGATCAAGCCAAGGCATCAAACAAAAACATAAATATTCTAAAGAAAATTATTAATGATATTGGTCATGGCAGGAACTTGTAACTCCACCCCACCCTTTGGGAATATTATACGAATATATGTACACCCATGTGATCTACTCCATATTCATTAGTCTTTGGTATTGAGGCCATCTTATCGATTGAGGTTAAAGTAACCTCATTGCATATATCATCAAAACATCACAATGATGATGAGGACTATTAGACTATATATCTACATGATTTAGAACTCCAAGATGAACATCAACTCACAACTATATATCACCTAAAGTCTACTAGCACCATCTTGGATATAGCTACAAAAAACATATCTAGTATAGAGAGTTTGGAATTGGTGAATTTTTCCTTAAGGAAAATTAGAACACCAACTAAGATAGAAAAGAAAGGCAAATTTGAGTCTAATTGGTTAGGATCTTACATCATTACAAAAAAATTGGCTCATAAATCTACAAGTTAACTACACCAGATGGCCAAGAGTTGGATGAACCCATGAAAACCATTCACCTTAAGTTTTCTCATGCTTGAACTATCGTATTTTTACATAAAATAATACAAAAATTAAATAGAAAAAAGTATTAGAAAAACCAAATAACAACAAAAAAAAGTCAAGATAAAAAATTGTCCTTTGGGAAAAATCATTTTAAGGTGCCTTGGGCAAGCATGATGCATGATAGTCCATATCCGTCTTATCTATAATTACTCTACAAATTTAGGGGCATCAATTTTAGCCATTCATCCGCTTGCCACATCCTTTCCCATAGACCCTTATGCAACATATAGTGTTGTACCTATATCAATGCTTCAAAAATATCTTTGGAACAACAACTATATGTGTTATGAAACTATGATTTATACCTTTGGACACCAATTTCCTTTGGTCCTTCAAGTATAAATATATTATCACTAATACATGAGAATTCAAGTTCACTTACAATCCTACATTAACCCAAAAATATTTTCCTATTTTTTTGTTTGCTTTCTTTCTCCCTTGTTATTTTGCTTGCAAGATTTTTTGGTCAAATTATAAATAACTCATATATATTCATGATGACACCACCTTGAAGAGGAGCCAAATTGGAATTTACATTTCAAATTTTGAAAAGTTTGGATAAAAATGGAGCAAGTTATATTGTTGCAAAGTTTTACCTTATGTCTAAATTAGTGAAAATTCAACATTTCCAAATGACCCCCAAAACCTTGCTAAGTCCCCTTGGAATTCATTCTTCTACTAACTACTAATGCATGATGAACTTACAAAAATTTCTTTCCCTACTGGACCTACATATATTCCTTGCTCTACTAGACTTTATTAGATTCCCCCTCATATCTCCACAAATTCCTTTTGCACCTATTTCCCCTACTTTAACCTATTATTGCAAAACAAATTGTTGGGATAACCTCATAAGATAAAAGCATATGGAGGCTTGAGTAGACATTTTGGAATAGATAGGGCATTTGAATAATTAAGTGAAGGTTGTTTTTGGCCTAGTATGAGTGCAAATGTGAAAATACTAGTATAAGGTTGCAGAGTTTGCTAGCATGCTAAAGGAACAAGATAAAATAAAAGGCTATACTAGCCATTTCCTATACTAAAGAGACCATGGGAGCACATAACCATGAATTATTTTTTGGGATTACCTTGGAATCAGAGAGGTAATGATTCTATTTTTGTTGTAGTGGATAAGTTTTCAAATATGGTTCATTTAATACCATATTGAAAGACTAATAGTGCATCCCACATTGTTACATTGTTCTTCAAAGAGGTAGTTAGGTTGCATGGATTGTATAAGAGTATTATCTTAGACAGGGACACTAAGTTTATCGGCCATTTCTAGTGTACATTATGGAAGACGATGGGAATTAAGTTAGGATTCAACTCAACTTACCATCCCTGGATTGATAGGAAAATAGAGGTTGTCAATAGAAGTTTTGGAAAATTGTTAAAAATTTTGGTGGGAGACAAATCAAAACAATGGGACCTTATACTGACACATGTGGAGTTTTCTTAAAATAAATAAAAAACAAAAGTACAAGTAACAACCAATTTCAAATAGTTTATGCGTATAACTCTAGGGTGTTCATAAGTTTAGGGCTAGTACAAACTTGAATAGAAAAAAGTGTTTTTGTAGAGGATTTTATTGAATACATCCATGAATTACACAAGGAGGTAAAAATTAAGTTGGAGGAAAGTGTCATCAAATACAAAGAACATGTTAATAACACAAAATGGTTAAAGAGTTCTAGGTGGGTGACTTAGTTTGGCACACTTGAGAAGAGAGAGGTTCCCACATGAAACATACAATAAGCTTAAAAGACCCATGAGAAGTGTTGAGGAAATTCTCATCCAATGCCTATGAAATTAAATTATCGTAAGGGATAGAAATATCTCTTCTTTTTAATATTTCCAATCTATACAAGTTTCATGGAGGAGAGACAAGTTTGCAAGGAGGTACACACTCTATATTTGCATGATGCACAAGGGTGGATAAATTAGTTACCTAAGAAGAATATGAAAGAAACAGACAAAGTGGTGGATTCTCAAGTAGCTAAGAATAGCAAAGGAAAGGACTACATAAATTATCGAGTCCATTGGAAGAATAAATTTGTAGATGAAGCTTCTTGGTTGAGTGTTACTGAGCTATTAAAGTATGAATTTCTAGTTCTAAACTTTCCCAAGTTTTCATGAGTTTCAAATTCATGGATCATTTCACTTACCTAACATGTATGATGCATGAGCACTCAGGTTCACTTACAAACCTATATCAACCCAAAATTATTCCCTTGATTTTTGTTTGCTTGTTTTATCCCTTATTTTTATTGCAATATTTGGTCAAATTTTGAAGAATTCCTATGTGTTAATAGAAAATTGATGGCATCACCTTAAAGAGGAGCCAAATGAGTATTCACATTTTAAATTTGGCAAAGTTTGGATGAAAATTGAGCAAGTTATATTGTTGTAGAGTTTTATCCTATGTTTGGATCTATAGAACTTTTGACATGTTTGGATGCCCCCCAAAACCTTGCTAAGTCCCTTTGGAGTTCATTCTTCCATCGACCACTAATGCATGTTGAACTTGCAAAAAATTTGACCCTATTGGACCAGTGAAATTCTTTCCTCTACTAGACTTTATCTGGTTCCCCTTTGCATCTCCAAAAATTCCTTTTATGCCTATTTTCCTCACTTTGATCTATTGTTGTGGAAATTTTAATGTCATGTGGATATTATCCACACACCCCTCAAAATCTCACAACATTCAAGACTCATTGAATCTTCACAATTTATCTTTGTGCTCAATTTTTCTTGTATGAAGACCTAAGGGAAAACCTTCCTAGTTGTGCAGACATTTCCTGATCCCCCTCAGATCTCCACAATTTTAGGATGAACTCAAAATTTTGTAGCCACCCAAAAAAGGTGGATTTTCCCTCCACTAAGTGTTAAAGTGATGATTATAATGACCTGCATGCATATTGTAAGATGGGGTTAAATAGTTCTAGCTTAGATAAAGTGACAGCCAACACCTCTAAACTAAAAACCACACCTAAAACAAGAAAATACAAAAAATGAAAGCAATAAACTAAATGCATTCAAATCAAACACTCCCCATTGAAGTTGATTCCTTCCCTTGTCTTTCCCATTTCTCCTTTTGCAAACTTTTCCCTTAGATTTGTTGTTTTGCTTGTGCAAATACCTACAAATTGTAAGTAGAAAGTTGGAGACAAAATGGATGTTAAGGAAAAAATGGAAGAGGAAGGTTGCTTTTATAGACAACCATTTCAATGGACGGGTGAGATTAATCCTCTAAAAGGATTCCAAGATCAACGGATGAGAATCCATGAGAGGAACGTTACAAAATAGACGGTCAAGATTGAAAAGAGACCAGAGGCGATCAACAATTGAGATTCAAAGATGAGAAAGTGAAGGGATAATGGTCAAATTAAAAATTGGAAATCAATTAATTTGTGAGGAAGGAATCTCTAGACAAGTGGAGGCACAAATAATTTTTCCAAATTATTTATTTGAGGAAAAAGGTAAGTGGGCATTTAATTAAAACAATTCATAAACTCATTTTAATTAAATAGGAGAAAAAAATGGGAGAAAGGCAATAAATAATTAATTTGAACTAATTATTTAATAAAAGAGAGGGTTGGGAGATGATTAAATATTTTTGATAATTATTAACTATAGAAGAATTAAAGGATAAGTGAATAGTTAAATAATTAACTTTAATTATTTAACTATAGATGAAAGGTGGTAAAGAAATAATTAAATAACTAAATAATAATTTATTTAATTATTGAAGAAGAGGGGGAATTAGTGACACAATTAATTTATTTAAGTGATCAGGATAGAATAAAGCTAAAAAGTGAATTAATTAAATAATTAAAAATTATTTAATTAATAGAAGAATGTGATCAAGAATAATCAAATAATTAAAAATTATTTAATTATGCAAAGACAAGGACCAAGAAAAATGATGTTCGCAGATCAAGACATTTTTCAGTGTCTACATTTTTCCCCTCTTTGACATAATGCAATTCACCGCATTGTGTCAAAGAAATTTAATTCTAAAATATGCCCTAGTGAAAGCAAGGTATAGGTATGCCCCCTCAAGAGGACAAGCAAGTTCAAAGAACACGAATGTGCTCTTAAAGTGGATGATAAGACTAGAGGATGAAGGATAGAAGAAATTTTAGCATGGAGAAGATGGATGTTAGTGTGGAAAAGAACACAAGCCAAAGGAGATGGAATGCTAGACGGGAAATGAGAAGGGACCAACTTTCATGCTTTTGTATTTATCATCATTGGGTATCAAAATTGTCACAAATGGAACACAAACACCATGGTATGATATAGACCAAGGTGTACAAGGTGACCATTGTGAGAGACGAGCAGCCAAAAGAAAAAGTCAATAGACAAGGAATGCCCCAACTCATACTAGGGACCCAATTATCCCAGTCTTTTTGCCAAGACAAACCACAGACAACAAACAAAGAAAAGAGGCCATGATCCATCATCGTTCCTCTAAATCCCTTACTAGGACATCCTCGAGGTAACTAGTAACATGACCAAAGACCAATAAAAAATACAATACAAGTTCAAATCAACAAAGTGCTTTCCAATAGAGATAGTGTTTTCTAATGATACTGATAGGATTAATCATGATTGATTAAGTTGACCAAGATGACCAAATTGATTGATAGATTGACAGGGATTGATTGATAAGTTTGAAAAATGTTAATGAGTTGATTTGATTGATTGGGCGTAGTTTCAAGAAGGAAACATCCTGATTAAGGCAAGATCGGTTGACAAGGTTGACAAGATTGATTTTGACAAGGATTGATTGATAAGGTTGACAAGGTTGATCGAGTGCGCCTAATTTTAGGAAAGACACATCCTGATTGAGGCAAGATTAATTCGACAATGTTGACAAGATTGATTGATTGATTGACAAGGATTGATTGATTGTTTGACAAAGATTGGTTGATATGACCAAGCGATGTGATGATACCTAATGTCAGGAAAGACATATCCTATTAAGGAAAGGAGCATATTTGATAAAGTTGATCAAATGAAAAATGTTGACAAGGAACCTAACTGCAAGAAAGATACATCCTGCTAAGGTGAATGACTAGATTGAACAATGAAAAAGTCTAATCCTAGGAAGGACACATTCTAATAAAAGACAAGAGATAGGACCAAATGAGACAAATGACACGATGCCCCATTCTGATTGAATGAATAGATTGATTGATTGATGATAAAATGATTGATTGAAGATAAAAGATTGTGGTTGATTATGTTGGTATGTTGATTCATGGTTTGGTTTAAATGATGATTGCTTGCAGACCCAAAATATGACTAGACTCAACAAAACCTAAGGGACTGACCTAGGTTGCCTCGAGGGCTCATCGATTGATGGCCTTGCCTAAATTATACATGCAGAGACCTCCTAGTTCGACATAACTTGGCTTTGCCTTATTTGACAAAAGACTGAGTCATGATTTTATTTGGACAACCTAAAAGGACTGACCTAATGTCTCAGGGGCACATTTAAGATGAGCCTTGCCTATGTAGAAAATGTGCACAAACAACGTAGTTTGACCCTACGAACACAAACTAACTTAGACTTAGACTTTGTTTTTGGAATTTTCAAATTTTTATTTTTTTTGGGATTTCGAAGGCTTTTTGATTTTTTTGTGTTTTGAAGGTTTTCTGATTTTTTTGGATTTTGATGTTTTATGATTTTTTTGGATTTTGATGTTTTATGATTTTTTTGGATTTTGATGTTTTATGAGGTTGATACCATGTGTTATTTCCCATAAAGACGTGAATCAAGGAATTTCCCCCAGTCAGGTATAGGACGACTTTATTATTCGTGAGGGGAAGCAGCGAATGTAAAGGATGATCATCAAGGAAAAGGATGCCAAATGTCGGTGGTTCTCAGGCCATGGAAAGGATGATGAAGCTTTATTATGAGCGAGTGACATGCGCAAATGGATGAAAGGACCAGATAGAGTGACAATAGATGGACGAGCATAGACTGACTACACATGGCACCTGTTTGCCAGGTTTTCAACACGACACTTATCCAAAGCACCACCATTTGGTTTTCACTTTTGGGTGAATTATTTCTCTTTACTATTTTTTTGATTTTTTTGTTGTCACCAAGACGCCTATTTGTCAGGTTTTCATCAAGATGACCATTTTTTAAAAAATTTAAAATTTTTAAATTTTTGACTTTTTAAGGGGATACTCTGAGAATCAAGTGTAGTACTTGCAAAGATGTATGCTATTGATAGGCTCGGACAATGGTTCTCCTTCAGGAGTAGAAAGCTGATAAGCACCAAATCCATATGATGTTGTGACGATAAAAGGGCCCAACCAATTAGGTTCAAACTTTTTGGGTTTCTCTTGTTCTGCTTGATTCTTCATATTTTCTTTCAAGACTAGGTCACCAATGTCAAAGCTTCTAGGCCAAAGTTTCTTATTGGAACTATGTCGAAGGCGATTCTGATAGGCTTGTAAATGTGTTGAATCATTTTATCTCTTTTCATCCAGTAACTCTAGCTCATGTAGATGGGATACACGATATTTTTCTTGATCAATCAAGCCTTGCATGGAGACTTGCAAGGATGGTAACTCAACATCTATAGGAAGTATCACTTCAGATCCATAGATAAGAGAATATGGTGTGGCTCCTATAGGGGTGTGGAAACTAGTGTGATATGCCCATAAAGCAGGATTAAGTTGTAGGTGCCAGTCTCGACCAACATCATTAACAATCTTCTTTAAGATTTTTAGGATTGTCTTATTAGATGCCTCAGCTTGACCATTACCTTGGGGTTAATATGGAGTAGAAAAATGGTGTTGGATATGGAATTTTTCACAAAGTTCATAGACATCCCAATTCTTAAAAGGGTGACCATTATTTGTAATGATGGACTACGGGATACCATAGCAGAAAATGATGTAATTCAAGATGAACTTGGCTATCTGCTTTCCAGTAATGTAGGTCAGTGGGATGGCTTCAATCCATTTTGTAAAGTACTCAATAGTGACAAGAATGAACTTATGTCTATTAGAAAAGTTGGGATGGATCTTTCCTATGAGGTCAAGTCCCCATTGAGAAAATGGCCATGGCGAAGTGATTGGCTATAGTTCCTAAGCTGGTGCATGCATAAGATCCTCATGAATCTGACAGTGGTGACATTTCTTCACAAAGTGAAAGGCATTGTGTTCCATTGTACCCTAATAATATCTTGTTCTCATGAGCTTCTTAGCTAAGGTTGGACCAGTAGAGTGAGCTCCACATATACCATGGTGTACCTCTTATAAGGTTGTTTGTGCTTCATTTGAGTTGAGACATCAGAGGAGGCTACTATCTAGGCTACAACAGTAAAGGGTATCTTCGATGATGGAATATTTGGATGCTCATCGAATAAATGCTTTGTGTTGGTTGAGGGACAAGTCATGAGAGATAATCTGGTCATGCAAGTAACTATAGATGTCTTTGTACCAAGGAGATTCAAGACCAACAAGTCCACACACAAGTTTTATTTTAGGGACATCGAACGTAGGGATCAACAATTGTTCTACCAAGAACTCATATTGCAAAGCATTGTTAGGAATATCCAAGAGAGATCCAATTGTAGCCATTGTGTCAGCTGCTTTGTTCTAGATTCTCGGTATATGTTCAAATATAATGTTGTTAAAGTACAGTCTGAAACTATCTACCATGCACTTGTAGGGCATAATTTCTCATCTTTGGTGTCATAATCATCATTGACTTGCTTAATCAATAACTGAGAATCACCATAGTCTTGAAGATCCTTAATTTTCCATTTTATTGTCATTCATAATCCTATCAATAATGCTTCATGCTCAGCCATGTTTGTGCATGGAAATGCTATTTGGATATACTTGGGAATGGAATCTCCTTGAGGTGTGATGAATAGAATGTCGGCTCCTGAACCATGACTCGTGTAGGATCCATTGAAGTATAGTTTCCATGATGTCAGTATCTCTATTACAAAAATTGATTCATCTAGGAAATCTGATATCAAAGGATGATCATATTTTACTGGTGCATCTACAAGTTGGTCAGCTATCACTTGTCCCTTTATTTCTTTTCGGTCCACGTACTCAATGTCATACTCACTTAGGATCATAACCCACTTAGCTAGCCTTCCTGTTAAAGCTGCTTTACTGAGAAGGTATTTCAGAGGATCAATTTTGGCAATCAACTTTGTCTTGTATTCAACATGTAGTGTCTTAATTTTTGTGTTGCAAATACCACTACTAGGCATGCTCATTCAATAGGACTATAGTTCAACTCATATCTGACTAAGGTGCAACTGATATAATAAATTGCTCTTTCTTTGCCATCATTGTCATTCTATGCTAATAATGCCCCTAGTGTTGATGTAATTGTTGTCACATATAGTATCAAATGTCTTCCATCAATAGGAGGCATGAGAAATGGTGGAGTCAATAGGTAATGCTTGATATGATAAAATTCTTCTTAGCATTTCTCTATCCAATTAAAGGGAATTCATTTTCGTAACAAGTGTTGAAATGGATGGATCTTGTCTACTAGTTGAGCAATGAACCTACAGATTGATTATAGTCCTCCTTGTAATGTTCTCAATTGATTGATGTTGGTTGGTGATGGCATGTCCAAGATCGCTTTTACTTTGGTAGGATCAACTTCTATTCCTTTGTGAGAGACAATATATCCTAGGAGTTTGCCTGATTGGACCCCAAAAACACATTTCTTAGGATTTAGCCTAAGTTGATACTTTTCCAATCGTGTGAAAATCTTGTCTAATACTGCTAAGTGACCATTTCATTCTAGAGACCTAGAGAGAAGGTCATAAATATAGTCCTCCATGAATACATGCATATAGTCATGAAAAATAGTAGTCATGGCTCTCTGATAGGTAGCTTCAGCATTTTTAAGTTCAAACGACATCACATTCCAACAAAAAGTTCCCCAAGCGCATGTGAAAGTTGTCTTTGGTTGATCTTCAGTGGCAATTCTTATCTAATTATAACCTGAGAATCTATCCATAAGTGATAGCATTTTATACCCAGTAGTAAGGTCTACTATGATGTCAATGTTTGGTAAAGGAAAATCATCTTTGGGACAAGCTTTGTTGAGGTCTCTAAAATCTGTACACACTTTGATTTGACCATTTTTTTTTTTTGACAGGAATGGGGTTTGATATCCAATTTGCATAATCAATCGAGCAAATGAATCCAACATCCAGGAGTTTCTTTAGTTCCACCTTGACAAGGAGTGCAATCTGGGGGTGCATTTTTCTTAACTTCTATTTATATGGCTTAGCATTTGGCAAGAGTGGCAAGTGATGTAGAATAAGTTCAGGATCTAATCTAGGCATATCAACATATGACCATGCGAAATTGACTTGCCTTCTAAAAATAATGTTATGAACTTAGGCTTTTCTTTGATAATCAAGGATGTTGCTAACTATATGATTTTGGAATTGTCTTGCTTGTCAATGTTTACTTCTTCTATGTCTTCTATAAGCAATGGCGATCTCTCTCGGTCTATAGGGAGATAGTCCAATCCTCCATCCTCAAGTTCCTTAGAGAGGTTTTCACCTTTGAATGCATCCTTTAATTTTACTTTTTCATAGTCAGTAGGCGCCTTTTGGTTTTCACTTGAAGACCTATTATTTTTATTTTTTATTTTTTCATTTTCACTTTTGCGACTAGAGGACAGGATGGCATCGCCAAAGTATGCTGCGTAATTGAGTTCTATAGCAAATACAACCTTATGATCCCCACTCCGTATTCCCTCACAAAGTCCTAAGAACTCAGTGATGGCTTCTTCATTCTTGAAAGTGTCCAAACTTGGTGGTTCTTGTTGATCCCAATCTATGAGTTGAGGGTAGAAAAGAGGTAAGCCATCATTGGTATTGTCAAGAGTCATTGTGTAGGAAGATAAGGTAAAGACATAATTAGAGTCATCAAGTTCCTAAGAGGTAGAATCAATGATTCCCAAAAGTGTTTGATCCACTCTTCTCTGTTCAAAGGGATTTTTGGATGGGGAATCAACAAGCTTGGTAGGGGATTAATTGTAAGCATTTGACCTAATTGTTTTTCAAGGGAAGGCTCATCAAATGTCCCAAATAGTTTATCAAGGTCCATGAAAGTAGTGGAGGAGAGGGAGTCCCATTCATGTTCATTGGGATCAAAATTGTAATCCCAAGAGTCCTTGTATGTCTTGATCTCATCTGAAGCATCAATAAACTCACTCAAAGATAACCCAATACCCTGGATAGTCACTTTTACTGGCACGAATCCTAACCCATGATTCTTTAGTACTTTAGGAGGCTATAAGGGTTCCAACATTCCTTGTTTATTTAGGCCAAGGCTACTGTGTCCATCGTATCTGTGTCGCTTCATTATCTAGAACCCTTTTGAGTATTGTTCAATTAACAATTTCTTAGTTTCAGTTTCCTCCTCTTCTCGGTATAGCCATGTGAGAATAAGATCATCTAAAGATTATTTGGAAAGTTCCCCCCATTTAGTGAAGGTGGTAGGGGGATTATGGATGATAATTTTGGGCTTCATAGGATGCGGTTTACCATATGACTTTGGTGATGCAGGCAATTTTCCAATGAAAAAGAGACTCCTCATATTGTACTCTCTGCATCATCTGTCTTAGATCTAGATCTTTGGAGTGGAAGGTGTGGTGAATGGGGCAAACGATTTGACAAGGGTGGATGGATCAATGTAGTGAGATGGAATGGTGGATGAAGTAGAAGATGAGGCCTCTCGGTTGATGGGCACTTGACATTCAATAATTCCTTTTAGGTTTGAACAATACTAAAAAGGATCAAGGTCGTCTGGAATAGTGATTTTAGTGCCATTGTGTGGAAACTTGAGGCATTGATGGTAGGTCGACGGGATAGCCCTCATGACATGAATCCATGGGCGACCAAGGAGAAGGTTGTAATGCAAATATAGATCCAAGACATGAAAAACTATATTTTGTATCATTGGACCAACTCTCACAGGAAGTGAAATTACACCTTCAGAAGAATGCTCAGCATCATCATAAGCTTTGATCATAATTTTCTTGGTTTGGTCTATACAATTCTCAAAGTATCCCAATGCTTTCACTAATTTTAGTGAGCAAATGTTCAAACCTGCTCCACCATCTACTAGGACCCATTTGATCTTGTGTTTATTAATGCATACTTCAAGGTGAAGGGGGTCGTTATGATCATATTTTAGTGTGGAAAAGTCTTGTTGAGAGAAGGTGGCATGGTGCGACATAGCTAGGTATTAAACCATGGCCTAAAATTCATTGACATCTAGGTTGGAGGGTACGGAGGCTTCTTGCAATGCTTTGTCAAGGATGGCTTTGTGTTGTGGGGATATATAAAGGAGCTCTAAGATGGAAATTTGCACGAGAGTTTTCCCTATCTACTCTAGGAGATTATATTGACTTTTCAGTTGGGGATTTGTAGGACCTGGAATAGTTATCTTGGTTTTGTAGGTGGCAACATCATGATATAATTTTGACTTGTTTATGGTGACAGTGGCAATGTGATCATCAAAGGGTCTCACATTAAGGATGATAGTGTTGTAATCGTGTTTGATGGATGCATAATTAGCATTATTGTTGTTCCTTGAACTGGAGGCTTTTACTTTATCATGGTTTTGCAAGGGACTCTTGAATATGGTATGATCAACATTCATCTTGGATTGTGAATTATCAACTGAAATGGTTCCATCTTCAATGAGGTCTTGGATGATAATCTTGAGTGTCCAACATCTGGCTATTTTGTGTCCTTTCCCACAGTGGTATTCACAGTATTCATCTTTTTTCCACCACTCAGGTTTGATCAATGAAGGTTCATAGTTTTTGGTGTTTGGTAGTGTGATGACATTAGATTGCAAAATTCATTTGAGGATTGACTCAATGGGTTCACCCAAGGGGGTGTATGTTCTTTTGACATGGGGAGGACCTCTTCATTGTTGATTGTTTTCGACAAAATTTAGTGTTTGGTTTTGACCTTGTGTTTGGGTGTTTGGTGTATTGGAGGTATTTGATGGGGAGGGACCTTTAAGTTGAATGGTTGGACCTTTGGTTATCAGTTTGGAATCAACAACTCTATCATTTGTGACATTTTTGTTTCAGGACTAGTATTTTCTTTTGTCATTGTTGGGTTTTGAATTTTCTTTGTTTATTTTGACTAGTCCCTTTGCAATAAGACCTTTCTCAATAAGGGCACCTTTATCAAGAATTTACTCAAAGGTTACGTAACACTGGATTTGAATTTGACTCATCAATTCTTCATTAAGGTTTTTCGAAAACATGGTGACAAGTTATCTTTCAAGAATGTGATAAGGGAACTTGCTAGCCAAACCTCGCTATCTCTGGTAAAATGAGGTAAGTAATTCCCCTTCTTCTTGTTTGGTTGTGCTCAATGTTACAAGTGTGACATCATTTTTAATGTTGAAGGAAAAATGATTGATGAATTTGTCGGCTAGTTCACCCCATGTTCTAATTCCTAAAGGAAGGTGTGGAAACCAATCTAGAGCTAGCCCTGTGAGGCTTCATGGGAACAATCTCATCAAATAGGTAGGTTCATATGAGACTTCCATACATTATGTGTTGAATTCTCAAATGTGTTCTATTGGATCCCTTATCCCCTTATACTTAGGAAAAGGTGGTGTTGTGAAATGAGGGGGAAAGGGTGGCATGTATGGATTTTGATCAAATGGAAAGGGGTGCAACTCCTCCACTAAATAGGTATTTTTATTGGTTCCCATTTGCATATTTGTCATCTGTTGTTGAAGAGTCTACACTTGTTGTATCAAAAAGTCAAAGGCTAGTGTTGCATTGTTTTGGTTTGGTCTCATGATGTTGGTATTGAGGTCATATGTTGGATTTGAGTTGGGATTGATGGTTTGTGATGTATGACCTTGATTTCCATATTGGTGTGTGTTGTTTTGATTTGGGATGAAATTGGCATTTGGGTTTGTTCCAAAGGTCATGTTTGTATGTGATATGGTGTTTTGGAATTGAGATGTAAACCCTTGATTTATGCCTTGGTTTTGAAAATTTGGTGCTTGATTTGCATTTTGAAAGGGGGGTATAGGTCCTTGGTTGATGTTTTGACATGGAGGTGTAACCCCTTGGTTGATTTTTTGACATGAATTAAAGGTCCCTTGATTAGTATTTGAAGGTGTGGGTCCTTGACTGTTGTTTTGAAATTAAGGTGTAGGTCCTTGATTGGTATTTTGAAATGAAGGTGTAGGTCCTTGATTGGTATTTTGAAATGAAGGTGTAGGTCCTTGATTGGTATTTTGACATGAAGGAAAATTTCCTTGAGTAAAATTTTGGGATGACGGAAGGGACCCTTGATTAGTGTTTTGGAGTGATGGAATTGATCTTTGATTGGCATTTTGATTTGGGGTCCTTCGTGAGATAATGTGAACCTTTCTAGGTTTAGTGAGTGGATTTTGACTTGATGAAGGTGTACCTTGAAATTGGAATAAGGAACCTTGATTTGTCTTGTGAAGTGTGGGTTTAGGAACTTGGTTTGCATTTTGGATCAAAGGGGTAGGACCTTGTGATGTGGAAGCTTGGTTTGCATTTTGAAATGTGGGTATAGGACCTTGGTTTTCATTTTGGATCAAAGGGGTAGGACCTTGTGATGTAGAACCTTGGTTTGTATGTTGAAAAGGGGGGTTTGTAAAGGTCTTACCTATAGAATATGAGGAATTTCCAAGTGTGAAACTTTGTCCTTGTATAGTGGTATTGGTTTCCATTTTTCCAAATGTTGAGATGCTTGGGATGTGTGTAGTAGTGGTAGTCATATGTGTAGTTGTTCCAAGGGGTATGTTTGACATTTGTTGTGATGAAGGAATGCCAAATGCAAATGGATTTTTGGTTTCTTTTTATATAATGGTTGATATGTCAAAACCTTGAGGTAATTTGGCACCCTTTTTAGCTAGTGCATAGAAGAATTTGTTTGGGTCTGCACTAACAAGTTGATCAATCATGCTTAAACTTCTTGGGTCACTATAAGATTCTTCAATTTCTTCTTGGGTAGATTGTTTGTTGAATTCTTCTAGGCTCAAGTTTTGCCATGTGTTGGTTTGGTCTCTTGGTAGTGTGTCTCTTGAAGGTGTTAAATGATTTGAATCTATTCCAAGGGCAGTGTCATGAAAAGGGTTACTTGAAAAATCCATGTCCTTTCTCTTGGCTTGTGACCTTGTTTTAACCATGTGAGACTTTTGAAAGTTGAGGGATAATGAAAGATGATGATGAAACTATGCTATGTTTTTGGATTTTCTTGAGTGTAAAAGTAATGAGGCTAATGCAAGATGAGGATGAATCTATGTTTTTGGATTTTTGGATATGAGAATATAAAGGACGAAGCTAATGAATGCTAAAGGATACTAAATGTTGATTAATGGTCAAGGATAATGACTAGATGATGCTAAATTGAAGATCAAGGTAATAATGCAGCTAAGGTTAAAATGAAGATAATGCAACTAATGGATGCAAAAGGATATGAAAGGTTGACTAATTGAAAAATTTAAGGGAAAATGATATGGTGTTGAGACTTAAGGTAGAATGAACTTTTTTTTGTGTTTTTGGGATAAAGGTGCAGAGTGTAATTAAAGATAAAAGTTTGGCAAGATGATAAAAGCTATGATGAAAAGGATGTAATATGAGTCTAAATGAGGTCAAGTTAAATGCAAAGGAATCCTAAAATTTGAACAAAGGATGGCAATCAAGCTAATAAGAACCCAAGGTAATAATTCCAAGTGTCATTGAGCATTTGCAGTAACCAAGAGGATAATTTTGACAAAGTTGAGTGAAGGCTAGGACACAAGCTTAAGACTCAAAGGTGATAAAAGTGACAATGACAAGGATTGATAAAATGAGGGATAATGGTCAATGACAAATAAAATATAAAACCAAGGATTTTCCAAGAGCTCAAAGGTCTTCCTATGTTTAAAATATGAAGGTCAAAGTGTAGCCTAGGGATCAAAGTTTAATCTATGCAATGCAAGGATGGAGGAAAAGTAACCTATAATGCAATGTTTTCCTAAATGGAAATACTAGAATGACCTAATGAAGCTTGCAAGTCTCTGGTTTAGCAGTCAAAGATCATTGTGAAATGAGTGTATCAGATTTTTGATAAAGATTTTAAAAGTTTCTATTTTATCAGACAATTGTGGCTCTATTTTCTACAAATTTGGTTCAAGAAGACAATTGTGGTTTTCCACTTATCAGATGTGGCTCAGGATAGTAGTTGTAGGTCTATTTTCTACAAGTGTAGTTCAATATGTCAATTACGGTTTTCCAGTTTTTAAGTGTGGTGCATAGTATTAGTTGCAGATCTGTTTTGGATAGTTTGACAATTTTTTATCTGGTTTTTGAGTGAATTTTGATTGTTTTTGATGAAGTTTGATTGGAAAACATAGAATACAGTATCAAGCACTTATTTTTGGTCTAGTTTTGGATGTGACAATGTTTGAAAAGTAAAAACACACATAGACAACAAATGGACAAGCCCTATGGTTGGCAGAGACAATATTTGTTGGGTTCCCACTTGGATTTCTCTAGTCGTGCCTATTCAAAGCGGATAGCTTAGGAGTTTGGTAACATTTTCTCCACTACATGGCACTCACTTCTCAGGTACACCAAACTCCGAATTCCCCAAAGAGGAATTTTCTATCTCCACTTTGAACTGCAAAAGTGTGGGATGACTTCAAAGGTCTGACCTCCTATACTAGCAAATAGAAGGATTTTGGCTTTCTACACAAAGGTTTCTAGTAAGGGCATCTAGTTCAGTGGATATTATGATAAATTCCATCGAGAGGTCTCCCAACCTGAACATTCTCAAGCACTTCCAACATTTTCAACACTCCATTGTAGCAACAACACTCTATCAACTCCATAAAGCAAGTGTGAAGCAAGCCATTGCAGCATGGGCTTGAGGTTTTGTGAGACCTCCCTTCATCATAGTTGAGGTTGTGGTGATTTTTCAAGACTTCTTTCTTCTCCATTGGCTAGTGAGCTCTTGGTGGAGGTGGTAAAATTTCACTCCTCTCCTTTGTGATTTGGTTGAGTAGCTCTTTACTATTTTGTAGTGTTATTCACATTCCTTCCTCCTGTACTTCTTTATCTTATATTTCTATCTTGTTTCTATCTAGCTATTCGTGGAGGTGGAAACACCAAAATGGGGGTTTGAATGAGGTAGGCCCCCATACAACCCCAACAATTTTCCCCTTCCTTCTTGTGTGCAGGTGAAAGAGCGTGTGGAGCTAGCTAGAAAACATTCATCTTTGTTAGATTATCTTTATTACCTTAGCCTTTATCTACCTGCTTGATCATCTTCATTTGTATCTGTCCTATCTTATTATTTTGTTTTTCCCATTGAAACCAACCAACTAGGCTGATTAGTTAGTTTTTGAGTAGTTCATATTGTGTTCACTATTTTTGATTGCACAAACGCCAATGCACCTGAGAGATGCTAGCACACCACGCTGATGTCCTAGAACTGCATTGTCATCCTCAGATAGAGAGTTGTCTGAGGCATAGTAACGACTCCAAAAACTAGCTCGCCTAGCCCAAACCTAAGTTCGGGATCTACAAAGTGATTGAAGTACATTATAGTCCTTATCATTCTTGATCCTTGTCTCAAAACATCCCTTTAGAGTGAGGTAAGTTAGGGTATCCTTCCGCTCTCGGCTCTCCGTGACTTGGGGCCTTGACGTGGTTGGTCCCCCTCTCTTACACAATACAATAATTAGACTCTGATAATCAATAACCTTAATATAAAGACAAAGATCCTCCTCACTCCTAAGAAAAACCAAATTCAATATGAAATAATCAAACTTCTAGTACAACATATTGGGTGATAGTTTCAAACCAAACAAAGATATCTTCAACCTAAAAACCAATTGTTATTTTCCTTTATGTTGATCATGAAAACTTGCTCTTCTCCCAAACAGTCTTATGAGAAATTCAGTGAGTGGAGGACCAGCTTGCGCCTCACTAAATGACCTCTGAAATTTTTATAGAAGCCGACTCTTCTTTATGTTTTGGGAAAAGGGGAAGAGAAATGCAAAAAGAAAACTATCTAAGGCAATGCACCATAAAGATTTTAGAGCATTCCACACCCTATCAGGCTCTTATTTATGATGGAATTGACACAAAATACCACAAAACCTTCATTTTTAGAAAGAGAACGAACAAATAAGGCTCATAGGAGCACAAAATAGTCATTTAGATCTCTCCGCGAGAAGCACCCATTAAGGTCCAAAAGAAATAAGAAACCCAGTACTAAAAGTAATATTTGGGATCCTTACAAAACCATCTTTCTCTTGCAACATAATATGAAAGTTAGCATAATCCTTGGAGAAAATGAAAGAGTATAATGAACATGATTCAATTTTTGAAAGATAGCATTGTTCAAAACATAAAAGTTAATGGCATATTAGGCAATCACCAAGACTATACTCACACAAATTGACACACAAAATTCAACATATATAGAATAGAGAAAGAAAAACATGTGAAAAAGACTATAGATGAACAATCTCAAATATCTCCTCCTACTATTAATTGTTCTTGCAATAAGATAAATGCAAAGGTCGGAGACTAAATCTGAGTAATAGTCTTGATAATTTTAACATGTCGTAGAGAAAAACAAAGCTCTATAAAAATATCTCCCATTCCTCCCCTACTATAACCTTGTAACAAATAAAAACTTTTGTTCTGATGATGATTACTCTTCACATGCCACCAAAAACCTCCCTTTATAGGGCTAGAAAGACGTGCCAATACTATAGCTGATAGAGATGACCCCTAACAAGTGTCCTCATCTGATACTACACAATCTAATCAAGGATATGATTTGATCATAACAATATTTTCTAATAAAAGTTGATCTAGTTCATTAATGGCTCTGGATGTTGCAAAATATTTTGAAAAGATATTGTTGTCAAAGGAGGATTTGAAATCATTACAACCTAAAAAAAATCCGATCTAATCATCCACAAGAAATAATGATGATGCCCCAAAAGACCAATCCTAAAGACATAAGATCCACTACGTTGCCCAAAAAACTCTGCCAAAGAAATGATATGCTTGTGGGTGAAGCAACCCGCTTGACAAAAGGGTGACATGGCACACTAGCAGGTGATTTTTGAGTCCATGAGATCAGCTTGGGGAAAATTCCCACCATGCATCCATGTTCCCTAATTCGGGCCTGAAAGGAAGGTGATTATGAAAAATTGTGCAACAACTACGTGGCGTATTGGGCACCTTTTGCAGGAGTAACTTTATCCTTTGGGGCGAGGTGTCATCAAAACATGCAGAAAGAAGCAAGAGCCAAAAAGGGGAGAATTGCAGGGACTAAAATTAAAAACAAAAAATACTTAGAGAAAAATTGCTCCATAGTTTCTGGCGACTCATAGTGGGCCTTTGCTTGTAGAGGCATGAACCCAAATAAAGCATAAGAACACAAAGAATCCTCAGAGTTTGAGGAAAGCAACATGCTAGAATTCCTAGTCTTCTTGGAAGGAAGAACAAGTGCACTCAATGTCTTGTAGGCTTGGTTGAGATCGAGGACCTCCTTGAAAGAAATCCCACCCCATTTTGATGAACTAACTCCAGTGTGGCAGTAGAGTTGGGATAGATAGAGAAACACCTTTTCAATCTCCTTGATCGAAGGAAATGGGCTCAAACCTTGGAGTGTTGAGAAGTCCTACTACTTGATCCTGATGGCCTCCTTGATTTTTTCTTCTATTAACACTTCTTTGTTTGTTGAGAATAAGGAGGGTAATCCAAGTTGGATTAGAGCTTTGAAGTCCTCCCTTATTTCTCTAACCTTCTTAGCCAACACTGACTAACAAGCCTTGCTTTTATGGGCAACCTAGTTGCAGGTGATGAATTTGTTTACCTTTCGTGTAGCTACTCTTCGATCTAGAATTCTAGCATCCTTTAAAGCTTCCTTGATCACCTTATATATCTTGGTGATTAACCTACCTGAATGTTTAGAATGGGGGGTGATCATATGTAGAATTGGTCGACCATCGAGCTAACCTTCACATTCAATTTCTATGCATCCATTAAGAATTTCAAGGCTGGCTTTAGGGATGCTACCATGAACATGATTCTTTTCCAATGGGAGGATAACAATCCCTAGAGTATCAGGAGGATCTTAGACCCTCATGCCATAGCTAATTCCTATTGAGATTGAGCTTCTTTAGCCTTCATTTCTTCACTTAATTGATCCATTTCCTGGAGGGCACTCAAAATTTATGAGTGTAACTTTTCTAACTCTTTGTTGCAATTATGTGGAATAGACTCAATTTCTTGCTTCTCCTGTCACTCTAATTTTTCCTAGACTTTTTTAATATTTTCAGCTACCTAAGATTGGGTGCTAGCCAAATCTTCCTGTATACCATCCTTTTATTTTCCCATCTCCTATAGCTCTCTTAGTAACTCTGCACATATGTTGTCTTTTCATCCCGTTGTGTCATCAAATTCCTTCTACTTCCATTGATATTATTTAGTGACCTCTCACATTTGGGTCTTCACATTTTCTGTCACCTTGCACTTAGCCTCAACCTCACGCTCCAATATTTTCACTTTGGTACAAAGTTGATCTCTTTCATTCTGAGTCTCTTGTAGCAACTTAGTCGCTTCTCCTTAACGATCCTATACTTGCCATAAGCGGTTCATGTCCATATCCTTTTCCCTAACCTCTGCCCACAGTCTGTCCACCATGGCCTTCACATTTACTAACTCTTCCTCACACTTTTTCAATTTCTTATCCAAATTCTCATAGCCAGTGTAAACCACTTTCTGCGTCGCTTTGCAAGGCCTATTTTTTCATGTGGGAGAGCTTCGCTCAGGTTGAGACCCACAATTTGGATATCATAATCTTCATACTACATCTCTCCCTTTTGTTGGGTTACCCGTGGACTCATAGCTGAGATCACTAGAGAATTATGTTTTCCATCAAAATAGGTTTCTAGCTTCGAGGTGGCTGGGATTGTCATGGCCTTTGCCTGCAACTTTTTTTTTCTTTCCTTTTGGGCCTACCTAGTTAATTCCATCTGCGTTCGAAGGTTCTACAAGGACTCAATACTTTGTGCATCAATAGAGACACTCGTGGGGAGCCCATAGAGGGTAACAACAGGGGTGCTTTCGATTGACTAAGTTTGGGTGGAAAAAAAAGGAAGCCTTATTGGTGAAAAATTCAGGATGCCATGTATAACTTGGGAGAAGAAAGAAGTGCTCATTGCGGTAAAGGGGTGAGTGGGTAGAAAAAGAGGCATATTCCTAGAAGTAGGCAAAGGCAATGAGACTTGTAGCATGGGAAGTTCTATGTTTACAACTTGTGCCTCAGATAAAGGGATCAAATTGTCAATCACTACTAAGGTGGAAGATGCTCATTCAACGCATGAGATTTCAATGTGAGGCTCACTATCAAATATAGTTGGGGGTATATTAAGGATGGAAAAATTAGAGTCGATAGATGGGGAATTTTGCTCTGCAGGTGAGGGGACAATAAAAAATAATGATGCAATAGAAGAAAGAATAGCAGATGCGAAACTTGGATTATGGGGGCTAAAGACACTTGCGGACCAAAATCCACTTCTTCTTTTGCCTTATCCAAGGAGCCTTTCCTGCCTAGGTCTTGGATTCTCTTTCTCTTTATAGGGGGTGCACTGGTTGCTTCAGATTCTCCGGTAATTGATCTCGATGAACCTTGGGCCTTTTGAACTATGGAATATTTTCTTGAAGACTGTTGGGTCCACTTACCCTTTGTTGGAATTCTAGCAGAAGATGAGATCTGTGATCCCTTGTGTTGCGATTCCTTTTCCTTCCCCTTCCTTGCTTCAGATGTTTGAGGTGGTGGGTTGGAACCTAGTGCATACTCCTATTCAGGCCCTCAACCAGACTCTAGATCAAAACCAGATTTGACCTCCTTATGATAAATTTCATCAAAGTGCTCATCTGTTGTTTTAACAACTCCGTATAAGAGGCCTAACTGCTTGATCTCTTGTTGGTACCTCCAAAAATTAGTCGTTTTCCTTTCCGACCACCCTAGATTCTTTAGCTATGTCTTGAGGGACTTGTCCATCAAGACACTTTGTCATAACTCTGCTACTCTTGGGTAGAAGGAAAGCCACATGGGTCACACAAATGGTATGAAAGCTAAGTTGACATAGATTCTGCCCTCTCCTCAGCTGGATTCCTCCTTTCCTCCTAATATGGTCACTTTTCATGTTTGAATGTCAAATTCCCATCAATATTATATTTCTAACTATTGCAAATGAGAACTAGGTTGAGGTAGGCCAACTTGTTGGTCAAAACCTCCTTCTCTTCCCTTCTTATGAGTGTTACTTGGATTTTGGTGATGGTGAGGGGGATTGGATGGATCCGCCTCTTCTTCCTCTTGACACCATAAGCATTGTCTGCAATTGTTTCCTGACAACATATCTCTAAGGTGAGTGTCTCGTCTATGAAAATTTTCGGCAGCCTAAAGGGATCCTCATTAAATCCATGAGATCTAATAAAACTAAAATCAATCCCCATAAAATAATCTATTGGGGTTTGGTGATTCTTCATCCATTCTAAACCGTTAAGAGAAAACCTACTTGGAGGCCGCTAAGATAAGCCTTGAAGCACAGGTTGCAGGAAATAGTCGACAAATGCATAATAATCCCATGTGCTTGAAAGCACATGGGTCTAGATTGAAAATAGCTTCTATAACCTTGTTGCATCAAAAATACTGAGTAGCAAATGACTGTTGAAGAACCCAAGGTTTTGATGTAAAATTAAATGCACCAAAAATGATGAATTCCTGAACTTGAAAGAATGGTTATATCTGCTCAACTACTAAAGTATTTTGTCTGCGATTGCTTTAGTGAAGTTGAATTGCTCCTAACTCTTTTATTTCCTCAACATAAAAGCCAGGCCCATCTTGTATTTGAGGACATTGTCATCCCTTTCTTAGCCATATACGAAGGCCAACATTGAAAAGATGACTTGTAAGTCCGAATGAAAATGTTTAAATGACAAAGGGAAGACAATTTCTCCATGGTCAGGCTCCTTGTTCATTTCATCCTTGTAGAATTTTAACTTATCTCTCCTTGTTTCCCAAAAATATTCCTCTCTCCTTCACGAGAATCTCTCAGCTTCCATGCTTAAAGGGATACATAGTATATCCCTGATAGCTCCAACATTGATGGTGATTTTTAGCTTGTCACCATTGATAACCTTGGTGCCTTTTTCCAACTTCTTTGCAGATATGTCTACCAGCTCTGGGCATGGATGCATGAAGGGTATCATATATTGTGGCAAACTACAATACCATAGTCTCATTCTAAGGCCTTCAATGAGCCTTTTGGAAATCATTCTTTGTAATGCCCCTTCTCAGAGGCTTTTAGGGTTTGTGTGCAGCTTGGGGTTGAAGATGTTATATGTGAAATCCTTGACTGCCTTATTTTTGATGTGGTTGCCTAGTTGCATGACTTTGGTATGTGGAAAGCTCCGTTCCTATGGTGCTAGAGTGTTGGCTTAAGAGACATCTCTAAATATGTTAACATAGCCTAGCTTGGAGAATGATATTTTGACATTTCAGTCAGAAGATGTTGCCTCAATCATTTTCGTGTTCTTGAAAGAATTTTATAGAATCAATTGTTAGAGAATCATTTACTCAAGGGTTTATACTTAGATTTTTTTTTGCTTTTGGCTCATTCAATTCTCAAATGCACATGCAGTAAATGTGTTGTTGTTATTGATAGCTCTTTAAGCACTTCCAACAAGGTGTTAAATAAGGAGTGGGGGCCTACACTTCTTGGAAATGCTAACCTTGTTGTAGGAATGAAATTAGTACATTCCTTATGCCGACCTTAGAGAAAGATAACTTGGAGCAGCGGGAAGCATGTTTAGAAAAGACATTTGTATTAATTAAGCAGGAGATGGCTCTAAAACATCTTTTCACATGAGTGACCTGGCTAGCATCTATGAAAGTGATGAACACATGGCGCCATCCCGTATACACGATCATTAATTCCTAGTGCCTGAATTAATTCTTCAAGGCTTTGCTAAATCTCCTGCATATGATCTACTCCTTAATCCTTACCACCAACTCACATTTTTTGTTGTCGTTCGATGGGAAACAATTTTTCATTCACAGGATTTTTTAGCTCACATTCTTTTATAAATAACATGCCCATCTTGTGAGAATAGTCATTAAGTTTGTGTTAATTTAGCAAGTCTTTTCTGCTATGATTTTTCTTGTGAGTTTGGTAAGATTTTTTGCTGCATCATGAGTAGTCTGGGCACTACAATTCAACTTTGGAGCTAAAAATTGCAGGGCTCCTTTGTTGGGGAGGATAGCAATGATAGGATCAAATTCCTTCTGCGGACGAAGAACCACTTGATTATCGCGGTGTTCAAATGGGTCTTGGGGAGGGATTATGTGAAGGACTTGAACCAGCCACGTTGTAAAACCAATATTATCTCTCGGTTCGTGGCCTCTTTGCTGGATTTGAACATTGATAAACCATGGATAGTTGAACTCTGTTGGGCTATGTTCCATCTGACGTATTTGGATGGGCTGGAGGAAATTGTTTAGGTGGTTGTCCTCGGCATTGGTATTCCATCTGCAATGGACTTGCATAGGCACATTGACAATGTGGAGGTGGAGCCTTGGCTACCCTTCTTTTCTGATTTTTGGACCATGGACCTTGAGCGCCATCGCCAGCAATCCCGACTCATGGCCTCTTTCCTCCTGAAGATGAACAATGTGGATCCAATCAACGGTGTCGAGTGGACTACCTCCTTTGAGATCCTGGTCTACAGCCCTAGCATGGAGGATTGAAGCCTATGCAATGTCTATGCACCTGTGTGATGAAAACCTTGTTGTTGTTTAGATTTCCACAATCAATATAGGTCAATCATATAATTTAAATATCTTTGAATATATTAAGATATTTAAACTTTTTAATATATTAACAAATGCAAATTATTTAAATATATTAATAAATCTACTGCGATTAAATATATTAATATATTTAATACACCCAAACCTATTAATATATTTAATACTCTTAACATATTAATTTATTTAATACAATAAAATATATTAATATTTTTTAATTGGCGCAAATATATTCATATATAATTACAAAAAACATATTAAAACATATTATATATTAACATTTTTTAATATTTAAAACATTTCGTAAAACATATATTAAAACATGTGATATATTATCATTGCTTAATATTTAATTATCTTAATATATTAATATATTTAAATGTATTAGATTAATATTAATTAAAATATACCAAGATATTTAAATTATGTAAATATATTAACATATTTTCAATTTAATTAAATATATTAATATATTTAATTTAATTGAATATATTAATATATTTAATTTAATTGAATATATTAATATATTTAATTTAATTGAATATATTAATATATTTAATTTAATTGAATATATTAATATATTTAATATACTTAAATATTATTTATATTTTTAATTTGTACAAATATATTTATATAGTTAAATATATTAAAATATTAAAATCTTTAAATATATTTATGTAACATACTTAAATATTAATTGAAAAATATATTAATAAAGATCAAAAGATTCAAATATTAATTAATATTTTTTACTTTATAAATTATTAATCAATATATACTTAGCATACTTAAATATAGTAACACATTTAAACTCGTTAACATATTTAAATATTTGAATGTATTGGATTTCCTTTTTTGTTACTTTTGGGTTTATCATTTTCTTGAATTTATCGAATATATCAAGTTATTTGTTACTATATTATTGAGTTCTCCCTCTCTTTTGTTTGCATCTCTTTGTAGGGTCATTGGTTCTTTTAATTGTCAGCTATTTTCCTTGCGTAATACTCAAATCATCTCTTTAAAAAAATTTCACACACCCTTATTATTATCATCTCTTTGTAGGGTCATTGGTTTTTTTTAATTGTCAGTTGTCTCCTTTATGTTATTTTTTAATTTCTATATTATTAATTTTCTAGCTTGCCATCCCTTGGGCCTTGTGCCTCCTATCCCTCTAACTTTCTTCTGCCTCTTTTTATACCTGTTAGGTCTGCAACAAATTTTCATATCCTTGAGCTCTCTATCCTGATGATGGATCACGGAGTGTGATTCGAAACGTTGATTCAAAAAAGCTTACACAATCGAATCCAGAAACAGCTATTCATACTTGTTGTTGTTTGCTTGTGAACTCTAAAAAATGCTATATTTTTTGATTGTCGATATTTTGGAGGTTGAATTCCCATGATTTTATGTACCACTTATTGTGCCTATAGCACACACGCCCTGTTCAGAATGGGGACCCTCTCTTTTCGCTTTGTTAGGTCACTTTTGTCACTGCCTCATTTTGCATGCCCCCTATTTTTGAGTCCTAAGTGGTCAAGGAGTCTCAGAAGAATCATCTTGAGTTGACTAAGTTTTTCCACCCTCAAAATTTCCAAGTCTTTGGCCTTGGCGAGGTTTTGTTGGTAGTTTTCCCTCAAACTTTGAAATTGACGTCCTCTGGGCAATGTGGGTCCGCCCATGTGGACCACCCTATGTAGGATCCCCTAGCATCTTCACCATTTCAAACGGCCTACTCATGACGTCCTCCTGCCCGACAGGACCCACAACCTCATTTGCTCTTTTCACCATTAATTTGCTAAACGACCAACCCTCAACACCTATCCGCGTAGTGGACCCCGTAACTTCTAGCAGCGCCCCTCTCAAAAGCCGTGTCTACCAAGTCTAGCTGCCGTTGTACCCACATAATGGGTAAAAGCACATATTTGTGTCACACTTTATAAAGGAAATGACCAACACTGATCCAACTTTTAAACTTGGATCACTAAAAAGTGGCATATATGTTTTGAATTTTGAAATGATGTAAACTAGTAAAATATGTATTTTTTAGCATATTTTATGTTTGTATTTAAATATATATATATATATATATATATATATTTTAAACTAGTTTTTAATAAATTAACACTATAATTTAGTTGTGATAAAATGCTGAAAATGAAGCATGGGACGCCAAACTTTTTATAGTAAATTTTTTTTTCTTTCAATTTTTTTGTGTGTATTTATAACTTGAAACTTTAGTGCATGGATATATTTTTTTCCAATTTTGATAAATATATATTTTTAAATAAATATTAAAATGTGTGTGAATCAAAAAATAGTTGTTTCCATAGGACGTCAACTTTCATATTAAATATTTATCTAAAATGGAAAAAAAATTATACCATCTTGAAAAATATTCTTTTATCTAGTGCATCATATTTTTTTCAATAAGTTTTACAATTTTTCCTTGGCATGGTAATGAACCCAATATTTTGTGCTGATAACCTACTTTTAGTAAAAATAAAATATAAAATATAAATAATAATTAAACTATTAAAATAAATATATTTTTGAAAACCACTCTTATGGATCTACAAAAGGGTATTTTTATATTTTTTTAAAAATGTTATTTACATTAGTATGAGTTATTGAAACTTCAAGATTTTCAAATAATTTTATTTTTTTGGTAAATTGGACTCAAAGTGGTGCTCCATATATTTTTAGCCAACAATTTTAGTTGAAAAATTTGTAGAAGTATCTAACTTAGCTAGAATGAATCTTACTAGATCATATGTTTGACCAAAATTAATCTTTAGTTATAAATACTTAGATCGAGTTGTGTTGATAAGTAGGTTGAAAGTGTGACACAAATTTGTGCTTTTAAATGCTAAAAAATATATAAATAGACATTTTGAAATGTCATTTTCACTGTTAGGAATTTCAGAAAGTCTGGCAAAGTCGCCCGCCACCGCCGCCTTCGCGCCCGTAGAGCTCCTTCGCCGATTCAAAGCTTTTACTCACTGTCTCTTCATTGATTTTGTTGGGTTCTTCAAGTGGGTCTTTTGTTGCCAAGTTACTTTGAGTTTTCTTTAATTTTCACAAAAGTTGCTAAATTTTGGTGAAAGAAAACTTGAAAACTAGTTAGAACACCCCAGGGCGAGCAAAACCCACAAGTTGGAATTTTGAAACCCTTCGAAAATCTATCCACTGGAGGTTTGCAGGACTTCGACCTCCCATGACCGTTCTTGAACTAGGGCATTCATGCCTTGCGAACCCACAAAGCGCCTGTCACCATTGTTATCCATCAACATGCTAAACTTCAAACATCGACCAACACTCTCCTTGGGCCTGCTCTCGTGGGAGAACCCCCCTTTGTCTGATTGTTCATCTTTGGCTCAGCCCCAAAATTCATGAACCCTAAAGAAATATCCTTCGACCCTCTCGGGTTCGCATGCATGGGCCTCCACTTGTGGAATGCTCCTTGAGCCCTGCTATTCTGAATGGCTATCTGATACCATCCCTCCACTAAGGGGGCCTCACCCCAGTGATCTTCGATCAAATTCAACCACACCAAAATGCCTAAGTTTGGGCCCGTTGTAGACTTCTCCTTGCGAACTTCCATCTGCAGGCTGTTGCCTTGGGTTCACCGTTCTGAATGGATTTGGTAACTCTTCCTTCCGCCTAGTAGACCTCACCTTCATGACCGCCATCCAAGCTCAAAACCAAACCAACTTATTTGAGGTGGACCATCCTTTGTAGATTTCCATCGACCTTTCATCGCTATTCAAATGATCATTCAAACGGTGAAACCTTGGCGTCTCTCCACCTGTCAGGCCCCGCCCCGGCCGTTTCCATCTTATTCCCTGTGTTGAAATGACTAAGTGTTGGACTTATAGTGGTCCCCTATTGTGGGCCTCCATTCGTGGGTTTCCACTTTGAGTTTGTCATCCCAAATGACCCCGATAGACCATCTCTCCACCTCATAGAGCTCACACTTGTTACCTCCGTCTGATCCCAAAGAAATGAAAACAACTAACTGAAAGACTTCACAGGTTACCCCATGTGGCTAGCCTCTTGCGAATGGTCATCTTATCATCGTCGTGCCAAAATGATTAAGGACTCCCATTGGCCCACTATGCGGGACCCGACCTCGCCGTTTCTTTGATTGACCACCAGCAAATGAGCAGTGTCTAACCCACCTTGCGGATCCGACAGCGCAGGTCTCCCTTGTTAGACTTTTGTCCCACCTCCGCCATTCCAAATAGCCAACCTCCAACGCCTTCCCGTACCTTCTAGCCTACCCTTATCTAAACCATTTGGACTTTAGCAATACAATGACAACCTTCCATCAAGTTCGCGGGCCCCGCATGGCAGGATGCTACTTGTGGGATGCTGCTCTACCAATGTCATTTTAATGACGAAGTCTCAAACAACCAAGCCCACTCTTGCTCCCACAGTCCTTGAGTCTGCACACCTAAATGATGAGCTTAACACTCCCAAAGCTTCAAAATGGATTTGACCCACATGCTAAATTGGCTTGATCCCCTTAGTGGATTGCACTTCATGGCCAAATCCTGATGCGGGTAGAACCCTACGAGTCATCATGCCCTAATTTTCATCCCCTTTTGCAGCTACTTCCAAAATAGTTGCCAGCCCAGGGAAGTCTGTACCCCTAGGCCCGCATCACCATAACTTCCCCAAATGAAAGGCTAATGCTGATTTGAAAGAGGTATTGGGATCCTTGAATAGTGAATTACCTGATCTAGAATTATTTTTGCAAGATTTTGGCTAACATTCCTCATGTTTTTATGCTTGAATGTGCTTACTACTCCTTTGCATGTAGGATATATGGAACCAGCTGCAAGACTTTTAGAGGTGGTCGTAGAGAAGGAAGAAGGAAAGAAAGCTACCAAGGCACCAAGGGGTAAAGAAGATAAGAATCAAATGAAGTACAAGTTCCAAGGGGAGCCCCTCAATTCAAGGTCACCACAAACTGGAAAGAGATCTCAGATACTAACCTGGGGCATATTGACATCGATGAGTTCAAGCAAAGGGTCATTATCAACCCCACCACATAGAATGCTAAAAGAATAAGAAGAAGTGGGTTGGACAAAGCTATTGGTTTCTCGCCTGCCCTCATTGACCTTGAACTTGTAATGGCTTGCAGAGAGGCATATCAGGAGAACACCAAAAGAGTAGTAGATAGAGATGACAACATTCTAGAAGATTTCTCTGCCAAGTCTATCAGGCAAAACTTCCATATACCAACCTTTGATGAAATGGAAGAAGCATCTAAAGAATATGCCAAGACCACAAGGGATGTCAACCCCCTCAAGTGAAAGAAGCTCATTAATCAATATTGGCTAAAGGAGAAGAGGGGTAGTGCAAGTAAGGTGCCCCAGGAGCTCTTCAGGAGTGATTTTCACGAAGATTACCATGACTTGGTAACCTTGTTGAGCAGGGTCATGGGTCTTCCAACTGTAGCCTTCTTCTAGGAGTGGATGTTGTACTTTATAGAGGAAATCATTAGGGGAAAGACCCAATTCCATTGGGCAAGAATGATCAACAACTGCCTACACGAGAAATTTGTGGCAGTGAAGAAAATTTCACAATTTTACATGATATCATACCTAGTCTATATGCTTGTTGATTGTATCCAATACAGAGGTTTATTTTTAGCTCCCAGCCAAACTTTGAAAAGGGAATTGAAGGTATACAACAAATATCCACAACTCCAGTACAAGAACTTTAAGGACTACTGCAGAGTTAATGATGCCTTCATCGAGCACATCATCTGGTTACTTGGAGGTGACTTTGAAAGGAGAGTCACACACAGCGCTAATGCCTTCATTCACTGGTTGGGGTTTCTATTTATTCAATTTCTCAATTTTACATACATCCATGCTGAGGGTTTCTCAGAGAAACCATATAAGTTGCCCTGATACCCAAATGACCGGTTGATATTACTTGAACTCTCCAAGCAGTTGTAGTGTGTACACCCCCTTCTGAGCGACAAGCATAGGGTGGGGATCCCTTATCCCCTCACATTTGGTCAGGGTATGTATGCACTCCCCACATCTTAATGTGTAGAATAATTTGATAAGAGACTGAATGAATACAACTTGGAGTTCCACACTACCAGGCCACGGATGGACCCATATGACAAGCTGAAGAAGGTGGTTGGGATAGAGTATGCCCATTTGCATAATGTTGAGGACTTTTGGGCCAATTGCAGAGATGATAAAGAAGTGCATATGAGGCACTACATGCACATGATGGATTATTTTTTCAAAATGGTAAAAGTTGTTTCCAGTGCCAAACCAGATTGTTAAAGATGAAAACACGATGATTGATCCTAGGTATGATGTTGTCGCCAACCTGCCATTGCTGTTAATTGATTCAAACGAGGAAGAGGTCAATGACCTCGATATTATGATGAAACCCATTGAGGCAAGAACAAAACAATGGATCAATGGGAATATTTCTCAATTGAAGTTGCAAGGGGCTACGCTAACATACGACAAACTCGAGGATGAACCTGAGAGTGAAACTGATAGTGCCTCTGCCATTGTTGCCCCAACTAGAGAGACTTCAATGTCTCCCACTACACATTCCAAGAAGAGAAAAGAAATGGTTGAACATCAACCCAAAAATATGGTGTATTCAAGGAAAGCCTCAGAAGGTCATCCTTCCAAGAAGTCAAAGAAGTCGGGCAGTTTCATGGAGATACCCACCATACAGGAAGACCCGCTCCATGAAGGAGAGGAGGAAGAGGCCAAGTAGCCAAAGTCCCCATCTGTTGCCTCTTCTCTCGCTACCACAACCACTACTACTGTTGCCACTATTATCACTCCTCCGCCTGCTTCTCAAGTGATGGTTGCTTCTTCTCCACCCGTAGTGGAAATTTTGGTCCACCTTGCGTCCACTTCACCCATGGCACCAATCCTGGTGGTAGATTCCTCAGCTGCTATCACTTCTCCACTCTCCTCCTCCTCCATGTCTCCATCATTAGCCCTCCCACTGGCTACTACAAAAATTCCATTGCCTACCCTCTCGCTCCTAGAAGTCTTTGCTCAGCACATGCAAAACATACCAATGGAGTTGTCTGGGGTGTTCATGAATCTAGTAGTACAAGTTGCTCTAGCATAAGTTGTCGCTGGCCTTCCCATCCCTACTCCTCCAGCTAAGCTGTCGAAAATAAAAGCAACAATGTAGATCTCTGAGGAGTTGGAGAGGCAAGAAAGGGAAGCAACCAAAGAGATGGAAGAAGAAGCAAATGACTATCACAAGCAACCTGAATATCAACATTTAGTAATTGATAAAGTGGTGCATGAGGAGGAAGAGGAGGAAACACAATCCTTTGAGGAAGATGTTGAGGAACCAAGTACAAAGTGTATTGTGGAAACCTTCGACCCAGAGCTTGAAGAGGAGTTGGCCCAACAACTCAGGGATGTCGGAGAAGAAGTTGAAGAGCAACTCTTTGAAGAAAAGAAAGAGACATATGATGAAATGGAGGTAAACATTGAGCCTCCAACAAGGGAGCAAGGTAAGAATCCTAAACATGATGAAGAAATGCCTCCTTTAGGAGAGCAAGAAGACAAGGAAAGGGAAGCAAAGGAAGAAGAAAAGTTTGAAGAAGATACTGAATCGAGGAAGAGACTGGGAGCAGAGAATTATGAAGAGCCTGTGCAACAAAAAGAAGAAGAGAAAACCTTTGAGGGGAGGACAGTCCCAAAGAGCATACAACCACTGAGTCCCCAAGGATAGAAACAATATTTATTTAGGATTCCGATGAAGAATAAGAAGAAAAGACATAACACAAAACTCTGGGTAGCAAAGAAATAGAAATTTGGCATATTTGAGAAGAGGAAGTTGATCACAAATCACCAAAGGGTCCCAAATGCCAGAATGGCTTGAAAAAAAATTAGAGAAGAAAACCTTGACCCTAATGGATCCAAAGGAAAGACTTAAAGCCATCTTGGCTTGAGCACAAATAAGCATGAAGAAGGAGAAGAAACCAAAGGTCAGATTGCATCTGACAATGGATGCATCAGGATCTAGGATGGTAAAGATAGCTACTCCGGTGATGGGAGAAGAAGGGGTTAGCTATAATATCTCCACTGTTGATCTGGGGACACCCATGAGAGAGCAAAAAATCAACCATCTTTAGGGATCTGTTGCCACCATTGTGCATCAAATGCATAATGAAAAATCCTCTAAGGAGGAGTTAAAAGCGTAGGTGGTGGATTTGACAGCCTACATTCAACAATGGTCGTCGACTGAAGAGCTACCCACCACGTCGTCAACACCACCCCAACTACTATCCAAAGAACATATAATCAAGTTGGAAAGAAGGAAAAATTGGATGAAGGCCACTAAGGAATGGTTTCGATGGGTGATCTACAATGGCGATATGGGCATAGGACATGCCATCAAAATGACCAACAAATTAAGGCTTATACAACAACAATTGGAGGAAATGGAGAAATTATGTCTCCGCTACATTGAATTCTATAGAATCATCAACCCAAAGGTTGAAGTTGTCCTCAAAATACTGGAGAAAGCCTGGGCAAAGGAATTTGGCATCGTCAAAGATAATCACTGGTTAGTCGAGACATGGAAAATTTCCCTTGATCATCAGAATGAGGTACGAGAAAGAGTGTTGCATGAGGTCGAGCTTGACCTCGAATAGGAAAAAGGGCATTGGGCAGACAGTGAAGACTATATTAAGTTGATGACTAATCGGGATGTGTTTGTTGAAGAGCTAGATGTAGAAAAGATTAAAGAGTATTTCCATAAAAAGATGGAGGAGGGCGCAATAGATGACATCCTCGCTCTTCATAGATTTCGCTGCCAGGGCATTTGTTCAATCAGAACAAATGGTAAAGGCCACTCTAAAGTGTACAAAGCATGGGTATGAGGTGGCCAATCATTCTAAGAAACTTCATTTTTAGATCCTCCAGTCCGAGAATGTTCAGAAGGATAGGCTTTGGATTTTAGTGGGAAAATTCGTAGAGTATGCCACCATCAAGAAAAGTGAAGCAAATCCTATCATAGATGATGAATTCCTCATAGTGTAGCTGCAACAAAAGGAAATTAGCTAGAAGACAAAAGAGCTATGGTGTTGGCCACTAGATGACAAAATAGGCTAGAGGACAAAAGCAAATTTTATATTGTAAGATATTTGGGGGTAGGTGAAACCCTAATTTGTAGTGAATCTTGACCACACAATAAGATTAAATCTTGTCCATTCATTTTTCTTTTTGGACACTACAAATAGGGGGTCTCCTCTCATTTTCAAAGAGAGAGTTGAGTTGTTGTAAAGACATGTTTCTGGAATTTTAATAGAAGTTCATTGATTTTGATGGATTCTTGAGTTCCAATTTCATGTTTCATGATTCTTCTCCTCCTAGTTAGTGAATTTGAGTAGATTAAATTTGTTGTTCTATGTGTTAGCATGCTTTAATAGATTAGTTAATGTTGTTCATTGATTATGAATGATTATGTTGTGTTGATGCCCTTCCTTGTTCATGCTTTTTGTTGTTTATTGATGATAAACTATAGTGTAAATCTAGTCTGAACATTGTTTGAATGTTGCACTTAAATTCCATCTTTTGTTCATGTTGTATGGTGAATGAATGATTGAAACCTATAGACTTTAGAAGATTGCACTAGTTTCATGAGACTATGAATTAATCTGGTTAAGTGGGACTTAGTTTTAGGAAGGTTGTCCACTGTAGCATCCTCCATTGTCATTGTTCATCAGTAGTTTCAGGTCTAGGAACCTCTCCCTTTCCTTTCCCTTTTGAATTTTCTTTTAAATAGCAACTTTAGATAGAGTTCATTGCACATTGTAAAGCCAAATCTAAAGATCAAAATGGAGTTAGAGACTATTGTTTTGAACATGCAGCAATAGAGCAACACTTCAGAAAATTTCATAAACTCCATTCAAAGAGCCAATTACCTCCAGCTTAACTCACATAAGGTTGCCCTGTGATTACCAACAAGATCACATTGAACCAACTGAATTATTCCCAGCATGTCATGACCTAACACTCGAGAGACCTTGGGGTGATTTTCAGCAACTCTTTGTTGGAGATTTCCTTTCAAGAGAGGTAGTGCACTTATGCATTACCTGTGTTGAGAAGTGCTAAAACACCCATCAACACCACCTCCCATTTTTGGATTTGTAATGATGAATTCCTTTTTGGCATTTTGAAAGGGGATGATTTTCAAGCTTCACCCTGAGCTTTAAGCTCAAAACTTCGTACTATATGTAAATGATTTCTCATGAAAATAATATAGTATTTCTATTTCCGCTCATGGCTTTATTTGCAAAACAATTATTTACAAATATTTACATATGATACATAAGGTAATTTTTTTAAAATGAACTATGAGCTTTAATTAAATAGTTTTAGATGAATACCATTTATCGGTATATCCAAAATGTTATCGTTCATATCTTCTAGTTCATACGCATTGCTTTCCTTGCACTTGTGAATGGGACCCTTCCATAGAGAATCAAATTTGGCATGTTGCCTTGGTTTCATGGCTCACTCATCAAATTTTAGCACAAGAGTCCCCTCCCTAAAACCTGGGTCAGAGGCCTTCTTGTCAAACCATCATTTGACCACCCATTGGTGTTTAATTGTGGCATCAAATGCCTTTTCTCTTTTTTCCTCAAGGCTTAATAGCTAAACCAATATTAATTCCATCCCGCTGTTTTCTTTGATTTCTAAGGACTTTAGCAGTTGTAGTGCTGGGATCTCCATTGAAATGAGTAGGACTACTTCCTTCCTGTAAACCAACTCATAAGGAGAGGCTTTCTAAATTTTCTTAGGCATAATGTGGTCTTCCCATAAGGCTGCTTGTAGATGCCTATGCCATTCCTTTTGATGCTCCAACCCTGTATGCTTTATTAGCTTGATTAGGTTTTTGTTGGTGGATTCCGCTAGTCCATTCCATTGCGGGTAATAGTTCGATGAAGTCTTGAGGTATACCCCATGCTTGAGGGATAACTCCATCATCCCTAAACCTACAATGGCTCATGCATTACCTGAGATGATAGTCTTTGGTGAACCAAACCTTGCTGCTAATTCCTCAACAAAATTGATGATTTCTGCCTCTATAGCATTCTTTAGAGGAATTGCCTCTATCCATCTCATAAAATAATCAATAGCCATGAGAATCCATTTATGACCCATGCTGGATATGGGATTGGTCATCCTAATAAAATCTAAGCCATACTATGTGAAGGGTTCTTCGATTACGATCAGGCTCAATGGCATGGTGAAATTCTTTCACTTACCGATGAAATATTAGCATTGGGTGTATTTTATTACTAGATGGTGAGCTTTGAAGAACAACATGGAACAATAGTAGCTTACTCACATGATTTTTAAGGCTGTGACCTTGGCAGAGAAGTTTTTTCCTTTAGAGTTGCTATGGAATTTCTTTAGAGTTCTTTCGGCCTGTGGCTTGTCCACATAGCGGAGGAGGACTCTGTCATAATTTCTTTTAAATAAAATGCCTTCAACTAGTACGTACCCAACACCCTAAAGCCTGTAGTATCTTCTTTTGTGTGGTGAGATCTCAGGGGCTATTGGATAGTCTACATGAATATCGTCCAATCAACCACCCATGACTCATCAGACTCAAATTGATTTGCATATACCTGCTCGACCTCTCTTTCTGCCTGGGGGTTGAGATCTTGTGCAAGATATTCGCATAGGCCTCTTCATCGAACAATCTTTTTTGACCTGATTTGCACATCATACTCCAGGATCTTAGTGATCCAGTTGGTCCTTTTCTTTGTTATTTCACCTTTTGTGATGTATTCCCTAACACTGGGATGGGCAACAAGGATTGTAATATTACTGGCTAAAACCAAATGTCAAATTTTTTTGAGGATCTTGACAAGGAAAAAGGCCTACTTTTCTACAAAATTATATCTGGTTTCATACCCCTTGAGGGTCTTGGAGTGAAAAGCAATGGGATGCTCTTTGCCTCCCTCTTTGTCCTTTTGCATGAGCATAGAGACTATGTTGTTCTGTCTGCTATAAACATACAATAGGAAGTCTTTTGAAAAGTCTAGGTTAGCTAACACCAAAGCTATGGAGATGGATTCTTTAATTCATTCAAAGGAAAGCTTTCCTTTTGGGGTCTATTTGAATGCTAACCCTTTCTTTAGCATCAACATGATAGGTCTTGCAATGCCTATGAAATTTGAAATGAACCAGCTGATGAAGTTAATATTCCCTAAGAAAGACTATAACACCTTCTGATTAATAGGCAACAATAGTTCTGTTATAGCCTTCAACCTTTCAAGGTCTATGACTATTCCTTCTTTAGATACCATGAAGCCAAGTAATTTTCCTTGCAATACTCTGAATACACATTTCTTGGGATTTAAAGAAATTATGAACTGTTGGCATTTTTGGAAAACCATTTCCATATGATCAAAATGATCATCTTTTAATTTTGAAAATACAGTCAGGTCATCTAGTTAAATCAAGATGATCTCATCATTCAATCCTTTAAAAGCAATATCCATCACACGTTGAAAGGTGGCACCCATGTTTGAGAGGCCGAATGACATTTTTGCATATGTGAACATTCCCCACTTAGTGGTGAACATCACTTTATGTTGATCCTCCTCCCTTACATAGACCTGGTTATAGCCCAAAAAAACCATTAAGAAATGAGAACATTTTTTATCCAGCTGTAGTTTGTAAGATCTAATCCATTGAGGGAAAATGGTAGTGGTCCTTTAAGGAAGCTTTATTCAAGTCCCAAAAATCTACACAGAGCTGTATGTCACCATTCTTTTTTCAGAATAGAACCAGATTGGATACCCAAGTAGAATGCTTAATCAGGTATATAATCTTTGAGTCGATCAACTTTGTAAGCTCTTGTGTCATTAAAGCTTCCACCTTCAACTTGTCTGACCTTTTCTTTTGTTGGATGGTCTTGGATCCCTCTACTAAGTCAATAGTATGCTGGATAATGCTAGGATCATATCCCTTGAGATCATCGTAGGTCCAGGCCACAACCCCATTGTATTTAGCACACAAATCTCTCAACCTTTCCTTGTCTGCATGTGGCACGTTCCTCCTAAACTTTAGCTTTCTTCCCTCTTTGACGTTGAGGTCTTCATAGTCCTCTTTGTTAGTCATGAACCTTCACTTAATGTTTCTCACATCCTCATAGTCAAAGAGATTCTCGGGAGTGATTAAGCCTCATGGGAGCTTACAGACCTTTAGTTGGATCACTTATTCTTCACCAAACTCTCTAGATCCATACTGTGATTGATCAAAAAAATCCCTTGACTATCATAAGAAGGTAGCAATTTGAGCATCTTCCTCAAAGACCTGCCAATTTTGGTCATTATCGAGGATAGACGATTGGACGATGGTTCACACACATGTTGGTTCTTGACTGATCTAGGAGTTGGCTCAAATATTGAGCCAATAGAGGCCATCTTATCCACGACAGAGTTTTGAGATCATGGGATAACCTGGATATTAAAAGCTTTGAACCCTTCGATTAAGTCCCATAACTTGTGCCAATAGGACTGCATTCTTATTTTTTGGTGGTTGCCTATCCTTAAATCTAGCTTACAACTAACTCCAAATCTCCAAATACACATATCATTTTTAAGCCCATCCACTCTACCAGAATTAGACCGTGAACCGGTTCTTCATATTTTGCATCATTATTGGAACACGAGAATTGGAAACCAACTCTGGAACCAACCTCGCACTTAACGTCGTCAAATGCAGTGTCCATAAATTATTCTCTTGGTTTCTCTTGCTCTTGTAGAAGTTGAAAAACCAACTTCACAGTCCCCAAGAATCACCTATCACATGCAATAAATATTCAGAACATAAATGAAAAGATGTTTTGTAAACCCTCTGAGCAAATATGTGCAAGCAAAAACCTGAATAATAATTATTGAAAATAATTGTTTTACAAATAATAAAAAAGCCTTCAAAAAGGAGATCATGCACAACCCTTATCTTATCTTGAGCAAAAAAACAACTCAACTAGATAAGGATAATAATTAACCTAGGAAATAAAATATGCCTAAGTAAACTTATGTTAAAGTGTAATTAAATAATTAATTACACCAACACCCCCCCATAAGTGAAACTTAGGAAGGAGCAAATTATTATGCAAGAGATGAGTCCCAGCAACAAGGCCTGATCAGGTACTCATTTAAAAATGCAATGCAAACTAAATCAAACGGGGTAAAGGAGAAAACCACATGGGAACAAAACTCCTCCCCAAAATAGAATGCAAACTAAGTAAGTGATGAAAGATGGAGGACTCCATAAGACCCCCCAAGGACATCATCCATCACAAAGAGACATGAAAGGACCCCCCATAAGAGAAGAAAGAAGAGACCACAGATCCCCCCCAGAATGAAGTATCTCCAAAAGAATTGAAGAAATTGCATCTCCTGAAAGAAGTGAGAGGGAAGAGGCCGAATGAAAGCAATCTTTGAAGGTGAAGTAGGTGTAGCCCAAGATGTCTCCACAGAAGCAGGTGTGACCTTAACCAATGAAGAAGTCAATATGATTATTATTATTCTGGTTTTTGCTTGCACATATTTGCTCTGAGGGTTTACAGAACATCTCTTCATTCACTACTGGATTTGACACCATTTTCCGACTGGCATTCGTCGGTCGTTCGACAAATCTCTGTTGGAAGAGCAACGTAATGGCGAAAATCTTTCCGTCGTTATTTTTTCGTCAGAAGGCCGACGACAAATTAAACGTCAAAATAATGGCGAAGAATCGTCGGTCGGCAGCATCGTGAAATACCTCGAGATTTTGTTAGAATATTGACGAAACCTTTATTTATCCACTGACGAATTACACTTGAAGTTCGTCGTCGGTTCGACGAAATGGGCAAGCAGTAGCGTGGAAACAACATGGAACGTTCGTCGAAATAGCGACAAAATACTAAAGTAGTAGCGTCAAAAGAACACCAAAATTTCGTCGAATGTGCGACGAAATAAGCAAGTAGTAGCGTCAGAACAACACCAAAAGTTCATTGAAAGTGCGACGAAATTAGCAAGGAGCAGCGTCAAAACAACGTGAAAAGTTCATCGACTTTGCGACGAAATTAGCAAGGAGTAGCATCGGAAGAACACTAAAAGTTCGTCGAAAGTGCGACGAAATGGGCAGGGAGTGGTGTGGTGGCAACGCCGAAATATCGTCGGAATGGCGACAAAATGGGTAGAGAGTTACGACGAAACCGTCGTCGCAGCTATAGAAACTTCGTTGAGCCTTTATGTTGATTCGTCGGTGGTTATGTATATATATATATTCGTGGAAATGTACCATTGCGGAGATTGACGACTGATCATACATACAGACTGCATATTGGTTTGATGCTTCAAACGATGCATTTCTTATATTGAAAAGTGCATTACCTTATTGAGCTTCTCTTTTTTTTTAGTATAGTTTAATATTCTCTACTTAACAAGGCCAACCACGTGACGGTGGAAGCTCATTTGCCGCCCCCTCATCACTTTCAATTCCCGATACCCAATCATATAACATTAATCATTGATTCATCCATTAATAACATATAACATTCATCATTCATCCATTAATAACATATAACATTCATTCATTCATCCATTAATAACATATAACATTCATTCATTAACATATAATAATCATTCTTTCAATTTTTACATATGCCAAAAATATGGTTGTCATGATATGATTACAATCGCACTTTTTGTTTCTTTTGAAAGCTAAGATAAAATTTGAAGTGGAGTATCATTTTTCTAAATCAATATTTTGTCCCCTTTAGTTGTTCTATCCTCTACTTGTGATCTTAATATACAAGTAGTCGTCTGCTCATGACGTGGACGCCGCTTCAAGGGGGGATCTGCTGCAATAAGAAAGAAATGTTAAACTGATATGTTTTATTATTATTGTTACAAGTAGTTGATTAATTAAAATAACATTAGAGTGGTTCTCTTTACACGATGGGTCCACATCATTCTTTGAACTTTTGTTATATAGTTTCATGCTCAACATGTTGAACAGCTCTAAAATCGTCTGCCGGTTGAAGCTGAAAGGTTACATTAATTAAGACACCAATTGAAAT
>VDFB02379711.1:34369121-34502965 GCA_007258455.2 Sequoia sempervirens | reverse complement strand
TGTTGATTTAAGATAGCTTCGGTCAGATATAAATGATGATTGCATTCATGCATCATCATCATTTATATTAACCAAACTGTTCTTAACCTTGAAAAAAAAACCATCAAATAAGTTATACGGATTTCAGATGATGATCGAAATTTTGCAAATCGGAATTCATTTCATATGATTGCTGTTTGTTAAATGCTCTCATATTAGTCTAAGAATAACACCGAACTGTTTCGGTTGTTAAGGGAGCCGCGCGCTCAAGGGACACGTCCTCTCATGAGACGCGTCTCTCCTTGAGGCGTGTCTCCCTCATATATATGAGACCTCTTTCCTTTATTGCAGACATCGAAATCAATTAGTGTTCTGCATTCAGCGCATTCAAATACAGAAGCACAAAAATCTGACTTAGTATTATTACACAGAATTTAAGTCTTAGAATTTCCATAGGTCTTTTAGGATCCAGTTCTGATAAGATTTGATAAACATCTACATGGTATCAGAGCCAAGTTGAGTGAATCCAAATCAAATCTAGATATCAGATTACTTAGGAAAATTCGTATTTTTGAAAAATCGAATTCAAATCACATTCTTCATAATGTCAAGTATGATCAGATTTGAAGATCGTATTGAGGGAGCAAACAACTTCACCTCATGGAAATTTAGAATCATGATGATTCTCAAAGAAAATAAGTTAGACTCATTTGTGAAAGAAAACAAGGGGGAACTAGTGGATGATCCTGAGAAAACTCAATGGATGGAGAATAATGAAAAGGCCATGAAAATCTTAGTAGATGCAGTTAGGGACCACATTGTACCTATTCTAGCAAAACATGAAACTGCATATCTAATGTTCAAATCCCTTGAGAGCACCTATGAGATAAACACCTGTAGGACTCTTGCATTAAAGAGGCAAATCAACAATGTCCAAATAAACAAAGGAGAAACCATTAATGCATACTTCATGAGGATCATTGATCTAAGGGATCAATTATCTACAATTGGATATCAAATTGATAGCAATGAGTTAACACTAATCGCACTAGGAGGTCTACCAAACTCATGGGAGCCATTTGTTCAAGGAATAAGTGCGAGATCTGAACTCCCCAAGTTTGATAGGCTAAGAACAGACTGCCTTCAAGAGGAAACAAGACTCTCAACAAAAGAAAACAAACAAAAAACCATAGATGAGGATATTCAAGTGCTCAACACATCATCTAATAAAAAGGGTAAGAAAAACTCTTACGGGAAAGGATCATTTAAGAGAAAGAGAAATTCCCATGGAAAAGGATTATTCAAGAAGAGGAAAGACATCTCTCAAGTACAATGTTTTAGATGTGATCAATATGGGCACTATGCAATGAAGTGCCCTGACTAGATCAAATCAACAAGCATCATTTGCTAAAGTAGGAAAGTCAAATTCAGACCATGATTCTGAGAAATTTGTATTCTATTCAGCCTTATCAAGTCAAGTATCTAACAATATCAACAACTGGGTGATTGATAGTGGTTCTTCAAGGCACATCACAGGGTTTAGAGAACACTTAGACACTATGACTGAAGAGACTGATGAAGAAGTAACAATTGGGGATGATTCTGCACATCAAGTAAAAGGGGTTGAAACTTGCTCCATCACACTGAAATCTGGTCTCTCCCTTCAACTCACTGGGGTTTTATTCGTACTTGGAATAAAGAGGAATCTAATATCCATCTCTGCTCTTGAAGACAATGGATATAGGGTTACATTTATGGATGGGAAAGTTCTGGCATGGCCTAAGAACTCAACTATAAAGAAAGCTCTAACCATAGGTGTAAGACAAGGTTATCTTTATAAACTATGCACTGAAGTCAAGCAAGCCTTTACCCTTGATACTTCTGATTCAAATGAAATTTGGCATAGAAGATTAGGACACCTTCATTTCCGTGCCCTACCTTCCGTAGAAAAACTTGTAACAGGATTACCTAAGTTAAAACCAACTCATGAAGGAACTTGTAAAGGTTGTGCCCTAGGAAAGAATACAAAGGGATCCTTTCACAATAGCTTGAGCAAAACCCAAAATGTTTTAGAATTGGTTCACTCTGATTTATGTGGACCCATGTCTATACCCTCCAAGGCAGGCTTCCTATACTATGTCATATTTATAGATGACTTCTCTAGGAAGACCTGGATCTACTTTCTTAAGTGTAAAGAGTCAATAGAAATCCTTAAAAGGTTCAAGGAGTTCAAAGCTCTTACTGAAAACTTCTCTGGGAAGAAAATAAAAATCTTAAGGACAGACAATGGGAAAGAATATACCTCTGAAATCTTTAAGGAATTTTGCATGAATGCTGGGATTAAGAGGGAGTTTACAGTAGCCTACAACCCTCAACAAAATGGGGTTGCTGAAAGAAAAAATAGAACCATTGTAGAAGCTGCAAAAGCAATGTTGCTTGACCAGAACATTGAAACCTCATTCTGGGCAGAAGCCTCTAGAACTGCTGTCTACATCCAAAATAGATGTCCTCATTCTCATCTAGATAACAAAACTCCTGAAGAAGCATTTACTGGCATAAAACCTGATATTAGTCACTTTAGGATCTTTGGTTGCCCAGTCTATATTCATGTGCCCAAAGAGAAGAGATTCAAACTAGAACCTTCCGGAAAGAAAGGGGTATTTGTGGGATATAGTGAAACCTCCAAAGCTTACAGGATTTTCATACCGGGCAGGAACAAATTGAATTGAGCAGAGATGTCATCTTTGAAGAAGACATTGCATTCAAAAGGGCAAGAAGTTCAAGTGAGATAGAAACTTATTCACCTAGAGTCTTAAACGAGGATCCTACCCCTGAGACTCAGAGGGAGTATTCTGAGGAAATACCAAATGAACTTCTTTCTACTTCAGATGAGAATACAAATGACAACGGCAAGAAGAGGCCACTTTGGGCTAGAAAGATGATCAAAGAAGCTGAGAATCATGCAACACCTAAAGGAACGTTTAGGGAGAGTAAAAGACCCAAACGGTTCTCAAGCTATGTTGCTCTAATGAATGACATCATAAATTCAGAACCCACCAGTGTTTCAGAAGCCTTCAGACATCAAGTATGGAAGGATGCAATGACAGAAGAGTATCAGTCCATTCTAAAAAATGATGTATGGGATATAGTGCCTAGACCAAAAGAGAAATCTGTCGTCTCTTCTAAATGGCTCTTCAAAATCAAACATGTTGTTGATGGCAATATAGAAAAATATATGGCACGTTTTGTGGCAAGAGGTTTCTCACAGAAGGAAGGCATTGATTATGAAGAAACATATGCACCTATTGCCCATTACACATCTGTGAGAGCAGTGATAGCCATTGCAGCAGCTAAAGGCTGGAAGATCCACCAAATGGATGTAAAAACTGCCTTCCTAAATGGAACCATTGAAGAGGAAGTCTATCTAGAACAGCCCGAAGGTTTTGTGATACATAAACCTGACTCACATGTATGCAGACTAAAGAAAGCACTGTATGGACTTAAACAGGCTCCCAGGGCCTGGTATGAAAGAATTGACAGCTACCTCTTGGGACTAGGATTCTCCAAGAATGATGCAGACCCAAATCTTTACTTTAAGGTAATTAAAGGTGATATGTTAATAATTATTTTATATGTTGATGACCTACTGATAACAGGAGAAGATCACCTCATTGCTCAAGGAAAGAAGGATCTAACTTCAGAATTTGACATGAAAGACTTGGGCATTTTACACTACTTTCTAGGTTTGGAAGTCTGGCAGAAACCAGATGGCATCATACTAAACCAAGGAAAGTATACTATTGATATTCTGAAGAGATTTGGAATGTTGGATTGTAGACCCATGTCTACACCTATGGAAACCAACCTTCACAAACTGAAAGAAGCAGCAGCAGAATCCAAGTGTGCAGATTCAACCCTATATAGACAAATGATTGGATCTTTGATGTACCTGGTTAACACCAGACCTGATATTTGCTATGCAGTGAATGCTCTAAGCCAGTTCATGTGTGAGCCAAAGGAAATTCACCTTATGGCTGTGAAACATATATTGAGATATCTTCAAGGCACTATTGGATATGGTCTTCTTTACAAAAATAATCAACTAGATCTACATGGATACTCTGATTCAGATTGGGCTGGAAGTGTAACCGATCGGAAAAGCACATCAGGATGTTGCTTCAGTTTGGGATCGGCTATGATCTCTTGGATCTGCAGAAAACAGTCTTCAGTAGCTCAAAGCTCGACAGAAGTTGAATACATTGCAGCCTCTATGGGGCAAGAGAAGCAGTATGGCTCCGGAAGTTGCTTGTGGGACTCTTTGGTGAGCCCTTGAATCCTACCATCATTCATTGTGATAATCAGAGTTGCATCAAACTCTCTGTAAATCCAGTATTCCATGATAGATCTAAGCACATTGAGATCCCCTACCATTATGTAAGAGACATGGTAGAAAGGAATGTGATCCAGTTGGAGTATATTAGTACAAATGATCAAACAACAGACATTCTCACCAAACCTCTCTCCCGAATCAAGGTTGAACACTTCAGGAAGAAGCTTGGTATGATTGAAATGTAATTTGATATTATGTTTGAAATTCAAAATTGTTTAGAAGTTGTACTAATATATTTAAAGATGTTTAATGTGTAAACTCTTTTGTCATGTGTGTGACTCCATGACCTTATGGGCCCGCTCCCCCTGTGTACATTATTGAAAGGTGATGATCTTTCTAATAATGAACACTTGTATGTGACATTGTAAAGTGACGACTCTACAATGATGAGTTGAACTATCATGATAGATATCATGTGACTTGATATCTGTGGACATGTCATGATAGTATCTCTTGGACACTCTGATGGATATCATGGGACTTGATGTCATTTGGAGATCATTGTGATCCTTAAGAGATAATCATGGTGGATAACTATATATATCTGTGAATATGCCATGATTTATTATGGTAGACATCATGTGACTTGATGTCAGTGCACATACCATAATGAAGATGTGATTATGAAGAATGTCATATGACTTGACAATCTTGTGAAAACATATCATATCTTCGATATCACGTGTGAAGGTGATATCTCCACTTATTTGATTTGGAATATCTTCCCTAGCTAAGACGGAGTGTTGATTTAAGATAGCTTCGGTCAGATATAAATGATGATTGCATTCATGCATCATCATCATTTATATTTAACCAAACTATTCTTAACCTTGAAAAACCATCAAATAAGTTATATGGATTTCAGATGATGATCGAAATTTTGCAAATCGGAATTCACTTCATATGATTGTTGTTTGTAAAATGCTCTCATATTAGTCTAAGAATAACACCGAACTGTTTCGGTTGTTAAGGGAGCCCGCGCGCTCAAGGGACACGTCCCATCCTTGAGGCGTGTCTCCCTCATATAAATGAGACCTCTTTCCTTTATTTGCAGACATCGAAATCAATTAATGTTTTGCATTCAGCACATTCATATACAGAAGCACGAAATCTGACTTAGTATTATTACACAGAATTTAAGCCTTAGAATTTCCATAGGTCTTTTAGGATCCAGTTCTGATAAGATTTGATAAACATTTACAAAACACAATATAAATTAATAATATTAAGAACATAAGCCCAACAATTATCACGGTTGAGGGATTCGCAGTCAGTGTTGAAGCAGATCACTATCTACAATCAAATACAATAGGGCATCACTCGACCTACGCCCTCTAAAAGGAAAGGAGGCATCCCTGACAATTCAATTCGTCATAGCGGAATAACCTAAGTCACTCAATAGCCGACAGGATGGACGAGAAAACAACCCAGTCTGTCGAGTGTCATCGATCACTCAAAAGGTACCCATGAGCGAACCAATATAATAGCGTAAAAACGTGAAAAAAAATTAACACCTCCTACAAAGATACAAGAAAAAAGGTGAAAAAAACCTTTAAAACATTTTTTTAAATATAAAAATGCGATGCGTTTTACCCATACAAATATTCAACGAATTTGAACGAAATTTTTATAATGTTTTAAAGTTCGCCGAATTTCGAACTTCATGGCTAGAATTCAACGAACCCTGTGACACAACTTATAGGCATCCAATGAACATATGCCAAACATATAGATAACATCAACTAAGATAGCAACCATGAAAATCAACCATCCAAATGCTAAGCATAGGACCAATAAATCTGATTTCTGATTAAAGAAGTCTGCTGCTACAAAACTAGAATTCTGGACTGTTTTACATTGAATTCATGGGCTCAAACATGCCAAATATATGCCCAGATTTCTGCTCTACAAATCAGATCTAAAGCTATGATTGTACATACCAAATATATGCAAAATAGTCTTCAAATATCAAACCCTAGATGGGTGAATTCCTCCATGGCAAGCGCTTAGGGTTTGCTGCTCCAAATATGCAAAATCGCCCTCCAAAGATGGGCACTCAAGTCTGCTCAAAAGTGGCGCTCTAAATTAGGACAAAACCCTAACACAATATGCACACAATATGCTCACAAAATGCTACTCCAAATTTAATCTTCATATCTGATTATACAATGATGCTCCAAACCTCCAAATGTCTCCAATGAAGTGCAATTAGAACTCCATCATGAGCTCTCCACAAGATGAGCTAGGGTTTTGTCAACTCACCACATTCACAAGGGTTTTCGTCCTTGGAATGAAGCCCAACCAAAGTTGCAGCCAAAGAGAAGAATCTCCAAAATGAAATAAGATGTGAATCAATGCCCAAATGACCTCAAATGTTCTTATATTATAGCCACCTTTCCCCTCCAAACTTGACCGACCTCCTCAAGCCAAAATATTTATTTTATTTGCTTTTTTTGTTCTCTTCCAATCTTGGCAACCTCAATATTCTTATTTTATTTTATTTATTATTTATATTTTAATATTATATAATATATATACTAGTGTTTAAAAACACTATTAAAATAGGGTGGATTTAGGGCAGGAAAAAGGGGACATTATAGTCCTCCCTTCCCAGAATTGCTTGCCCACAAGCAGTTGCAAGCCTAGATATTGCAAAACATCCTTATGTGGCAAGTCTCTCCAATTAGTCAAGTAACTCCATGATCACCTTGCTCCTCAACATGTGGCTACTCCTCCCGTAGTGAATATGAAGAATAGTTTGCAAAGTGAGTTCCGGTGGCCAAAAATGAAACAATATCATCCATACACACTCAAAATCAAATATGCTCCATCCTTCAAACTCTAAAATTCTGCTCCTCAAGGTTGGTTATCTCCCATCATCAAGAGTAGTATCAAGTACAAGTAGCAACTTCCCTTCTTCATCCAAAGGAGAAAGCTTAGGAGAAAATGTGATATACTACTCACTTGCCCTCTTGAGGCAATATACATGAAATATATTATGAATCTAGCTACCCTTAGGTAACTCTGACTCATAAGCATCCTCTCCAACTCCACTATCAATCCTGAAAGGGTCGTAGAAATGAAGCTTCAGCTTCCCTGCACCACTCCTTAATGTTTTTTGTTTGTATAGCTGTTGTCATGGAAGTGTGCACCCTTGCTGAGATGTTGAAATCACTCAACCACCTCGTGAAACATGGGATGATCTACCTGAGTGTGGGCTCGGATTGTGGAGATCAACCTCCAAAGAGGGTTGGTTCCCTTGGAAATTCACCTAATTAACCTATCCTACTGCTGCATGCTGAGAAAAGGGGTGAAAAGGAAAACATAAAAGGAAACCTATGACTTAAAAAGGTGATACACCAAAATGACTTTCAAACCTATACTGCAGTTTGGATTCACAACATGATCAAATGAAACAAGTTGCTTCATGCACAACTCAAGTCTTTACATACTTATACATCAGTATTTCACAAGAAAGATGAAGTTTTTATCAATCCTAAAAGGAAAAAAAAGTATTTTCACAATTAGAAATTGTCCAAACTAATGGCATAACCTGACCTACACAAGGTATGTGAATCTCTACATAAAGGTGCTCAAAGAATGAGACATACATTGAAGATTTGCATAAAATCACAGAAAAATACATCAATCATTTGTATTTGTACACAAGAATACATATTAGAGAAGGCAAAATGATTGTCTTTTATTAATAAAAGAAGTATTACATAGCTGTATAAGTCTGAAAATTGAGTTACATCTGCTGCTCCAGCTTGAAATGTAATGTTCCCTTATGGATTTATCTTAAATTTGTCTTTAGTCTTCTAAATTAGGGTATCCAGATAGGCCTCGAATCAATAACTTTAATGATAAACCTTAATCTTATTAAGAGCAACCTTCAAAGGCCAATGTTGACTTGATTATTGATCTTATAATTAATGATATGCTGGTAAGAATGAATTAAGATCTGCTATAAATTCTGATATATAATATGCAATTATAATTGTTTTAAAAATGCAGAATAGACACCACAAAATGGATGCAATTTCTGATTTCTCTTATCTGATTACATGCATATGAAAGTGGAGCAAGATGATGTCTATCTTTGTTCGTTGTCTCTAATTTTAGTCTTCTAAATCAAGCGATTTATCCTTGGCTGAGTGTCTGAATTCTTCCAATTATTATGCAGCCTGAATTTAATGACCAATGGCTCCCTAGGAGCGCCTTGATCTGCGTAATAGAAAGGTAATAATTCTTCAAACCTGATCGATGCCTTCTTTGCTCTCCATTTCTTACATCTTTATATCATTGCCATCCGATTTGGAAGGTTAGGTCTCTTAGGGAAGAGGCGTCAGTTAGAGGGATATGTGTCTTGTTAATTGCCACCTTTCATTATAATCATTCCCTAAAATAAATCACTGCAACCTTTTAATTAATTTCTTAGCATATGCGATTTAGTAAAGAATAATTTATTATTATAAATGCTGGTCGATTTATTCTTCATAGTTGGGTCGTTGCCTTGTTTTGACTAAGTCGATTTACTTGAAGTGGCTTAACAACCATTTTTAGCATTAATCCTTTCTTTGTTTCTATATTTACTAATTGTTGCTGAAGTCAATTAGTTGTTTCCCTCATGTCGACCCATTGTTATGCCATCTATTTCAGACATTTTAGACAGGGTTATGACAAGAAAGAACACTCAAAAAGTTACAATGCAATGCTAAGAGAGAAAAGAACTCCCTCTAAAACTGCCCCTTTAGCTTCTTATGCCCATGTAGCCGGTTCTCGTTCGCCCGAGTCCGGGTTGCCTGGTGGTCCCGTCCGGTCCTTCTGGTTCGGCCAGTGGTCCTTGCATTTGGGCCTTGGTTCGCCGATGAAGAACCCGGCGAACCCGAACCAACCCGGCCTCAGGCAAAAGTGATTTTTTTTTTTTTTTTTAATGTTTCCTTCCCTTTGACTTTGACCCACGCCCATGGGAACCCTAAAAGTGACCTCTAAAACATGTTAAACACCTAAGCTGCCTCATTTTCATTCATTTGTTTTGCAAACAAGCATTTTCATTCCAAGAGGCTGACTTCTTATTTTAACTTGTTGGATTGACAAAAGGAGTTGAATATTGATTGTTGAAGCTTCTACAACGATTGCATTGCCATTCCTACAGATTTGCAAGTGTTCATTGGCTGCTACAAAGATTGTTGAAGATTATTTTTGCAAAAAGGTATGTTTTTCTCATTTTTTTCTCATTTTTTCATTCTTTTTTTTTTTGTTTTACAAACAGAAACTTTGTTTTGCATCTTTTTTTTTCTGTTCTTCTATGAATGTATACATTGTGCAAGATTCAAAAGAGCTAGGTTTTAATTTTTTAAAAATTATTATATTTTGTTTTCATTCAAATTTTGAATGTGTTGTTTGCAAAACAAATTGCCATAGGAATCACAATGTCAATGGGTTCTACCTCCGGCTCCATAGCTAAACCAAACCCAAAGTTCAAAACAAATGCAAATTCTCCTCTATGGCAGTATGTTGAAATGATAAGACAGCTTCCAGGTGGTGGTGGTTATGTTTGGAAATGCAATGGGTGTGATGTTCAATATTCTAGTTCATACCATAGGGTGAAAGCACATTTGTGTGGCATAAGTGGAAAAGGCATCTCACCTTGCCCTGGAAAGAAAGATGCCCCTATTCAACCTGAGACAATTGCAAAATACATTATGGAGCAAGAACTAGCAGATCAACGGGAAGCCCAAAAAGGAAATCACCCTTTGTCAAATAAAAAATCAAAGGGAATGCAGCCCCCATCTAATCCCAATCCCAATATTGTGGTAGAAGACCACCCATTTATGGCCATTCCAAATCTTCAAGCTCAAAGTGCACAACCTTTTGCAAACAAGAGAGCAAAGGGACCTTTGGAAGTTGCATTTCAAAATGAGAGTAGAGCCCTTGCCGACCAATGTGTAGCAAGATGCATATATGCCAATGGACTATCTTTTAATGTTGTTCGTTCTCCATATTGGAAAGAGATGTTGAGAGCGGTTAATGAAGCTCCAAAAGGGTACAAGGGCCCGGGTTATGAGAAGGTGCGTAGCACTTTATTGGAAAAGGAGGTTGAGTTGGTTGAAGATGCATTGAAGCCAATAAGAGATTCATGGGTTGAGACAGGTGTGTCCATTGTTTCAGATGGTTGGAAGGACTCAAAAAATCGGCCTTTGATCAATGTCATAGCGGTGTCCCCTAAAGGGGCAATGTTTTTGAAAGCCGTGGATTGTGAGGGGCAAGTAAAAGATGGGCAATTTATTGCTAATATTCTTATTGCAGCCATTGAGCAAGTGGGAGCCCGCAATGTTGTTCAAGTTGTAACGGACAACGCAAAGAATTGTAGAGCTGCAGGGTTGTTGGTTGAGGAAAGATATTCACATATCTTTTGGACACCTTGTGCGGTCCATTCACTCAATCTTATGCTGCAAAAGATTGGGAATAAAATTGAATGGATCAAACAATTGTATACTGAGGCTGAGGACATTCAGATGTTCGTCACCAACCACCACTTGTCTCAAGGGATCTTTAGAACATTTTCAAAATTGGAGCTATTGAAGGTAAGAGAAGTAATATTTACATTTGTCATTTTCTGATTTTCATAATTTGATTGTTCAATCTAATTTAAATTCTTCTTTAAAGTTTATTTTTAAATATTAATTATTATTTTTAATTTGCAATAGGTTGCAGAAACCCGCTTTGCCTCTAATACAATCGTCTTGAGACGACTTGTGAAAGTTAGGCAAGCACTTTCTAGCATGGTAATTAGCACCAATTGGTCTATATGGAGGCAAAGCAGCACTGAAAGAGCAACAAGAATTAAGAGCCTGATATTAGATGACTCATGGTGGGATCGTGTGGAGTATCTCCTTAGCTTCACCGAGCCCATTTTGAGTATGATTCGCTATACTGACATGGACAAGCCATGCATTGGACAAATATATGATGGTATAGACTCAATGATTGAGAAGATCAAGTGCATCATAAATGCAAGAGAGCAAGACCCTGAAGAGACTTTCTTCAAACAAGTGCATACAATTGTTGAAGAAAGATGGAACAAAATGACAACTCCATTACACCTTCTTGCCTTTGCATTGACTCCAAAATACTACAGCTCTCAGGTTCTTTCACAACCAGGAAGGCTTCCTCCATATAGAGATTTAGAAGTGGCTGAAGGGTACAAGGCAGCATTTGTGAGACTCTTCCCTGATCGAGATTTGCGGAGTGTAGTCACGGATGAGTTCACTGATTTTGTGCACTCAAATCATCTAGATGTTGATGCCTCCCGTGATAGGTTCTTAAAGGATGTTCATTCTTGGTGGTACTTCCATGGACAATACTTCCAAAATTTGCAGCCCCTTGCAATCAAAATTTTATCACAAGTAAGTTTAATAAATTTTCATATTTTAGTTTTAAAAGTTTCATAATTCCATTTATAAATTTTTAATTGTTTACTTTGTCTTCATAGGTTGCTAGTTCATCCGCATCTGAGAGGAATTGGAGCACATATTCTTTCATCCACTCAGTAAAGCGCAATAAATTGCTGTCAAAAAAAGCGGAGAACTTAGTATATGTGCATTCCAACTTGCGTCTCCTTTCACACAAACAACCTAACTACAAGGACGGGGAGACGAAGTTGTGGGATATAGTGCCAGAGGATACTGACTTGGATGCTTGCAGTTCCCAACATATTGCATATGAGGATGAGGATATCCAACAGGGGCATGGGCACATTAGTAGTGCTAGTGATGGTGCCATTGGCACTTGTGATTCATCTAGTCTTCCTACTTCATCTAATGTCAATGTTGACATTGATATGGATGATCTAGAGAATCCATATGATGATTAAAACTTTGAAAGTGTTGTAATATTGAGCTTGAAGTTTGAACAATGAATATTTATCATGCATGTTTTAAATGACATTCAAGTTTATGGTGGTTTTGTTGTTTATATGATGTTATCAGTTATGTGATATTCTAAATTCTAATCCTAATTCATGCTTCTAGGCTGCATATATATATATATATATATATATATATATATATATATATATATATATATATATATATATATATATATATATATATATATATATATATATATTTATATATTTTGTAATTTGTACTAACGAACCAAGAAGAACCCACCCCAAAAATTTTTGCGAACCCCTCGAATATCAAACTGCTACAAATTAGGAACATGTGCTTGCTGGGTCAAAACTTCTTTGGGCGTCCAAAACTGTCCTCCCTACTTTGCAGCCCCTAAAAGTGCTTCAAAAAGGTATTTGAGTGATGAAAAAGTCTTGCATCGACCTTGTCTACCATCAAGGCTCCTTAAACAGCTCCTAGATGCTTGTAAATGCTCCAGACAGAGTCAAAACTGCCCCCTATATTCTCTCCATCTGTTTTGCAATTCCTCAACAACTGTCCTAGATGCTTGGAAGAAGGCATAACTGACCTCCACCTCTGCAACTGCTCATGAATGGCCATCAATCCTGCTCAGCTGCCTCGATTTTTTCCCCAAGTACATAGGGCATGTGGAAAAGGTTTGAAAAGTCATATTGAAAGCCCCATCTGCAACTATAATCAACTACAGGAAAGATTCAAATCTAGAATTAAAACACCTACAGGCAAGTTTCAAAAATCAGCTACAACTCCACAAACCTGTCACTTCTGTCCATCACTGCTCCCTTATTATCATGAATTGTTTAAAACAAAAACATGGGTTTTGTGCGTCTCCTTCCCAGCTTTCCAGATCATTTTGAAATTCTCAATTTCGTTACCGTATGTGAAAGTTATGCCATTTTTATTGAAACTAGGTCTCACAGTCACGACCCAGACAATATTCTCCAAAACAATTGCAGTCAAAACTCTACCTCTTCCATTCTGGGCGTGAAAATTCATGCAATTGGCCTCTCTAATGCTATTGTCAGGCTAATTTGGACTTTAGCCAAAAATTACCATCCAATTCCTCATCCGACAACTCCACTCCTCTGGCCCAACATCATGACAAATATTTTATTTCATATCATTTAATTGTTCTTGGGAGTTAGAAAAATAATAAAAAGTACATTTCCCAATTGGGGTGTGGGATCAAATGTCATGCAAAATTACTTGAATTTTGGGCCAAGAAAATATATGAATAAAATTATATTCAAAGGTTGTTGAAGAAAGGTGAAAGGTGACTGAAATCATGCCTGCAACACAAGAACGAGCCAAAATTTGAAAAAAAGGCAAAATAAAACAAAGATTTATTTTTTGGTTGTGCAGGATTGCCTGTGCACCCGAATGCTCCTGCATCAATCTGTCCAACCATCTAAAAGAATTGAGCATCAATACTTTTGCCATTGCTTCTTTTCAACTTCCACAACTCCTTTTGCATCTACAATAGCATCTTCAAGTAACATGCCACTTATATCTCTTGGACTAGGGGCCTTGTACCCTTTCATTGCAATTGTCAATGTTGTCACCAAACACTCCAAATATGGACTCCTTGCCACGTTGAAGGGAAGGTTGTTATAAAACCAAAAATCTACACAAGCCTTGTCTGCTTCTTTGTGCACCTCCCTATTCCACCTAGTACCTTCCAATGAAGGCTGTGATCCTTGAACATTTCTAGGCACAAAAAATTGGAATTTGTTTGAAGTGGATGAAGTAGATGGGGTGTGTATACGTGGACCGCGACTAGAGCCCAAAATGCCTTGCATATTCACCTCAGAATCTTCAGCCAAATTAGGAGCAATGGCTTCTTGTATGGCTGCAATGGCTTCTTGTCTTTGCCCTCTCCAATTTTTTTTCATCAAGTGCTGCAAGAACAACTATCATTTCTTGTTTCACCTCATCAAGGGCCTCTTTACATGGCCTTGCATCACGACAAGGAATAAAAGCAAGATGGTATTTGAGGCGATTGATGCCTCCACTAACCCTCTTCTTGCACCAAGTACAAATAACACTCCCTGGTACTAGCCCGTAATAACCATGTTTCTTAGCAGGATCACGGCTACCAAGGAGTCTCCTTTCAATGGGCTGACTTGGGGCTGTTGAGTTCGAACCAAGCATAGAGGCGGATGCCATTATGATTAAATATTAATCTACAATATTAGAAGTTGAATAATAAATATACTAGAAGTTGTAATAGATCTCGTACAAAGGAACAATCAACTAATTGTTTAACTTTATTCAATCATTATCAAACTATCAAAGTGAAAGACATTTCATTTAGTATGCTATCTGTTCTAATTTCAGTTTTTTCATTCTTATATTTGTATTTTTTGTTGGATGCACATTGATTTAATTTACTTGTATGCAAATTGGCATTGCAGTCCTAACTCCTAACTCCTAACCTATTGGCTATTGCAAATTTGCAAGTGGGAGCAGCAGATTATCACTACATAGCAATTGCTCAAAATTTCCATACTGTATTTAATAATTTATTGCAGATATTCCACTATAAAAGTACTTTGAGACTTTCAATCATAAGTCGCAAATGGGCGAGTAATCTATGTGGATGAACAGAAGTTGTGTGTATGTGTGTGGATATATATGTATGCAGTATGTGTATGCATGCAAGTTTGCAACATGTGGGTGTAACTTGTAAGTATGATGTGTGTGTGTAGGTATGTATGCAGAGTCAAGACTGCATTGTGCACACATGCATATCCATACACATACACAAGATGCCAAGTTTGCATGCATATACACACAAACATATCTATACACTATTACACACACAGTCACACAATTTCTTGTTTCATATCAGTATATCGTGATATCATACTGATGCAAGGGCATCATTGCAATTTTGGTTTTATTTTTCAATTATGTTGATTTTTGGTAATTTGAGTTTTGGCTATGGAGTTTTCAGGTTTGTTTTGCCAGTTCTTGTTTCCTTGTAATTCGGTGGAATGTGGAGAATTTGATAGCAAAAAGAATCTGAATTTTCTTTCTCATGGGACAACATGGGATGGTAGTTTGGGAAGACAGTTACAAGGGGAAAAAGAAGATGGATCGCCACCTTTGGATGGGAGTGTTATTTTGCCTATGAAGGGGGAATTCTTGGTTGCAGGGTTGTATTGTTCCACTGGCCACAAGCAAAACCTGTATACCGAGTGGCATGAATTGTTCATGGTGCAGAGCCTCTGTTTAGTAATGATCTCTTTACTCAGAAGAGAGATATCACAGCATTTTACGGTGTGAAGTGTCTGCCAGTTAAAGGATCGAATGTTGGTGACACAGAAATGTTCAATTCATTTTGGGAGAATGTGCAAAAAGGAAAGAAACGATTTTAGTAAGGAGGCATCCTAGTTTGAAAAGAAGAAAACAATAACAGCGCACATAGTGGAATCAGGTTGTGAGCAACGGGCTGTGGAAGCCAATTCTTGTAGGGTCAATGTAACCAAGTTTTGATGAATGCGCAATAACACATATCAATCTTTTAGAATCTCGGTAACCCCATTTTTGGTTTATGAATAAACCATAAAGAAACTCTGTTTTCTATTTGGTTTAAAAAAAAAACTTTGTTTGTTTTCCTCGGCCGCCTTATATTGGAAGTCTATTTCATGGAATAATGAATGAGTTGTTTGTAGCTTTAATGCTGTTACATGAATGCTCGAATAAGCAATGCATTTGGGAGGTTCCTGTTGCCTCTGTATTGTATTGGTCAGTTATTTGCACAATGTTCTATAGAAAGGTTTGGTTGAATTGTGCAACCGGTGCTTAATCCATCTCTGTGTATTGCTGATTGGCTGTGTTCAAATAAGGTAGCCATCACATATTCACATCAATCATTTTAGAAGTTGAAATTTAAGCATGTTTACTCATTAATGATTAAAGGTTAAATTATATATGACAATGTATGAGTTTTAATTGTTCATCATCATTTTAGAAGTTGAAATTTGAGCATGTTTACTCATGCGGAGAATTCTACCTCAACATCTACAGATTTTGTAGATGTTGAGGTTGTGATGTCCCCATCCTACAGAAGCAATCAAGGTAAGTACATGATCTAATTTTGATCTAATACATTTGCATTTTTTTTAATAGATAAAGGATCTATATATATATATATATAATTGTGTATATACATATATAGGCATATATTTAATACAATTATATAGACAAACCCATTTCTTGTATATTATATGCTAATCAAATTCTAATACAGCTGATTAGATGAAGACAAATAAGAGTATAAGCAAATAAGGGACACACTCTTAAGAAAAGACATAGTCAACAGTTGTGAACTTTGACATTACATCTTATTTAGGCAAACCGTGGCCTAGGAGAACGGATCATGAAGGAGGGGGGAAGGATACAAGGCGTCATCAGTGAATCGACATCAAGAGGAAAATACAGAAAAAGCGGAGAAAAGAATAGAGAACTTTCAGAGAATCGTCATCAATACAAGGAAGAACAGAAAGGACACCAACACCGAATCTAGAAGTAAGCATCAGGCATTCCGCATAGAGCAGGTGGTGTGCACGAAGACAACAATAAGAAGATATCAAGTATATCAAGTATCAAATGCTGACACATGGGGCCGATAGGAGAAGAACGCATTCAAAAGCGTACAAGGAAGAAAGTGACAGAAAGACAAGGCATCCTAGAGCAACATCATACATATATAGGCATATATTTAATACAATTATATAGAGAAATCCATTTCTTGTATATTATATGCTAATCAAATTCTAATACAGCCGATCAGATGAAGACAAATATGAGTATAAGCAAATAAGGAAGGGACGCACTCTTAAGAAAAGACATAGTCAAGAGTTGCAAACTTTGACATTACATCTTATTTAGGCAAACCACGGCCTAGGAGAACAGATCATGGAGGGAAGGATACAAGGCGTAATCAGTGAATCGACATCGAGAGGAAAATACAGAAAAAGCAGAGAAAAGAATAGAGAACTTTTAGAGAATCGTGATCAATACAAGGAAGAACAGAAAGGACGCCAACACTGAATCTAGAAGTAAGCATCAGGCATTCCGCACAGAGCAGAAGGTGCGCACGAAGACAACAATAAAAAGATATCAAGTATATCAAGTATCAAACGTTAACACACAGGGCCGATTGGAGAACGCATTCAGAATCGTACAAGGAAGAAAGTGACAGAAAGACAAGGCATCCTAGAGCAACGTCATACCAAGGAAGTGACAATACGCATTTCTAATCTTAAGGGAAGAATAATCATGAACTGGGATTGATTCTTTGAGGCCCTCTGCTACAATCACTGAGATTTGAAGGGACAACTTATACAATATTTAAACCCGTGCTGGTTATCAGGCTCCTTCACATTATTCTAAATCAACAATCGTGGATCTTTTAATCAAATTAAGCAACTCTCAGATTATTAATTTACTGGCGTGGCTACTTGTCTATTGCATATAAAGTGAGTTCTTTACTTGGATTTAGCAGGGCTTCTGACAGAGGTAGATGTCTCCGCATGAGTAAACATGCTCAAATTTCAACTTCGAAAATGATGATGAACAATTAAAATTTAAAACTAAACTGTCATACATATGAGCTCTGTTTACATACAATATGATAATGTGCATAGTGCAGCGACAAACATATGAGTAAACATGCTCAAATTTCAAATTCTAAAATGATGATGATGTATGATGATATGAGCTCTGTTTTTTATTATTAAACCCTCATTTCAGCACTACTTTGTTTGAAACTTTCATGCATAGAAATTTTATAACTGGATCCAGATATTTGGCACTTGGCAGTTGGCAAAGTATGTAACAGTAAAGTAACAATGAAATTTTATAACTTAAGTAACAGGCTATAGCATTCAATTTCATATCTGATTTCATGGCTTCATTATAAAAAAAATTCATATAAAAACACCTTTTTTTTGGCAGCGTATGTACATTGTAAAGTAAAGTTAAACTGTTACAGTTAAACAATGTCAAGGCCATTCATTGACATGTCACGTAGGTGACCTTTTCAAGAAATAAATTATATTTTAAAGAAAAAGAATCTGAGAAAGCCTATTGTTGGCTATATTGAAAGGCAAAGGCAAAGCTATGATGGTTTTTTATGATGATTCGAAAATCTGAAGCCACCAAACCAGATATGAAAATGAAAAAAAAAATTGCCCTAACCTGTAGCTATTGCTGCAAATCGTGATACCAATAGCAACCAGTTCGCGTGGAAATAGAAGTCACAATCGCACAAAAAACAAAGGGAAAATCGGGGGTGTCTGATAACAAGCAGAAACGAGAGTTTAATAAGCAGAAACACATCCAAAACATGGGAAAAACAAGCCAATTTTTGCATAAAAATGAAGGGAAAAACGCATGCAAAACGTGTTGCGGGTTTTCCACAATTAATCAAGGTCATTTTCGGCAATTACTCTGCACGAAATTGGTGATTACTCAGCATCAGACATGCCGCAAGTTAAAGTGGCAAATACTCGCCCAATGAAAATACCTGTGATTACTCGGCTACTCTACAAGTAATCGCAGAGCATGTAAACAGAGCTTTATTGCTCAGATTTCTCATTGTAATTAGCTATTGCTGGTTTTTACTCGAGACATAACAATCTCATTATTTGCTTTGACCATATGTACATTTTGTACTCTCTTTTGACCATTAGAATTTTGAACAGCAGTTAACATTAATGTTCAGATTTAATTTAGGTTGTTTTGATTTTTGTCAGCTTTAAACATTCAACTATTGGTCTTTCTCTTCATAGTCTAAGTATTTTAAGTTTAAGAAAAGAAACATAGGATATTAAAAAAAAATTCACACCTAACTTTAAGTGGTTAAGGCAAACTATAAGCACAAACTGCTCAATACTTGCAAACCCACGACCATGCTTATCAACCCAAGAAGTGAATTGGCTCATCAAGCACCATAAATTTCAAAATACAATTTAGTTATAGAATACTACAATGCAACGATGAAATTAGCATGATGAGGAATGTAAGGTTTAAAATGTATCATAATGGTTTATTTAAAGCAAGCATAATTGAATGTAAAATACTAATCAAGAGAAACATTTATAATTTCCATTACAACCAAGAATGCTTATAAACATGTTTCCAATATAAATGTGATAGATTAGGAGCATTGGAAAGTGAATAAAAATTTTGTATATTTGCCTAACGCATGAGAAAATTTTCATGATTGCTCTTTGCCAATATTATTTATTATCTAGGATTTATTGCAATCTCCCAGTATAACTTCCCATAGTTGTGATTTTATATCTAAAAGCAATAGATTGATTCAATGTTTCTTTATTTTTGGCATTAGGTGCATTATATATCATGCTAATTTTTGGCATAAATAGCAAGCAAGGTAGTAATTTTACTATTCAATGAAATCTAACAAAGCTGCAGTAGCTTTTACTTTGCACCAAAAAAAAAAGATAAAAATTAAAGTTAGGAGGCGCACCTTTTGATAAGAAGGAAATGCATACAACTTAGAGAATTTTGGGTGCTCAAAAGTTAACAGAACTAATTCCTGCTCTGCCACATTGATTGATTAGATTAGAACCATCAAATATTAAAGCTCTTTCATTAAAAGAATATAACTGTAATGCAAAGGCGCAATTCATATATTCTAAATATATTAAGGAGTGCCTCACACCAGATAGACATACTACAGTAATTGATGTTTATATTGCAAACTATAATATAACCATACATGCATTCAAAAGAATGTGTACTTTGGAACTCAACCACAGCAACCATTTTCAAACTTAAAGAAAAACTTCACCGTCATTATATATTGGTGTTAGACAATACTTTCATAACTGTTGTACAACATAATAGCAAAAAAAGGAGTGATGGGAAAAAAAGCTTGTACCTTATGCTTCTAAGTGTCGCAAACTAAAATAAAGGGTTCTTTTACTTACAATAATTTTATTATAGGCATGAATCAAACTAAAAGATTTTGGGAACTAAATGGGTTAATCGCTGGTATATTTTCAGTCAATATTACAAAAAAAACAAGACACAGAATGATTATCAAGATATTCGATTTTAACAAAGGAGTAAAGTCTCCTTAAATAAGAGTTACAAAAGATCTATTTTTAAAAGATATGATTGACAACTAATAAAACAAAAGATAAGAACTTAACTAAAAGAATTAAGAATATTCCTAAAGTCTATCCTAAAAACTTAATTGACCATTATAAACTAAATATTACAATATTACTTTAATACCCTCCCTTAATAGTCAATCTACTAACTACACCAAGTTTATCCCAGAATTTTACAAATTTGTTAGGACTAAAAGACTTGGTAAGAATGTCTCCATTCCATGAAATATAAATTGAAATCTTTATAAGTGGAGGTCTATAGAAACTGGAAAGGATCAACAAAATAAAGAAATTGTACATCCACACAGAAATGCACCAATTTCAGAAATTAATCAAAACACACAGATGTTAATGAATTTCATTCACCCAATAATTCAGATAATACATTCACAGATGTAGAATTCCAGTTTCCAGTATACTTCTTCAACAAAACAAAACGTTCCTCCGTTTTGATAACATCATATTACATGTAAATAAGGAAGCAAGTGTAACTGCTTCTTGATATAACTGAAAAAACAAAAAGAGTCTTTTCGACTTCAATAAAACATAAAAATTTTCATAAAATATTTGGATAAATAAAGAAGGCTATTGCTGAGGTGGAATATCCTTGGTAACCGCTTGGGATGACTGTGTTGCTGACGCGGCAACTTTGGCTTGATAAGCATAAAACGCCTTTACTACTGAAGGCAGAAGGCATGTCACCGTGCTGAGGAATGATAACATTTTTGGTTCTTAATTTCCATAGAGCCTTGTTAGCTCTTGCTACTTCAACCTTCCCAGAGTATGTATCTGCAAGTCCACTGAATTGGAATAATGCCAAGTCTATACCACTAAGCTTCCCCATGCCCTCCACGTTGAAGTCATGTTTGTTGCAGAGGCTTTCAATCATTCCCTTGAAACTTCCCTTCATTGTCTTTGCATCTTCATCATTAGGATTTCCTTCTTTTCAAAGGTGGATGTCGATGCCCAAAAGATTTTTCTAAATTTCAGCCCTCATTGTATTGCACTCACTAAGTAATTTATTTTGTTCCAACAGGTTTTGCCTGACAAATGAGAGCTTCCATTCAATACTTCTTTTCTACATGAAGCACCTGTTGTCATCAGCACTTGATAAAACCTTCTTAACTACCAATTTATCCATACCTATTTCTAACATTTCCTTGAAATCGTTATCAATTTTGACCCAAACCGACTCTTCATGTTTGGCAATAGCAATTTCATTATCAACTTCAATCCTCAACACTTTGATATCTTCACATATCTTCTTCATATCAGAGATAAATTTGGTTCCCTTGATTAAAATGTCAGGTAGCCCATTCTTCAATAACTTTTCCATAGGTCTTATAACCTTGAATCTTGCTCACCATTTCTTTACCTATAGAAGACGTTGGATCAAATGTGGCACCGGCCTGACTAATTGGTTGAGGAGCCAGATCTATTAAAGATTTCAAACAATCAATCAAAACCCTCACCTAATGTTTCAACTCATCTTTACTTTGTTTGTCTCTGGTTGTTCTTTCTACCAACCTGGCAACTGTTGAAAATTATGCACATCTCTATCCCTAGTTGAAGGCCCCGAGTTAACTCTAGTGATATTAAAATTACTAACAATGGCTTGTCCTACATCTTTTTGTACACAGGGGTGTGCCACTTCCACGAACATATTCCCAGTACTATTATCTTCCAATAACCTGGATCTAGTCTTTAATTTCTTTGGTTTGGGAGTCCTTTGAAACAACTGTCCAACAAAATCTTTTTCAGGAAGATTAAGTTGAACCATTTTCCTTTTATTAGACAAGCTCTGTTCTAACCATGGGGTAGGAGTAGGTGCAAATATAGATTTGAAACCAGGAGAAGTAAATTGTAAAACTCTTCTAAGGGGGGGAGAGTATTGGAAGTTCTTTCTTCAAGAGAAGAGGGTGGAGTAAGACCTATCTTAAGAGAATTTTGTGGTTCCTTCGGAGGAGGAGAGTCGGGAGAAGAAGGAACACTTGTCTATGAAGGAGAAGATACATTAACTGTTTTTGCCTCAATAGTTCCATTTCTTTAATACTCCAGTCTATAGATACAATCAGCTGAGTTTGTACATGATTCACATAGATTGGGTCCAAGAGATCAGACTCGTCATCATTCAGGCCTTGGATATCCCAATCTAATTGGAATGTTACTATTTGCCTTAAATTTAACCTCATCCAACTTCTCCTGCAGACTTCACACTCATCTGCACAATCTGCCCAATAGTCTTCTAAATGCAGGATATGATGGAAACCAGGCCCTAATTGCAAATTATCTTTAACAAAGTTCTTACTGTCAAAAGGAAACCTCCTTTCATAGAATTGCATCGTATATCTTGCCAAATCCCTTTCAATATTAAGGGCATCAGACATTGAATTATAAGAATAATAACCAAGGCCAATGGGAAACTGAACACGTACCTTCCTCCTTTCTTGGCACCTTTTATTCACTTCTGCAATCTGTCTGCATACTTCAATTAAGACAAATTTGTCTTTTGCATATTTGGGCAATTTGTAGGAAATTCCATCAAACCCCCAACCCTAATGTAAGTAAACCTTTGGAGTTGAATGAAATGGCTATCATAGGTGTTAATCAATTGTGCAGCTTCAGGAGATATTCTCAGACCTATATCCCCTTGGATCACTCTTACCATTCTCATGGTAAACGCATCCTTAACGCTTCTAAAATGTTGTAGCTCCTTTCCAACTGGAGCTTATCATAATAGTCATAGATCTAAATATCCTCATCTTGAACTTCAATCGGTCTCAAACCTGGCCACAGTCTTGTGTAGGCGATAGCATAAAACAAGTATGAAGACATACAGAATGATTTATTCAGGGGAAAGTAAATTATCATCGAGTGCATTTAGACACATTAGTTGAGCCCAATCAAGCTACTATTCACCATGAATGATTATTTCTATGAAGAAATAAATCCAATCTTCAAAATCATGGGCTCTTTCGTTACCTTTCAATCTATGTGAAAGCACAATTATATCGAATATTTCATCTGCAAAGTGGGTTTTTTGCAGCTTCTTGGGCAATTGGGATTTGCCTCTTTTTGGTGTAGCAAACCACTCCCCAGCTATAACATTTTTATGTTGCCCTTTATTCTCCTGAAAGCATTGATGAGAGAGGGTAAAATTGAAATCTACATATACCTCCCTTTCTGGCAATTTCAAACATGAGGCAAATGTGTCTCGGTTGATTCTGATCACCAGCCTATTATCACTTGTTCTTATCTCTCTTGTGCTAGGGTTATAGTGATTAATACATTCCAAAACCAGATCAGTGCATTGTACTACACCTGGAATCACTGCCACTTGCAATAAACCACTTTCAATCAAACATTGAGTAATTGGGGGCCTATTCTCTCTTCCAATTCTCCCCAATAACTCATCCAAGTTTATATGCCCTAACTTAGTGTTCCACATTTTTGGAAGTGTGCTTGACAAACCCGACAAATGCTCATAGCCCAAATACTTATACTTCATGATGAACAAAATTTAGATGAGTGCAAACACCATTCATGCTTAGGAATGACTAAATTTGCTTATGTGAGCTATTCAAACAATACCCAATTCCCCAAATTCACCAAAGTTTTCCCCGAATTGTTCTATGATGAGCTAAGGCTTAAGAAAAGAACCACTAAACCTCTATGTTGAGTTCTATTGCTGCGAAAACTATGACCCAAATTCTTCTGCAATTCACTCTTCCATCACCTACAAAATCCGTTTCCAAATGCTCATTAAAATGAATTCTTTATGTAGCATAATTCCTATATAGGCACCTACAATCAATGTTTGAAAGTAGTAGGTGGACACTAATGACACCTGTAATAATTGGCACATGTAAGCTTTCCCATCTTACGCCAAGTTCTGAATTTTTGAAATTTCAAACGAGAACGGCTATGAAAGCTTTTCGGAGAATTGATCCGTTTCGACAACACTATTGGAGGTCGACAAAGGTTTTGAAACCTTCATCATCATCTAAAAGTTCTTTGTCAAAATGTTATTCAAAAGGGCCCAACCTTTATAATGTAGAATACTTCGGCCATGATCATGGATTTGGCAACCTCGTCAAGACCTGACAAAGGTTTCAAAACCTACATAAAATTTTGAAACTCCAAAAATCTAGCTGAACATTTAACTCTTTTATTTTGACATTGGCATTTGCCTAGGTTGTGAACACCATTTCGGGTGCCGACAAAGTTTCCAGAACCTTTAAAAGGACCGATAAAGATATTACTAAAATTTCACAATGAAAATGACGGGACAAAACCAGGTTGTGACAACCAACTAGAAACCCAATTAGGTTCTGAAAACCGAATTATCGACCAAAACTATGTGACAAAGACCAATTGTAAAGGTTTTCATAGTTTTTAGAAGGGCATCAAAATTATGGTAACAAGCTCCATGTTCATTTTCACATCCAAGAACAAAACATTTGGCTGTTCAAAGATCTTGGAGGACAAAAACCCTCATTTTTGTCTTGAGTATCTCAACATAGAGGTTACATTGGAGCTAAATTGGGTGATTTATTTGAGTTCGATTAGGAGCTAAATATTGTTGATTTTTCAAGAGTTTCCACATTGGGCAATTAGATTTGCAAGCAAATATTCAAAGATTGTTCCAAACATCTTCTTTGTCGATTCTCTACCGGTTAATGAAACTCACCAAAGTATTTGTTGTCGTCCATGTGAAGCGCCATCATTGGTGATTCTAAGTATAACTGATTTTGTGAACTGCATCAAGCCATTACCCAACCACAGCATTCTTACACATTACGAGGGGCGATCCTTGATTGAATTGGATCTCATTAAGGAGCAGCAATTGATCAATGCAGTTCCATACACTACAATTCGCTTGTCAAGAGGGCATGGATATTCAAGTATCCATCTTATCGTTGTTTGGGTGTGCTGCACCAAATCATTGATTCACCACAGTATTCTATTGGCATCACTTAGGGGATTGCAGCTCCATACACTACAATTCGCTTGTCGAGAGGGCATGGATATTCAAGTATCCATCTTATCATTTTTTGGGTGTGCTGCACCAAATCATTGATTCACCACAGTATTCTATTGGCATCACTTAGGGGATTGCAGCTACTAATTATATGTGTACTACCAATCTCTACTACAAATATTCAAAGTCTATGGCCACAATTGTCGCCAACATCGATTGTGACATTTGGAACATACAGAGTTCACTACTGATCATAATTTGTGGAGTCACCAGCATCATACTACTTCAATTGTCATTGGGCACCATAGGCGGATTGCAAAGTTGAAGTGATTGCAATGGGGATAAGTGTTGAATGTTATACAGTTCCATTGACACCTTGAAATTGTTGGGTTTAGTCACCAGTCAAGGTTTGTGGGACATTAGATGCCGATTGCAAACCTACCACTAGCGACCACATTATCATTGTGATATACCTTTTGGCACAACACAAGTGAAGGCTGTCATCTCAACATACAAGTTTTGGACTGTCATAGTAGCCAATTCATTGTAAGTGCAAATTACATACATATGTTGCAGAATTGTGTAGATAGTGATCTATTTCAAGAAGCAAAAAGAGTGATGTAAGCTCAATCTGCTATATATGCTATATTGTTATCATTACTTGTAGAGGTAATTAGTTTTGAATAATTTATAAAATAGAGTTCAACTACTGTTGTAGCTATTTACATTCTATACGTCCATTCATGCACATTCCAAAAATACAAAAAAAACAATGTCTCAAAAATTTAAAATGGGGATGTTACAGTGGTCTCAAAGTAGTGATCTTGCCAGCTTGTGTGAGAAGAGCTAATGTTTTTGGATGCAAATCTTGCTTTGATGTATGGTAGTGAAAGAGAATTCAGATAATATCAAAGAGAAAGAAGAAAGGATCAGGTCACCAGAGAAAGCAGAAGTCATGGGTGACCATGACAAGCACGAAGAAATGAATTTGCAAGAAATTATTATTTGAAATCAAGGGACTACCCAAAGAATTCCAAAATTCCATGAAAGCGTCTATGTTAGATATAGCACAGGATTTCCAGGAGTTGAATCATAATTTGAGTGCCTCCAAACCAGTTCAGAATCCTACATGGGAAGAAAGTAACTCAGCCAATTATAGGGTTTTGATCAACCCTCCTAAGACTTTGTAGACCAAATTTCTTAAAGGGAAAGAGGATTGACCAGAAGAGGAAAAAACAATTTCATCCTCGCATGGCAAATGATATGGACAGATATCATGAAGAATGGGAGGCTCTTAAGTCAAACAGTCTGCAGTGATGTGTCTTTCGATGAATTCTACAATATATCACAAAGAATGGACCTAGGAGAGGAAGGAAAAATCAATACAGTCAGCCTTGGAAAGACATACAGCACTAATTGGGTAAGATCACTATACTTACATATGATGGATCAAACAAGTGCTCTGCAAGGTCTTGATTGCCAAAGCTGGACACATATTTTTCATTGAATCCTATGCATGAAGATGAGGCAATCAAGTTTGCTACCCTCTGTTTGGAAGGTGTGGCTCATGAGTGGTGGTACCATGGCATGGTTACTCAAGGGCATAATTCTATCACCACCTTAAAAGAATTTAGTCAAAGATTAACAGAGAGATTTGATAGGAAGGATTCAGAAGTTCAATTTAGAGAGCTAACACAATTGAAGCAAGATGGAATGATGGAAAATTATGCAGTCAAATTTCAAAGATTATTTGTGATGGTACCAAATGTGACAGAAAGGAGACTTATCGTGCTATTTATAGGACTAAACCTCTCAAGGATTTGATTAAGGCTTTTGATCCAATTTCCTTACAGAAGCCATCAAAAGAACCTTGAACTTGGAGACTTCAGTTGCTAAGAACAAATAATCTCAATACAAGGAACCACCTCTAGCACAGAAGAGGAAACCATTTCAAAAGGAAGTCCCTCCTCCAAAAGACATGCCAAAGATATCAACAAAGAAGACACCAAAATGAGCTTAGAAGAAAGAAATTGTGTTTTCCTTGCAAAAAGCCATGGGGTCCAGGTCATCAATGCCTTGAGTATGGACATGTACATTGCATAGAGGTACTCCTAGATGAAGAGTTAGTAAAAGAGAATCCAGAACTAGAGGTCGAAGAGGAAGAGACACACGAAGGCACCCTTGCTTCACTTTTAAGTGCTACATATCATCCATTCAAAGCTTGTGGGGATTTGTGTTGATTGATAGTGGAGCCACCCATAACTTCATAATGAGGAATTGGTATCCAAAAGAGGATTGGATACAAAGGAGTCCAAAAGATGCAATGTCATAGATGTTGATGGCTTTATCATTCCTTGTATTAAGAAAATATAACAGCTTAACATCACCTTGTGAAGAGATAAGATGAGTGATGATTTCTATATTGTTAATTAGGAGAAACCAACATGGTTTTGGGTGTGCAGTGGCTACATTCTCATTGGGGAATTCACCCTAGACTATCAAACTATGGAGCTGAAATTCAAATCAGAAGAGAAAGGGTAGCGGTTTGAAGCATCAAAGATGGAGCTCCAAGAGTCATTATGGCTAAGAGAATGAAACATCAATTGGTGGCAACCATGACTTCATCCATAGGTGAATTACCTTTTTACAGTAGTATTTGGTCTATTTTAAAACAACAAAGTATGGTGTTTGATATTTTACCAATAGGATGACCACTAAGTAGAGTATTTCATCAAGAGAGAGGGAAGAGATATGTTGGAGATACTTTCCCCATTGAAGAAGTAATTGACACCACAAAACAGTTCCATGAAGGTGTTTGTAATAATATCAAGGTAGTGCAACATAAGCTTGGTGGAACAGTTTCAAATCCAGATATGCTTGCAAAAGATTACAAACAAGGCATAATGGGGAAGAGTAGCATATTGCAATTATGTTGCAAAGGAAACATATCAAGGACTGTTGTCAATACCATTTCCAGCTATTACATTACATCATTTGCAACCATACAAGCATTTTCAATCATAGGATTAAATGATTTTCAGTTTGTTGCTATTGTTGAAGTATTTTAAGTCATTGTATGGTTGTTTCCAGCCTCTATATTGCTGACATTATTGATTTTTGTAAAAAAAAATTCAGTATTGCAGCTATTGTACTATTTTATATTGCTGATTTCCAGGATTTCTGATTTTGGACTGCTACTATCAGTCATATACAGCCACAAGTTTGCAGATATTAAGATATTTTCTTTGTATTATGCTGTCTGTGAGGGATTTCAGCCATTGGAGCTACTGAAAAAAATTATTTCAGCCACCATACTGATATTTTAGATAAGGTTTCAGATGATTTATGACTGCTGCAACTTCATTTCAGCTTGCATACAATCTGATTTGCACAAATTTATAAGGGTTTCAGCCTATGGTACAATTGTACAATCTGTTGGAAATCAAGGATGTTATTATTATGCTCAATTGAAGGTTCCAAATTCTTCAGTTCATAATTATAAGTTTATAACAAAGTGGCGCAATGAAAACATGATGGCAAGCTCATTAGGCAGCCCTTGGCTTCGTGAGAGTTTGAGGATATCCTCAAGCATTGGGGAAAAGGAGTCATTTGTCATCACATCAAATAGAAGCATATTGTGAGTTGGTTGCATTCCTTTCCTAATCCAGCTCAAGAATTGTTTCAATTGACAGGTACAGGATCTTGGCTCTATGGACATTACAACATTTCATCATATTTGGCAAGGTGATACATGAGCAATTGGGTTTGCAATTGCTTGAGGGCAAACGTTTGCAATTGCTCGAGGGAAAACTACAGTGTCTCCTTTTTGGAATTAGAGAGGTAGAGAAAACTCTAGCCTATCCTCTTTTCTCATAGGCTGAAGGATAAAGCAAGGGAAATGATTGATAATACTATTTTAAGTTGCACCTGGTAATTTATATTTTAAGGGGCAACTTACTAATATTATTATAATTAATTAAAAAGTATTTTTAAACACTTAATATTAAAATACTTTTGTAAGGAAATTTTAAACCATGGGCTCAAATTGGGAACTTTAAAAAGGGGTGCTTGGATTCGTTGATCTTGTCTTCATTTTCAATTCAACTTTTGAGATTCATGTTCATGTTCACATCCAAGGACAAAAACCCTTAGCTGTTTGAAGATCTTGGAGAATGAAAACCCTTAGATTTTTTCTATCTGAATTGGGGACGAAAACCCTCATTTTTGTCTAAGGCATCTCAACTAAAGGATTGCATTGGAGCTGAATTGAGTGATTTCATTCAACTTCCAGATTTGGAGCTAATTATTGTTGATTTTCCTAGAGCTTCCAGATTGAGCAATTAAATTTGCAAGCAAATTTTCAAAGATTGTTCCAAACATCTTCTTCATTGATTCTCTATTGGTTAATGAAGCACACCAAAGTATTTGTTGCTGTCCATGTGAAGCACCATCATTGGTGATTTCAAAGTTTCTCATTACTAATTTTGTGAGCTGGATCAAGCAATTACCTAACCACAGCATTCTTACACATTACAAGGGGCAATCATGGTTGTTTAAGGGGAGTTCAGTTGAATTGGATCTCACTAAAGAGTGGCAATTGATCACTCCAATTCCATATACGATAGTTTGCATGTGGAAAGTCCATGCATATTCAAGGATCCACCTTTTTGCAGTTTGGGTGCTCTGCACCAACTCATTGATCCACCACAATATACTATTGACATCACTAAGGGAATTGCCCTTGTTTAACGGGAGTTCAATTGAATTGGATCTCACTAGGGAGTGGTGATTAATCATTGCAGTTCCATACACTACAGTTCACCTGTGGAGAGTCCTTGGGTATTCAAGGATCCATTTTATCACTACTTGGGTGTGTTGCACCAATTCATTGATCCATCACAGTATTCTATTGGCATCACTAAGGGGATCACATTTGTTAATAATGTTTTTACTACAATCTCTACAACTGATATTCAGAGTCAATAACAGTAATTGTTGCCAGCATCAATCATGACATTTTGAATATATGGAGTTGAGTATTGATCGTAACTTATGGAGTCACCAACATCATAATACTTTGATTGTCATTGGACACTGCCTAGGCAGATTGTACAGTTGAAGTGATTGGAATTGGGATGTGTTGAATGTCACAAAATTCCATTAACACCTTCACATTGTTGAATTTAATCACTAGTCAAGGTTCATGGGACATTAGATGTTGATTGCAGACCTACAACTAGCCAACACATTATCACTGTGATATACCTTTTAGCACAGCACTAGTGTCATGTCACCTCTTCTTCCCAATAATTTATTATTATTATAAAAGTGTTTTTCAACGCTATATATATATATATATATAATGAAATAAAGTGTGCCTATCAAATACCTGTTAGAATAATATATTTTTATATTCTCTTGTTGATTAATGGTCAATGTTAGTTTAGCTTTAGGTTGTTACTGTTTCTACAGTAACCAGTAGGTAGATAATTAATATCTGCAGTATTTTATGAACCTCTTTATAATGTAATTTTACCATTCACATGGTATCAGAGCTGTAAGGAGAAAACCCTAAAAGAAAAGAAAAAATCATGGGCCTGTCTGCAGCCGTAATTTGAAGTTTTTTGCCTCTAGGGTTTCTAGGCGTCATTCTCAGAATCACATTTATTTTTCTACTACGAAATCGAGGGCTTTGATCTGCAATTTTTGTGAGTATTTTCTCACAGAAAATTCGACCCTCTTGCTGCAAGTCGTGGGTGAAATTCGTGCTGTTCTGGACGCGTTTTAAGCTGCATTCATTTTAAACTAGACGCATTCTGTTTGGCCGCACGTTTTTGGACTCAAGTCACATTTTTTTAATCTTCTTTGAGCTTGCATTTTTTTCTGATCTTCAGGCAACGTTTTGGCTCTGCATCTAGGCGCGATTTTGGCTTGATTAAAGTCGCGTTTTTTGACTTCTTTGGTCGCGCAACTTTTCTAGTTCATGGTTGCTTAGACACGTTTTTTTTACAGATGTGTTTTTTTTCAGATCTGAACCCACGTTTTTGATCTCCACCTACGCGTTTTTACCCTGATTTCAAATGTTTTTTGAGAAAAATTGTGGTCGCCTCCTCCTGCAACCTGGTCGCCTAGGGGTTTGGAATCTTGTTTGCCACGCTTTTGTGAAGATTTCGGCTCATTTCTGAAACTCGACTAGGGTTTTGAACCCTCAGATCAAGTCAAAAAATTATTTTGATTGCAGATTCCTTTTGGATTTTCCGAGATCTCAACTAGGTTGTCATTCGTTTTTTCTAGGTACCTCGTTTTCTGTGCCTCAAAATTTGTGTTGTCAAAATTTTCTAGGTATTCTTCAATCCTTTTGGGTTTTTATTTATCTTTTCTGGGTTTTCAGTAAAACCTCAAAATCCGTGCTAGGGTTTCTGTATTTTTGTTTTCTATGCATTATTTTGTCGTCACCAGCGAGGTACATGATGGCATCTCTGACGAACATAATGCTCGAAAGCAGCCAGAAGTTCAATGGGAAGAATTACAACACCTGCAAGCAGCACATGCTTACGATCTTTGAATATCGGTGTCTTGATGCGGTTGTTCTAGGTACATCACCTCGACCTCCCATTGCTGGAAAAGATCAGAAAAAATGGGATGAACGCAATCAAGAAGCCATCATGCTTATCAAACTCTCAGTCACAGATGAGCAATTACCTCAAGTACCATCTAGCAAAACTGCTACGGAAATCTGGGATCACTTGAAGGCCCTTCATGAAACCTCTGACAAGAGCAAAGCGTTCTTTCTCAAGAACATGCTTTTTTCCATCATGATGGATGAGAAAATGTCCTTACAAGAATATTTGACGAAGATTAAGGACATTTGTGATTAGCTAGAAGCGATTGGTCGAATAATGGATGAAGAAGATATGGTGGTCATTACTCTGAAGAGTCCCACGTTCGTATGAGCATTTCATTGAGATGCTGAATATCACCTCCACCAATGTTGATCTCAAATTTGAAGATCTTTGCAACAAGCTCTTGCAGCAAGATCGATGGTGACAACAATTTGGAAGCAGTACCAGTTCCACCTCCATAGAGCAAGCATTCTCTACCAAATCTTCTGCTAAGAACAAAGGGAAGGCTCAATCTTCTTAGCCGAAAGGCTCTCGTTCTTCTCAGGACAGCAAGAAGAAAAAGAACGTTCAATGCAATTATTGCCATAAATATGGTCACATCAAGGCTGATTGTTATATTCGATTGGCTTCTGAACACAAGAAGCAAGGAGGGTCTCAACTAAAGGCACATGTCACCAAGCACACTGAGCAGAAAGAGTCTGCGTTCTATGCGTTTATGGCCAAGAGAACTACAGATCTGGTACATTCTTCTGCCTGGTTTATCGATTCAAGGGCATCGCGGCATTTTACTCATCGTCGGGATTGGTTCACAAAATTTGAACCATTCTCTGATTCTGTCATTTTTTATGGAGGCGAAGAGTACACAGTTGTTGGTAAGGGCATTGTCCAGATTCACTCAGGAGGCAGAAATTTACTCTTTCTTGATGTTTACTATGTTCCTGGCATGGAACATAACCTTCTCTCAGTCAGTCAAATCATGGGGCATTCTCCCCAATTGGATGTTGTTTTCAATTCGTCCACCTACAGCATCGTTGATAGGGAGATTCGTACAACAATTGCTATGGGACTTGAGGATCACAGTCTATACAAACTTGTTGATTCCGGTGATTCTCAGGAGCACGCTCTGGCTGCTAGGAGTACAACCATTAGCAAACTTTGGCATTAGCGTTATGGGCACTTAAATGTCCACTACCTCTCTCAACTGTCTCGGGAGGGTTTGGTTGCTGGTCTACCTGAGATCCAAACTAAAAATCATGGAGTTTGTGGAGCCTGTCAAGCTGGCAAGCAGCATCGGACACCGTTCTCGGTTGATGATTCTTGGCGAGCCTCCAAGGTACTTTAACTAGTTCACGCTGTTGTATGTGAGCCAATGAATACTCCTTTTGTTACTGGGTCTAGGTACTTTTTATTGTTTGTTGATGATTTTAGTCAAAAAAATGTGGGTGTATTTTCTGAAACATAAATCAGATGTGTTCAGCACATTTTAGCAATTTAAAGCCTTAGTTGAGAAAGAATCGGGTTCTCAAATTGTCATTCTAAGGTCAGATAATGGGGGGGAGTTTTGTTCAGCTGACTTCTCTACTTTTTGTGCTACACGGCATTAAGCGCCAACTCACCACACCATACACCCCTCAACAGAATGGTGTCCTTGAACGTAGGAATCGCACCATTACTGAAATGGCTCGTTCTATGCTCGAGTATAGAAATGTACCTAAGAAATACTAGGCTGAAGCAGTTTATACTATAGTCTACCTCCTGAATCAGTCACCTACACAAGCCGTTAAAAAGATGACTCCTGAAGAAGCCTAGTTGGAACGTAAGCCTAAGGTGGGCTATCTGAAAGTCTTCGATTCTATAGCTCATGTATGGATTCCAGATGCCAAGGGTACTAAATTGGACTCCAAGAGCCAAACACTTATGTTTATTGGTTACAGCGACAATCACAAGGCATACAGGTTAATTGATGTGGAGACGGAGACGGATCGTCTCATATTCAGTCGTGATGTTGTGATTGATGAGACTACTGGTCCCTTTGTTCCTATTACCAAACCTGCGGATCAGCCTATGAAGGTTCCTGATGAGGGTGTTCGTCTTCCTCTTGGTTCCCCTGATGAGAGGGCTTCAGAGCATTCTAACTCTGAAGATGAGGCGTCTATTTATCATGATCTAGTACCACCTGATTTTCCTCAAGACTCACATCCAGATGATTTTGTTCAAGAAATCCCAGGAGATGTTGTTACTCCTCTTCCAGATGTTGGCACATCTACTCGTCGGCCTAAGTGGTGGCTCAAGACTATTGGGAATCTTCATGATGACAAACTCATTGAAAGCAACTCAACTCGTAGCAAGAGCAAGCAACAACACAGTCAATTTTGCTCTTATGGCCAACATCCACAGCATCTATGAGCCTCATACATACTCAGAGGCTAAAGGAATTCCAAAGTGGTAAAAGGCTATGCAGACTAAATATCATAGTCTTCTGAAAAATCACACTTGGGTTCTTTCTGACCTTCCTCCTGGTAAAAAACCTATCAACTGCAAATGGGTTTATAAGGTCAAGTATCATGCCGATGGTACTTTGGATAAGTACAAGGCCAGATTGGTTGCTCAGGGATTCACACAACGAGAGGGCATTGACTATGAGGAGACTTTTGCTCCTACTGCCAAGATGAGCACAATTTGTCTTCTTCTTGCTATTGCAGCCCAATTTGGATGGACAGTTCATCAGATGGACGTCAAAAGTGCCTTCCTCAACGGTGATTTGCAGGAAGAAGTCTACATGAGGCAGCCTCCTGGTTTCAAGGTTGTCGGAAAAGAACATCAGGTGTGTAGGCTCGTGAAAGCGCTCTATGGACTGAAACAGGCTCCCTGTGCATGGTACTTCAAGATTGATCAGTACTTGGTTGATCATTGTTTTCAGTGCAGGCCTTCTGACAGTAATCTGTATGTCAAACACTCTGGTGATGATATTCTCTTTCTTGTTGTCTATGTTGACGATTTGATCATTACTGGCAGTTCAGCACATTTGATTGCAACAATCAAACAAGATGTGTGTCAGACTTTTGACATGACAGATTTGGGGCTTCTCCATTACTGTTTGGGTATTGAGGTTTGGCAGACAACTGATAGTATTTTTATCTCTCAGTCTAAGTATGCTCGCAATCTTGACAAATTTCAAATGCAGGATTGCAAACCTGCCTACACACCTATGGAGAAGGGGCTGAAGTTGTCAACCAACTCTGATTCACCTCCGGTTGATGAAACGACCTTCAGGCAACTAGTGGGCAGTCTCATCTATCTCACTGCCACTAGACCTGACATCAATTTTGCAGTGAGCTACATTTCTCGCTTCATGAAAGCTCCCAAAGCTAATCATTGGATTGCAGCGAAGCGGGTGTTGAGATATGTTAAGGGCACTTCATATTATGGCATTCTGTATGGCAGATGCAAGGATCCAAAGCTTATTGGTTACACAGACTCAGATTGGGCAGGTTCAGTGGATGACAGAAAATCTACTTCTGAGTATGTATTCAGTTTGGGTACAGGTGCTGTAACATGGACCAGCAAGAAGCAACAGGCCGTGGCTCTTTCCTCGACTGAAGCAGAGTATCGAGGAACTGTTAAGGCAGCATGTGAGGCAGTTTGGCTCCGTAGGATGCTTTCTGACATGCACATGTCACAAGCAGGACCTTCTCCCTTGTATACTGATAATCAAGGGGTGCTCAAACTGGCAAAAAATCCAGTCTTCCATGAGCATACCAAGCATGTTGAGCTTTATTGTCACCACATCTGCAAGCTGGTAGAAGACGGATCAGTTCAAATGCAGTATGTTCCAACCGCGGATCAGACTGCAGACATTCTCACAAGTAGTCTTTGAGCCCGGATAAGTTTGTAAAATTTAGGGGGCAACTTGGTGTTGTTGATGGATTGACCATTAAGGGAGGGTGTTAGAATAATATATTTTTATATTCTCTTGTTGATTAATGGTCAATGTTAGTTTAGCTTTAGGTTGTTATTGTTTCTACAATAACCAGTAGGTAGATAATTAATATCTACAGTATTTTATGAACCTCTTTATAATGTAATTTTACCATTCACAATACCACTCTTTACTGGCATGCCCCGTTATGTGCACTAGAAAGAAATTGTTGAAAATTGTCAAGCAAAATCTAAAGGCTAGAAAGGAAGTGTTGTGACCTTTTCACACATCGCCCCATTCAAAATGGGGACCCCCTAGTTTTTGCTCCATTCTGGTCCCTTTTGGCTTTGGTTTTGTCTCTCTCTCTCTCTTTGCCGGTCTCTTTTCTATCTGCCTTCCGAGTACATGCCCACCATTGAGTTTAAACGTGAATTTTGGCCGAGTCTGAAATTTAGGGCTCGTACTTTCCTAGTCAATCCGAAGTCGAGCAAGGTGAATAAATTGAAAACAGAGACTAACATTGCTGCCAGTGTGCTTCTACCAGGCTTCCACTGAAATTTCATCAAATTTCGGGTACTTAAGTATGCCATTCTGGGCATTCCATCAACATTTTTGAAATTCTAATAGTCACACTGCGTTCAGAACACATCAAGCTGCTCGCGTGCAAAATTTGAGCTGAAACGAACGACTTGCTATTTTTAGCAGTTCAGCTTCCAGAGCAGGTTTCAGGGCTTAGATGCAAAGTTTTTCAATGCATGTCTGGAGATTCCTTCTGGGTTTTCAGAGACCTTCGCGATGGTGTAACATGCAAAGTGAGACGACAACTTTCAGAGTTCAGCCTTCGGAAGCTATTTTTAGGGTTTGCATGTCAAGGTTTTCTTTGCATGTCTGCATATTCCTTATAGGTTTTTCGAGAGCTTCGCAGTGATGTGACATACAAACGGAGATGGTCACTCATTTGGGAACTTACTATTTTTAGCAGATGCATCCCGTCAGCCGCTTCCCAGCACTTCAGAATCACGAGCTGATCGCAATGCAGCAGAAACGAGAACAAACGGAGATCATTTGATATGCATGCAAGACAAATTAGGGTTTCCAGCTTCAGGGCCTGAAAAGGAGGGTAAAAAGTCAGAATTTTCGAAAACCAGTGTAAACCACCTCGATCAGCATCCTTCAAGCTATCTGCTGGTAAAATTTGAAAACAAACGGAGCACTTACTATTTATAGTAAATCATTTCAGAAGCAGGCTAAAAATAGCAAATCAGTTGCATGCGTCGATGTCAATAGGCAGGTCACATGGTGAGGAGCACCTCTTTCGAATTTCAAAGCAAACGGAGTTGTGTAGGTATCAATAGCAGGCAGTTACTATAAATAGCAATCCACCTTCAGAAATGGGCTAAAAATAGTAAGCCGACCCGAAATAGCAGTCTCAACAGGTTGATGAAGTTGTGAAGATGCAGTGTCTAAAATCTCAAGACAATCTGAGCTTCAGAGATGCAAGAATTGAAGGGCTTACTATAAATAGCAGGCATGGATAAACTGGCGAAGACGAAAAAAAAATGGTTGAGTATTGGACTTCATCCTGTAGCTACCTGAAAATGCGCCCTCAAGCACAAGATGCTAAAAAAAAAAAAAAAATTTAAGTCAAGAGTTCGTCCACCTCCTATGGCCAAATGCACCCAAGTTGATGAAGAAGCATGAAAAAAATTCTAAGGCATGAGTTTTCATCCTCCTCCCATGCCAAAATGCGCCCATCCTTTGGCCTAGCTGAAATGCGCCCATGCTTGGAAAGTCAAGAAAGTCAACAAAACTCGTCCTCCTCACCCATCAAAATGCGCCCTCATGCAAGCAAGATGTTAGCAAAAAAATTCTAAGTATAAAACTCATCCACCTCCTAGGCTCAAATGCGCCCATGCAACAAGAAGGTCAAAGAGGTCAAAAATTTTCATCCTCCTCACCCATCAAAATGCGCCCACATTGAGAGAGTTGATAGCAAAAATTTCTAAGGCATGGAAATATCCTCCACCACCCCCCAAATGCGCCCATCCTTCATGCATGGCAAAATGCGCCCAAAAGGGACCATGTAAAGACAAAAGTTGGAAGTTGAAAGGTCGCTTGTTGGAGGCGTTACAGGTTTCATCCTTCAAGCATGTTCAAATGCGCCCAAAAAGAAAGAAATCAAAGGAATCAACAACTTTCATCCTCCTCCTAGGCCTAAATGCGCCCAAAAGAGGGCATGTAAGGACAAAAGAAAGGAAGTTGAAAGGTCACAAGAAGGTGTGGTAAGAGTTTTATCCCTCACACCTTGCTAAATGCGCTCAAGCTAGTCAACAAGTCAACAACCTTCATCCTCTTCCTAGGCTCAAATGCGCCCAAATGGGGCCATGTGAAGACAAAATAAGGAAGCCCAAGGGTCATCCTTCACACATGTTAATATGCGCCCAAGATTGAAGTGGGTAAAGGGTGAATAAAGTACAAGGCGTCGTGAAAATAAAGTTGATGTTAGGTGTTAGAAATTTAATAGAAAATATTGCCAAGGCGTGTGAAGTGAAGTATGCTAGGCGTGGTTTTATCCTTCATCAAGTATGCTATGTGCCTAAAGTGGAGTGTAAAGGTGGTGGAATAAAGTTGATGAGAGAAAATATTGCTAAGTGATGAATAAAATGTTGGGCGTGGATTCAAAGTATATCCTTCATGATAAGCAAATGCGCCCAAGGTGATGGGAGTGAAGTATAATGTGCTAGACGTTGAACACAGGAAAATGAGTAGAGATGAAATTGAAAATTTTCTTGAGGCAAAATTTTCAAAAATGCAAAATGATTCAAAAAATTCTCTAAGGCAAAGTATTTTCTTCCTTAGAAAATACGCCTAGACATGAAGGTGAAGAATAATTCTTCTTGAAGCACGAGCAAATTTTCCAGAGATGAAGTCAGAAGATGATGACAATGCAGGATGAATTTAAAAAATTCTTCGAGTCTGAGCAACACAATACAATCACAGAGATGAAGAACGGGATTAAAATTGATTGAATAAATATTTTTCTACAGTTCAAAAATTTTAAAATTTAAATGAACCCGTTCGTTGTGTACCCATGGATTCATCGCGTTTCAGATAAAATTTTCTTCTGGGTACTGGACGTTTGTGATGAGAAATGGATTTCTATGTCTTCTGCACTTCGCCAAGGCCTTCAACATGAAGAATTTAATCGGTGCTCGAATTGTGAATTTTCCTACGGCAAAATTTTAAAATTTTCTAAGGCAAAGTGAATAGAATGTGTTTTCAAGATGAATTTCTCCAGACAACGAATTTGAAGTGAATTGCCTAGATATTTTTGATTGAATTCTTCACTGGTGAATTTTCCAAAGCGTCAAAGGTGATTCAAATTGAAAATTTGCAAGACAGAACTTCGGCTGGTGAATGGAAATTGATTAAATGATGAATTTAAATTTTAAAATTTTCGAAAGTGAATTTAAAATGTGATAGTCAAAGTTGAACTTCTAGAAGAACAAGATTCCTGACGTCAAAGGACAAGTGTCAGAAATGCTAGAGGAGGGAAATTCAAATGAAGTAGTGGAAATTTAATTCACTGGCTAAACTTGGCCTTCTTCCAAAATTCAAATTTCCTATAAGTGCTGAGGGTTATTCACTTCTTTTTCACAGCTGAAGAGAAACTCGATTTGCTCTGAGTCCAGTGATTGAATTTGAAATCTGTTGAAGAAGTTCGAATTTTTTTTGAAGAAGAAGTTGCTAAAGACTGAAGTGCTGAAGGAGTTCGAAATTTTGCTGTAGCTGCAATTGTTGAAAAGGTTCGAAATTTTGCTTAAGCTGAAGGCTGAAATCTGAATTTATTGCTGAAGCTGAAGTCTGCAAATGCAAGTGAGAAGTACGACTTGGAGTTGGAGAAGTTGCTGAAGTAAATAGGCACCAAGTCATTTGGAAGTTGCTGCAATTTGAAAATCTAAGTCTGAGCTTGTGAAGTGCGCACTTGCTAAGTTGCTGTGAGTGTGAAGTACGAATTTACAAAAGTTCAAATTGCTAATTGAAGTTGCTAAAGTGTTGAATTTGCTGAGACTTTCTAAGTGATTGAAGTTTGAAGTCTATTGGACAAGAAGTTGAGGTTTGCAAACGAGAAATAATAGTGCAACTTCTTGAAGTCAATTGGCAGCCCTACAAAGTATTTTATTTATTTTTCTAAGTTAATTTGCTAATGGATGTTTATCATTTTGCAGATGGCTGAAGCAAGGGCGACTGGCAAGGATAACAATGGTGCATCCAGGCAAGCTGTTATAAAGAAGTTGAGCAAGTCTTTCTTGCCGGAGTCAAAGTTTACTTCGAAGTTGGGCAAGCTGGCGGATACGAACTTGGGCTCCGTCAACCTAGAGGCTTTCAAGAATCGAATGCTGGGGATTGGTAATCATCGACCTTCAACCACTTAACACAACATTGTTCGAAGTGGGTTATATGCAGCTACTGGTTTCCCACCAGCCATTCAGTGTTCGGAGCTGATGATGGAGTGCGCCAACTGCTACGAGAAGGATCACAGATCAATCATGTCACCAGATGGACAAGTGCTTGCCAACCTCACTCATGTTGCCATTGGTGAAGCCTTTGGAATTCCAGTGCATAGAAACATGATTTACAAATCGAGGGAGCGAGCTGAGCGAATGTATGCTTCTGCATACGAGAGATGCACGGAGACAATCAATACTCACTGGATGAGCAACCCCAAGCCCTCTCGTACGAAGTTGCCGAGGCAAATTATATCAGATGACTTGAAACAGGAGTACTGTGATCTCATTATGATGCTGAGTCGAGTTGGAGGCTGCCCATAGTCGTTTATTTTCGAGCCATGGATGTTCTATTACATCAACCTTGTGTTGGAAGGAAAAGAGTACGTCAACTGGGCTGAAATGATCAGTGACAATTTGCACGCGCAACTCCTGAGCCTGAGAAGAACGAAGACATTCTATATGAGCTCTTACATCATTTACATGCTGGCTCATATGACGAAATATAGAGGAATTTCATACAAAGAGCCTATTGGTTGTGGCTCTCACCAGTTTAAAATTCATGAGGCTTGTCCGCAGTTGCATTTGACAAGTAATACCTATTACAAGCGTGTCAATGACACCTTCACCATGCACATCACAAGATTGCTTAAAGAGCGGATGCATCACAGGATCTCGAGAGAAGCCCAAAAATTGATTGAGAGGTATGGGTGTTGGTTTATACAATTCCCAAAGTTTTTCTACATAAGGCTGCAAGGATTTTCGTCATATCCATATAGACTGCCTAAGTACCCAACCAACAGAATTTTAATGTTAGATATATCTAGGCAACTGGTTGCCTACGATAAGATTCAGAAGAAAAAGAAGGGAGGTGTTGACTTCCTAATTGTCATGGGCAATTCCGATGAAGTGTGTCCTTCATTACAGGCAACTAGAGAAGCCGAGAGTGAGCTTCAGTTCTATCACTTTTCATATCACACCAGCCGACAGCACTATGACCCGCATAACAACATCAAATGGGTACTGTCAGAGGAATTTAAACATAAGGCAAATATTGAGGATTATTGGGCTGATGCATCAGACAACGCTGAAGTCAGGAAAAGAATGTTCTCTCGGTTGCCGATAAACATGATCAAGGAGTGTGAAGTTGTTCTGGTACCCGACCAGGTAAATGAGGACATGGACGTTGTCCATCCAGATTATGGCGCTGTAAGAGATACTCCACTTCCACTCCCGGATTGGTCAAAACTAGAGGTTGCTGACTTGGACGCACTTTCTATTCCGGTCTTGACATTTACCAAAGCATGGGTTGACAGGCATGTGAGTAGGTTGAAGAGTAGGTCGATTACTTTGACTTACAATTTGATGGGAGATCACAGGACACCCACCACCACCAGGAAGAAACAAATAACACAAGGTCTAGAATCTAGAAGGAAAGAGCCAATTCGGCAGGAGCCTGTTCAGTCGGAACCTCCAAGAGTTGCAGTTGAATCACCCACGCCATTGGAGACACGTTCTCCAAGCATACAAGAGGTTTCTTTATTTGCTGATCAAAGAGATGCATTGAATCAGGTGCAAGCAATACAGGAAAATAATCAGCCACCACAGAGAGAATCAGTTCGCCAGAGCGTCAACGCACCTGCTAGAGATGATCAGCAAGATGATGAGGGGACCACTACCGACCCTCAGTTTCAGCAAGAATTAGAGATGGCTTTGGAAGATGATGATGATATAGTTTCAGGAGATACTCAGCCACTTGAGGATGATGAGCCTCACCAGATGATGTAGAAGTTGAACAAGTCCGTGAAGTAGAGGCACAAGAACAGCAGCCATTTGATATACAGTATACAGTACCTGATTGGCTCAGAGACAGGATGAGAAGAAGCCCCAGCGAAGAGATTGATCCAGCAATTGAAATGGAAGAGTTTTTGAACAGGATCAGCGCACCTCCACAGAAGAAGAGAGCACAAAAGTTTTCAAAGATATCAACTGATGAGGATGGTTCTCGCACCCTTCACATGGCTGTGCCACAGGTTGATTGTGATCAGGATGAAGCAGTGCCAAAAAATTACGTGGTCACAACTTTGGAGTTAGGACGCCCCACAGGTGCACAGATTGTAAAAGAATGTGATAACTCTTATCACGCCCTCAAGGACAGATTATTTAAAAAGGAAGGAAAGTACAAGAAGTTGAAAAGAGAGCATAAGGCTTTGATAGGATATGTGCAGCAGTTGTCTCGTCCTCGTGGGCAGGAGATTCCAGCGATTGAGCTTCTAGCTGACATACCTAGAGAGTCAATCAGTGGCTTGTTGGAGTTGGGGAAGATGGCACAGGAGGCAGATAAGTGGGTCACGGGAGTTCGTGTTGAGACAGAAAAATTTATGGAAGACCTTGCTCTTGCTTTTCAGCAAGCTTCTAGTATTTTGGCACGGATGGAGGCAGTTGATCAGGCCTGGGGAGATGCTTTCGTTTATCAAAGCAAAGTAATTCAGCGTCTTGAGGCATTGAGACATGTTCCTTTACGATTGCTGATTGATGGAGGGGTCATTCAGGAGAATGACAGGTACGACTTTTCTAGATGGTATTCTTCAGTAATCACTAGACGTGGTTTCTTCGACGCAGCACAGGCGGATTCAACTAGAGTACGGAAGGCTATGGCCAATATCATTGATGGAATCCAAAATACTTTCGAGGCCATATTTGCTAGACGGTTGAATCCATGAGGTGACTACTGATAATTTGAGGGGTAGGCTGGTGCCTTTCTTTTCAGAGGTGAAGACCTTCGTACAAGATGACTTTGAGAACACTTCTACTTTCTCCAGCTTGATCCAGAGCACCAGGATTCCTTAGTTGCTTGGAGAAAATCTTGTGCAAGGCATGAACCGTCAGTCACGGTGTTAGAATTCCAGCTTGATTGCATTCCACCTATTTCAGTTCAGGAGGTTGAGGCTGTGCTTGGCAGGTTCATCAAGTTTGCAGCCAGAGAGAAGGAGAACGGGAATGCACTACTGGACGACGATCTTCTAGAAGGACTGATTCTGGGCATTAATTGCCTTTACTATTTTGGGAGTGAGTGGGAATCTTTGCTCATTTATTGCACCACTCCCCATTCTGGCAGTTTTAGGGTTAGGGTGAGGTGGCTTAATCTTAGCCACTCTTTTGATTGTAATCTTAGCCGTCCATTGGACTGGGCTATCTATAAAAGGGGGAGTCCCCCTCATTTGTAATTCATTAGACATTAGACTGGAGATTGGAGATTAGAGTAGAGGCTAGAGCAGAGAGGCATTTTAGCATAGTGTGGAGAAGAATTAAAGTTTTCCCTTTGAAGACTTTTGTAGAGATTGTTGTGTAAAACTTTCATGATAATAGATCTTTTCATTGATGGTGGAATTCGTCTTTGTCATGGATAGCTAGCAAGGTCTCTTCATCCTTTCGGATCCAAGTAGCATAAAGTAGCATAATTTTCATCTCATGCAAGTAGTTTACTTTGATGTGTGGTGTTTTATTAAGGTAGCTTCATTTCATTCCATACCACTAGTAGCTTGTTGATGACAAGTTCGCCTTGCGTGGTCTACTGGAAATTATCTTGAGTTTAACTTCGATTGTGATTTGTATACTTATATGCGTCGTCCTGATGGTATATGTATGCTAAATTGTAATCTGAATATCTTTTGCTATCCCTTTGAAGATTGCACTAATTTTGCTGAAGCTGTCCGACGGGAGGCTAGGTGAAATTCGGTCGAAGTCTGCTGAAATCGAGCTCCACATATCTTGCATTTGGAATAGAATATAAGTTTCTTAGGCCCTACACTCATTTACTTTCTGCACATTTCTGGTTAGTTTTAGGAAAGTACGTACCTTATTGCCAAATCATACGTGCAAAATCATCCATCTATTGTTAATTGCAAGAATCCTGAACAATTGTGTAAGTTCCCTCATGAAAACAGCAATTCACATCAAACCAACTGAGGGTGTTCCAAGTATTTCGGAACCTTGGAGTTGAACGTGCGAACTTTCTCGCAATCTTAGCACACGGAATACTTTGATCAAGAGAGAATGGAATAGCCTTCGGACAACTTCGTTTTGCTGATTGGTGCGGTCATAAAAATCACATCAACAGGAAGGTTGTTAATGTTTGCTAGAAGGGTGGTCATGATAAAGGTAGTTTTCTCTACAATCCCAATCTACGTAGTGTCCTATATCCATCTCACAGGCCAAGCAGCTCATGACCTAAATGGTATCCTTTAAAAATTCTTGTGGGATGGTTCGTCGAACCAAAAATGAACTCCTCTCATCGACTAGGATAAACTCACTTGAATAAATCCAATGGGGGTGTTGGGATTAAATCTCTTCAAAAGCAAAATAAGGCCTTGGGGGCGAAATTGACTTGGCAAATGTATGAATGCCCAAACAACACTTTGGTGCCATATCTTACAAAGGAAATATTTGGACAATCTGGATCCTGGCTGTATTCTCTCCATTGTGAATCCTCCTAGTGGTTCCACAATATGGCAATTCATGTTCTCATCTAGGTCTTTAATCACCGAGCATCTATCATGGAACATTTTCAATAGTCATTCGGCCTACTTTTGGACAGATTGTCGGAACAAGGAGGTCTCTTTGATCTCCCACCTAGAGCTTCAAGAATGCAGCAAAATCATAATTGATATTTGGGGAGACAAAGTGGCAGACTACATCGTGCCTAGGAGTGATGGACTCTCACGACATTGGAAAAAAATTGACACTTCTCCAATCTAACAAAGTGCCAAAGATAAACTCAAAGAAATTTTGAGTTCCAAAATCACCTCCTTGCAGCTTGGGAGTGACAAAATAATTTGGACAGGAACCAAGTCTAGGAGATTCTCTATGTCAATGAGCTATAGGCTTCTTGAATCCATTGATGATCATTGTAGTTGGTTTTCCAAATTGTGCTAGGGCAGTCAAGTTCTCCCGAAGGTGGGTATGGTCACCTAGACAACACTTCATAATCGAATCCTCACAAGAGATAGATTGCACTCTATCGAGATTGCAAGCCCATCTAGATGCCCACTCTGCCTTAATAGCGAGGAGACGACAAGCCATATTCTTTTGACTTGCCTTTTTGCTTACAAATGTTGGTTGCAGCTCTTGGAAAAGCTCAAGTGGTCAAGTCCAATGCCATGCAATTTGCTGCAGTTCTTTTCTTGCTGACCCTAGTCGCATAAAAGCCACACTTAGGGCAATATGTGGCGAGTTTGCCCCTCAAAGACCATATGGCATGTGTCGAAAGAGCAGAATAGCAGAACCTTTAAAAAAAATTCCTACAATAGAGGAGCTAATAAACAGGCTCGAAGTTGGAATTTGCGAGTTTATGAACAGTCACATCTCTTCATCTACCCCAAAGATCTTCAACTCATGAGATGACATGATAACAAATGCTAGAAAATGCTCAAAATCCCTCATGGATATTCGAGCAAATTTATTCCGTCTCAGTCTATTGCTAGATGGATTGCCCCTTCCCACTTCGACAAGGCATCCCGTGGTAACCCGAGTGTTGCAGGGTGAAGCTGTATTGTTCAAGATGCCCAAGGATCTCTTCTCTAGGCAGTATCCAAGAAATTGTCAACCTTCAGAAATAATATTGCTAAATTGGAGGCTCTTCAGCTTGGTCTCAAATTGTGTCTAGATAAAGCCTTCATGGACATCAAGATAAGAGACTCATTTTTGTGTGTTCAAGTAGTACAAACTCACTGTACTCCTAATAACTAGAAGCTACGAAAAAGGCTGGATCAAATTATTTCCCTCACACTTCTCTTCAATGACTTCTCCATCCGGCATATCTACAAAGAATCTAACGGTGCAACTAACTTCTTGGCCAATAGTGGATGTGATCAGAAGGAAGAGTGTTGTACCCATAATAATTTTTTGGCATTCTATATAAATTGAGCTAAATCATGTTAAAATGCCATCAGAAGTCTGTTTTAGGTCAAACCAAACATAGGGTCTTTGTGGGTTTCTATCAAGGAACACCTGTGCAAAATACAAAAATTTGAAAATTAGGGTTTTACACCCCTATTTTCAGGGAAACCCCCAAAAATAGGACCTTCCCAAAAATGATTGAAAATGATTTTGATAGGATTAAATGACTTCATGATCACATTGGTCAAGTCAGAATCATCAAAAGACACATTTTACTCTGGTGGGTCTATTTTTGTTTTTCAGGAACAAAGTTAGGAGCTCCGCAACCATTAATGGCAGATTGGCCAATACCAAGTGTTGAAAGCTAAGCTTCAAAAGCTTCAACGATGCAACCATGGCGAAAAAGGTCTGAAATGGTGATATTTGACAGAGGAGATTTCTAAAACTGAAAAAGGTCAAAATTTGACTAACTCTAGAAACGTTACGAAGGAGAAATCAGTTCATGATGCAAAAAGAGCCTTTTTCAGAGAGAAGCACCCTTGATTCTCAAGGGTCAAATACAGCCTGTTGAATCATCCAAGGCAGTCATCCTCGACGTTCTACTGCTGGCTCGACAACGAAACAATCTGCAAGATCATCTGACGAAGTGATCACCAGCGGTTGTCAGTAGAGTGAAAAGAGGCAATTGACAAAGACATCAGAAATGGTTATCGAAATGATGATCAAGGTGGAAAAGGCACCTTTTCCTTGGAAAGGGCGCCCTCCTTTTTGAACCTCCAAATGTTGTCAAATGTCAAAAGGCCTCCCACGACAGTTTTCTTAGTCTAGGTCAATCTCGACAATGTAACATCTGACAAGTCAATCACCAGATAATCAAGATCAAATGAGAGCATCTTTCAAGATGAAAATCATTGTGCAAGAAAGCAAAAGCGCCTTTTTTTAGTGAAGGGCGCCCTTGAATCAAGGGACCTTTAACTGACTTTTGTGAATTCAAACTTTAGTCATCTTCTGAGCAACAGAGCTGGTTACCTGATGAGATATCAAACAAGATCATCCGATTCTCTGATCAATGGAGATTCTAAATCAAAGCACAAGAGGTCAGAATGAAGAGATTGAAAGAACAGACATCAAAAATGACTAAGGCAAGGAAGAAAGCACCCTTTCTTGAGAAAGGTGCTCTTCTTTTTAGGCCACAAACTCAGCTTTTTGGCCTAATGCCTCCCAGGCACATCTCTTCAACTTGGATCCAGCTACTCAGTGAATCTATCACCAGCCTCTCAGCATCGTCTAGTCAATCTAGAGCAAAGATCAAACGAAGGTTATTCAACAAAGAAAAATGATAAAAAGCACTCAAAGCTCAAAAATGATAAAGAGGTTAAAGGCAAGTTTGTTGACTTAAAATTAAGATATTTTGAGGCAAACTTGGCTAACCCACTCCACAATCAGTGGAAATCACCTTTTTGAACTTCAGATCAAGCCAAATCAGCTTTAGATCCTAAGTTAGGCTCCCAAACTTGAGGGTTTCAGGCTTGAGTCTATATAAAGAAGATTTAGGCGTCCTTCTTCATTATTTCCTTGCAGGTTGATGATCAAGAACAGCAATAAGCTCTCAAGGACGCCATTTTTGGATCTAACCAAGGTTTTTTACCGTTCTGCAATATTTCTTGAAGATCAGAGGCAGAAGAAGATTTCTAATCGGAGGCTGGATTCAGAGACAGATTTTCTCAGGGAGTCAGATTAAAAACTTCCAATCCATCTTCTATCTACTTCCTCTTTTCTTGTTTTAGGTATTCTTGCATGTCACACAAATCAGCAGGCTACCACAGATCTGATCAACTGGGCAGACTCAAAATAATTTTCCAGTAAAACCCATCTTGTCAGATTTTCTAGAATCAGCAAACTTGCTGCTGCTATTTTTGGGGTTTTTTCCGAAAAAGTTTCAAAATCAAAATTCTGAGGAACTGGGTTTGTTCAGCATTGAAGCACGAACAAAACCCATGTGCCGAATTTTTTCCGAAAAAATACTTCTCGGCAGGGCACTATTTTCAAGGGTTTTCAAAAATTGTCAGAACAAGGTCAAGTGTGCAATCAATCTTAAAGTTATTCAGGATACAGTACTCTCAGATACAATACAAGACCAAGACGGCCTTGTACCATGATTACCTAAAAACAACTAACACGAACTTGCATCAAGTAAGCCCAGTGGTTGATCTAGAAGACTTGGAGGGCATCAATCAGATCACATTGCAGAACATAGAAGAGTCTGGGTTGCTTCAAGCTGCGTCCATCCCCATCACATTACAGAGTGTGGAGCTTGTAATCGCTTGTATTAATCATTACAATCCTATCACGAGAGAAATCAAATCAGTGGATGGGAGGGTAATTTGCAATCTAAACCCCAAGGATATAGAAAAGTGTTTTGATATTCCTCCATGTCCTACCAGCAAGGTCATATTAGTGACAGAATGCGACAAGACATTTGAGGCAGCCAAGAGCAAGTACCAAGGAATAATGACAGAAAAATGGTTGAAAGTGAAAAAGGCTAACTTGCCTAAGTTGCTTGGATGAGGAGAATGCAAAGATGAGTATGCAGTGTTAATCACTCTACTCAATAGAATCACTCGACAAGAGGATGGCAATCAATTCTAGTCGTGGATGTATTATGTCATTGCAAAAATCATCAGCAAGAGGGAACATTATGACTGGGCCACTCTGATCAGTGATACACTCCATCAACAGATTACCAGGTTTCCAGAAGCTCATAGGTTTCACGTGTTCTTACTTGGTATACCTGATCGCTTTCCAAGGTGAGTTTAGGATATTAAACAATGTGGGAACCTTAGGTGTGTAGAAGGTTCATGAGCACTTTACACGTCTTGAGTTTACTCAAGCAGAGCGACACTTCAAAAGAACAAGCGATCACTTCGTCATGCACACCATACGAGATCTAGACCATGAGATGCAAATACGTATTTCACAAACAACCAAAAAGGCAATGGCAGATTGGGCGGATTGGTTTATCCAATTCCCTACATTCTCCTACAACGTGTATGGCTACATTGGTCACCCCACCATGATGCCATGATAACCTTCAGATAGGGTAGTCTTCATGGAATTGTGAACAGACACATTCACTTGTGCTTAAAGAAGAAGACAGTTGTGAACTTTCCCGTTGAGATGGGACTCTATAGATGTAGGTTGGCGGCAGATGCTAAATTAATGAGCCAAGAAACAGTGAGGCATAATCTCAAATACCTCATTGAGAGGAGGTCATATGATCCCCGAGGTCTCTATGCGGCACATCTTGAGCAACACTCATCACATGAATCTTCTATGGAAGATTATTGGGTCAATTGTAACGATGAGTACGAAGTGCGAAGAAGGAACTATAGCAGGTTCAGGCTCTCACAAATTGCTGACTTTATGTTAAAAGACATCGAGGGCTTATCTGACGATGAAGGGGAAGTCATTCCCCCCTCATTCTTCATAGATTCAGTTGACTCACAACCACTGCCAAAAGTGGATTGGTACGCAAAGGATAACCCATCTATAGAGGAGAGGACAAGTAAAGTGGTCAAAAATAGTCAACTCTATCTCGACAACAAGAAGACAAGGAAAGTGGTACCTCCCAGAACAAAGCCGCCACAGGTTCAGTCTACACCACCTTCCACGTCAAGAAAGAAGACTAGGCAGAAGTAGTGGTGCAATCCTCCCCAAGGGATGAGGATGTCGAAGCATACAAGGCCAAGAACATAGGGGACACATGTGCAGACAGCCACACACAATCCCGAAATAGTCATGGGTATTGCTACCTTAGAGCCAGTAATAGAAATAGTTGTTGAAGAAGCAGCAGTTGCCCCAAAGCCAGCAACAACAGAAATGGTGCTTGTAATAGAAACAGAACCGCCTACATCACCACCATCACAACAGTCGCAAGTCCCCATTGACTTGGACTCGCCACCGAGAGACGTCACTCCAGCACAGTCTCACACATCGAACATTCAAAGGCCCCATATTCCTCCTTCTAGCAAAGCTAGCCAAGATTCTATTTGGCTTGAGAGTTTCCTAGGCAAGAAGAGGAAAAGACCCTCCTATGAACTTGACTTCACTGAATTCGACCATGTCCCACAAGACATGTCGGCGAAGAAGTTAAAGAAGCAAGTTCACGTGGAAAGGAATGCAGGTTGTGAGCTCATCATAGAGACTGTTGCCCCACCAAAAGATAAAAGCATACATGAGGTACAAGTGGAAGACTTCACATTGTCTAAACTTAACCTTGGAAAGACCACACGACAGGTGGAGGCAGACCTTCTCGAAATCGCCTCAGTAAGCACACAAGAAAGGATGGCCAAGGATGGAAAAGACAAAGCAGCCTTGAAGTTGAGAACCAACAATTGAGGTCGTACATCTCTAGCTTGATGCATGGCATCCCGAACGTCTCGGCCTTACCGCCAGAATTGTTGGATCTTCTCGCAAAGTAGAATCATCAACAATTGATAACATACGGAAAACACTTGAGAGATCAAGTGGAAGAGTTTGTTCTCAAAGGGCGATGCATACTGGCAAATCTTTACTAGTTACAGGATAGAGTGCATGGACTTCATGCAGAGATTCAACAATCAGAGCAAAGAATTGCAAAGAAGAGACCAGAAGACAAGACCACAGTTGCAGACTTGCAATTGTCATATCAATCACTCTACTCAAAGGAAAACAAGCAACATCTCTTTGCTTGGAAAGAACAGTTGTCATACAAGGTGAAAACCTATGACACCCATTCAATAGAATTGATTGACTATTAACGAGTGGCCGCCAATATTATCAACTTCGCAAGAATGTTGGTAATATCTTTTCCTCGCATAGTATATCAGCACGAGGGAGGAGAATACATTGAGATGGTTATTGTACAAAATCAGTTCAGAGATGTCCGCAACACCTTCCTTAATGATCCAGACAATTGCAAGTTGGCCAAGGTGGCAACATTGTCAACCAAGTTCGATAAGGCGGCTGCACGGTGTATAGACTTCCAGCATCAGCTTACGATAGGTGAAGTAATGCTCAAACGCCGCATCATCATTTTGCAGAGCATTAACTCCCCTGAAGCTAAAGAAGTCAACGAATGGATAGAAACACTGTTGACCAATGGTGAGTTGTAAAGGCGCCAAGAAGGATGTCCTACCCTCCAATTGGCATTTATGATACTTGAAGTTGATTTGATGCCTCATTCCAAGTCAACTCAAGAGGACATTAAATGTAATTGGAGTTAACTTGATGCCCCTTTAAAGAGTTAACTTGATCCAAGTTAACTCCATATCCCACAAATCATGCATTGTCAAATCCCACTAATTAAGGATGTCTAATTGACTTCCATAATTTGTGGATCTTAGATCTCCACTAAACGTGGATGTCTATTTTGGAGGTATATTTTACATTAAAGTTCACCTTTAGTTTACTTTCAGTCAACTGAAGTAGTTTCCAATTGACTCTTTGTCTAGTTTCAGTTAACTGGAGTAAATTTCCAGTTAATTGTTTGTTCCCCCTTTTTAGGAATAAATCTTGCTAATTGATTGGCAAGAACTCATTGTTAACTCAAGGAGATTTTGGGGTTGCCCACTCCTTTCAGTTCTATAAATAAGAGCCTTAGGCTCATTATTTGTTTAACCTTTACTTGCTATGCAAAATTGTTGCGCCATTGTTGCCAACAGCTTTGAAAGCGAATATTTGTTCACTCTTGGATGAGAGTTCATTGGTTGATCGTAATTGTGCATGATTTCGTACCTTTGTTGTCCCAATCTTTGTAATTCGTTCAAAAAGCTTGAAGAAAAGAAATCAAAAGGCACATGCAGTTTGTTCTAAGGATTTGAGTTCTTCCATAACGTCTTTGTGTTTAAATAGCTTGTTGTTTCATTTCCCTCCTCGCATAGGGGTTCCTCCTACTTGGATATTTGTTATTAACGGTTGTTGTTTGTTGTTGTCTAATGGATTGTCCTTCAACCTATACTTCAGATAGGGGTTCCTCCTCCTTAGCAAGTTTTTCGGCCAAGACATCGTAATTTGTTGTTTCTTGTAGTCATTTCCTAGCCCATACCTCGGATAGGGGTTCCTCCTCCTTGGCAGGTCTCAAATCCAACTTACCGTGAAGAGCGTTTGCTTGTATCAAACCTTATTCCAGCATATATCCAAGAGTTCAAAGCCTCTGCCATATTCTAAGGAGATAGCGGATTTAAGTGATCCAACCAATCCATTCTCGCTCCTATGCCCTCATGCTCTGTTTACCTTGAGGATATAGGATAGATTAAAAGCTAGAATAGTCATAGTTAAGATCTGTCGAAACTAGAGAAAAAGCTTAGCTACGGCACATTGTGTTTGTGCACCCTTATGTCCTACCGCTGAGTACAAAAAGATAGGAACCTTAGTATACTCTACCCTCTCTTACGCATTACATCAGCATAGAGGGACTTCTCTTTAAATAACGAAGAAGTGTTGCAAAACATTTGTAATAGCCGAACGTTTACAATCAGCACTCCAAAGGTGCTAATTTAAACACCAACAAAGAGAACATTGTTTCAAACTTGGTTGGTAGGTGGCCCAATCTAGTGCAGATATTGTATAAAGAGGCTCCTTCAATCTCTCCTGCTAGCAATTAGTATTGCTGGCAGGACCTCTTTGCTTCCCTTCTTATTTCCTCCCTGAATAGCAGACTAGATAGTCCTTGAGGATCGTGCTTGTGTCCATAGTGCAGAGGAGATTCAACAACAAATGATGGGGAAGATAGCTGCTTATTATTTTCTCCAAGATGAGTAGATAAAGCTGAGGATGGTTGCAATTTCAAACTTTGTCAAGAAATGCTATGCGAGAGCTTGCAATGGTGTCTTTGATCAAGCTACTTTGAAGGATGATTGTGCCCTTTGTCGCTATCTAGACCTGTTCCATGAAGGAATTTTTCCCAAGGTCCGAATTTTTCCCAAGGTCCTTTACCTTTTCACAGGTTTATTATTGAACACCCTATCATTCTCTCAGCTCATCGGCTTGCTCGGCTGGAGGAAGTCCAACTGGGGCTGATCTTTTTGATGATTGTATAACTTTGTATCCTCTCTGAGGAATTTTTTCTGTTAAATGAATGGGAGCCAGCCCCATGGTAGCAACTTGGCTATCAAAAAAAAGTATAAAATTTAAATTAAATTGGGCAACTCAAATCTTGGCGCCCAGATTTAGGTCCCACGGGTCCTAAAGGGGAAGATGTAATTTCAAGCTGGTTGGTTCATTCTCAGCACCGAATTTTTGCATGTTCCAATTTCATCACAGATCCAGTTTGCAAGCACTCAGGGACAAAACCCCTGGTCTGCAAATTCAAGGTGAGGATGAAAACCCTTGCCTCTAGCTTGGGCAATTCTGTTTCAGGGGTTGCATGGTTTACTAAACTAAGCGATTGTGTAACATTTTCAGGAATTAGAGCTGATCACATTCAATATTACCCCAGCACCAAGGGGGAAGTCATCATCATTCGACACCAGCAAATCCAATAGGTAAGCGCCTGGATTTTGGAGCAGATCTGCACTTTTTATTGCAGGTTCAAGGTTAACTGTGGCAACTAGAGACTTCATCAGCTGGGAGGACATAAAAAGCTCATTGGAAGTGGTGAATCAAACCCTAAGGAGTCAGCAATGATCACTACGGCAGCATTAACACCTCTCACAGCTACACACCCTTGCTGAAGGGTCATACAAATCCAGATTGAGCTGTGCCAGGTGGAAAGAGACAGATAAAATTATAAAAAAAGAAAAGAAAATCACCAATCATCAACACAGACCTGTGTTTTAAGCACAGCAGTCAAAATCAGAATTTTGAAGGGCTACAGTTCACCAGGAGCTGTTCATACAGGGGTGATTCAGGCCCAGTCAGATCATACTGGTCCTCTGTGAGTACAAAGACTTCATAAACTCAGTTGAATATTATAATTGGTCATTTAAAATCTTGTGGCAAACATAGTATCATTTTTTTGTAAGATTGTGGATTACTTCCAGTTAACTAGGATTTTCTTAAATAGCTGTACCCAGGCTGCAAACTCAAATTTGAATTTAAATTCAGTCATAAATCAGATCTACACTTGACTGTGCAATTCCTTAAAAATTCTAGCTAACATTAGGGTTTTAGTACTGTTTGTGTGGGGAACATTTCAACTGGTGAAGGTTGCCATCGCAGCATACAGATTGCTCTTTGGACTCATAGCTGCCAATTCAGTGTAAGTGCAGATTACATGCATATGCTGCAGAATTGTGTAAATTCAAATTGTGATATCCATTTCTACAAGCAGTAAAAGTAATGTAAGCTCAATCCACTGTCTAGACTCTATGCTATACTGTTATCGTTTCTTGTGGAAGTAATTAGTTATGAATACTTTATGAAAGAGAGTTTCTACTGCTGCTGTAGTTATTTACATTCCGTATTTCAGTCAATGCACATTCCAAAAATACAAAAAAAATATATAAATCTGAGACAAATATATTCAACGTCCAAGTTTGTCTAACATTTGCATTGCCATTACTTAACTCAATTTTACAAGTTTTAGAGTGCTCCTAGCACAATTTTCTGAAATGCTTGGACATTCAGGTTATCTACCTCAGCTTGTTGAATCATTCTTGAAAAAGGCCATCTTTGTTTGTGTTTATACATTTAAAATTAGGCGTCAAGCACAGAAGCCTCTGACCAGCCACACACATCAACTACACTTACAGCATGATTTTGCTTGGTCTGTGGGACACTCCTTTATGACAATATTGTTTAACCAAGTTAAAGTTTGAACCATCTAATCAGGAACAAGAAATTGACATTTAATCATAGTAGAAACAATAAAAATTCTCTGCTCTGCAAAAGATGCAAACAATTACTTAGATCAACAAGAAAGTAAGAATACTGTCGAGATCTTCTGAATCGGAAATCTAGCAGCAGGTTCTATTAGATCACAATCTGGGTCAGACTAAATCACTACAGAAAAAGGCAAACAAAAGTTGGTGCTATATGATTCCAGGTAGCTATACTGTACAAGCAAGCATTATAACTGCAATGTCAGTTCTTTTAAATATAAATTGTAAAGGTGTTCCATTCCATCCAATTTTATTTATTGTAAAACAGTTTTAAACTTTACTGTTTTAGCTCATCCTATCCCGTTTAAACCATCATCATTGAATAACTTGATTTACAATCACAAATTTTGATGAGGAATAAACCTTCCCTCTATTAAGAAAACTATCCTCCATATGTTTGAACAAGTACCTGCTTAGGAGACGCTTTATGTAATTCCTTCTTCATACGTGATTGCCAAGATTTGGCACGTTTATTCCACTTTAGAAGTCTAATGACCAACTGCACATTCACGTGTCACAAACACAGTTTCAGCATGCACTATTGTAATTATAAACATGCTGTTCTACGGTTCTACCAGTTCCATAAACAAGAAAAGTATTGTCATTATACACTTGATGTTTGAACAGCTCCATAAACAATAAACTATTTCATGGGAGAAGAAAGACTGAAAAAATAATAATAATTTAATGGTGAGGTGTGGCCTGCAACCTATTCTTAGGAAGCAAACATAATAATCAAATTTGAACATTTGAAGATAATCTCAACTGATAAGCTACAAGTGGATGATTTAAGTTGGTGGATATTAAGTTAAGTCATAAACTACAAAAACTACAGATTTCAAGAATCGTATGTTATTTTCCAACCTCAAACCTCAAACTTCGAATTCCAAGTGTAAGGGGGTGCTAGTGTGTGACTACATGTGATGCAACCTTTCATCTTGTACCTCCAACTATTCTTAGGAAGCAAACATAATAATCAAATTTGAACATTTGAAGAGAATCTCAACTGAATATATATTAGAAAGAAGAAGCTTTCATAAGCTACAAGTGGATGATTTAAGTTGGTGGATATGTAAAGTCATAAACTACAAAAACTACAGATTTCAAGAATCGTATGTTATTCTCCAACCTCAAACCTAAAACTTCGAATTCCAAGTGTAAGGGGGTGCTAGTGTGTGACTACATGTGATGCAACCTTTCCTCTTGTACCTTCAAATTAGTTTGAAGGAGCTATGCTGTTCTGTACTATTCATCTTTTGACCCTTGAGTAAATATCAACTAGCAGTCTCATGAGTTGTCAGCTCATAGCAACCCCAAGCAGTGCGTAAAGCCAATGTTGAATTTTTCCATGAGTTAGCTATGTTGGTGAAAGCCACTAGGGTTACTAAATATCAGTGTATTGAAAGAGATAAGTAAATATCCAAAGATCATCAAAGTGAAAAGTCAATTGGTTAGAGAGACTGAACGTTATGTTTGGAAACTATGTAACCCATAACATGTGTGTATCTATCCTTTATTAATGGTCTGATATAAGTCTGAATGTAAATAGTCAAATAGATATAGGTGTAAAAATATTCAATCATATGCACAATGACATAATGTTCATAAACTTCTACGTGTCCCCCAAGATATTCTACTGTGAATATAGGGGAGAAAACACAAAAAAACATTCAAAGAAAGTGAACTGTAAAAAAATACATGCAACTGGAATCCCCAAGCAATAAACCACATTATAATGTCCCCTTTTTGGGATAAACATAATTCTTGCCCTAATTTTCTGAAGATATCCTTTTATGATGGTAATGCTATAAGATAACTAGTAGCATGCATGATTTATTATTCCCAATGTCATCACAAATAGGTAACATTAAATAAATAGCATCATGTATGAATTATTATTAATTACACTATTATTTAAATCCATGATGTATTTATCAACATCATTATTCAAATGTACAAACATTTATCTAACTTATTATTTAAATTCATAGACTACTTATGTCCTTATTGCTGATCGATTCTGCAGATATCCCTATTTCTCCAAGCTACCATTCTGTAGAACCTCTGCCTTTTCTTTCTTATTCTATTACCTTCCTTCATATGCACTTAAATCTGCTGTTCTGGAATATATATATATATATATATATATATCTGCTGTTCTGGAATATATATATATATTTAATTCTCCAAAACTATTCCCATATTCCTTTATGCGAATTAATGATGCTGCTTCAGATTATAGCAATTTATGTATGCAACAATAGAGGGGCTGGTCGGCTCTATATGAGTTCTCCAGTCCGATCACACTCAGATGTAATTATCAGTTTTCCACCATGCTTTACTTGCTTGCAATTGTCTTCTCTTTTATACCCGATCTGCCAAGAGGCATAGCATTCCAAAGGTCACATCTTTATGGTATGAATCGCACCACATAAGGGGTGTGTCTTTGCATTGCTTCCACTCCATTTAATAGTTTGTTTGTTTCTTTAATTAATAAGTGGGTGATCTTAGGAAGGACCGCTCCAAGTTATTTGCTAGTAAATTATTAATAATGATTATTTCTTTAAGAATCGTTGAAGTATTATTTAATACTTCATTATATTTATCTGGTCTATTTAATATTTATCTTGGGTGTAATTGCTCTATTATTATTTTAAGTGTGGCTACTTTTAGGAATCGTGGCTTTTGAAGTCTGCTGTTTATGTGCCTCTTGAGAATTAATCTCTTATTTGATGCTGTTTAATATACTTTATTTGCTGATAATATATTTTGTCTAAATATTTCTTGTTTGATTTATTTTTATTAATATTATTTTATATCTATTTTTGTATGATATTTAATATTTATTTTATATTACCAATATTTATATTTATAATTATAATATTATCTTGATAATTATAATTATAATAATAATTTTTAAATGACAATTACTTATATTTACATTTTGATAGTTATTCAATTTTGTTATTTGTATTTTAATGTTTCATATTTGGTGTTACAAATTTTGGGGGACATGACACGCATTTGATAACTTGCATGCATTTTCAAAGATGCAACACTATTTATGGAGTAAATATTTACTGTATTCCAAACATTATAGATAACAGCATTTAGCAAATTAAATTTGATGGATTCAGTCCAACCCTGTTTTAGAGAACAGCATTAAGCGTATATTTTCCCACAAGTGATGCATGATGGTTATATAAAATAATAAAAGCCTTTGAGGATGTTTCAATAGCTCCTATAAACATTGTCTGAAAAATGATAATGTTAAGCTGGGGTAGAGGGAGTGCAAGCTCTAATCCATTAGAGGTAATCTAAACAAAGTTGTAAATGTGAGTAAATCCACTATTAAAAATTGTGCTGAGTTTTAGCCTCCCCCAGGGAAAATTGTAAAATCATGCTCACTCTGTCTAGACTAGTCCAAGTTCCACAACCTGTGGGAAGAAGATAGATAAGTTGCAGTACTCTGATGCTGAGCAGCTAGATTTTGTTAAGACTCATCTGGAACTTCTTAGCAAGGAGAGGGAAGCTGCTGGTGGCCTTAATTCCCTTTAGTTCTGTTGCTATTGTGCGAAGGTTCTTTTCTTCTAGCCTGTTCCTAGGCTGTGATTTGGCTGTGTTGATGTTTCTTTTTAACCTTTCTCTTCCTGGGAAGTCTCGCTCTGTTTAGCCTTTAGGCCTTTCTGTGGCTGTTTTTGGCTACTCTTTTGTATAAGGGATGGAGGCCCTTTCAAAAAACCCCTTTTTACCATCAATCAAAAAAATTGCTCTAACAAACATTTTCTACTTTAAAGTTTATCGCTAAAATATATGATTCTGGAAAAATTGTACAGCTTTTAAGTCAAAATAGAAAATAGGGCTGGATTGACATCAAACCAGTATCCTTACAAGTTGTAAAAAGAACCTATAAGATCTCTGTCAAAACAAACAAAATAAGCCCACCAAATTCAAAATACCATGTCACATGGTCTTTGGTCCTGCTTGCTTGCACATAACAATCACCAAAAAGATTGTGGTTTATTTGATTACAAGATTTTAATAGAAACCATGCAAAACATTAAAGTTTTAACATCATACAACAAACAAATCACCAATAAGGGAATGTTTATTGGTTTTATTTTTTTGACAATCTATTCTACATTAAATTATTGTTTTCCCTTTGTCACAGTAAATAATTATGAAGAATTTCAACAAATATGTTATCTCATTAAAGACAAACAATTCTTTTCTTACCAATAGCATTTAAGGTCATGCAATTTTATATAAATATCATAATGGATGCTAAAAATTTAAAGACAAAAATTAAACCAAAGGGAAACATACAGGCATGTGCTAGATCCAAGTTACCTCTATATTTTCCTCATCAGTAAATGTCTTCACAAAATCTGCTAGAACATCCCATGATCTTTTTCTAGGATCACTCAATGATGAACCTAATTTTCTATCTCGAACATGTAGGAATTCTTTCCAATCTCCTTTTGAACCCTTGATTTGATATGCTTGAGCTAGTTTGACAATTTTGACAAGAATCTACAATTTCATTTAAGAAAACAAAAGATGATAGTTAATATTAATTTATTAGAAATTACAGTATGTAGCATATTTCCTAATTCTGGGTCTTCAATTAGTTCAAACAAATTTGATTAAAAAACACAAAGATAAAAAGCATCTGCATTATTCAAAACAAACAACTCTCAGCTAAACATGGAATTGTGAAAAAAAATTCAAATATTTCACAAGATTCAGAGAAGTTACTTGAGTTAATAGAATAGCGTGTTAAGCTGCCATGGACACGGAAGCATAGAGTAATCTAGGTCAGACAAACATATATTTCAGCTAAAGTCAAAACAAAATTGTGAGTTGGTGCAAAGATTGTAGTAAAGAGTTTTTATTGCGTAATGCAGGGGCACGCCTCTAGAGTCTCATCTACTCATTTTACACCTACTCCAGCGCATGATGTGTGCATGCAATGATTGAGTCAAAAAGATCACAGCAAATGCAAAGAAGGTGCAAATGTTCATATCCAACCACCACATATCATTGCATTGTTTCAATCCCTTAAAGGCAGAAATAGCTCAAACTAGTTGAGTATCTTTTTGCATTCTACTTCATTAATTAAGATGATGCTTGAGTTGCACGAGCCCTTACAACCAATGATCATGACATGGGAGTGACCTAGGTGGGTAAAGTCCAACTCTAGAGTGAAGGATATGGTGGTGAGCAATTCATTTTCACAAAATGTAATATACATCACATCCATTGTATCCCTTAATTTTACCATCATCAAATATGGTGACTTTTAACAGTCCCAATCTTGGAGAGATCTATGAGTGAATAGACAGGATGCTTGGGAAAATGAAGGTTGTGATTTATTAGAAAATGTTCTAAAATCTTGCAATTCTACAACAAGCATGTTCATCCCATCTTTCAGCACAGGTGGCCGCATATTTAATGAATCTGAAATGATTTGTGGAGAGGTCTCATAGATTTGTTCTTATTATCAACAAGAAGGTGAAGAAGGGCTTCATAAAGGTCCTCGAGAAAATGTATAATGCAGAGGATGTTGCACACATCGGGACTCACTAGATCAGATTTGCTGAACTCCATGACTATGAAAGTTCAACAAAGATAGACAAAGAGACTATGGTACAAGACAAACTAGTATGTTGGTGGTGATTGTATGGACATTAACCATCACTACAAACACTTGCAATCACCTCCTTTCACAGATTTCGTGTTCCTCTACTATTGAAAAAAATTGGTCCACAAAAGTTTATCCACTATGTTAAGAGTTAAGAGGAGCAAGGTTACCTCAAGACGAGTGAAGAAGGTTTTTGCTCTACACAGTGCTTTGTGTCTCATCAATCACAAAACAAATAAAGTACAATGTGTGTCAAACAACATGGAGAATATAGAGCTCGAGGAGCCAAAGGCAAGTTGATGAGGAATAGAAAGCGTGGCCAAGATTGATTGGGGTCTTGTTGTAAGAGCTAGATGAATCTAGCAATTTGAGTGAGGAGGAGTAATTCGTGACATTTCCATCTAATATGGCAAATAAATATCAGTAAAGTGACAACAAAGCAAAAGCATACATTGCTTCAACCTAGACTACCCTTCACATTCTGACAAAACAGAAACCCTTTTGTCTACTATTTGGTCTATTCAATAAGTGCATAAAAATAATTCAGCTATTTGTGGTTAGCTTCAAGCAGGCTGTGGTCACACCTAAACATCATTCTCACCCAAAGGATTTCTATATCTTTCAAACCTGTCGGTATCAACAACAACAATGAAATTCTGAAACTTCTATCAAAAATATTCAAAAACAATTAGTGATTTCGGAACTCCCAAAAACTTCTGGAAAGGTATGTTTTGGTGCAATAAACACGTGGAGAATTGCTCAAACCTACTGGAAATATTGTCGAAAGTTTACTGTCATAGCCCAAAACATATATGAATGTTTCTTGCCCCTGGAAAAGTCACTATACTACCTAGGGCATTGAATTAGTTCAAAATCCCAAATAATTGTTTTCCTGCAGACAACAAACAATTTCTGTGATTTGAGGAATTTAGTTTTCATCCATGTTTAAATTCCACAGCAGAGAAGTGATTAACAATTTTGACATAGTCACCAAGAAACTCCAGCACAGGAACGAGGGCCTTGTCCCTGTACCCACACCTTTTGGTGACACGTTTATGTATAGTATAACTGTATCCTTATTTTTAACTACTGTAGCCTGATTTGAATTGGCATCTCCAGCTAACAGCATTTAAATTCTTCATTCCAAGTTTATGTAAGTTGAAGCACCAAAACCTGAATAATGCTTATATTGCAATCCTTCCAATCTTTTGCAAACGATTTCTTATTTCACCTATTAAAAGGCATCATCCTTTACTCCAAGCACACAAATTGCATAACGGTCACTTATTGCAGGAAAATATATTCCACGCTGATTAAAGGTTGCTTCCCAGGGGCTCATTCATGAATATTATCATTTAAGGTTCTTCATAATGCACTACTTTCAATTTTCTCTAGAGAGACTGTCCGAATTAAGTAGATTAAAAAATGAAAGTTCTCAATGTATTTCATAAGTTTCTTTAACCTATTTGTTCTAACATCCTTCCAAACATATTTTAATATTTATTGATATTCAAAAAACTAGCTCGAATGCTTTTTATTTTTAATTTTCGCTGAACTCAAACAACTTAGACTAAACATTGTCAAATGGGATTAGCTCTAGAGGCAAAAACTTAAAAAGTAATGTGACCTACATGACTGAGCCCGAGATTCAACTTCATATCTAGGGAGACATGATGAAGTGTTCAAAATACAACATCTGACTTGTTGACTGTGGCATACCCCAGTGAACGAGGCCAGACACAAGTCAAAGGAGAATTTGATGGAAACAATGCCCCTTACTGAAATTGGGTACCTCAACAGTCTCACGAAGAGATACCCCAGTCATGATAATTAAAATGGCATAATTAATCTGAAGTGAATTTGCTCACAGAAATAACCCTAAAAACTGTCGAAACTAAAATAAAGGGCAAACTTACACAACTAAATAGAAGATTGGAACATTAAAAAAAGGAAAGGACTTAAGACTAAAGAGTTGCTGCCTTCTGCGTAGGTAGAGCAAATTTGTCTCCAAAATTTGTTTCTGAGATTTTTATTTTTTTTTAAACGGATGAATGAATTTGACTCAAAAATTGTGCAGTTGAACCCTTATTAAACATTACATAATTTGACATGCCGCAAAAACACCGCCTACTTGATAAATTTTGACCTGCTTATTTTGAGTTAATCTCCAATACTATTCTGATTCAGCCTAAGTTAGCAGAGAGGTGATTAAAAAAATTGGAAGTGATAATCTGTGAACCATTCCTGGAACTTACTTTAATACAGCTATTTTGGAATAACTAGCGGAAGCATTGTTAGTCACATTTTCAATTAAAATGTATCTTCATTTAACAAACTCGGGAAAACGAAAAAAAGATAAAAAAATAAAATCATCTAATAAACAATTATGCTAAGGTAATCTTCTGTGATTCTGACTCGGTTTCGTCGTCAAGCCGAGAATGAAAGATTCTGTTTTGCAACCTATTGAGCTCAATTTTGATAGCTACCGGCATGTTTATAAATTTCTGCGAAGGAAGGAGAAAATGCAGAACCTCTTTGTCTTTCGCTCTGAACTCCATCTTTTCTTCCGCCATTTTTACCGTTGGGAGGAACAATCAAAAACCCCGTTGAGGTTTTGCAACATTCATTCTTTAGGTTTGTTCTTTTAAGATAGTTCAAACCTAAATATTTTTGTTTTTTATTTTATTAAATAAAATAGAGTATAATTTTAATCATACAAAATTATTTTACAATTATACTGTGAAGATAAAAGATGTATATATATAGTATTTTTGTTTTTTAAGCACTTGTCTTAATATTCATATTTTTTAGCACAATATTAACTATTTTTTATCACATATATATTAATTGTCTCTAAAGTCATGTTTTGTATTATAATAAAATCACTTTCACTCATGAACATATTTTTTTTTCTACTTCAAGTATTTATATTACCTTAAGTACTATTGTATCACTTTCATGTCCTTTGAACACTACACATCTAATAGCATTTGTTCATATTCAGAAATTATTCTCCCATCAACTTTAACTTTTCTCTCTCCTTCCACATGTAAACCCTAATAGGCCTCATAATGATCAAAAACTATCAAATTCAACTTAAAATAAGGGTTAGGAGAATGAAAGTAAGGGAAATTATAAGAGTGCATAAGAAGCACATGGAAACATACAACAACAACAACACACTAAACACATTCATTGTTGAACCTCTACCATCAAGTAACACACACCCATTCTTTTAACTAGGGCTCACATTCATATTAAGCAACTTTCAATACATCTTGTTGAATTATCCAAGGAATTTGACTAAGGTATATCTCCAAATGTGTCATAGGCATCAATTTTCCCCAAAACAACCATTTTAGTGCAAGTATGGGTGCATAAAAATTGTAGAGGAGGTCATCAATACAAGATACCAATGCACTAACTAAACACTAGCATGATCATACAGAACATTCAACACACTAGTTAAACACTAGCATGAATGTAGGGACAATCCCTCATCTAGCAAGGCATCACCACACATAATTGCATCCTAACTAACACAAAGGCAAAACACAAAAGGTAATGATTGAATCCAACAATGCAATTCCTCCTTCTAAACCCCTTTATTTGCCAAAATCATCTTTAGTCATCAAAGTAAACATGCTTCACTTGTCATCTTGTTTCTTTTAGCATTTCTTTCAAATGGACAACCTCAACTCTTTATTGTATAATTTAATAAAGAACTAAAGTGGATGTTTAGAATAGTTGAATATGATTTCATTCATGTTGTAAGTTAAACTAATGAATAACATAAAGGATAACTAAACACATTAGAAAACCTTAGTTTTACCCCTTCATTTCAATGAACTCAACATTCTAACAAAAATCCTTTTCTTTAAAAACAAAATAAAACCTCATTTTATTGATTTCTCCCTCTTTGTTCCAATTAGATTTAAGGTTAGGGTTATATTTTCACATTTGAATATGTAACACATTTCCAACCTTCTCTTTGCTTCAATTTGCTTCTCCACAACAAAACAAACAAAATCCTTGACCAAACTCTTATTGTCAATCATCTTCTTTGTTGTAATTAGAGTTTAAAGCTAGGCTTTTCTTTTCTCATTTGTGTTTGTTGTCTTTCTCTTTCCTTCAAAACAATCGCAACACACTACATACAAAGCTCATCTTGCTTATTCTATCATTGTGGGTCCACGTAATGAGTTCTTTGCAACATTTTAAATCTTCAAACATCTTCACACAAATAGGAAAAAACCAAAAATTAAAACTCTTAATGCTAATTTCTTCTAACTAGGGATTTAGGTTCAAGTTTTATGCATCTTCCATTTACCTTAGTGAAACACTTGAACTCTCCCTCACCCAACCCTTGCCTCTATTTTATTTCACTGGTGGATTTATCCATCTCCCTTGCCTCTATGAAAATATTGATGATGCCCATTTACATTGTCCACTCTCTACAATCACCCCCAACTTCTTGAACATGTGTTGACCTTCTTTGGCCTACATGATTATTTATTTTGCCTTAGTAACTACATGAATCATTTAATCAACTATCCTACCTTTTTATATTTCCTTAGCACTTATTCCCACACTTTAGACACCCTTGTGTCCTTTGTTCCGCCTTTGACTGAATTCTATTCATCTACTCTATCCCACACTACCCCCTTACATACTACATTTCCTTCATCTTTGACTTAGTATACCTTCAATTATTTTTTTGATGTTGAAAACTTTCACTTTTATTTTCCTATTTTTCTTCTAAACTTTCAAATTTAAAATTATTTTATGGTAGTAAATTATCCAAAGTTACATGTAAAAAAAATCCCTTTTCTTTATATATGAATTTTGACACAATAAATATTTTATTTTAAACACATTGTAAAATGGTGTACTTTAATGGTTTAAACTATTTGGCACACATTACACTTCTTTATATGAGTTGATGAATACATTTATAGATTGTTTTACAACATCATATAAAATTTATGCTACCAACATGTTTAAATAGGATAAAAGAAAATTGTATTTCCTTCATTCTTGCCACAAGGAGCGACTTCCTACACAAGTTGACCAAGGTCCTAATAGCATATTATATGTAAAGAGAGAGAGGGAGAGAGAGAGAGAGAGTCAAGATGTTACACTTGAAGAAATTCAACCTATAAACCTCAACACAACTCTAACTAATGTAATCATCCAACCTCTCCCTCTCATTTTACATGTTGTCACTCTTTATATTTCTTCCATTGTGACTTCAAATCCACCCTTAGTCTTGTGTGGAGTATATTGCTCTCCTAAACCATAACATTTGTCACTTCAAGAAGCTCTTTCTAGATCTAACTTCACATTATGAACCATACTTATGAAAGACTAGTTTGAAGGTGAAATACTCTTCCACTTCATACAACATTATCTATCACTTATCCTAATCTACCTCCACCATCATGTGTGACTCTTGGGTATCCTAAAAAGTGATCATAGACCACCTACAAAACACTCCAACTAATATATATCTATGGGACGTAATGCACACATCTTACACATGTCAAGAGATCTTATAGAAGGGTTTGCAAAAAAATATATTATCTAATACCAAGCCTTGATTGAAGTAGCTACCACATTGAATTGCATCCAGCATAATGATAGGATATACTTCTTCCTCCCTCGTGTGAGAAGTATTCCTTTATTGACTATTGTTGAATATAAGAAAATTACCATCAAAATAACAATAGTGAACAATAGTTCAATCATTAACATCCATAGTACTACCTTTCTATATTAGGACAAGTGTCCTATGTGTCATTGTACACCACAAAAATTTATAAGTCTAGTATAATTATTTAATATTTTTATAGTGTTGTAAATAATGTGTTGGCATGGAAAAGGGTATCCAACTTTGGGTGAAATCATCATATTCCATTATTTAGCACTCCTTATCATGTGTTGGTATTATTAAAGTTGTAAGAATTCAACGGATGGTAGGTTATGGATAGAATCTTTCACTAAATATGTATATTGTGTAAGAGGTGAGTTGTAATTACTACACCTACACCCAGGTTTCTTGGGAATTACTTTGACCCCACTTCATCATGAGATTCAATCAAGTCAATCAATTATATTATATTTACGGATGAGTTACACTTAGAGGTGGGGCACATGGGTTGAATGTGGACCACCTTGACTAGTCTTGACTCATGTTTTTAAGCCATAATTTTAAGAACTATTGGTTTCCTAGGTTTATATGGCCTATATATACAAGGCTTAGGTTAGAGATATAATGTCTAATTTTATGCAAGGTTGTGCTACCAAAATTCCTTCAAACTAATAATGTTGCACTCTTATGAATCTCAAAGCTTTATATTGTACTATAACTTAGTTGCTAATAATACATTACATTTGATGTTTTGGAGGATAGGCTTTTCCCTTTACAAGACCCTCATAGGGTGTATCAATGATACTTTTATTGTGCTCATTTTTATTCTTCTTCTTATTCTGCTCTTATTATGTTTCTAAGTGTTGTCGCTATTTTGAAATGCTAGTGATTTTTTTATAGATCATATAACTTGTTACACTCTTATTGTAAGACTAAGTAAAACATTGTTTCATATTTCCTTTCATTTCATATTAGAACCTAATGTTGGGTTGTCATAGGGGATGTCTTCCTTGAATGGTATTAATCTTTGTTCAAGTGGAAGTCTAGCAATCAATATTGTGCCTCAAAGATAAATATGGCAAGCACTCCTACAATGGAAATAGGAATATCTAATTAAATCATTTTAAAGCTCTGGAAGCTCCAAATGGAGGATTTACTTGTCAATAACAATAAGTGTATTGTGAGTTATATTCCAAGCTTCCTTAGAGACCACCTTCATTTTATTAGAGTTAGTCGTATTGTGACTTAGAGCTCCTATTTGGTTTTATAGGATAAGTCACTGGTCACATGAAACCTGGGCAAAAATTTCATCATGTTCTCTTATACAATTGGAAAGTGCTTACGATGGGTAATTGTTTCTACCCGCTCAATCGCATGGGAGAGTACTAGTTGGACCAGTTAGTGTTTCAAGTGCTTATGTTGGTTGATTAGCTTTATCCCGTTAATGTTTCAAGTGTTTATGTTGGTTGATTAGCTTTATCCCCTAGTCACGTGAGAAAAAAAATGATGTTTAGCCTCGTAGCCCTTTGGTGCTTTGTATCCATGTGCTTATGGTTTGTAAATTGATGGTGTTAGATATCCATTTTACAGATTTTTTATATTTTTCCTTTCAAAATGTGAATCTCGTTCTTGCAAATTTATAATTGTTTTAGATGTGTTTCAAGTTTCAATGGATTTGGATATGCATACATTAATTATTGGTGCTTGCTATTATATACAAGGAATTTATCTTAATGAATGCATATTTTGGAGCTTTATTTGTTTAAAATTCTATGTTCTTTATAGATCTATGGAAAAAAAAAAATTTAATTGTAATTCTCAATGGTAATTTAAATAAGAGATAGTCATAATTTGTATGCACATTATCATTAATATTTGGTTCTTGAACTATGAATTTTCCATGTTTATTTTTAGAATTTTATACATTAGGGTATTTTGGATCTAATATTTGTGTCATCAAAGGAAACATATATGTTGTCTTAGATATGTGATTTTTTTCCTATTTTTCATTATGTATTAAATATTTATACTATTGTATTTATGTTTGTTTGGAAAATCTAAGGTGTGTCTTTTAAGATATATGAGTTACTCTGTATAATTTGGTTTTAGTATTTGTCCTATGACAATGCTTATGTTGTGAGAAAAAAACATGTGTGCACCTCCAATATCAAAATATTAACTAAACAAATATCTTGATAGAAGTATAAAAAAGACACAAATTCATTTTGTGAATTAATCCTTGAGGAGATATATATAAGATATTAGAAAAATAGTATCATAATGAAATGTAAATCAACACTTAGAAAGAAATAATAGACAGGAAGAATAAAATCATAAATAGAAGAGAAAGATATCAATATACTTGGGAAAGCCCTTTCAAGAAAAAAAAAACCTCCAAAACACCAAATAAATTTATTATTCAAAAAAAATAGTCACAACACAATATCAATCTGAAAGCCTTAACATGGAGATCAAAATCATTCTCCTTTAAAGAAAATTTGATGGCATAACTCTATAATACACATTCCATAATGTTCTCATCTCAATACCCCAATATATAAACTCATGGAGGCCTAGAAAGCCACCAAAAGGCATTACCACAAACCCAAACAAAGTCCCAAAATACCACTGTAAGAATTATCACGACCAACACCCATTTTGGACATTATTTTTTCATTCACCTCCTTTAGAAAGTTGTTATGGATGCATTCAATAACATACATTATAAGTGAGTTAAGATTCATAGTTCACGTTGTAACCTCCTTCTTACATGCTCTTACATAGATCATAGAGTCTCTTGCACACTTACAATGTCATAGATGCTTTAGCACATCTTACATGACATTATGTTCTTATGTATTCTTGCACACACATCATACCAAGGACACATGGCATAATTGCCAAGTCATAAGTGTTGGTGTGAATAAATGTCTTGTACCTACTTAATTCACTTACTGGGGGACTTAGGGGACATATTCACATGTTAAGTTTACTTAGGATTATAATATTATTTGTCTTAGTCATTTATAGACTTTATCTTATCCTAGGTTGTTATGAGTCAGTTGTCTCATGTTATAGGATTAAGACACTTGCCATGATCGTGTCTAATCCTACCTCTCACCTTGTCTTTATAAGTAAGACATCTCATGTACATTTGCATATTCAACCATATTCAATATTGCATTGTTGATGCAAGTATTCTTTCCATTTTATCTCTTATGGAAGTTATCTTCGTCTAGCAACTATTCTTGGGGGTGTTGAGGAGTCAACATTAACTCCTACATGGTATCAGAGCTCTACTGTTGTAGATTCCTTCCCAAATTTGAGGTTTTTGTGTTGGCTTGAAGATCTTTTTGGGTGTAATATGGGGTTTCAAGGACCTCGCAGTTGAATCCAGGGCATCAAAGAAAGTTGGGTTTGCCTTTTGTTTCATCAAATTTGGTTATATTTTGCTTGATCTATGAAGGTTTCATTTTGAGGGTTTCAGTCGAAAGATCTAGAGGTAGCTGAAATTTTGGGGCACTTTAAGCCCGAATCAACCTCACCATTGTGATCAGAAGGCCTGAGAGACAAATTTTGATATAAAATTCACCTATGTTTGGCCTCAAGTGTTATTGAGTCAATTTTTTTTGCTCAAGCAAGTTGTACGACCACCCGAGTAGGTGGTAAAAATTTTAATTTTGTAGAAAAAAAAGTTATTTAAATATAATATTCTATGATTTTAATATTTTCGAGAAAAAATTCTAATAAATTTCGAGCTAAATCTTTGTAATAGTTTTGGGGAAAAATATTTATTGGGGTTTATAATTTTTTAGGCAGACATATTTATTTACTCTATAGTAAGTCGTACCTGACACCTGCAAGTTTGTCGGCCTTTGTTGACCTATTAAATCAAACATAGGTTTTAATATTTAAAAGTTTGCTTATTTAAAATGTTTTTTTGTCAGTCAAGTGAGGCTTAAGGGTAGCCAACGCAACCCACAACCACCCTCTCACCTCCCACTCGCCACCCAAAGGGGTGATGATATTTTTATCTTCCCCTAGCGAATCGACAACCATATGGGCGACCACAGCTAAGTGCCCAGGAGCTTAAATTTTGCTCCCAATTAGTCTATTGAGTGCCTATTTTGCCCCCAAAGCCCTAAAATAAAGGTTTTTAAAAAAAATTGTAATAACTTTTAATCCAAGAGGCCAATTTTTTTAAACAAAATATCATCAAAAAGAAGATTCTCTAAATTTTTTAGTGGTGCAATTATTTTGCAAATTTTTTGTTGTTTTGTGTCATTTTACAAGGTTGAAGTTAGATCTTGCATTTCAGCCTCCGAGGTCATAACTTTTTGCTTCAGACTCCAATTTTTCTTATTCTTGTGGCATGAGGAAGGTATTTATGAGCACTACAATTCTATACATGCACTTTTTGCATATTTGTTTCCATAATTTCATAATTTAAGTTTGAATGTGATTTTATACTTTTAGATACATTGTTATAAATTTGCAAAAAATGTGTCAATTTGTTTGGGACAAAGGGATTAATTGCTTGTATTGTGAAGGGAAATTTGTTGTTCCTCTATTGTAATTTTTTATTCTATCATGGAGTTACCAAAAGTGGTAACCCTAACTCCATATAACTATCATGAATGGAGATCACAAATGAAAATTTTATTGTTAAAATTGAAGTTGCAAAGAATCACATTTGGCATAGATCAAGAACCCACAGTAGTTGTAGAAAGAGGAAAATGGTTTGATAGAAGGGATGAAGCACTTGGTAATCTTCTTTTGTCCATCTCTTTGTATATTAGATATCATGTTGCATATTGTACACATCCTAATCAAAATTGGACTACCTTAGAGGGTCTCTTTGGTAATCTAGATAAAATGAGGAAATTTAAGTTGGAGAATGGACTAATATCTTAATCCTTCAAATTTTGACAATATCCAAGACTTATTCTCTAAGCTCAATTCTCTTAGACTATAGTTATCTAATTGTGGAGTCACTAAAGAGGATTAACAATTAATTCTTTCTATTCTTACTGAGCTTGGTCTTGATTATTCAATGTTTGCTTCTACATTATATGCTATAATGGATGCCCTTGGTAATGCATACAAAATGAATTCTCTTGGTGAATTTGTAGCTCAGCTCATAAGGGAACAAGTAAAGTTAGCACACATGGGCACATTGAAGTCTTCTAAATCTCATACTCTTCTTGCAAAGGATCCAAAGGCTTCAAGTGGAAAAAGTAAGAAGCAAAATAAGGAATGCAAATCTAATGAGCAAGGTAATATTCACCTTCACATAGCACTCCTAAGTCCACTCCCTCTTCTAAAGAGGAATCATCTAAAAAGAAGAAGTTCAAATGTGCATATTGCAAATGATTAGGACATGATGAGAATAGATGTTATAATAAGGAGATTGATGAACTCACACACCTTCAAAAGAATAACATACAATTTCCCTCATCAATTTCTTCTTCTTCCTCATCTCAATCGACAAAATCTTCATCTTCATAGTTAGAGAGCACAAGATCTACAATTGAGCTACACAAAATGAAAGGACAAGCACTCTTGGCCTCTACGAGTCTTGAATCTAATAGATGGCTTCTTGATTCAGGGGCATATCATCATATGGTATCATCTATGGGAATGTTCTCTTATTTTGAGCCTTGTAATTCACCTCATATTTTGATGGGTAACAATACATATATGAGGTTAAGTGGGAAGGGTTCTATAGACATGGGAGAGGGCATTGTTAATGATGTACTTTATGTTCCTTCTTTGTCCACTAATCTCCTTTTTATTTATCAAATTACCCATGGTGGACAAGGTAAAACAACTGAGTTTACTCCTGATAGAGTGTACATAAAGGACTTGGAGACTAGGGATATCATTGCTATCAGGATGGTTGTGTTAGCTCTCAAAAATGCAGGCTAAATACCTTAAGAGGCTGCCAATCTCTTGATACGTTTCAGGGCAACATACAAGGTCAAGAGAACTCAACCTTCTACTCTTCAGGTGCTACTAGACCTAGGCGGGTGTACCTCTCTAAATAAAGCAGACTTGACTTGTGATTATCTTTCTTGCACAATGGCAGATGACAGTGAACAAAATGAAATCAAATTTGATAACTATCTTCTGATTTAAATCCTAGAATGCTTAATTAACTGATAAAAAGAGATTGAATGAATTCAAATAATGAAATTGCAGAGACTATTGCCTTGTTGGGTATGCGGAGTCAAATGAAATAGAAGTGGGCAACTTATTATGGCAGAAAATCAAATCGCAGGCATATGATTTGTTCATAACTTGTATAAACAATGCAAGATTATGACTACTGAGCTCTTCTTTAATAATCCAAATGAATCTTCCTGATTACTGTGATTAACGAAACGGATTTAATCTCTACTTGAGAGAACCAGTCAATTAATCACACAAATACAACAAATGTGCATTGATAAACCAAAAGTAAACTTGTTGCATCAATTTAAACAACCAAAAAGAATCAACATGGAGACAACTTCAGCAATGCTTTTCAATAAATTCAACACACAATTGATACCAAAACAAAACTGCCACACAGCTAAATTTCATTGAAACCACCATTTGAAAAACATGCACATAATCTCTAATAAGAGAAAATTATCCTACTATAGCCATGCCTAATCTATATGTGATCTAAAATCTGATGTCGTTCAATTACAATCTGGGTGCATATAAATACACCAGCATTAGAAATCATGTCGGTCCTCCATAGAATTCAGGCTCAAAATCATGTCAGCCTTAACAACATTTAGAAATCTTCATATGTCGGCCCTTAGTGTATAAATCTTAATTAATAATCTACAGAGGCAATCGCCCAAACAACCCTGCAGGTATGCCAAAGGCAATAATAACGCTGATCACTATTGCCCGTGTTCACTGTTCTTCGTGCTTCGTCGTGACTACTTGATTGCTACGCCGAAGACAAGAAGCATCCTAATGTCTCCACTGTGTTTCGCCATAGCCTTGTGATATCGGGGAGACATCATATCGAAAACGTTATGTTACTCCGAGAGCCCCCTTTTTGCCATTTGCCATGTCGCTATGACTTAAAGTTTCTCTCACCGACAAGCCCATCATGTATGTTGTTGTAGCCTCCATCCCTCGGCGAGAAGTCATATAGATTTCATTGGGTTACACCGAAAGCCCCCAACTCATCAATGAGTCGCCATGACACAAGATATCTCACACCAACAGCCATCCTCCACCTATCGCCATAGCATCCAACCTTCGGGGGGACCTCCCGTAGACATCATCTTGCTATTCTAAAAGTCCCACACCATGCTTCTTTTCCGTTTGTCGAGACAAATCACCTCCTATGCCGAAAATCATTCCCCACATGCTATCGCCAAGACAAATCAGTATTGGGGAGAGGTTATAAAGAATATCAACACTATACCAAAAATCCCTTGCACACCACACTGTTGTTGTAACTTGATAAAATCGGGGAGACCTCATGGAGACAACACCAAGTCACATCGAAGAACCTTGTAGTAAAATCCAGTCGCTATGACAAATAATAAGTCTTGCCGATAGGCAATATAGACTTATGCAAGCAAAAAATGCACAATGGGTCAGGGAAATAATGGTGTTCTCATGCCGATATGAACCAGAATGTGGAAAACACATAGATAGATGATTTAGGGGTCAGATATAAGCCAAAATATGAGCAAAAAAGTTACAAAATGAAGGAAACATGCATAAGGAAATACTCATATGGAGACTCAGGGGACATGAAAAATATGGAAAAATCATCTGATTTTAACAGTTCCAATAGTGGCTCCGTCTGGGGATGAATGATAGTGAGATCATTGCCAGGATCCAGAATCTTTGGGTGAGCAAACCAGACACAAAATGATGAGCCAGTGAGCATAATGGAAAAGAAATGAAGGAATGAATGCAAGATGGAGATGAATGCAAAGCCCTAAACTATTGTGCATGGAAAAGAATTTTAAAGAGGACAAGCAAGAGTTGTCCATGCACTAGCAACCCTTAATCCTCTGTGTTGATTCATCTGTTCTAAGTTGTTACAATCTAAAACTCAAACCAAGCTTTCCCCTGTTAAACACCTGGTTTTGCATCGAGTTCATCAAATTCTTCTTGAAGATACTCATGCAATCTTTCTTGTTACTGTAAGCTCTTAGAGAATCACTATGCTCAACTTGGCCCAAAATCCATACACCATTCTGTAATTTATATTCTTCATCATCAGACAAATCTCTGCCAGCATACAAAATGCATACATATTTACTGTAAAAATTTATAATATCTCTCTCACTGTTATGTATTATGAAACACTCTCCCAGCTCATCAGTATCTCTATTCGGAGACAACACTGGATCATGACTCATATCCTTCACATCATGCATATGTGAACCAATAAAATCCAGACTTCTATCATCCTTGGTATGCAAACAAATGTCCTCTTCACATGAATTAGAAATTTCAAAATCACATACCTCATCCCGAATGGAAACAGACTTTTGATCAACACCAAAAGTAATGCCATCATTCCAAGAAATGCACAGGGAGTCATAAGAATCTTTACACAAAGATTTTTTATTGTCAAAACAAGTGTAAGCTGCACACAAAACTTCAAGATCATCTTCATGTGCACACCCCTAGCATTTAGAAGTAAACAAATCTACAATCTGTTCACAGCTAAGTGAATAAGTCTCTATATTTTCATCACTACAGTCATGCTTTTCACTTTTATCATCATCAAAAAGAAACTCAATACCATCAAAGAATGGGAAATCAAAAACATTATCAGCGCAGTCATTTATTCCATCATTTTGCTTGTCTGAAATTAGCTCCTCTCTTTCATAAAGTGAATTTGAAAAAACCTGAAACTCATTCATGGACATACCTTTGCAAAATATCATTTGATCATCATTTAACTCTTCATCATACAACAAGTTTGAAAAAATTTGGAAATCACTTTCAAATGTACAAACCTCTTCTTCATCAGATGTATCTTCATAGTAGGTAGAAGAATCCCTTGACTACAGATCAAAATCCTTAGGTTCATCATCAAAATCAGAATATTCACTGGATTCCTCACAACATGCACCACTTTCATTGTCACAATCTGTTGTGCAAGAAAGATGCCTAGCACCCTCATCTTCCTCAACCTAGTGAAAAGTATTTGAAGCCAGATATATTGTGTGATCTTCTTCATTTTTTTCCATCTGCATTCCCTCTTCTTGCATTTTTAGGGCTACAACACAATAATCTGGGGAATGTGGCATATCACAAAATTCACAAAAGTAATTGTTACTTACCATATAGGTTCCCTTTATTAATGGATTAGGAGCCTCCTTGTTTCCAGGCCTAGCTATTATAGGTTTGTTGTCCTTCCAGTCTAATTTATAAGGCATGTCATGCAACCTCGGCCTTTCATTCCTATATGCATTGCTTTGCTAAGAAACCCTAGGAATGTCTCTTTTACTAATTATCCCAGTAGCCTTCCTATTGTTTTCAATTGTTTGTGCCATCTTTTGTGCTTCAGCCAAATCTATTGGGAATTTATTTCTCAGTTCATACCCTGCCTTAGGATCAAATGCATTCAAATAAATACTCAGTGCTACAGAATCTGGTAACTTTGATCCAAGAGGTATTTTATTCTAGAACTTATTGAATCTCTGATTGAAATCATAAATTGTATCACTTTGATCTTTCTGAATGTGTATTAATTCACGAAGAGCAACATTTGGTACACTCAGATTCCCAAATTGCTCGAGAAATTGATCTTGAAATCCTTGGAAATAATCAATTGAGACAATTGGTAAGCTGTTGAACCAATCCCTAACATCTTCAACAAGTGATATCATGAATAGCCTCATGTGTAAATCTTCATATGGCACATCCAAATCTTGGATGAAAGTATTGAAACTTCTTAAATGCTCTTCAACAGTGATTGCATCACTTCCTATAAACCTTGGAACAATACCTCTTCAACTGCCATCCATTGGATAAGGGGATAATTGAATCCCTGACAAATCAAACTGTCTAATCATTGTTGTATGTTGATGAGGGGGGGCACTATGTGGGTACTGATACTAGTACATCAGACCATAGTGTTGTGTATGGTGATATGGCATATATTGTTGACTATGAGGAGCTCCAACATGATCTCCCCTAAACTGAAAACTTCCTCCATTCATGCTTTAATAGTTGCAAAATATTCTTTCAGAGTCGCCACCTACTTTTCCAAAAGTAGGAAAATCATTATTTCTGATCTTTCCCAGCGGAATCACCCTTTCTGAAACTTCTCAAATTACAAATATTTTCTTCACTGACTCTATATGATGGTCTTCAACTGAATTTTTTGATGTTTGTCCCTAGTGGAGTCACTAATTTGTTAGCTCTCAAAAATGCAGGCTAAATACCTTAAGAGGCTGCCAATCTCTTGATACGTTTCAGGGCAACATACAAGGTCAAGAGAACTCAACCTTCTACTCTTCAGGTGCTACTAGACCTAGGCGGGTGTACCTCTCTAAATAAAGCAGACTTGACTTGTGATTATCTTTCTTGCACAATGGCAGATGACAGTGAACAAAATGAAATCAAATTTGATAACTATCTTCTGATTTAAATCCTAGAATGCTTAATTAACTGATAAAAAGAGATTGAATGAATTCAAATAATGAAATTGCAGAGACTATTGCCTTGTTGGGTATGCGGAGTCAAATGAAATAGAAGTGGGCAACTTATTCTGGTAGAAAATCAAATCGCAGGCATATGATTATTCATAACTTGTATAAACAATGCAAGATTATGACTACTGAGCTCTTCTTTAATAATCCAAATGAATCTTCCTGATTACTGTGATTAACAAAAAGGATTTATCTCTACTTGAGAGAACCAATCAATTAATCACACAAATACAACAAATGTGCATTGATAAACCAAAAGTAAACTTGTTACATCAATTTAAACAACCAGAAAGAATCAACATGGAGACAGCTTCAACAATGCTTTTCAATAAATTCAACACACAATTGATACCAAAACAAAACTGCCACACAGCTGAATTTCATTGAAACCACCATTTGAAAAACATGCACATAGTCTCTAATAAGAGAAAATTATCCTACTGTAGCCATGCCTAATCTATATGTGATCTAAAATTTGATGTCATTCAATTACAATCTGGGTGCATATAAATACACCAGCATTAGAAATCATATCAAAAAATCATGTCGGCCTCAACAGCATTTAGAAATCTTCATATGTCGGCCCTCAGTGTATAAATCTTAATTAATCATCTACAGAGGCAATCACCCAGACAACCCTGCAGGTATGCCGAAGGCAATAATAATGTTGATCATTGCTGCCCGTGTTCATTGTTCTTCGTGCTTCACTGTGACTACCTGATTGCTACGCCAAAGACAAGAAGCATCCTAATGTCTCCACTGTGTTTCCCCATAGCCTCGTGATATCGGGGAGACATCATATCGAAAACCTTATGTTACTCTGAGAGCCCCCTTTTTGCCATTTGCCATGTCGTTGTGACTTAAAGTTTCTCTCACCAATAAACCTGTCATGTATGTCACTGTAGCCTCCATCCCTCAGCGAGAAGTCATAGAGATTTCATCGGGTTACACCAAAAGCCCCAACTCATCAATGAGTCATCGTGACACAAGATATCTCACACCAAAATCCATCCTCCACCTATCGCCATAGCATCCAACCTTCGGGGGGACCTCCCATAGACATCATCTTGCTATTCTGAAAGTCCCACACCATGCTTCTTTTCCGTTCACTGAGACAAAGCGCCTCTTATGCCAAAAATCATTCCCCACACGCTATCGCCAAGACAAATCAGTATCGAGGAGAGGTTATAAAGAATGCCAACACTATACCGAAAATCCCTTGCACACCACACTATCGCTGTAACTTGATAAAATTGGGGAGACCTCAAGAGACAACACCAAGTCACACCGAAGAACCTTGTAGTAAAATCAAGTCGCTATGACAAATAATAAGCCTTGCCGATAGGCAATATAGACTTATGCAAGCAGAAAACACATAATGGGTTGAGGAAACAATGGTGATCTCATGCCGATATGAACCAAAATGTGGAAAATGCATAGATAGATGATTTAGGGGTCAGATATAAGCCAAAATATGAGCAAACAAGTTACAAAATGAAGGAAACATGCACAAGGAAATACTCATATGGAGACTCAGGGGACATGAAAAATATGCAAAAATCATCTGATTTTAACAGTTCCAACAGGTTGATCATTGATCTCGTTTATATTCTTCTTCTCATTTCACTTCAAAAGAAGATAATGTTTCTTTGATTGCATATCACACTCCTCCATCAAGTGTGAATCATGTTTGTGAGAAGTTTAGTCATCTAAAATTTGGTATTCTAGAGACCAATGCTAAGCTTCCTACTAGACACCACCTCCTGATTTTTCATCTAACAGTGCTTCTATTCAGTAGGATGATCATATATTTTTTTATCTTGCTTTGTGGGATGAATATTTGACAGTGATTTCTAACTTATTTCTAGTCTCATACTGCAGATTTGGAGGACACACTTGAGGGGGCTTATCTCCTCTTTGATAATAGTTTTAGCACAACTGTTATTCCATCTTCTTTGTCTTTGGAGATTGACATTCACGAGTTTCCTCATTCACTAGATATGCCATGTCTCTTGGTTGAGTTTGACTATGATTATGTTGTGACTTATTCAAGCTTGGAGAATCCTACTAAGTTTTCAGAGGCATACATATTGAGACTTCATCCGTCCTCCTTTCAGCTGGACATGGAGTGGTTTCTTCATCAACCTATGGATTTGTTACTTCCTAAGGGAAGATGTGTTGCTTGCAGACATTGGATCATTTTTTTTTAGGCATTCTTTATCGGCATTGGATATTTTTCATTATGGGGGGATATCTTGTCTCTCTTTTCCCTCTTATGGGGGTTCATGATGAATGTAGTCCTTGGGGGGTATCATTGAGTCCTCCATGCATCATCTTGTTTGTTTTTTATCTCTTTTGGAGAGGAGTTTTTTCCCGCTGGGTTTTCTCCCTTTTTTTCATTTTTGAGAGATTGCATTTATTGTATTTGCATTGTAAATGGGTACATAACATGGCCTCATATCTAGGACCCATCTTCATCTTCATAGTCTCTTTGCATAGTTTTCCTAATAATATTCTCCCTAAGTTGCACTTAAGGGGGGGTGTTGGTGTGAATAAATATTTTATATCTTGTACCTAGTTAATTCACTTACTAGAGGACTTAGGGGACATATTCACATGTTAAGTTTACTTGGGATTATGAGATTCCTTTTAGAAGTCTTAGTTGTCATTTCTAGACTTTATCTTATCCTGGAATGTTATGAGTTAGTTGTCTCATGTTATAGGATTAAGACACTTGTCACGGTCTTTTCTAATCCTACCTTTCACCTTGTATTTATAAGCAAGACATCTCATGTACATTTGCATATTCAACCATATTCAATCTTGCATTGTTGAAGCAAGTATTTTTTCCATTTTCTCTCTTGTGAAAGTTATTTTGGTCTAGCAATTCTTCCTAGGGGTGTTGAGGAGTCACCATTAATTCCTATAATAACTAGGATGCCCTTTTCCACGAGGATACATAAAATATTATACATTAATAAATAATGTACACAATAGGGCTTGTAAGTTGTATGACATGCCTAATCCTAACTTCTCCCACTTGTCACATACCTTGTAAGAGAAAAAAGGAAAACTCTTACAATTCTATGTATTATTCACCAAGGGTATAACTAAGTTGCACCAACTAACTCTTAGGTGCTCATAGGCTTCACAAAAGCATTTATCAACGTCTTCCAAGTGATCACCATCTCATAAAGATCTTGTCCTTTGTTTGTGGAAGAGGACTTAAAGATTGAAATATTGTTTTGTTTTGTGGCCTCCTCCAATGCCTCTAACCTCATAAATAAATTTCCCTCATCATGACCAAGAATTTCATAAAAGATGCAAGTGTCACTTGTCTTCTTCTTCACCTTGGAGGTAGACTTACCAACATTGGAAGAAGAGGAAGGAGTGAACTTGGGGATGTTCTTCTACTTTGGTTTGGAGGGAGACTCACTAGTTGAAGGAGATTCTATCGCATGATTCTTCTTATTCTTACCTTTACCCTTGGAAGATTGATCCATCAATTTTTGTATCGTATAATGGTACTTCAATCCCGAGCAAAGAAGAAAAAAATAGATTCAAAATTGAATCTATTATATTTCTCTTTTCTTCTTTACTCAGGTTTGAACATGATAAATAAGATCTCAAATACTAATTCAACTATCTTAAACAAGTTTAGGATTATCACAATCAATAAATTTATTTATCTTTTCAAACAAAAAATAGAAATAAGTATTTAAATAGTCTAAAATAGAAGAAAAATTGGAATAAATACACATAAATTTTCATTCTTACTCGTTCTTTAAATAAATATCAAAGCTATATCATCTATTAATAGAAATAACATATTCTAATCAATACCTAATAACTCAAACTCCAACTATGATGTAGTTGATATTGACTAATCTGAAGTATTTTGATCTATTGAGAATAATTGATGTACCACAAAATAACCATTAGAGCAAGGAAAAAGAGTTTTACACCAATTTTATTAATGAAAGTGATCTAATATTTAGAACTAGGAAGTGATAATCTTAATTAACTTGTATTTCTCCCTAGTAAAGCACTTGTAAAATAACTCAAAGTTAGGAATCTTAACCAAACCTAGTTGTGAAGTTGAACTAATTGTGAAATTTACTTTTGGATTCAAATCTAATGTGGCATATGCCCAACACATCCATAGTATAATATAGAGTAGACAAAAACACTTGAAATGGACCTTTTAACTTTGATATAATCAAGAAGATACCTTCCTTATCAATTGTATCATTTCTACATCCTTTCAATTGTGAAAAAATTAATTTGAATTTTGCAAGAAAATATTAAATGGTAGGAAAATCATTTTGGGAGAGGGAGAGTGATGTCAAATCTACTATTTGTAAGATTTGAAACTCATTAATTGTACCATATAATCCATCAAGTTTGTTTCATAATTAGGTATTGTGCATTGTGCAATATGAAATAACAAATTATTAGATGCATATAATATTATGAGCCACATGTCTTCATCTAATTTTTTCTTGTAAGTTTTATTTTTTCAAAATCCATAGTGAACTTAGCTAGTTTTTCATTTAATATTTTTCAAGGACCCTTTTTTTCAATAATTATCTCATTTTTTAATTTCCATGTATGATAGTTGTGTTGAGTTGAGTGAGAAGCGCAATAGGCCAAGGTTCTACCATGACTATCAAATAACACTAAGAGAGCAAAGATAAATGGTCACTTGAATCATGCCTTACACCCCTAAAATTTATTATGTAATTACAACCCCCCCAATAAACTACAGTGATCAATTTGTGCAATTTGAACACTTTATAAGCTTAAATCAACCATTTAATGTACATAATTTTCACAATTAAAAAATACTTTCTAAAAAGAGAAATAAAGGTTACAATAAAATTCCTTATGGTTTTTGAGAAAAATTCAAAAAATTTATCAAAATTTAAGTCTACATGCAGAAGACATGTCCTTCACAAAAAAGGAATGCAAATGTACCTTCAAGATTAAAAAATGATCTAGAGAAAATTTTGGAAAAATATCTATGTTATAGTGAAGTATGTAGAACTAGCTTTCTAATACCTATTTGAATGTGAAAAAACACCTATGTGGGTGAAAGTTATGACTTGTCAAAAAAAAGCTCTTGGAGGTCAAAAAAGGCTCCTAAACATTAGAAAGGCAAAGACACTGACTAATCAATGCATCAATGGTGCAATTTAGGCTAAGTACTAATAAAGGTTAAGTGTTGGTAGAGATCATGTGGTAGAGTCTTGATTATATAGCTTGAATGGAGGGTGGAGAAACTAGTAGGTGGAGTGACAAAGAGTGGGATTTTCCAAAATAATGCTTTGTGCTTAAGTGTGGGTATTGGCACTAGGGTTTAGCTCCAAGGTTATTATGACCACAAAGACCTACCATGTGACTAACAACTTATAAATAGGTATTTACAACCTATCATGTAGTTGAAAACCTACAAAAAGGTACCAACAACCTACCACATGGTTGACAACATGCACCCAGGTATCGATAAAAAACTAGTATTTAAATTTTTTATAGTTGATCTAAAGGGTATGGGTATTTGTGGACCTTGTACCAACAACAAAATCGGTATGGGTATTTTTTTTTAGGTTGCAGAAATCGGGTTTGTATAGCACGGCCCCCTATAAACTGCAGTGCGCCTGGTAAACTTTTTAACGTGACCGGTGGCGTTGGCGCGACATGCCCTCCGGTACCACGGGACGGGGGAGACTAGAACTCGTGACCGGCCTCCTGCAACAGGAAAGACTTAGCCAACCGAGCTAGGGCCCCCGCCCAACAAAAAAAAAAACCTTTAAAACATACTTTTTTACCATGATTTTTTTTTACATTTTTAGAAAATATGACACATAATTTTTTGAAACTTGCCCAAATAGTTTGGATGTCATACAATCAAGATAGTAGGCTAAAAAATATCCCATAATTGACTATAACTAAAGTAGATAATGTTTACAATTGATCCTAATATATTTGACCCTTTTAGAATCAACTATTCAGTCAAATTTGGATCAAGATGCACCCATTAAATGATTAAATAATTTCTCTAAAATTGAGAAGGGGATTATAAGAATCAAATATTTAATGTCATATTAAAATTTTAGCATAGAGACTTACAATAGTAGTAATCTCTTACAATGCCAAATAACCTTTCATGCATAAGAGAGAAGAAAAAAAAATGATGCTATAGTGGAAAATAGTGGTAAAATCATACATAAGGATGAAAGATCCAAGGTGTGTAATGTGTTGGGACTGTAAAAATCTGATGTTTTTACATGATTGTTCACTCTCATAAATTTCCAGATTGGTCTTACCTTGTGCACAATTTTTCCCTCTTCATGACATTTTGCTTGCATTTTGCCCTATTGCCCCTTTGAATCCATCGAGTTATGCATTTTTCATGTCGTGGTCTATATCGGCATTGGTCTATCTTGGTCTCCCCATCCCATGTTGCTTGTGTGTTAACATTTGTTTGCTGCAGGTGGTTGGCAAAACTTTTTCATTGTCACAGCGATTGGCATCCTCATCTGGGTTCTTATCGGCATGAAGAATGCAGGGTCTCCCCGATCCATTATGCATTTTTTACTGATAAATGTCTGAGTTGCCTATTGGCAAGACGTTTCTTGTGTCACGACAATCAGATTTTACTCACTGGCAGTTATCGACATGAATTTCATGTTGTTTCGGCGACATAGGAGAGGTATATCGGCATAAGTATTTTCACCGGGGTGAGGTCTCCCTGAATGGGTTGTGTCTCACCGACTTGCACATATGAGGTATCGCCGACTTTTCAAATGGGTGCTCATCGGCGAGAGGTCTTCTTGCATTGTAATATCACGGTGAAACTCCCTTGTCTTGCCGACCGATGAGACGGGTGAACTTTTTGGCATAGGTTCAGGGCTTCGGTGAAATGTCATAACGATCTCGTGGTGTCTCGTCAACTTGTGAAAAGAATGCATCGATAAGAAGTTGAGGTTTGCGGCAGGAGGTCTTGGCGAGTATCATTTGTCTCACCAACGGAGCACAAAAGATTTCTTTCAAATGACTTTCAGTGAGAGATAATGCTATCAATATAAGGTCTCGATGAGTGACCTTCGGTCTCACCGACTTTGCACATGGAATTTCTATCACGGGGTGTTTTGGTGAGACTAGGACGACTTTGGAGTAAGTCTTAGCGAATACATATGGGTCTCACCGATGGAACTTAAGGAGGGATTTTGTCGGTGTGAGATTCTCTTTCTCTTGGCGATAGATGGTGTTCGTGGTGCTTTGGTATAACATAATTCAATCTCTGTGAGGTCTCCCCGACATTGATTTGTCTCGCCAATAATACACACGGGAACTTGGTCAGTGAGAAAATTTTGATGTCTTGGTAAGGATGAATATAACAAAAGATACTGCTCAGTGTGACTTATTTGCTTTCAGTGTGTGGTCTTGGCGAGGTGCTCGGGGTCTCGCCGAATGGAAAGCAGAGGTGATTTTGTTGGCATAAAAAGTGGGAAGTTACAATGACACACAGGATGAATAAAGGGGTTTTCGGTATGACTCGGCAGACTCTTTGAGACGTCTCCTTAACTATATATTATCTCAGCAAATGCGAATGGGAGATGCTTCTCGGCGGGATTTTGCTTGTGTCTCGACGACTCAGGATGGATGAAGGAATATCTCAAGGGAACATAAAGCTATCTACATAACGTCTCCCCAACTTTGAAAGTCATAGCGAAGCAGATGATATGAAGGTTGCACATCGACAAGAGTACAAATATGTCACGACGACTTCGGGTGAATGAAGATTCTCGGTGAAACATGGAATGATCAGTGTGATGTCTCTCTGATATCACGAGGCTATAGCGACAGTAAATAAAACAAAAATGCATCTTGGTTTAAGGATACTTCTTGACTTCGACATGGCAAACAGATGGTCACGACGAAGAAGAGAGGAACACAAGATGACTAAATATTGACGATTGAATTGCCTTTAGCATACTTTTTGGTTGTCTTAGTGACTGTTCCATTGGCAATTAATAAAGATTCAAACACTGTGGCCGACATGTATACGTTTGAGAACCGTTGCAGGCCGACATGAAAATTTCCCGAATTCTACGGTTGGTCGACATGAATTTGAAGCGATATGTTTCCTAATGCTCGTGTATAAATAGGGTTTCCTGATTGTAATTGAAGGATGAGATTTTAATTCGGTTCTTAGATAGAGATAGAGACAATAGATTAGAGATGGATACAGTAGAATAAATTTCTCTGAACAAAGACTATGTTGCATGTTTTCAAATGGTGATTTCAATGAAAGTCAGTTGGTGTGGCAAGTTATTTCTGGTGTCAATTATATGTTGAGTTTATTGAAAAGTATTGCTAAGTTGTATCCAAGTTGATTCTTTCTGGTTATTTAAATTGAAGTAACAAGCTTATTTTTAGTTTATCAATGCACATTTGTTGTTTTTGTGTGATTAATCTATTGGTTCTTTCAAGGAGAGATTAAATCCTTTTGGTTGATCACAGTAATTAGGGAGATTCATCTAGATTATTAAAGTAGAGCTCAGTAGTCAAAATCTTGCATGTTTATACAAGTTATAAACAGATCATATGCCGTCAATTTGATTTTCTGCCAGAATAAGTTGCCCACTTCTGTTTCATCTGACTCCGCATACTCAACAAGGCACTGGTCTCTGCAATTTCATCATTTGAATTCATTCATTTTCTTTATATCTATTAATTAAGCATTTTAGGATTTAGATAAGAAGATTGCTATTGCTATCAAGTTTGATTTCATTTGTTCACTCTCATCTGCCCTTGTGGACAAAGCATTTCAGAAGGATAATCATAAGTCAAGTCTACTTCATTAAGAAAGGTACACCCGCCTAGGTTTAGCAGCACCTGAAGAGTAGAAGGTTGAGTTCTCTTGACCTTGTCTGTTACCTTGAAACGTATCAAGAGATTGGCAGCCTCTTGAGGCATTCAACCTGCGTTTTTGAGAGCTAACATAATGTACAAATAAAGCCTTGCTTATAAAGTCAAGGTGAGAGATAGGAAAATATAGGATTATGATAAATATTGTAATTAGATGGCATGAGACACAAAAAGATAATTATGCTAAGTGTGCCCTAAGATTTCCCTAAGTAAAATTAACAACCTAGGTTTGGATAGTTCCTAGAAAGGAACTAGTTAGGACTAATCCCATTCATGCCAATAATGCAAGAAAATACAAATCCTGCAAGTATATGAAGATAACATGAAAGTACATGAAACTCACACGAAAATCATGAAACCATCTCAACTTAAATATCATATGTGATTAAAATAGCATGTATGCACCTTTGGTACTAAAAAGATTTAATAAATAAAATGCTTGATACAAATGCAAATAAACTATGCCTATAAATTAGTAACATGTAATATATTAATATCCTATATTAACCATTTAAGGAGAGAAATGCGAGATATCTATAAAAAATTAATAATATAATGACATTCAAATCAACAAGTATAAAGTAATATTGAGAGAATAATAATAGAAGCATGAAAAGGAGAGAAGATGCATTGATATACCCTAGGAAAACTATTTTGAGAAAAACCTAGCCTCCAAAGTTTTAGAGTAATATATTATTCAATAAAAAGTAGCCATGATACAATATCAAGTTCAAAGCCTTGACACAAAGATCAACATCTTTCTCTTGTAAAATAAATTTTAAAATATTAATGCATTTATCTCTATCCCCTATTATATAGAATCAAGGAGGTAAAGTACCAAAAGGCATTACCATGGGCCCAAACAATGTCTCAAAATACCATAGTAAAATTCTAATGATCCACACCCTATTTCAAACTCATTATTTTTCATTTACCTCAAATATAAAAAATGCTCTTTGATACATCATAGCATGTTTCATAAGTGGGTAAATATTCCTAGTTCACTTTATAACCCCCCTCTTTCATGATTCTACACATCATAGAATCTATTACACACTTACAATGTCATATGTTCTTTTACTCATCTTACATGTCATTAAGGAATACACATGGAATCATGGTTGTCATAAGTGGGATGCCATTTTCCACTAGAGAACATAAAATATTATCAATTAATAAACAATATAGACATCAATGCTTGCAAGGTGTATACCGCACATAATCCCAACACATGCCACTCTTGTTGTGGATTACATGTATATAGTTTGAGGTTGTAGGTGTCATGTTCATGTGTGATAAATAAATCTTATATGAAAATAGTGGTAGAAATTTTTTGGTCCTTTTGAGCATCTAAATTATTTGATGTAGAATATTTAGATGTCATAGAGAAGCGTGATCTATGTAGTGTACTACATTTTTTAGATTATTGACATATGACCATCATTGAGCATTGTCATGCCGGATAAAAGAGATATAGTTGAATAAATGATAAATAAAAAGGTCCTTTGAAGGCCACATGAAAATAAGAAATATTTTTTAGGCAATGCTAATGGATTTGGTTGAATGCACCACAAGGTAATTAACCACACATGTTTTGGTTTATATAGATGGTATTTAGGGGGACAAGAATTATGCCATCACTAGAGGCTCTATATTATAGTTCAATAGGATATTTGTGCAATGATATAGTTGGTTGTATTATATTATCTTATAAGTTGAATATGGTGACCATCATGACATGTGAATATCGTAAATACATAGTTAGAGTACATCAACCATGACATGGTTGTACTTGTGAACCTATTATTAAGATGTTGATTGTTTTCCATGAGAGGCTCTTAGTAAGCATGCAAAAGGAGTTTTGGATATGATATGGCTATGTGAACATTTTCTATTCAACGATAAACAGTTTAATATTATGAGGATATAAATAACACTATTATAAGGAGTTCCTATAATGTAAATTGATCATGTAGTAGGAGTATTGGCTATATTGTGAATATTGTAATTAAATTAATCACACAAGACAAGAAAATAATATGATAAAAGATACAAATAATTGATAATGATAAACCACTTCAAATGGGTGACCTCTAAAAGGTATTACATTAAGAGCATGTAATATATTGTTTAACAACTATTAATACCTCTTATATAGGTATCATTAGATAATGTTAGTACCTTGATCCCAATGAGAGCAAACTAGCTTACAATAATTATACTTAGAGAATCATGAATGATTTAGTCTACAATTATTTTAGTCATAATTTTTTATCACATATCTCAATACAGTATCTAAGATGAATTATAATTAGGAAGTTCACTTATAAATCATATGCACCCTCCTAATAATAACTATTATATAGAATAATTAGATTCAAAACATTGCCTCACCATTCAAAAATATTTGTCTTCAATTTTGAAACAAGGAAACTTGGATAGATTGTTGGTAGGTTTCATGTAGCATCTTTAGGTTGTATCCCTTTCCATTAGATGAGAATCTCCTCAATAGAACAAGTGTGAATTTTCTTGGTGTATTTGTCCAAAATAACCTAATGTTCTAAACATATGGAGCCTTCCTTATCCAATGCTAGTAGGTATATTGGAATTTGACTAGTGGTCCCAACCAATTGCTTGAGGAAAAAGACATGAAAAATAGGTATATCTTAAAAGAGGGTGGGAATCCAACTTATATGCCAACCCCAAAATGTGTTGGAGCACTTGGTAATTTTCATAAAGAATGGGATCCAAATTAGGATCACTAATAAACAATGTGAACCTATCGCAAGAATAACTTCTATAAGTGTATGCAAATCTTAACTTTGTTTCTCAAATAAGGATTACCATAAGATTAAATTATGCGATTGCATAAATTGGAATAATATATCATAAGATTTACATAGAGAAATTATTTTGATAAAAAATAATTACATGAGCAAGAGGACACATATACGTATTAATCTTTAAAGGAGAGATACATCCACATGCTAACACTCTCTTCTCTAACAAAACTCTAGCAATGCATGCGTACCTACAAACAATCTCATATAAAACCACAGTCTCATACGCTCAATATATAGGCACAAACAAAGGACAAAACCATCAATGATCTATCAAAATAACAGATACCAAAAACATGGTATCATGACAAAACCCTGAACCCACCTTGTATAGCATCTTTCAAGAATACAAAATGCATCGATGACTTGACGTGGACATCACATGAGTGCATTCAATTAGCCCCCATAATAGAAAATATAATCACAAATGCATTTTAGATTTTGTAGGCCTTGAAAACTAAAATCACCAAGTATAGTTCTCCAAAATGGAGTGACCAACTCATGCAGGTCTTGTCTTGTCGTATAGGATTCCCACTCTTCAATCCTAGCACCTAGATTTGGTAAATTACATTAAGTGATGCAAAACTCACCCATAATCACCGTTGTTGTGCTCCAAATTCTTCATGAATGTATATGACAACTAATATCAAGATTCTTGGGGAATATAAATATAAAATAAATTTCCAATTCTATTTTAGGTATCTAAAGACACTTCCCAAGAGTGTTGGAGATACATGAATTATACATAAGATTGAAAGATAAATAACACCTTAATCATAACACTCTTCCACTTGAAATTATACATTATAAATAATTATATAGTTAAAATTAATACAATGAAGTAAAAGTATCAAGGTCCTTGGCCTTCCTGCACCAAGAAAACTTATTCATGGTCACTCGCTTTGTAAGAAAATATGAAACATTATCTAGAGTTTCAACCTTCTTTAACAATAACTTGCCATTCTTAATTATTTCTCATACAAAGTGATGTTGAAATAAACATTCTTACGGTGAACATTCTAACATATACTCTACTTTTGTAAAAACCTATACTCTTAATTATTCTAACATTCTTGCAATCAAAACCTATACTTGTATTGTGTTTTTGTAAAAAAATTACCTCCTTAGAAAGATGTCTAGAAAATATATACTCTACTTTTGTTGTGGAAAAAGAAACTATGGGATTATTTTTACTCATGCAACTCCAAACAAAGAGGAATCATAGCCACTAGTGGACCCTTTGACTATCCAAGTCACCTACTCAATCCACATCAACAAATATTTGTATGTCTAATAAATTTTCCATGTCATTAATACCATAATAACATAAAAATATCAAAATTTCCACACAAAAATCTAGATACCCTCTTAATTAATTCTAATGCTCTCTACTAGGGTTAGACATAAACTTTCTAAAAATCCCAATGCTTTGGCTATATTTTGTCTAGTGTAAACTAGTGCATACATCAAACTACCAATAGCACTAGCACAAGACACATTAAACATTCCATAAAAATCATCATTAGATTTAAGAAACATGTCTAAAGTGCACTCAAAACTAACTAGAAATGAAATACTTACTATATTATAGTCATGCATATTGAATCATCAGAAAGTGGCATTCACATACTTAGTTTGACTAAACCAAAGATTTATGTTTACCTAAACAATGATGATCTCCATCCCAAGGGTATGTTTCATAGCCCCAAAGTTATTCGTATTGAATGTGTTTGAAAGTTAAGTTTTGAGCTCCTTTATCATCACCTTACTATTAATAATATACAACATATCATCCACATACAATATAGTGATTAGTACTTGGTTATCAATAATCTTAATATAAACACAATGATCTTCCTTACTCCTAACAAAACTAAATTTTAATGAAAAGACATCAAAATTATAGTACCACATATTGGGTGATTATTACAGACCATATAATGATTGTTTCAATCTATAAACCTATTTTTCATTTCTATTTATTATAAAACCATTAGGTTTTGATTATATGGGAAAAGTAGGTTTTGAATGGACCCAAAACCATTTACAAACAGGTTTTAAAGGGACCCAAAACCCAAACATGGATGATCATGCTACTAAAAGAAAAAGTAATGAACAACCAACAATGAAACAACAACACTTCAAAGGATCAGTAAGATAACCCAAACTGATAGCAAAACCAAGTTGCAAAAAATGGTTTTGAAGGGAACCAAAAACCCAAAAAAACCAAGTTTTTATAGGGACCTTGAACCCAAAGGTTTTGAGGGGACCTTAAACCCTTTACAACCAGGTTTTGGCAGGGACCTTGAACCCTTAGACATCGCTTGCATTAGCCATGCAACAACAAACCAATTGCTTAGGAACACCAAAGAACTACCTGAGATAGTCAAGCAACCAACAACATGTGACAACTAGCCAATAACATAACACTTAGCAACAACACCCATCCAAGTCTCCGAAACCCTGACTGAAATAGCCAAATCATGAAATGCCAAATGATCAGAAAAACCAAAGCCCATCAACACCCCCTCTCCACCTCTATAGGAGTATTCACCATGGAAACCCAAGCTGCCACTACAGAGGAACTCCAACCAATCCATATTCTACCTCCATAGGAATGGCCTCCACCTCAATAGAAGATGCACTAGAGAAAACTCGCAGAAGAAGTGTGAACAAACCACCACACTGAAAACACCCATCTCCACCTCAATGGTGAGGTCTCCACCTCCATAGGAGAGGTCTCTACCTCAATAGGAGACACCAACTGAGGGACACAAAAGAAATCCAACACACTAGCAACAAGAGTTAACATAGTAACTAGGGGAACCAACAAAATCAAGGTCTTCAAGATGAACAATGTAAGAAGCCCTGTCAACATCCAAACCAAGGGTGGAAACAACACCCTTAGGGTCTAAAACATGCCAAAAAATCTCCACAAACACCTCCACCAAAGGCAAACCAAAACCCAAAACCTGCAACAAAGAGGAAGCCCCACAGAAGCACATCCCCAAAGCCACACCGAAGGAAAGCTCCCACAGAGAGGTACTAGAACCCTTGAAAAGAAGGACATGGCCAGGAGAAACCACAAGTGGAAATAGAAGAGAGAAGGAAAAACCATTAAAAGAAACATCTGACCCTACATGCCAGTCAGGGTCTAAAAAATGCCAAACTCTCTCCACTATCAAACCCACTATAGGCACCCCAAAAACCCCACCTAGCACCAAAGCAAGAGCCACATAAAAGACCAGTAGCAAATACAACAAGACAACCAAGCCCACAAGAAGAAACAAACAGGCACCCAACCACACACCCAACAAAAAAGAACTATGGAAAACCCCATAGGGCGAAAGCAACAACCAGACTTGAAATACAAGTCCCCAATAGGAAAATGATAGTAGCCAACATCAAATAATAGCTTTCCAAAAGGACAAAAGCAACAAACAGTCCCACAACAGTGTATCCCAGGCCAAAGATAATAGCCAACACGAATCCTCATCAACCCTATAGAATGACACCAATAGCTAGCTGAATAGTAAACCAACTGTGTCTATAGAGTTATCACCATCCTCTCCAGAATTATCCCCAGATTTCCCCAAGTAAGAAATTAATTTTAACATCCATTTTCTCCCAAAATTTTATATAAAATAAATTAACAATAGGAGAGAAATTTTCATCAAAATAAAGTCCCTCTCGTTGGGAGTATCCTTTAGCCACTAGTCTAGCCTTGTGTTGGTCTAACCAACCATTTGCATCAAATTTATTTTTGTAAACCTACTTACAACCAATAGAATTTATTCCCTTGCAAAAAATGACAAGATCTCAAGTATCAAAATTATCCAAGGCCACCATCTCCTCTTGCATGTCCCACATCCAATATTCACTATCCTCCAAAGAGAATGCTTCCCTAAAAGATATAGGTTCATTTTCAATACTCGATGAAGAAAATACATAACAAAAATATGGTGGGCTATATTTATCAATTGAGTTTCATTTTATTTTGGACCTCTTCCAAGTAGGATTAAAGGGCTCTACCTATTCTTATATACGCTTATCCTTCACATCAACATTTGGACTCTCCCTACCACCTTCTTAGTGTCCATCCTTTGACCCATCTTATTATTCTTCCACATGTCCATTTTCTTACTTTTCTATTTTTGTTTCAAAGTCGCTATTTTAATTTTTCTTTTTCCTTATTTTTTCTTCACTTGAACAATCTTTAATGTCCATAAAATAATTCACCTACCAAAGTTCATATTATGGGGTGAAACACTTTTTGAAGCTTTTTATTTTAAAAATAACTATTGAACAAAAATAATCTAATGAGGAAAAGGGTGGAGTCAAGATTATCAAGATAGAAATCATGTAAAAAAATGAGTGCGCAGATGAAATTTATCAAGGTATCTATGAAGGAGATGTTGAAATTTTTGAATTTTTTCTATAAATTTTTTCTATTTTTTTAATTTTTTAACTTTTCATTTTTGTTAAAAAAAGTGAGTTAACCTTGTAATTACAAAATGTTACAATTCATAGTAAGTTTATATTTGAGCACGAATGAGTTTGAAATTTCCCTAAAGCTACAAATTTTTTAAATAAACAGGTAGGTAAATTTTGACCCAATATCATGTTTAGATTTCAAGATATTAAAGTTTCTATTTTTAAAAGTTTCAAAGTCAAGTTTGAGGAAATTAGAGACCATTTTTGGGCCTAAAAGTGGTCATAACCAAAAAAATAGGTTTTAGCTTAATAGAGCACTTTACAGGCTTTTCAACAGTTCAAATAATTTGTCAATTGGCCTTTGGAAGTTGGGTCTCTTGAATTTGAAAATGTGAAAACATGTTGGACACAAAAAAAAGTTATAAGGGGTAGTTACACACCTAAGTGGTGTGTGTTTTATTACATCACAACATATCTTTGATTAGAGATAAGTTGGGAACCACTTTTTGGGTGGTTTTATCTCATGGTTTTGTAAATACAATTTGATGGTTTTATTTATTATATCTCCTATATATTAGGTGATTGAGATGGAGATTGTGTGTGATTCATATAGAGGTTGAGTTGCCTCTAGATATTTGGTTGGTGATACTTGTCACATCTCTATTTTTCTTGCATAAACTTTATTTGATAATAAATGGAACTAGATGAGACCATTGGACAATATGTGTTCGAATCATCTAGATTAGTGTGTTTTGTGGATGATAAATTAGATGCTATCTTTAAAATAATGATGGATTATTATGATGCACATATTTTGATTATTGATTATGGTTTTATTAGCTAACCTATTGATGAGATATTGAGTGCAAATTAGTGCAAGAATAGGTTGAAGGCGAGAACATGGTTGAGGTAGAGATGACCTGGTTCCCTGACAATAGTTGACATGAGGGAAATCCTATGCACACACTCACATAGTTACATTCATCCTACATTGTGAATGATTATGTTATGCATTGTGTTATCATGAATAAGTCATCGCATATTGTGCATTATGATTTAAATAATGACTGTCTTATGATTGTTTGTTTGCAAAAAAATAATTTAATTGGAAAAATAAAAGATTTTATTTTCAAATTTTTGATTATGATAAATCTAATTATTATATATGTATAATGATAAGGGTATTATTATTTATCTATATAAATATATAAATAGCTTATTATTAAAAAAATAAAACTAAATTAAACTAAATGTTTTAAATTCAAATGATCTGCATGACTTACTATTAAAATGAAACCAAAATTAAATAAAATAAGTTTAAAATTCAATTGTTTTGCATGATAATGTAATGTCCCTTTTTGGGATTATCTTAAATCTTGCCCTAGAATCACAAGTTTAATGTATTTAAGGCTATAACTTACCTCTTAAATACTTCAACCAAGATAATTCTTGGTTTAGGTTCTGCAATCATGTTAGATGATAAATCCATATATAATAAATTCTTTATCTATTTAAACTATGCAAAAATACATAACTATTTCAAGACTATATAAACCACCAATATCCATAATGCATAGTGGAAATTTAATCATAACAGGCCTTGGATGAGAAGCATGATAAGTATTCCTAAAGCTATCCATCTAAGCCCAATGACACACAACATCCAAACCAAGACAACCTACCCCTTAGCCCCAAGTGGCAAGAATGTCCAAACCAAGACAATTCCACCCTTGAGGTGGCCTACTTAGTGGATACACTTGTATCTGTTTTCCCTATCCATGCTACCTCATCCATCCCTCTTATGATTGAAACTCCATGAATCCATATCCTAACAATCAGTCATAGTTTGGCTTGATAGGAAAGCCTTAAAAAGGGTGTATGTAAACTACTCAACCCATCTAAGCCTAAGAGCGTGCAACGTCTAAACCAAGATAACTGACCTCTTGGCCCCAAGTGGAAAGAACATCCAAACCAAGAAAATTCTACCCTTAAGGTGGCCTACTTAGCATGGGAGAGCCTATAAACTACATCCCCCTAATCTACTTCCTTCAACCTTATGTTTGACTAATCATAGGATAAAGACATATAATCTATTCATTCTATAAGAATATAATCTTTTACAATTGTCCTATGATATATGCATGTGAGAGAAATCAAAATTATTCATAAATAGTTACTGCACACTATCTTTAAACTTGTACCAGATTCCTATTTACTATAATACTATATGCTTGCAATGAAGTTTGAATGAAGTTTGACTGATATATTTGATTTACAGATTTCATGAGTAATAAATATGTTTATGAGGATGAAAGATGATTTAATATTTAGAGAGTATTATCTTTTTGCTAATTACAATCATGTATATTCTTCATCTTCCAATTGATGATCCCTTGTCTTTGAGATGTCTTTCATTTTATATCCACGATGGGGCTGAAGGTTACACCTTTTCATAGCAACGCTTTCACAAAAATACATGTTCCTTATTTAATTGCTTAACTAATCTTTCCTTCATTAATCGCCTTAGGGATAATTAATTTCATTAATATTACCCTTGCTAATCGTCAATCCCTCTTAGAAGCATTCATTATACTATCAATTATCTCTAATTGCCATGAAAGAACGAACCATAGATTTCCTTGCACTAATAATAATTATTGTATACTCTTATTTTATTATTATTTTAAAATAAGGTTATCATATTTAGGGAGATCACCATGATCTCATGTCAAGGGAATGACAGTCCTCCCCTCTCGAGTTTGCTTGTCCTCAAGCAATTTTAGGTTAGGATGATCAAATATTTCTATTCCTTCCCAAGTAACATCTTTTATGGGTAATCCCTTCCATTTAACTAGGTACTCTTCAATGGTTTTATTTCTTAGTCTCTTTTCCAACACATTAAGAATAATCTCTGGCTCCAAAATCAACTTTCCCTCCTCATCCAATGGTGGAAATTCTAGACATGGGGAATTTTTTTACCTTAATACCTTCTTGAGGTGGGATACATGGAACATATTGTGAATTCTGCTATTTGTAGGTAGCTCCAACTCATAAGCAACTTCTCCTGTTTTCCTCAAAATTTTGTATGGCACGTAAAGTTTGGGTTTAAGTTTCTCGATTCCACTTTTCTTGATTAATGACTATTTATATGGTTGCAACCTTAAGAAAACCAAGTCCCCGATGTCGAATTTTTGTTCGATCCTCTTTCTATCTGTGTACACTTTCTATTGGTTTTGTGCTTGACATAGGTTATCCTTAAGTGTATTCATGATATCCATATTTTGTTGTATAAAATCTTTAGCTTCTGGAACACAACTCTCTAAATAGATCAGATCTCCAAAAGATGTTGAATATCTATATAGTGCCTAAAAAGGACTCATCCCCATAAACATATGGTGGGTGGTGTTGTAGCAATATTCTCCCAAATGTAGCCATCTAAGCCATACATTTTGTTGCCCAATGGTGTAGGTCCTTAAATACCCCTATAACCATTTATTTACAATCTTTTTTTGCCCATCTATTTGTGGATGATAACTGGTGTTGGGGGTTAATTATGTTCTAACTAGTTTGAATAGTTCTTGCCAAAATAGGCTAATAAAATAACTATCTCGATCGCTTACAATGTTTGGGACAAATCGTGTAATATGAAAAATGTCTTTAAAGAAAAATTATGCCACTTGTGGGGCTCTAAAATCTATCGATATGGCCATGAAGTGTGCATATTTGGTTAGATGGTCTACCACCACATTGATGCAGTCTTTGCCTTGTATCTTAGATAATCCTATTATGAAGTCCATAGAAATGATTTCTCACTTTTGATTGGGTATAGGCAGGGGTTGGAGAAGTCCTACTAGATATGTATGTTCCTCTTTATTTCTTTGGCACACCATGCATTCCATGACATGCTTTAGTACATCTCCTTTGAGGCCCTTCCAGGAGAATCTTTCCATAATTTGTTTGTAAGTATTTTAGTATCCTTGATGTTCGGATGATGGGTTGTCATGGTATGCCTTCAAAATTTATTTCTTTAATTTTGACCCTAAAGTGATATATATCCTGTTCTTATAAAGAATGATGTCATCGATAACTCGATATCTTTCATCTTGTACCTTTCCTTCTATTATGTCATTTGAGGATGTGTCCTTAGCATATTCTATAAATATGGAAGTCTTCCATTCCATGGATATTGTTGTTATGGTCCTTAGGTGAGGCCTTCATGATAAGGCATTGAATACAACATTATTTTTTCCCTTCATGTACTCGATGTCGAAATCATATGCTTGCAATTTGTTTACCCATTTTTGTTTACTATCATTTAATTCTTTTTTGTTTAGAAAAAACCTCAAACTATTATGACCAATCTTTACTACAAATCTCCCACATATCAGATATTGTCTAAATTTTACTAGGGCATGCATGATTGTTAACATTTCTTTATCATAGACGGAATATGTTCTTTCTATTTCTTTGAGCTTTCTACTCTCGAAGGATATGGGGTACTTGTTTTGCATCAATACTGCCCTAGTGCCTTCCCTTGAAGCATCACAATATAACTCAAAAGTTGAATAAAAGTATGGTATTCCAAAAATGGGACAGGAACTCACTACCTCTTTGAGTCTTTCAAAGGTTGCTTGTGTTTCTTCATTCTAGGTAAATGCTCCTTTCTTGGTCAAATTGATTAAGGGAGCGGTCAATTTTGATAAGTTCTTGAAAATATCTTATAATAGTTGCAAAGTCCGAAGAAAACCCTAAGGTGTTTAAAGTTCAAGGTTTTAGCCAACTCCTTATGGCCTTAATCGTATCTTCATTTACACTTACTCCTTGAGCCATGGGACACCTGAGATTACATTAGTGTCCCCCGTGTTTACAATATAGAAATCTTCTTTGATTGAACGCTTCCCTAATTTGAGGCTTAATTGTGAAACCTAAAGTCTTCTATTTCAAGATTCCTTATTTTTACTAAATTTTCATCAACAAAGTTGTGGGTTGCCCCACTATCCATAAGGGTTGTTACTTTTTGTCCCTTAATAACACCCCAAATTCTAAAAGGATCACATCTTGATGCTTTGGAGATGGAAGCCAAGGTTCCATACTCTTCTTCTCCTTTATCATACCTTATTTTTTTCTTTGGGTTTTTGTCGCTTTCCTCCCTTGCTTCTTCATCAAAAATTACCTCTATATTACGAGCTTGGCTTCTTTTCCCACATATGTGCCCTAGTTCCCAATTTTATTTGCATTTGTAACATAAATTTCTCTTTTTTAGGTCACTTCAGTTACAATTTTTTCCATACTTCCATTCCCCCTTGCATTTGTAACATGTTTTCCTCTTTCTACCCTCAACTTGTCTACAAATATCACCTTGCTCCCACTTTTCTTTACAACTGAAGCATAAATTTTCCCTTCAAAGCCTCTCATGGTCATTATTACAAAGAAAGGTGTTTTTATGTTGATCTTTCTTATAGGGAGGTTTTGTGTGTGCATCCCTTGTTTTGTCTTTTGCAGCTGTGTCCTTGTTGGGTGAATATTTTGTATCCCTTTAAAAATTAAGAAATAGTGATTTCACCCACAGTTATAATGAGATAAATCTCTCCTCTCAAAAAGGGGAAGCTCCCTTCTTACTATTTATTGAAACAAAAGTAAACTATGCTAAGCTAAAGGTATTTACACTAGGTTTAACCATGTGGGGGGTGTGTTACATTCATCATTTTCTCTCTTTTTTTAGAAAAGATGTTTACAATGTTTCACGGTAATATTCAATAATGCTTCTACACTTCTAATATTAACCTAAATAGTAATCACTGATAGTCTTGATTAAACATGTGAATAATCAAAGAGTACCAGTATAAATATGTGATAAATGATCAAAAGACACACAAAAGAACAAAGTCTTTTTGTTGCCTTCAATGAGAGTTTCATAGTAACCAATGACATAAGTTGAAGCACAAAGTCTTTCAACTCACTTCACAAAAAGATTCACGCACCGAGTGAATAATCTCAAGCACAAAGTCTTCAAATTATCCTCCAAAAATATTTTTAAAATAACTATATCACCAGCTGGAGCATAAAGTATGTCAACTAATAATACCACCAATCTACGAAGTGAATAATTACAAGCTCAAAGTCTTGATAAATCTCCACCAATAAACACTTTCAACACACACAATTTCAAGTAAATGATATGACATAAAGTTCATATAACTTATCTTGAAAGTCCTCCAATCGTAACAAAGAAACACCAATTATCCAATCAATACAAAATAAGTCAATAAGAATGACATAAGAACATCCTTACTCATACAAATTTGATTCAACACAAAGTTTGATACCAAAATTGCCTCCTTTATTAATTGAAATTGATCTTGCAATTTGAACTCAAAGTCTCAAATTTGATTCACAATTTGGGCAACACTTCATTGCATTAGATTAAAGGTAAAAATTACAAACGAGCTCTCTCATATTTATGGATGAGAGCTAAAGAGATAATCTAGGAAAAGTCTAACTACTTTGACTTATTCGATATTGGAGTCCAAAATTATTGTTAGAATATACACTCATCTGAAACCTGTCAACCAGTTTCCAAAACCACAAAGCCAAAATCCCAACCATGGAGAAGTGTGAATTTATCAACACATATGCACTAAATTGAAGAATGCTTGATACTACCAAGTCAAACTTTTGTTACTCATAACTTCAAAACTAAAAACCAGAACGAGATGAAACTTTGGAATTAGGATCTTCTATCAACGAAATTTTTTATGTTAGAAGCATAGAAAAATATTCATCAGTGGACCAATGATCTAAATATTGGATCCCATGTACACAAAATCACATGTATTAACACTTAGTCAATTTCTACAACTATTACCTTCACCAGATCAAACCTTCTTGCAAAATTATCTTTCACTATCATCCTCAAACATATTCAAGCCATCCAAACTAGTCTACACAAGAGTCTTCATACCATAATACAATGTTGACATCAATGACAACACTATAATGCATGTCTATCTAACTTGTGCTAATTCCACATGCTCATGTTTCCAACAAGTTCATCAATGATATCTCCTCATTCTTCCAACAATCTCCCCCTTTGTCATTGATGGAAACATGCCAAAATTATCTCCAAAATTATTCTCTCCCTTTAAGATCAAGGGAAAAGGGCGTATATAATAGTCTTCATTCATACCAGATATCCCCCTGACAAATATATCCATATATATATAAATTGGATCTAAACTCACTCCCCCTAAGAATATTATTTACCACAATCAGATCAAAACTTATACTGAAAAACACTTTGCACCATCCACATATGTGCATACGAATCTAAAAAGTATATAAAGAAATATATACACTATCAACCAAAGGAAGTAGTCGACTCTTGTAGCTTTTCTAGGTGGGCTTGCCACTCTTGTTTGTCTTCCTCCTAGATCCTCTTGGATATGCCAAGCATCCCACACTGTGTCTCAAATTCCATTAGGCATTCTTCACCTTCTTCCAGAGAGTTGGGTACCAGATAATCTTTGCAGCCTTCTCAACATTTTTCAGGGCACTAAAAACAGATGTGAACTTTGAGTTCTCCAAATCCCTGGGGTTCCCAAACTATATAATGATCTTTTCCTTTTGCATTTTTAGTTGGAAGAACTTCTCATGTAAGTATTCAACTGTTGACCTTGTGCTTCCATCTAGGCCTTGTGCTAGATCATATGCACTGGAAGCTTTGTCTCTTTGTGACTAGAAAAGTAATATCCTTTTGATGCCTTTCCACCAATTGCTTCAGTATCATTTTCCTAGCTTGCATCTTCTCCTAAAATGTTTTGAAGAACCCCCATAGGGAATTATTCTAATCATCTACATATGCTAATCCAAATAAATAATATCTGATTTGGTGGGCTACATGTCTATCTAGTAGCCATATTGCATTCTTCATTCTAGGTAATTCATTTAAAAATTAAAACAATAAATAAATTATCAAAGTACCAAACTTGAAAGCATACTTGGATTCTTTGATTTTTTGTAGGTTCTCCAACAACTACAGTCTTAATAATTCACACAAATCATAGTTTTCACCCTTCTCCACCATCTCATAAGTTGTGTTGATGGCAGTTTCCCTATTGGTGAAATACAATTTATAACCTATCATCATGGAGGCATACTTCAAAGTAGGATTCCTTATGTATTTAATGGTCAAAGCCCTCCTATCATACTTTTCCTCTTATTCACTCCATTACAATCTCATTCTTAACAAATTTGAGTATGGGTACTGGTTCGATTGAGCATAGACCAATCACAATCTTAATTGCCTCTTTGTTGATTAGATATGGGATATCCAACCAAAATAACTTGTCATGCATTTTTCTTAGGGTGTACCTCACCCACTCATCTACATAACAGAAGACAAAAAAATTTCTCCAGACATCAAGATTCTTCTCTGGTCCAAAACCCCATATTATGGTCTTAACTTGATTTCTTCTCTAGTGAGTTTATTCAACTAGACTTCATTCAACTTCGTGTGGTTATATTCTTCCATTTTGACATGGATGTAAGCCCTAACATCCTTTGTGCATAAAAATCCATACATGATGTGTGAGAATGCACCATTTGGATTATCCATCGAGAATTTTTTGGGATGCCTCTTAAATTTAGGTCTTGGATGCTCAAAAACTTCTACCACTTGTGGCATATACATCTTTGTAGTAAATTGAAAGCTCTTTATAAAACTAGGGTAAACAAAAACTGAGAATACCTTTAAATGCTTTCTGAATAGGGTTTCACTTGTACTAAAATTCAATAGCTTTGAATCACACTGCACTGCTCTTAGTTTGATCTTCTTCACTTGAAAACTTGATTACAATTTTATTTTCTTAAGTGAGATCACTTACAAACCTTCCACTATGACCTAATTCTGCCATAAATGCTTCATCTCATAAAACTATCAAACCCTTAACTATATGCACAATCACCTTCAACTGCTCCACAAACTTTCACATGATGATATTTTCTACTAGAATTTTCTCCAATAGGTCAAACATATTAAACCACACCACATATCCTCGTGTTGAAACATTAGCACTATTTCTTTGGTGGGGGATGAAATATTTTCATTAAAGTTCCCCTTGAGCCAAAGCTCTCAACTTAATTTCTAGAGGAAACATCTACATTGGATGTTGGTATAGATTCATCCTTAACCTTTGTCTCTTGCTTCTTTTTCCAAATCTTGTCCATTTCCTTCGTTGTCTTTGTTGGATCAATCTTTTGTACTGGATCATTCTTCTTTATCAAATTGTCCTTCTTCATATTTATACTTCTACAAAACTTAGAAATATGTCTAGGTCTATTACAACTGTAGCATATAACATTCTTTTGACCAATCTCACTTCCATTCATTCTAGATCTGCATTGATTAGCATTATGCCCAAATCCATAACATGCATAACAATAGCCATTGGAAGATTGAACCATTCTATGATTGTTATAGCCAATCATCATTTGAATTATGCATTCAATAGCTCTATGAACAAATCTCTTGCCTGTAAAGCACCTCTTGAAAAAATATTGAACATTTTGATTCATTCTGCTTCTGCATTCCAAGCCTTATGTCCAAATCTATTACAAGACTATCAAAAATGATTAAAGGATGGGTACATTTGTGCATTTGGTTGTTTGACTGGTGGTCTTCTAGTTTCATTCCTTTGATTCTAGATATGCTTTACATTGTTCTTCTTGTCTTCAATCTTCTTTTATTCATTGATCTTCTTTTCAGCATTAGGTGTTTGATCTTCTTGTGAACTTTCACCCTTTTCAAATCCTAGACCTTCTTTATCTTTAGATCCTTTTTGATTTGCAATCATTTCATCAAGCTTTGTAGAACTCATCTTGAAATTTTCTTCATGACTCCTTGCTTTTTCAAGTTGTAATCCCAAATTCACAACTTCTTGTTCAAGCTTTGTGCATTCTTCATATTTACTTTTCACTGTTGCATTCAAACATTCTTCAACTCTTTTTCTTTCTTCAACTTGCACTTTCAGACTAGTAATTATTTCACTTGCTTTCTTCAATTGCTCACTGACCTCCTTATGAATTTCTCTAAATTTCTTGATTTGTTTTCTCAAATTTTTGATGTGTTCATCTGCTTCTTTGACATTTTCTTTCAGATCTTTATTTTCACCTTCATTTCTTTCTAGATCTTCAAGAGAAACTTTGAGTTCTCCATTTATGTTAAATATGCAATCTTCTTCTGTAGATCCAACATTAGGAATATCTTCCAAAGGAATAGGTATTCTTCTAAAAGCCATGTGTTTGACCTCGAAGATCTTCCCCAAGTGATTAAGCTCCTTCCAAGGAACCAAGCTCTGATACCAATTGTTGAACACTCAAAATACTGAGAGGGGTGAATCATTATTCTTTTAAACTACTTAATCAATTAAACATTCGATAATCATAACATATTCAATTTGTAGCAATGAAGGAAAGCACGGAAACATCCAACAACATCACATAACATATGAACACCGAGTTTTTTATGTGGAAAACCCAAAATGGGAAAAACCACGTTGAGGATTAGCTCACAATATATTATAACTAGTTATATTATATTACAAAACTTCTCACTACAGGTGGACTCATTAACCAAGTGGAATAATTTCCCACTAAAAAATTAAAGAGATAGAGGAGATTGTGGCTCATATCCAGATTTGAACTGTTACAATTGCATCTAACTCATGCATAAAATACAATTCCAATGAAGCTCAAAATACAAACTCAAAACTCTTCATATTGTCATGAATTAACACTCAGCTTTTCTCTACTTTACATTCGCTCTATATTCACACAATTCACATCCACAAACTCTTATCACATATCATCTTTCACAGAATACTAAAAAATATCCTTCATATATAACCGCTTCATCTACAACATCAATTAGGTTGGTCTAATTATCTATGTAATATACAAAATATAGCTCATCAACTCAAGGTCTATCCACACACGCTTTGCGCCAAGATTCAAACCTTATAACAATTGAAATAGGTCAATACAGACCTAAAATATCACCCACATAATAGATCAATACATACTCAACCTCTGTAACACATCCAAATCATTCTAGGTAGGCACCGATAATGACCTTATTATAAAATTTTCTAGTTGTACACCCAAATACGAATGTGTGAACCTCAAAAATCTATGCCAATTAGAATATTCACTCATCTAACACTTTTCAAACACTTCCCAAAATTGTAAAGCCTAAATCCCATCTGTGGAGAAGCACAAATTTATCAACACATATGCATTGAATTGAAAAATGCCTGATACTGCCAAGCTAAACTTCTATTACTCATAACTTCAAAACCATAAACTAGAATGAGATGAAACTTTGGAATTAGGATCTTCTATCAACCAAAAAAAATTATGTTGATCAAAATGTTGATCAACGGACTAATGTGGACCCAAATACCATATCCCATGTATACAAAATCACCTGTATTGACACTTATTCAATTTCTACAACTATTACCTTCACCAGATCAAACCTTCTTGCAAAATTGTCTTTCACTATCATGCTTAAACATATTCAAGTCATCCAAACTAGTCTGCACAAGATTCTTCATACCAAAATACAATGTTTCAACATCAATGACAACACTGCAATGCACATCTATCTAACTTGTGCTAATTCCACATGCTCATGTTGCCAACAAGTTCATAAATGACATCTCATCATTTTTCTAACATAGGGTCCAAACCAAGAAAACCCACCCCTTGGCCCCAAGTGATAGGAACATACAAACCAAGCCAATTCCACCCTTGAGGTGGCCTACTTAGTGGATACACTTGTATCTTCTTTCCCTATCCATGCTGCCTCATCCATCCCTCTTATAATTGAAACTCCCTAAATCCATCCTAACAATCAATCATAGTTTGGCTTGATAGAAAAGCCTTAAAAAGGGTGACTATAAAGTACTCAACCCATCTAAGCCCAAGAGTGTGCAACGTTTGAACCAAGACAAATCACCTTTTGGCCCCAAGTGACAGGAATGTCCAAACCAAGACAATTCCACCCTTGAGGTGGCCTACTTAGCATGGGAGAGCCTATAAATTGCATTTCCCTAATCTGCTTCCTTCAACCTTAGGTTTGATTGATCATAGGATAAAGACATACAAATTATACATATATAATCTATTCATTCCATAGGAATATAATCTTTTACAACAATACTATGATATATGCATGTGAAAGAAATCAAACTTATTCATAAATAATTATTTCACACTATCTTGATTCCTATTTACTATAATATTGTATGCTTGCAATGAAGTTTGACTGATATATTTGATTTGTAGATTGTCCAAGTAATAAATGTGTTTATGAGGATGATTGATGATTTAATATTCAAAAAGTATTATCTTTTTGCTAATTACAATAATGTATATTCTTCAAATTCCAATCGATGATCCCTTTGTCTTTGAGATGTCTTTCATTTTATATCAATGATAGGGCTGAAGTTCACACCTTTTCATTGTAATGCTTTCACCAAAAGACACGCTCCTTGGTTAATTGCTTAACTAATCTTGCCTTCATTAATCACCTTAAGAAAAATTAATTTCACTAATATTATCCCTTGCTGATCACCGATCCCTCTTAGAAGCATTTGTTGCACTATCAATTATCTCTAATTTTCATGCAAGAGTGAATCGTGGCTTTCCTTGCATTAATAATTGTTTTATACTCTTATTTTATTATTATTTTAAAATAGGGTTAGCATTTTTAGGGAGATCACCATGATCTCATGGCAGGGGCATGACAGATAAATCATGCGATCTTGGCATGATGAGAAAATTCAATTCTAAAAATAAAAGAGATACTCCAACTCAATTTGAACACTTGCATGAAAATTCAATTTATGAAGAGTTAATATGCCTATATTCACTCCTTGAAATTATGTTATCTCAATCTTAGCTTGTCTAAAGGTAATGTTGGGGTAGCTTTTAAGGGTTCCACGACCACTTCCTTGATGACAAAAAAAAGAGAAAGAAATTCTCATTATGTGTTCCTCTTCAAGCTAGTGCTTACATAGTCCAATTTAGCAATAGAATTAGGGTTGTATTCACACCTTTAAATTTGGTTATTAGATATCATTTTAAGGGGGTCATCTATTAGGAAGTTGCAGAGGCATATTCCAAGGAAAACTGGAAAGGAGGGAAGACTATTTTTGGAGATCATTATAATCACATGCTAATGATATTTTCTCATTTTGAATATTCTCATTTGTGGATTGTTTGGAGTTTTCAAGAAGATCTTGGTTGATCCAATAGTATATTTCCAATGCATACTTATTCTCATTTGTAGGTGTCCCGGGGCTAACCATAAGAAACACAAAATTCTATGTGTGAAATATTAATTTGCAATATTTTTTTGAAAAAACTAAGGCTACTTTAATCTTCAATAAGTATTTATGAAGATAGAAATGTTAATTACCAAAATGAACTATCCATCATTATAGTTTTTCCTCACAAACACTATGCTTGTCATCTGTATATGGCCTCCCAAGTAGAATGATCTATACTTTTAACAATACAATGTCACAATTGATTATGTCACACATGGGTTCAAATGCATACTTGAAAGTACATTGATATTTACCTAAATGTCCTTACCTCTCTGTTGCCATCCTAGACAGTATGGCCTTAGGCACACTTCACTAGAAATACTTGTCCAATTCAATGTATCTTGTGTGATTATTATCTTTTGGCTACCACTCTTTATGACGATATGCATTCAATATTTTTTGACCTTCACTTTATATGGAGGATATGATCATGTTCCTATAAAGTGTTAATTTTCATGACACTTATGCTAAGATATTATGCCTCTTAATCAATATTCTTATGTTGTGTGGAATTTGATGTAGTTTACATAATGAGATATTATTAGGTACAAAATATAGTGTCATTCTTGTTGTATGATGTTTTAGATTTAGAGTTTTTTATAAATTTTTTATGGTTTTTTTGATGCTTTTGTGAAGGGAAATTTTACTTCTATGTGGATGGATTGGAAATATTTTCTTATATAAGATTGTTCTGGTATGAATAAAATTTCCACTTTATCTTTTCATTGGCTTTGATCTTAAGTTCATCAAACAATTCTCAACCTAATGATTTTGAATTTAGAAACTTTATCTTTGCATGGGCATAAGGTGATGACCCACTTATACATATTTGAGAATTTTCTATTGTTTGAGATTATTTTCATTCAGGTGTGTAGAGTAGTCATATAATTCCCCAATGTTGTTGAGAAAATTGGTGAACAATAATAGTGACAATATAAAATTAAAAGTGTACAAATATGATTAATCAGATCAGAGGTGCATGACATTAACTATTAAATCTAAAATAGAACATGCAAATATTTATTACGACAATAAGAAATCAAAGAACACATATTAAACCAAATATACATTGAGAGTCTCTTTTGAGAAAAACAATCCACCACCAAAAAGATTTTAAGCTCGTATTAATCAATTAGTAACAAGTACATCAATACGTATCTAATGTAATCTTCTTAAACTTGACATCATTTTGGTAGTGTAAGAGTACTACATAATAACCATATATATTCTACACCAAGACCTTGATAGATAAGCCTAAGGAGGCTTAGAAAACCACCATAAACCAATACCCTAGGCTTGAACATGGCCTCAAAATACCTTGGTAAAAATTATCATGAACCATTACATGAGAGTGGTCTTCCAAAATATAAATTAACTCATTTTACACACTAACACAATATATTTTTAATATGATGTCATTAAGTCTAATGTCCCATATCTAAGTGCTTCATAGGAGTAATTATTGTGTTATCATTGACTATTTTGATAAAGAAGCTCTATAACTCCTTATCTTTGAATTCCTTCTATAACCTCCCTTATTCCATTATAATAATATCTCATACAATTTATAAAATAATAATAAAATAATATCCCTCAACTCCTTATGGGTGTTCAAGTTACCCATTCCAAGAAAGTTGGAGATCAAACATGTTATACATTAGGATTGTAATTTAATTTCACACAATTTTAACATTATCCCACTTGATATTATAAATTACAATGACATAAAAAAGAAACATGAAATAAATCAAGTATAGAATACAAGGTCCATGGACTCCTTACACCAAGAGAACTCATTTGCACACACTAGTTTTATAAGCGAATCTTGAGTATCGAAAAAAGGAATAATGACCTTATCAATCTCAACCATCTTGAGAAAAAAATGATACTATATGAATCATGGTGCATGGGATTATCAACCAAAAAAAAATCTAACTACCACATTTGATTTGAACCACCTTGCAAACAAAACCAACTCTTGAACATAGTCAAGCTATAACCAAACTATTTTTTAAAAGAATTTGTGGTAGGTATATAATATTATTCAATAGTGTATAAAACAATAATGGGATACCTCTTACTCAACCAACTAATAGCATTAAGAAACAAAGAAAACAAATAGCCACCAATGGTTCTCTAACTATCCAAATCACTTGCCTAATCTGCATCAACAAAATAGTGTGTGTCCAAAATCTTTCCCACATCATTAGAACCATGATAGAATAATAAATTATGAAAAGTTCATAACAAATATATAAATAAGTTCTCTTAGCACAATTCTAGTTATCCCTACTAGGGCTAGACATAAACTTGCTAGAGACTCCCATTTCTTAGGTAATATGCAATCTATATATATCATTACATAGAAAAACCTATTTGCAACACTAGCACAAGGACCATTGTACATATACTTAAATCATCATCTTAATTAGGACATATATCTAATTAAATATTAATTTCAATAGGTAAAGGAATATTCATAAGTTTATAATTATGCATAACAAATTATTACAATATATTATAACATACTTACTTTGACTAAGACAAAGATTCCTTTGAACTCAATCCCTTTTGATTTCCATTATAAGAATGAATTTTAACACCATAAATCCTTCATGTCAAATGCAAAAAAAATAGTCTTAAACTCCCTCGTCATCCCCTTAATCTTACTAAAAAGTAACATGACATCCACATACTATTGAAAATAAGGTAAGCTACTACAAATAAAAGTTTTTTTTTTTAATTATTATTATTAGTTTTTAAATTTTTTTATATTTTATTTCTGATATAGGGTAAAAAGGGGGTATAAGAGAGAACTATGAATAGAGAAAAAAATGACTATGCTACAATAAATTACAAAAAAAAAAAACACAACCCATATATAATAAGAGAACCACAATCTTTCATTCATCATGTGAATAATTCAAATATTTCTCTAATGAGGCATTTCTATCCAAGTCTTCTCCCATTTTGGATTTTCTACCTCTCATTCACATAGTAGGACAAACATACTTTTGGATATGACGAGACTTGATTCTATCTTGGAACAACTTGGTTTTCTTGATAGAGTTGCTAATTATTTACTTATGAAAGTTCACCATCTTACTAAGATTGGATTTAATGTTTATCAATTTTAACTCTATTTTAACAAAATTATCATCCTTTTTGGTGACAAACATACTTGAAAGTTCACATTCACATAGTAGGACACACATACTTTTGGATATGACAAGACTTGATTCTATCTTGGAAGATCTTGGTGTTCTTGATAGAGTTGTTAATTATTTACTTGTGAAATTCACCACTTTATTAAGATTGAATTTAATGTTTATCAATTTTAGCTCTATTTTAACAAAATTATCATCCTTTTTGGTGACTTTTAGCTTTATATTGGCTATTTCATCTGTTCACATTCCATTTCCCTATAAGGGAAGTCTTAAATTTGGTTCTTTGATTTCAGTACAAAATATTATGGTAGACATCAAACTCCTTGTGAATTTTATTAGTTTAATCTAAAAATATGTCTACCGCATAAGAAATATCCTCAAGCGAGGAGGAGCAACAAGGCTCACAATATAGCCAATAAAAGGAACCAAAGGATAACCCATCAATCCTTAATATTTCATTTCCCTCATTCATATCCACAATATCATTTAATTTACCCTTGCCTTTGGTTTTGATTTTATCACCACCTTGGGAAATTACTTAATCTTGTGAAACCTTATCCAACCCAATTTTCCTAGGGGTTTTGGCATATGGAAACCACCATCACTTTTTAAATTAATTTTTTTTTTCAAGAACACAACTAGACCCATCAGTAACATGACTAATATGGCTTAGACAATTATGGTTATAGGATGAAGATTAACCAATATTTGGGGAGACTGAGGAGGACACACATTTATTCTTATAAGGTGAAGGGGAAATGCATTTATGTTTATGGGGCATAGGCAAAGATGAATTGGTAGGAAAAACAATACTAGCAACTAATGTAGGTTGGGGTTTAAGAGATAAAGCATGTTTAATCAATAAGAAAACAAGGGATATATTACCTAACTAGTTTACCTCTTAGGTACTATTAACAATAGTTTACTTAAGCTTACTTAGGGCATTATCACTTTATATATCAAGTAATAAGATTAAGAATCATGTCATAATATTATGTTTTCCTATGTCTCACCTTTGCCTATATAACCAAGGGGTTCTCATTGTAATTTAATTCTATCATATTGAATCATATTCATATACACATATTATGCATTTGTATCCTTTGATAGAATATAATTCTCACATGGTTGGTATCTCTTATGCTTCCATTTAAGCTCCTAGATCTTGGGGGGCTACCTACATGGCCAAATATTTCATGCTATAAGGAATTTTATACCAACTCTTCCATAGTACCATATCTTGTGGTATTGCTTATTATTAGTCTTTTTTACAAATATTTTTGCAATTGGTGAGGTAGAACATCAATATCAAGTGTACACATTCTCAAACTTTGCTACTATTATTCTTTCAATTGATATACACACACACCTACATGGCCGAATATTTCATGCTATAAGGAATTTTATACCAACTCTTCCATAGTACCATATCTTGTGGTATTGCTTATTATTAGTCTTTTTTACAAATATTTTTGCAATTGGTGAGGTAGAACATCAATATCAAGTGTACACATTCTCAAACTTTGCTACTATTATTCTTTCAATTGATATACACACTCAAGTATATAATGTGGAAATTTTGAGGAGTTATAATGTAGTCATTTGTATCTTGGCATTTCATCATCAATTGAGATTCTAGAGACATGTTTTAAAATTTAATCTCCTTCATATCTCATTGTTGATGAAACTAGTATCACTACATCCATGTATTTTAATGATTTTAATGCAACATGACATTCATCATCTTCTAGTTAGAGATACTTGGGGTGAGTACTTGAAAAATTTACAAGTTTATTTAAATGTCTCCTATCTTGCAAACTTGGAGGAAACTATTGATGTTAGCTTTTATGGAGTTGCACCATCTTATCAAATGCCATGACGGTACCTTCAAACCCTATTATTCCTTCTCCATATTATCATTTGTAATAGTTTAATATTAGATTGGACATCCTTGAGTAGCATTTGGAGGAGTCATCTTCATCTTTGTATTATGTTCTATATTAATTTACACAAGGTTTTGAATTTCCACCTTCACTAATGTGGGTTGGAACATCTAAATTGATCATGGATCATTTCAACATCGACATGGCAACACTTGGGTATATTTAAAAGAATTCACATTTCTAGATCTTTCTTCCTTTGTATCCTTTGTAGGAATGGAAAGATATTTTGTATAAATTGTTGGTTTTGTTTCTTCCTAAGGGGAGGAAAGTTGCTTGTTTGAAATTTTTTGATCATCTTTAAAATTCATTTTTGGTCATCTACCATCACTATAGGAGATTTTATTTTGAGTGGGATGCATGGTATCTCTTCTTCTCTCTTATGGGGGGAGTTTTTTCTCACATAAAGTTTTGTACTTCTCACAATTTTCAATAACATTTTATATTTTCTATCTTTCAGAGATGGGGTTTTTCCTATAGGTTTTCTCATTTTCTCTATTTGTGATATGTTTTTATACATGGGTACCTAACATGGTCTCCTAACTAGGACCCATAATTTCATCTTTTCATGTATTTTCATTCTCTTTAAGTTACACTTAAGGAGGGTGTTGGTGTGAATGGGATGTATTATCTAACTATTTTACCTCTTTGGTCCTATTCACACTAGTTTACTTGGGGAATTATCACATTATGTTTCAAGCTATAAGATTAAGACACCTGCCAATATATTTAATTGTCCTACATCTTATCTTGGCCTATATATCCAAGGGTTTTTCATTGTAATTCAATTCCACCATGTTGAATCATATTCATGTACACATATTGTGCATTTGCATCCTTTGATAAAATATAATTACTCTCTCATGTTATGTTTCTCTTATGCTTTCATTGAAACTCCTAATCTTGGGCGGCTACCTCCATATACAAATATTACATAGTAGAGATAATTTGACATAATAATTATTATATGGGACACACCAACACCTTTCTTAACATCCAAAATTAAATATTCCAAATAAAACAAGAGGAAAAAGTGAAATCTCACCAATCTTCTTTGACAAACCTGATTAAGTGGGAGAAGAGATAAGTATATATAGCTTGGAGCTAACCTTCCAAGGTGATGTATCTCATGACCTATAAGGCCACCTCACCCCATAACGGAGGCAATGAAGACCTATCATAACCTAATTGATCAGACTTGACCACTTCACCTTCTTTCAAGAACATGCTAATCACATCCTCCTTGTTCCTTCAATCCTTTTCAATATTTCTTACCTCTACAGATATGCCAAATATGTGGTAATAAAGTCCTAAAAATATCTAATTTAAACCCTCTCATCCTCACCACTCTTTAATTCTATTTTTTAGTGAAAATTGTTGACAAGGTAGGGTCAAATCCATTAATGTGCTCCAAAGCTCCTCAAACTTTGAAGAGTCCAATCCTTAATTTCTCATGATTGTGAATATTCTGATAACATGAAGGGGGATCTACCACTCATCCCAAATATATTATGGCATCATTATTAAGATCTGGGCACCACATGTGGGAGACTATTATCATTAAACCACTTGCATTGGCCTTTATTAAGCATACCCCAATTGGGAAAATCTATAATTACATTACTTTCTCTATATGCTTGACATTGAAGGATAAGAAATACTAAAAAATATAAGGAATCATTAATAATGTCGTCAATGAACCAAATAGGGGGTTGAGACTTAATAAGGAAATTCACATTGTTTAGAGAGTCACCTTTGATTTCTAATTGAAGAATACCCAACTCATTAGCTAGCCCGGAGATTGCCATAAAGGTAGAAAAGGCATCCAAAAAGTAGCTAGATTGAATTCCCAAAATTGATCAAGAAATTACTAGCAACTCTATCATAACAATCCTTCATGACACCACCAACCCTAGTTGGAATCAGGTTACCTTCAAAAGCCCCATTAAAGATGAGTTTACACCGTGACTATAGGGGGAACTTCCAACAAGCTTGCTAATAATGAGAAAAATTAAGGAAGGATATGTGAATGTTGAATCCCAAATCCCAGACCTTTGCAACCATGGAATCAACAAGGGAGACATGAACATGATAAAAAGAAGAGGCCTCATCCCTTTAAGTTGAAAGAATGTTCTCTTTAATGTCCAAGAAGGAATAATGACTCACTTATACCACAAAGTATATCACATTGTTGAACATTATATCATTTAAAACCAACCAAAGACCTCAGATAAAATGGGAAAGATAATATATTATAGTAGGGAACATGGAAGACTAGTGAAATAAATTTTTGGGAAGGGAAGAGGGGAAGACCCACACCTTAATTAAAGATAAAGGACACACCTCCAAACAAGTGAAGAAAAGGGGTACTTGAAAAGAAGATAAGAGATTTTCCTCTTCAACTTCACATGGTGCACACAAGTTGATAAGAAGAAAACCTCATTTGACAAAGGTATCGGTTGAGAGGATTCCTTTTTAAGCAGTGAACCAAAGAAAACATATTAATCTTAAAGGTTAATTTTAAGACAAAGGATGTACTAAAAAGGGAGAGGCTTCATAAGGGAGCGAATAAAAGAATAACATAAGTGTTGGGAAAATGTGCTTCAACCTTGCAATTACATAAGGTTTACTATTGATAGGTAAGTGTGGGGAAGGGGGGTACCCCCCAACAAGGGGTCCGGGAGCTATGCGCCCCAAGCCAAAATTTATGTATATTGTATTATTGTAAATCTGGACTGTTCATCATAAGGTCTAAGATTTGATGGTCAATATTTTATTGGCTTGAGTTTCCCTAGAAGGCAACCCTATTTTATGAGGGAGTTGTATTACGAATGTGCATAGTGATGTATTCTGAGAGTTTGATAACAGTCATGTTGCCTCTGAATCTCTTGTTGGTGATACTCTTGTGAGAATCTTGCTTTGCAAGTATATTGTGATCTTCGTGATTTCTAAATAATATATTGGGTAGATTTTGGAGTGTGGGGTTTCTCTCCCGAAAGGTTTTTCCCCACATAAATCACTGTGTTGTGGTTGCATGATATTTATGCTTATTTATGTTTAAGTTTCTGTAACTATTGAAAAGATCTATAAATTTTTGCATTATCCTCCTCTCAATATTTGTGTAGGAAGTTGTTCTACTACCTTAGCTTACTTACAATAAGGACATAGAATATTACAAACCAAAGAATAAACATAGATTAAAATTTCTTCTTTTAGAGTTTGTGGGATGTGGAAACCCTCCAAAAGATTCCATCTTCTATCTAACAAAGAAGAGGTCTCTAAAAGAAGATGGGAAATAAAAAAGATTTCCATATTCTTGTAGAGCCATTCCACTCTAAATAATATCCCACAAAGGTACCAAAAATCCTTTTTAAAAATATTTTTGATAGCATAGTCCACAGTAGAGAGGTAAGAGGGAAATTAGTTAGCCAAGTATTAGCACATAATTGAACTAGAGTATCAATACCTAATTTATATTTGACACATTTGCTAAGAAATTTTGGGAATTTATAGAGGATTGAACTCATAAGATTGAACCTTCAATAAAAACTTCATTAGGTAAGGAAAATGGATCAGTATTCTCCATACATTCATCCCTAATGATCATTGTCCAAACTTTGGAGTCCTTGAAAAATTATGAACCCACCTTTTCAATAAAGTAATATTTGAATTATTTATGGCTTCTTATTCTAAGGCCTCCATAGTTCTTATGGAGATAAGTCTGATTTATATACACAAGAGGGATATTATTTCTCTCCTCCATATCATACCATAAGAAATGCTTATGGATCTTCTCCAACTTTCTAGCAATTTTCAAAGGTAGCTTAAAAATAAACACGAAGTAAACCAACATGTTTTATAGTGTAGAATTAATGAGCTATAATTTACCAAGCTGAGAGAGTAACCTTCCTATCCAATTAATTTATTTGAAACCTATCAATCAAGTTAGACCAAGAGGTTTCAATAATAGAGTCTATAAATAAGGATAGACCTAATTAAGATGCAAGAAGATCCTATTTTTTATAATCCAAAATATAAATGATCTTGATTTCATAGACAATAGGTGTTCAAAAAATAAAGACAACTCTTGGCCATATTGAATTTTTGACCCAAAGATTTCTCATAATTTAGAAGAAACATTTTTATTTCTCTAGTCTCTCCCATAGAAGCATCTCCAATAATAATACCACTAACAAACTATTTGTAACTATATGGAATAGAGAGGAGAGTATTTTGTTTTTTTATTATACTTGAAGTAACAACAATGTTGAAACTGTGCCTAAGTTTTATTAAAAAGAATAAAAAAGAAAGGAGAAATAGGGTCTCCTTGTTTAAGATCTTGACTGCACTTGAAGAAGAATCCTAAGGTAAGACCATTTATAACCATTGAAAAAATAGTTGAGGTGATGCAATTTTTATAAGTTCTCTAAATTTCCACCTAAATCCAAATCTTCCTAGAATAGAATTCAAGGAAATTCCAAGAAACCCTATTGTAAAGTTTGTGCATGTCCAACTTCAAAATCATAATAGCCTTCTTGCTTTTATTTGTAAAGTGTAAAATCTTGAGGATTGTGATGATGGAATCCAAAAAAAATTTGTCTATTAAAGTTTATTTGATAGGGATAGATCAAGTTAGGGAGGATTTTTTACAATTTGAGAGAAATACTTTTAGACAAAATATTATAAAGGGAGTTACATAAATTGGTGGGGAAAATCCAAAAAATGATTGGCTCCTTTTCTCTTGGGGTCGAGAGCCAAAAAAGAGTTTCTAATTCCATCAAAATATTAGCAGCAAAGAATAATTCATTTATTGATACCACAATGTCCTTAGAGATAAGCTTTGAGAATACCTAAAAAAAGGTGTGGGAGATTGTCATGGCTCGAGGCTTGGATGCCATTGAAGGAGAAGACCACAAATATCACCTCAACCTTAGAAACCTAGAACATATAACACTCATTTTATTTATGAAAAAGGGGGTGGGATAAGCTCTAGTAGATCAATCACACTACACAAATCATCTATCTTGTCACACATGAGAAACTCTTTGAAGAAGACCATAGCCAAGTTCCTTATGTTGTCTTCCTTCAAGATGGTGTTACTCATGTCATACTTGATTTTCTTAATTGTACTAGTGGTTCTATACTTAAGTGTGTTAATATATAAGAGAATTATATTCCTATCACCATCATTGAGCCACAAAGTTTCTACCATAGCTAGAAAATTATGATATTTGCATAGAAGGGCCCTTTCTTTACCAAGTCTCCTAGTTCATACCCAAAAGCTGAATTTTATTTTGGATGAGATGTATCTCAAATAAAACTTCATCTTTTGAGGTGAAAATATTTCCTATTTTTGTTCATTCAAATATTATATTTCTTTTAACATTCTTGAGTTTTTTAATACACTTATACATAGTCACTCCTTTAACCTATATTCCCTATCAATACATCATTCTCTCTATGATCTCTAGGTGAAAATTCCACATCTTCTTAAATCTAAAGGGGCATCCCTTCCATTTATTAACATTCTCCAAATAAAAAACAAGAGAATGGTATGATCTTATTCTAGGAAAGAAAGAGAGATAATAAAAAGGAAAAAAGTCAATCCATAGATATTAAAACATGTTCCAACCTAACCTAAATTAAGGATGAGCCAACCCTCCTATTAGAATAGGTAAAATTTCCACCCTATAGCAATGCATCCAAAATATCACACGAAGAGACACAAAATGCAAAATCTTCCATACTATTTGAATGGGCTTGAGAACCTCCCATTTTCTCCATCATTGATAGAGGGGTGTTGAAATCTCCTACAACCATCCATTTAAGGTTACTATGAAAATATTTGAAAGAAAACAACTATAACTATAACTTCCATCTCTCACTATGATAATTAGGTGCATACACATTATAAAAAATTTAAGATAATTTTTCTCTAAAATGGGAGAACAAGATAGCCAAATGGCGAGTATTGAGAACCAATCTAAAAACTAAAGATGGGTCTCATACAAAGATAATACCCATAGATGTTCCCATGGATTCCACTATAGTAAAATCCATATTCATCCATACTTTCTATGAAGATTACTGAATCTATTAATATGCATTTTAAGCTCTTGAATTAATAACATATTTGTTTTGTGCATCCTTTTCAAGTTAGCCAAAAGATCATATTTATGAGGATTATTAAATCCCCTAATATTTGAGGAAATTAATTTTATTTTAAGGTTTGGGAGAAACCCTATCCATAGACATATCCATGGTGCATGCTAGCAATGTATTTAAAGGTTTCCATATCTTTCACATCCTAGACGTTAGGTCCCCCTATTTTGAATCTAAGAAAAAATTAGTTTTCTTCTTAGAATTTTTTATTTTCCTTGTATCAGGATGAGAGTAGGTCATCTTGTTCTTTTTGGTAGAGAGGTTAGTACCCTTCTTCCTAGAATGAGGGGGAACTTAAAAAAAAGAAGAAACAATTGATAGAGGAGAAGGGAGGATAAACTACAAAAAAATATCCTCTAATCCCCGATGGCAAGAGGGTTGTAAACCTAGACATCCACCAAGGGATATTTATTAAATATAACTCCCATGCCTTCACAATGCCTAGGCACATGATAAATCCTTAAGTTTATCTAGGAGGTTTTAGGACCCCCAAGGAAGTGAGAACCAAAACACCAATGTCTATAAGTATTGCTTTATCATTAACTACCACTTCAACAATTGAATCTCCAACCATAGTCTAGTAGCCATATTGGAAAGTGATTCTCACTTTTACCTCTTTTTAGAGGGAAATTTTTTACAAAATAAACCAAACTATGGCATAGGAATTGATGAAGGGAGACATTTTGAAAACCAAATAATATTCTAAAGAATCTAATTCAATACACATATTTATCACCATTGAAAGAACAATAATATAAGATTATATGAACACAAATCTTGGAAAACACTAAGCATCTATGATATTTGGTAATTGGTTTAACTGCCACTATCCAAACGAGGGTAGAGTATTGTGCAATAAATCTACTTTCGAGAGCTCTTAAGGGATCATTGGTAGCCAAACCCAAATCATAGCCACATTAATGTTTTTGTTTGAAGGGTCAAATATTGATTAGTAGTTTCTAAAGAATAATCATACTTTTCCAAGAAACTAAGATCCAACAACCAAAGTGTTTCCCTAGTCCTATTGACAAGAGAAAGAAAATAGGAAGAGAACTTTCACCATAGTATATATATTAAATCCAACTTTTGATACATAGATTCTAATTGCATCTATGTTTGGCCTTTGGTTTAAGAACTTACCAACCAAGGAATCATCAATCTTTGCTTCCCTTATCAATCACCACATATTTAATTAAAAGAGAAATCAAATTGAACATTGCATCCTTTGACATCAATGTAGGAGGAACCAAAGCACATCCCTTTCCTTTCTACGGATCTAATCTACATATATCAACCTTCAAAATTTTGACTATTTGATGGACCAACAATAGTACCAAAAATATGAGGTAGCAGGTTTGAAAGCTCAAAAGGCCCATCACAAGATGATAGTGACCAATCAAGAGGGAACTTGTACACTTTCTCAATAGATATGGATCCAAAAGTTAGAGGTGGGAGATACATAAAACCAATAGTAAAGACTATCTAACTAGTCATATATTATCCCTCCAAATGTCTTGTCTAGAGTCATTAAATTTGGGACCTTCCTCAACAGATTCCTTAGATTTTTTACTATCCTACATAGGATTTTCAGCGTACATGTGCACAAAAAATTTAACTCAAAACCATCAAATCACTCCATTTTGATATTACTACATACAAATATTAATGATTATATATACGAAAATTAATTCTTGTAAATAAAACAAGTTATTTCATCATAGTGAAAATGAAATCTTGTTTGCATAGTACACAAATATGAAAATTTGATTATAATTGTTGGAATTTTAAGGAGTTTGTCATTGATATGCTTGTTGGCAACATGAGCATGAGATATACATTGATGCAGATACAATGTTGTCATTGATGTCAACATTATGGTTTGAGGTCAAATTTGATGATTAATTGATCTAGTGTGCATATGTGTTTGAAATGATGGCAATCCAGTATAGAGATGTAGGTGTTTTGCTCTAGTGAAGAATAGATGAATTGGTTATTTGGCTAAGTGTCAAAACAATAGTTTTTAGTGCTCTGTGCATCTGGTTTTTGGTTTGGATTGATTTGCCTTGAAGTATTTTGGTCTGCTATTCTAAGGAAATTATATTGGATGTTAGAGGAGTCTAAATCCAAAGTTTCATGTTATTTTCCCCTTTGTTGTTGAAGTTATGAGTGATAGTATATTGGGTCTCCTAGTGATAGTGTTTTCCAGTACAGAGTACCTATTTGAAATGGTCTACATTCCACCACAGAATAATATTTGGTTATGTGGATTTTTGGAAGTGTTTACAGGTGTCAGAAGTGTATGCAGTCCAAGTGGCAAGTATTTTGGAGGTCCGCATGGCAGTTTGTGGATAATTAGTTGGTGTATTTTGGTGTTGTTTCACCAATAGTGCTAACCTAATATGTTTGAGGTCATGCAGAGTTAAAGGAAGTGTTGATTGGTTATGTAAGAGCTATTATATGTCCATGCCACCATATTTTGATACATTACAAGTTTTTAAATTAAGACACAAAGCGTGTATGTTTGATCTTGAGCCGATAATCTTGAGTTGACAAGTTTTTGTTTGTGAATGATACATCTAATTAGGCCGACCTAATTGATGTTGTAGGTATTTGCGAATGTAAAGGGTATAAATGTAAGTTCATTTTAGGTGTTGTTATGAGATGCAAGATGTACTATAGAATATGTGATGTGAATTCCTAAGAAGAGAATGCAAATGCGATGTGAATGCAAAGCAAAGTAGAGTATTAGAGCAGAGTAATATGAAGTGTGTTGATTCAATGTTTTCAGCTTTAGTGGAACTGTATTTCTTGTATATTATAGATGAATTTGTAGTAGCTCAAATATTGACAGTGAGCCACCTCTATCTTTTATTTCTCTTATTCTCTAGACAATGATTCTACCTAGTAGTGAGCCTTTTCGTAATATCTTATAACTGGTTATAATATATTGTGAGCTAATCCTCAATGTGTTTTTTCTCTTTTTGGGTTTTCCATGTAAAAATATGGTGTTCATGTGTTATGTGATTTGATGATTGTTCCATGGTTTCTTTCCTTTCTGCAAATTGAATATGATGCTTGAAATAAATATTTAAATGGTTTCAAAGAATACTGATTCACCCCCCCTCAATATTCTAGGTGTTCAACAATAACATCTTTTGATTTATCATAAATTAGATAAATGGAAGTTTAAATGACAAAATAAGAAATAAAAAACCACTCCGAAGTGAGCATAAGTAATGTATTAATCAAAAACATGTGTTAAATCAATACATCAACAACCCTCTCCTCAATCTATAAATATTTTGGTAGCACCTACATAAATAAAATATTATACACAAAAAAATATCTAAAACATCTAGTTTATAGAGGAATTGAGTATGAAAACGACAAATAGATTCTCAAAAATTACTAATAGAAAAACCATGGTTTATATAAATCCAATTTCCCCATGCAACAAATTGATGCATCCATGAATAGTAAATGCAGCTCTTAGCATATTTGACCACTTCATTTCATGATCACATTCTCCCAAAATGGAACTCTAGTATTTATGCCACTACATATATTGGAGCTACCCAATAATCTGCTCCACTTTCCCACCTAGTGCTTAGGAATGGGGAAGCGACATAAATGAGCTATAGTAAATTTTGTAACTACCATAATCATACTCCACCTTCCTTCTTGAATGCCATTATAATTCATATTTAAGTGAATTGAGAGAATACTAATAGAATAATAATCTCTTAACCACCATGAGCATCCAAATACCCATTCCAAAGATGTTGGAGATCCAACATTAGCATATTAGGATTGAAATTGAAATCACGCTTAACACATACAAGAAAATGAATAAGAATCCAATCAACAATACTTTAAAGTAGACACAAGGGTCCTATTTATTTTTAATAAAACTAAATTTCAATACAAAAGCATAAAATTTTGACACTACATATGAGAATTATTTCAAGATATGCACTTAACATTTTAACCTACAAACCAAGTATTCCTTCCCTTTCAACATTAAATCATTAGAATGTCACATACAATTTTCTTCATTTGAAATATTCAACTTTTGAAATTCTTCCAAGGATATATTCTTATGTCTTATTAGAGAAATAAGAGGTCAAAAAGAGTTGAGTATATAATAATACATTAGCCTCATTCTAGGTCTACTGAGTAGATATTAGTGTTTTCCAACATATGTGATATGATAAATGAATAAATGTATTCACATAATTTTTTATTAGAACGTGTCTTAAGATGAGGTTAAAAAATCACACACATGGGTTTTAAAAGGGCAAAATTTTCTTTCATCTGCACATATCAAGTCAAGCATAGTCCAAGTTGTATTGTACATAATTTTTTCAAGCGTTTGTCAAAAAATTTATTAATAATTTTATATAGCATCAATCCTATCTCACCCAATGGTCCTAGCAATAGAGAGTCTAATATTGCACATATCAAAGGAGATATGTAGGATATCAAGAATAAATTGTCCAAGTTACAAACATATATTATGTCCTTGAGAAGAGTGTTTGAGAAAGTGGAAAGGGATACTAATGACATCGTTTTCCGTCTAAAAATCATAAGGGTTTTCATAGAAGTAGTAAAGAGGTTCACTAACTTCAGTGTAGCAAGGGCTTCCCGATTGAGAAAAAATCAATAGCTGATAAAGAAGACTAAGAAACTATAGTAAGAGGCTTCCCACTACTTAAAGATGGATTATCAAAGGGAAATGACTAATTTTTTTTCGTAAATAACTCTTGGTTACTTTTGCCACAAATTTTGTAAACAAGAAAGACCTATTGTGTAAGTGTATCTATTGTTGTTATTCTATGAACTATTTGGGTTACTAAAATAAATTTTTGTAACATGGGTGATAATTTTTCCAAATGTAATGTAATCTATACAAATGCAAATAATTCAATTGAGATGAGTATTGTCATATTGTTATAAGCAATCCTCTTTGTTTTGATAATCTTTTATTATCTTAAGAGTTGTTGTGTGCTTCAGTCTAGAACTAAAGGCTGTGAAAGCAAATATTGAATGTGTATTTTATGAAGTTTTATATTTGAGAAAATACTGTAAACTCTTTTAATCAATATATGATAGTTTGTTACAACATAGTTCCTTATCACCAGTGTTGCACTTCAAAGATCTTCATATCTCTAAAAGCACATTTGCTACTTTTTTATTATGACGTATTGGCACTCTATCATAGTAGATGTAATAACATCTAATCCAATATATGTGGGATATTTTTTATTAGTGATAGATGTCTAAGTGTTTGTATGTGAACTAGATTTGTCTCATTTAGAGAATATAAGCTCTTAACAAATAGTATAACACAATTAAGCCATTTGGGCATTAAAGTTTATAGATTGTTTGCATTAGCTTTGTATTTTGACTTTGTCTCCCAAGGAAGAACTCACTAGTCCTAAGTAATAATTTATCACATTAAAAAACAAAAAACAATTTTTTGTCCTTGTAATTTATGGTTTCTAAATCCATGAGTTATTCTTTAGGGTATAAAGAATCATTATGAGAGAGTTTTATTCAAAAATATTTTATTGATTATATTTGCAAGTTATAAATTAAAAATATGCTTAAATTATCTCAAGGTGCAAAATTGTAAAAGCTAATGTATAAGAAGAAAATCATGGCAAACAAATTAGATTGAATTGCCATTATGGTTTAGCTTTTTCTTACATTGTGTTTTAAAATATTTAAATTATCTCATGAGATTTAATAGGGGTTAACCCTCTTAATTTTTGTAGAGATTAAAGTGTATAAGAGTTGTTTCTACTCTTGTTGATCAATCCATCATGCTTATGTTTTAACTATAAATTTCACTCGACCATCTAGCTTGACTATGTATTGCTAGACCTAAAAGAGGTTTCATAAGTGCATTCTTTAGAAACACTTGAGGATTTTTTGGTGTACCTAATACCATCAATATTACAAGTCATATGATCATTGTGAAGCTCATGGATAAATTTCGTAAGAACATCTAATAGGCACAAATGGGAACTAGTCAAGTACATGAAGAAAGGAAAAGATGAGACAAGATAAAACAAACCCTTAATAGAAAACACATTTTTATCCTTATTAAAATTTGTCATGACACTATCGAGGATAGATGAATTTTATGTAATGAAACCTATTAAAATTTGAAATGTATGCATGAACATTAGCCAAGGAGCAAGAGCTAATAGGAGTCCTAAAGTAGAATATGGCACAATGTATACCTAAGCCCTAGTTAAGGTATAATAAGCATGAATAAATCCAAACTCTAGGAAATCTAAAAATGAATAATAAAATTAGAATAATATTAAATTTGAAAGACCCTAAAATCAATTAAGGTACATTGGTCAAACCCCAAGGGTTGAAGATCAAGTGAATTCAATAAAAATGTAAAGGAAAATGAACTTTCCCTAGACTTAATTTAGGATAATTCAATACGATACATCCACATGGGCATAAATCAACTTATTGCTAGAACTAAATAATTGAACAATCAAATTAGGAAAATTAAATGCAATGGATAATAAATACTTAACTCTAGATCTATAAGAATGATGCGTGAATATGTTATAGACACTAATATTAGAGTGTCTTGGATTTAGAATGATAAGTCAAGTTTACATCTTTGGGTAACTACTATGTTTGTAGATTCAACCTCTACTAGATAAATATACTCTTGCTCAATCTATGCCTTTTCTTTTTGCCTTGTCTTGTTTGCCTAACCCAATAGTTGTAAAAGCAATTAATGCCAACATGCCAAAGACATAGAGAACAATATAATCATGTAAATGAAACCATGACACAAGTATTTAAGTGGAAAACCCTAAGCAGGGAAAAACCACTGTCCAACCTCATCAAAGTCTTCATTAGGTCTTATTGACCAAAATCTCATTGATTACAAACAAAAGGTCTCACTGACTAAAATCTTACTAATTACAAACAAAAGGAACACCGATTCCCTACACAAGAAGCACCAACTTCATGTCCTTCAGGAGCACCAACTCCAACAAGTTTTAGGAGCACCAACTCCAACAAGAAATGAAAAACATAAAATACAAAGTACTACTCTGTTTACAATACATTCCAGACTATCTCTTTTTCACATACAAACATTCAACATGTAACCCTCCTTGCAAACATGAATAAATATCTCTCTGAAAGACTCCCCTTCAACAAACGCCATGAACAAATAGATACAAACAATGAACAATGACCTCGACACACACCTTGACTAATACATTCTTTGGATGATCAAAAACATCTAGCACAAAATGTCTCTTACACAATCATGTCAAACATATAGACATTTGGACATTCTCTACACACTCCTTGATTTCAAACCAAACTACATACACCTATGATCTCAATTAGATTACATTAATCTATGCAAAGATACACGGATCCTGTCAGACAAAGCCTTGTAACCCTTCTATTAACTGTTAATCAAACTCCCTCTGTGTGTATAGTCTTTGCAATAACAAGGTGCCATAGTTTTCAACATATTCTCACAGAACTCAGACCATTAGAATTCATAAACCACTAGCATTCATTAGTGATCATGTTCTGATCACACTTAACTGAGCAAAGAAAAAACAAACTCCATGAATACAGTCATAGAGTACTGTTACACACTGTTATTCTAATCTTCCTCACAACGCACGATATCAACATAAAAACGATATCATCGACTTCAGTCCACTCTCATCGAGTCCAGACCACAGTTGAATCCCTCTCAATGCACTAGCAAAGATCAGTGATCATGTTCCGATCACACTGAGCTATGCAAAGAAGAACATACTTTATGTTCAAGTCTCCTTTTCTGTATTTGATCTTAATAAAACATGGTACCCTTAACTTCAAAACTTTCTCACAGTGCTCGGGCCTCCATCAACGTTGAAACCCTCTCAATGCACTCGCTTCATTCTTCAATCCATCGCTGTCCCAATTCAGTTGTAAAACTTGGTCATAAACCCTAGGTCTTTTAGGGTTCTAAACTTCTTAAGAACACCAAGTGAAATCTTAACAACAATCTCTCAGCATACAACTGCCCATTCCTCTGATTGATATATGAAAAATGACAACTTGAAAGATGACAACATGAATTGAATGACAAGTGAGCAATGAGCATAAACACTATGAAGTGAACCTTTGGATGCATCAAGATAGATGAATGACCAAGTAGCTTTGAAAACCATGAAATCTTTGAATGCATTAAGTAGCAACGAGACCTTTGCAAATCCATGGTGGATATCAATCCTTCTCTCAAGCTTTGTAGATTAGAGTGATAGATAACCACTATGCTAGAGGCATTCATCTCAAGACTATACACAAATGAGAGGTAGATCTTCCAAAGAGTCTTCTCAATCTCTAATTGTCTTGAAGCAACTTTGTGAATCATGACCACCATGACATCCTTTACTTTGAATCAAGAAGCAACACCAACACTGAAATGACTTGAAGCAACACTTTGGATGTATCAAATATCAATATCATGAAGTTGCATCAATCAACAAACTCCATCAACCTTTGACATCAATGACAAAATGTCACGAATCTTGAGGGGAGTGCTGACCATCTGCCAACACAAGTCTCAACCGTACAAACAGTTTTAGGTTGAATAAGTATATCTAAGTTCATTTAGTACACCAAACCAGGGCTTAAATTTGATGGCTGTATGACTGTATTTAGAGATTTTTGCCGTAAAATACAATCAAAATTTTAAGAAGATTGTACTAGATGAAAGGAGAGATTTTGGATAGACTGTCAAAATTTATAGAGAATTATAATGATATATATATAATTTTACTTATACTAAGGTATATCATAATATTTTAAGGGCACCTTTGAATATATAACCGTCATTAAAAAAATTGTTGACAGGCAAGGTGACTGTCAAATTAAAGCCCTGCACCAAACTAAAGTTTTCTTTCCTACAATGGAATTGATATTCAAATAAATACTTAAATAGAAGTTTATGATAAATGAATGCAATTGAATGCCTTCAAAAACAAGAACATAGAAATAAATTACAAAAACTTGTGATAAGTTAACCTTATATGAGAAAGGAATAAGTAAAAGTTAACCTAAATTTAAAGTTTTTAAATTTTTTGTAGGTTAAGTATACTATCATACGATCAACTCTATACTTGTAAAAATGATGCAAGACATAAAACATTTAAATTAAAGTGAACAACAAATATATGAAAATATGTGTAAATAAACATAATTAATATATAACTTGATAAATATTTTAGAATATGTGTATATATAGATAACATATAAATTTTTATATATATATAAAAAAACAACTTTACACAATACTATATTATATAAATATGTAATAATCAAAACTTTTTAGTCAAAGTCAGAAACCGTCCACCCAATATGAAAATTGATATTGTAAACAAGTCCATACCTACTAGCTTTGTCTTTTTTGCACCAAACTTCATAATTAAATACTTTTGTTTGACTACAATCACTTGACTCTAGAAAATAAAATGTAGAATAAGGTGTATAGAACCCCTAGTTATATAAATGATAAAAAATACATGTTTTAGTGGAGTGGTTGGGGGGTGCTTACTTGGCACAAATTAATGTTCAATTTTGGCGGAAAGTCCTTGGTATATTTAATCACCGTTATGAAGTTTTATTTGGACTATTAATACTAGTTTTTTAATTAAATAATTCTAAATAAAATTCTCATTCTACCTTTAATTTGTTAAACTATAATTTAAACAAAACTAGTTACTAGGTGGCCTTTAATAGTTGTGAAAATGTTGGAAAGCTTAAGGTATTATTTTGATATTGAATAAAAAATTATCAAATGTATTTGTTTAATTTTTTTTTATATAAAAGTGATTAATCATAAAATTATATTAAAATAATAGATATTTGATTGAATAAATTATGTAATAGTATGATATTTTAAATATATTTATTTAAAAGTTGTTAAGATAAATAATTTTTAGTTGTTCATATTAATTTGTGTCATAAATTATATAGGTATTTTAAGATTGATATTTCTTAACATTGTTTGGATTAGATGTATATAAGATATTTATACCAGTTTATTAGGTTTTTACACGTATACATAAAATAAGACAAATTACATGTGTAGACGTCTAAATTTGGACACTTAATTTATCCAAATTCATCCCCTTTCGTCTTATTTTCGTTAATTAAGTAATACTGCTATTATTTAATTAGCTGACCTCACAACTCATGGTTTAATCAATAATACTCATCTCTTTCATCCTCCCTCCATTAATTCCCTTCATGCCACATCTCCATCATTTTATCTTATCTCAACCTTCTTCTAATCCTATTTATTATATGCACACTAACTTTGATTGGTGATAGTGTCACATCCTCAACTTTGCAAGTTTGGCCTCTAATCTCTTGCACCACCTAACCACCCTCTAACTCTTTCACTAACTAGCCTTAATCAACCTCTCAAGGAATTTTTACCTTATTCTTTCAAGAATATTAAATTCCTTTTCTCTTCCCCATGTCCTATGACATGTGTCCTTGGTCAACTCTTTATTAAAGCGCCTTCCCCTTTGGACAAGTGTATCCACTTTTCTATGTGAATTTTAATTCACCTTTAATCCCCAATGTATCAGGCTTAATTTTAAATTCCTTCTCTCATCCCCATAAGGATATTTGAGGAATTTTTAATTCCCCACATGTCCTCTCCCCCATATGGGGACAAGGACATCCTTTATGAGGATATCTTGACCAAATCCCAAGGTACTTTGTACCCCCTCCATGTCATGTCCTATCCTACCACCTCATGTCCACTTCACCTTTTAGGGCTATATCACAAGCTACATGTCAAGATGTGAGGGCTTGTGAGTTCTCAACTCACCTTAGCCCTACATCTTGATATTTGGTGGCTCAATCTCAACCGTCCATTTCTTCTAGGAATTCTCAAAATTCCTATAAATACCCCCTCTTTTCTCTCATTTTGGGGGAGATCATTTTGCTAGCCAAACTCTTGCAGTTTTGTTTCTTAATCTACACTTAGCCATTTTCATGTTTTCATCCATTTGCACTCATCCTCACAACATCATTTAGCTTGCATCTTGTGCCATCTAAGGAGCATACACATCAAAGATCGAAGGGCCAACCAAAGGATCGATTCGACGCAAGGTATAAGGTTCCATTTTGTTGCTTTTTATCTTGTGTTGTTTCCAACTTAGGCTAATCTTGAGGTGTAGGTTGTTTTGGTGTTTATTTGCACTCTTTTACTTGATGCTTGTTTTCTAATGCCCACATTCGACCTATCACAACATGTTTGATAGATAAATAGTCACCTCTTTTAAATTAAGAAGTTCTTATTATCTACTCACACCATTGTAACTCCTTAATCTCATTATAGTTACGCTTCTAATTTAATAATATTATTAATACCTTTGACAACATCCATTTATTCTAGATTTTAATTAAAGAACATAATATGAATAATTTAAATTAATATTATATAATTCTTGTATTAATAATAAAGCATCCTTTCTTGATACATGTTCATGACATTTTACACATATCTTGTGTAAATCTATATTTATTTATTTTAATAATTACCTTGTAAAAAATATACATGTAAATTTAATTTTTATTTAATTAATTTTATATCATAACATCACCTATATTTAGTTAATTTAATTTATTTAGTATTTACTAAAAAAAATATTCTAATATTTATAAAAATAATGCTATTATACAATATTAAAAAGGGAGTCTATTAAAGTTGTTGCCCTTTAAAATGATAAAAAAAATAGAACTACAAGAAAAAGGTGGCATTGAAGCCACTATGAATAGACTAAGAAAAAGAAAACCTCCATCTAGGGATGTAAAAAGCAACAAAGGAAACACAAAGATTAAAACAAGGCCAAACACCAAAGGCTTGCAAAACATGACTAGCTAGAAGAAATAGACAACAATCAAGATTTGAAACTCCTTAGCCACCAACCCCTCTAGCAAAAGAATTAACATTTGCAACTGACATGACCTACAACCCTTTAGACTAGATCAAAATATTATTGACATAATCAATGAGCTAGGAGAAATTCACACTATGATACCTCTAGATATACCTTATAAATTACACCATTGTGTAGTGAATGTTGGAATAGTTCGGTTAGAAACGTTTTGTATTACTAGATCCTCAACCATTTAGTCTCTACTAATTGATTAACAACTATAAAGATTATAGTCATGGCCTTATTTTGGCAAAGAATCTAGGGGTCTCCAAACTTTGGTTGGAAGGGGACTCGCTTAATATAATTAACTATTTTTTGGGGAAGTTCCCTCCATTGTGGTCTATCACTCATCTTATTAATGATTCTCTCTCTATCATTAATACTTTTGAGGAGATTAGAATATCTCATGTGTTTAGAGAAGCTAACATGTTAGCTAATGATTTTACAAACTTGGGAGTGGTTGCTAAATATGATTGGGATGCTTTTGAATCATTACCACTCAATCTTAAATCAATTTCCAATGATGAAAAGGCGGCATGTTTTTAAGGTGGTCGAAATGGGGGTAAGGTTCTTCATTATTATTTTTTGAGTTGGCTTTGGCATGAAGAACCTTGGCCCTGCCCGTTTCATAATTACAACTTCGGGGTCCACAAAATTATGGCCTGACAACATAGGCAGGGATGTACTTTGAATGATATGATCACAAGTTTTGTGGGCATTACTTGTATGCTTTTCTAGTTAGCAAGGCATATTTTGTTTTACCAGAATTTACTGGTGTTGTTAGGCTCCTGCTCTTTTCATGCTACCATGGGTGGAGCTTGCTCAAGGTTGAACCAAGCTCATGTGAGGAATTCCAAAGTAATAAAAAAGTATGGGAGCATTTGGAAAAGGGTGGGGTAACTCAGTATATGCAAAAAATACAAGGCCCTAATCCTGAAGCTATGGAGTTCTTTGTTAAAGGTTGGAATGGTAGGACTTTGTGGTATAAAGGGGTGGAATTCAATATTGATGAGAATTTTATTGCAGAAGTCATCGGGCTTTTGAATTTTGGGAGGAAATTCTATCGAGATAGAGCTACTGCGAAGAAAGCCTTTGCTAATTTTTTTAAATTTGATGAAAAGTAGAAGCTCCAGGAGGTTGGGAATGGCGGGTATGCCTGTAAGTCTCTTAAGCCATTGTGGAGGGATCTTGTGCTGGAAATTATGCATTATTTACTTTGAAGGTAGGTTCTCTATCATTTATAGTGATCACTTTATGTTATTAAATCACTTCCGTCATAAGGTGCTGGTCTCTTTTCCTTTTTACCTTTTACTGTTGATGGAAAACAGTATTGAGGACCACCGTAAAAAACCTAAGAAGGTTGTTCTGCATGAGGGACTTATGAGTCTTTTGTTTGAACACATTAAGCTTAAATCAATTCCTATTTCTAACCTCAGGCAAAAAGGGGGTTAAGAATTCTAGTTACGAGATAGGGGTTTCAGTTGGTAAATGGGAAGGGAGTTTCGAGGAAGCTGTCTCAGATTTTGATGAAATGTTTGTAGATGATGGTGGGTCTGAGGATGGTTTTGAAGCATCTGAAGCATGGTCTAAGGGTTATGAAACATACATTGATTTGAGGGATGTCATGGTACAATAGGGTAAGAAGAGCTCTAAAGGGAAATCTAAATGTCCTAGGAAAGACAAATCGTTTGCCAAGTGTAAAGTGGAATTGGTGAAAGATGTGGATACTCCTAGTTCAAGCGTGAAGCCCACTCCGAGTCTTGGGAAGGTTGGCGTGGTGGATAATTCCCCGATGACTGGTGCTAAGGGTCCTGGAATTGTGGGGGTTGAAATCAATACCCCGGTTGGTGATATCAACCTTGGTGTGGATGAAAAGATGCCTGGGTTTGTGCCTATGGAGGTGCAGGGGATTCAAAGTGTTGACCCTAACCTAGATCCCCATGTATCTCATGCTAGCCCTTTGCAATATAAAGAGAAGTTTGTGAAGATGGAGCGGTTGGAAGTGTTGCTTGACTTAGCAAGCTTGCTTGAAAAGCATAGGATAAAGGTGGAGGTGGTCGAGGTTGAGGATTTCCCTGTTGAAGAGGAAAGAGGAGTGCAAAGATGTCCCTGATCACAACTTGGAGATGAAGGAAGTGCCTCCTATTAACTGGGATGAGGTAAATATGGGTTTATTTTGCAAAATTGCTGAGGATGGGACAAGGAATTTGCTTTCTCTAGTGAAATGGTTGTTTTCAGAGGTGAAGGAGCTCAATGTCCAGGTGAAGAACTGGTAGTAGGTCTGTATGGCAATGATCTGGCACAATCAAAAGGAATGTGCTATAAAAGGTAAGGTAAAATCTATGAATGTTATGTTGGATAAGCTAGTTGTTGATGCTAAGCTCCTGGGAGTTACTCGTGAGGAGAGGATTTCCTCTTTGGAAATGATGGTTAGTAAAGTTGTAGAGGAGAGATTTTTTAGAAGTGAGGATAGAATTGGTAAGTTGTCTAAGGATTTGAAAACTGTGGTCAACATAAGTAACAATTCTTTGAAGTCAACTGTTAAGGGCCTTGCAGTTTTAAATGAGAAAGCCCTCAATTGGACTGGAAAACCCTTGGAGTTGGGGGAAATTGAGAAAGCGGTTGCTGATGTGAATTGCTCGAACCTGGTGGATAAAAATGCGGAGCCTGTTCTAGCTATGGAAAAGGATGTGGAGGCCGGACTTTGTTTGTGGACTAGGAGTAAGATGAAGAAGCGAGCAACTATATCTTTTGATGAGCTCAAAGAGGTTATGGAAATGCATGAAGGGGTCATAGAGGAAAATATGGCCTCGGTCAATGTCCTGTATAAGATGTTAAAGTTGTTGCTGCCTCTTTTGCTTGATTAGTTGGTTTGCTAATTTTTTTTGCTGTTGGTATGCTGACGAGTTTCTTTGGTTTTTTTTGTTGTCAGCATTTTGGTTTTTTGGGCTGCTTCTTTTTATTGCTTAGTCTTTATTGAAACTTTTTTTCATTGTAAAGGGTTTCAAGGCTCCTTCAAAACTTGCTTTTCCTTATCAAAAACTATAAAGATTATATAACATATAATTAATCAAAGATGAACCTACAAAGGAAGATCCCCAATTAAATGATAGTACATTATCTAGTGATGATTGGGACCTACATTGGAATTTACACCTTATGATGTAGGAGAATATTATGTTGATCTCCCAAATACTATAGAATGCCTCCTCTTTATATGGATCCACCTATCTATGGAAAAATACCTTAAGTGTATAATGATAATAAAGTAGCTTGTGTGTTATAGTGATACACAAGGTGCTAGTTCTAATAGTGATTCTTCTTCTTCCACTATACCACTTGATCATTTATATGATCCTATATTTAAAATTATGAAAAAATTGGTTATAGCTAGGTAAATGAATTGGACAATAAGAACATTGTAAACTTGAGCCATTAAAAATACAACATAATAAAAAATGTCATGTTATTAGTCACATACCTGATGATATGAAGCATTGGTTAAAAGGATGGAAACAAAAAAGATAAACATGTAGTATCTATGATCCATACTTATTTGACCCTTAGAATCAATCTTGTTCATTCATTCATATAGATATTATAATTGATTCGGTTTATGATTATCAAATTCCTCTTAATGTATTACTTGATTCAACTTATAAGGATTATATTATGAGCTATAATATTCATTGATTGCCCAATAATCAGTGTGTATTGATTCTTATTATCATAATCATTTA